>JAKSZU010000003.1:63619725-64220725 GCA_026018925.1 Tupaia tana | reverse complement strand
TATTCTGATACTAGTACTATAGGTATGAAAACAGGCCATTGTAAGCTGTGGTTTGCTAGCTCTTGTTTAGAACCTTCTGAATATAAGCAATTTTTCCATATTCATGCACTTTCTTTCAGGCAAATTTAATTCATTTTAAATATAAAATAATAACTTGGGACCAGCAGTTGGTGTAATGGCTATGTCACTGACTCCCATGTAGTCCCCAATGGTTCGAGTCCCAGACCTGGTGGCTTAAACTCACGCCAAGCACATATGCGTGCATGCCCATGATCCCGAGAGGAGAATGGAGGAGAAGGGATTGCAGTGTGGCCATCTCCCCTGAGGGGTGATTTCTCGCTTTCTGTCTCTTTGTCTCTCTCTGTCTTTCTGGTGACCACACGCACCCTATAGCAAAAACCTCTCCAAAAAAAATAAAAAAAGAAAAAGAAAAAATAATAATTCAATTTGTCTATAAGAAAGTACGTGTTCATGAAATCAGATGACAGAGAAAGTAAAAATCTGTCTGATTTTTGATAACCAAGGTTGCTTTAAGTTACTATCAAGTTGTGAGACTGCTATCAAAATCACAAATTTGGTAATAGAGATTAATGGCAGCAATTGCAATTTATTATGCCTACTTACCTGATTTGGATGATAATATTTTGAATTTTATTTGGGAAATAAACCATAAAAAGTTAACACCTAACAAATGTTTTTCTAATATTAATAGTTTCATCTATATTAATTATTCAATGACTTAAAGGTAAAATAGCTTTTAAAAGTTTAATACTAAAGTTGTATTTTCCATTCCTGAATTTTAATGTAATTTCAGTCAGATTTCAAATTTTGTGGAAAGAAAATATTGTCAGGAGGAAGCTAATCATCAATTTGCTACAGCTGAAACTAGCACAGCTGGTGGATGAGAGTTTTAATGTATTTCTAGATTAAGCAAGGCAGTTTAAAGAAAACATCATGCAAAAATTCAATCTGCTATGGGTTTAAAATAAAGTCTTCATCTGTGTTGCTGCAGAAAGAATTGCTACCTTATGTTTTGTCATATTGTAGTGGATTATCTTTAATGAAGCGTATATCCCCTAAAGCATTATTGTGATATTCTGTGTTTGTCTTGGCCTCCACTAATGCAGTGGTTTAGGTTTAGTGAAGAGAAGAATGGATTTTACTGTTGGTAATGCCCTGGCAGGTTTTCTGTCCTGAAGTTGTAAATGAAAGCAATTCACACACATTTCAAAGGAGACCTTTGCTATTGATTTCAGTGAGCTTTCATAGCAATGATAATGCTGCTGTCTCGGGCCCTGAAAATTACAAGAGGTCCTTACAAGGAAAGCCTTCAACATTTTTTTCCCCTTTAAAATCAGAGAGTATTATGATTCAATTTTTAAACAAGAATTTCTATCATCTCCATCATCTATATATATAGATACGCTTATCTTTCTATCTATCCATCCATCATCTGTTATTATCTCTCATCATCTGAATTTCTCCCCATCCTCCTATCCACTTATTACTTACTATATACATATGGGAAGATATGTCCCAAGGTGATATTTTTTTTTCTTTTTTTTTTTTTTGGAGAGGTTTTTGCTATAGGGCGCGTGCGCTCGCCAGACAGACAGAGAGATAGAAAGCGAGAAATCACCCCCCCAGGGGGGATGGCCACGCCGCAATCCCTTCTCTTCCATTCTCCTCTCGGGATCTTGGGCACGCATGCACACGCGCCCGGCGTGAGTTTAAGCCGCCGGGTCCAGGACTCGAACCGCGGTCAACTACGTGGGAGTCCAGCGACATAGCCATTACACTAACTGCTGGTACCTCAAGATGATATTTTGTATGATCATGGATGTTAATTATTTTGCTATATCCTCTGCTTAGGTGTATTTCTTTTTTTCTCTCTCATGAACATATATTGTTTTAGTAATAAAAACACAATAAAGTTGCATTTTATAAAAATAAGTGTATTATTAATTGCTCTTTGTAAGAGAACATAAGAAAATATTTATTATTTATTTAATTAGATGAACATATTTAGAGAAACTAATAATAAAACCAATGCATAGTATTAAAGAAAGGCTACTATTTTTCTTTCTCTCTCTCTCTCTCTCTCTCTCTCTCTCTCTCTTTCTTTTTGTGAGGTTTTTGCCATATGCACTTATGAGAGAGAGAGACAGGGGAAAAATGAAAAACACCCCCAATGAAGGATGCTGTGTTACAATCCTTTCTCCTCCATTCTCCTCTTGGAATTTTGAGCATGCACATATACACGCACGTATGTCCATGTGTTTTTCAAGCCACTGAGTCCAGGACTCAAACCATTCAGTTGGCCCTGTGGGATTCAGTGCCTTAACCCCTACTCTACCTGCTGGCCCTATTTCTTCCTTTTAAAGACATTCTTGGGACCAGCAGTTAGCGTAATGACTATATAGCTGGATTCCCACATAGTCGACCACAGTTCGTGTCCCGGACCCGGTGGCTTAAAACTCACACCGGGCGCGTGTGTGTGCGTGCCCAAGATCCCGAGAGAATGGAGGAGAAGGGATTGCGGCGTGGCCATCCCCCCTGGGGGTGATTTCTCGCTTTCTGTCTCTATGTCTCTCTCTGTCTGTCTGGTGAGCTCACGTGCCCTATAGCAAAAACCTCTCCAAAAAAAAAAAAAAAAGACATTCTTAGCAGGGCCAGCAGACGGTGTAGTGGTTTTGTTGCTGGGCTCCCACATGGCTGACCACAGTTGGAGACCTGGACCTGGTGGCTTGAAAATCACAGTGAGGGTTGGCTGGTGGTACAGTGGTTTAGGTGCTGGAATCTCACTTGGGCTACCACAGTTTGAGTCCCAGACCTAGCAGTTTGCTCTCTCACTTTTCCTTTCTCTCTCTCTAATCAAATTAATAATAATAGTAATAACAAACAAAATAAAAATAAATAATTCTTAAAAAAAAAAAGTAAAGGTAACATTTGGAAAAAAAAAAAAAAGATAAAGTAAATTATTCCGGGCCAGACCAGCAGATGGCGTAATGGTTACGCTGCTGGACTCCCATGTACTCAACCAAGGTTCAAGTCTCAGACCTAGTGACCTAAAACTCACTCCAGACACCTGTGCGTGCATACCCAAAATCCTGCGAGGAGAATGGAGGAGAAGGGATTGCGGTATGGCTGTTTTGCCCAGGGGTGATTTCTTGCTTCCTGTCTATCTCTATGTCTCTGGCAAGCACACATACCCTATAGCAAAAATCTCTCTCAAAAAACAAAAGAAAGAAAATCACGCTGCTGAGCATGTGTGCCCCCCAAGATCCCTAGAGGAGAAGGGATTGCAGCAGGGCCATCTCCCACCAAGGGGTGATTTCTCACCCCCCCCCCCCCCCCCCCCCCGCCGTCCCCAAAAGCACATGCTCTAAAGCAAAAACCTCTCAGGAAAACCTCTGCTACTCCTTTTCTTTTTTTTTCTTTTTTTCTGATAGTAAACTCCCTAAGATTTCAAGTAACCCTCAATTACTATCACGTTACAATTGCCATGCAGTAGTTTCTCAATGATATTATTTCTAATACAGAGCAAGTTATTACTAACATAAGGAAATATAATCATTTTATCTGTCTTATCTATCTAGTCTATAGCTAATTATCTGTTATCATTATAATTGTCTATTTACCTCTGTCACTTTCTTTTATTGCTATAGGGTGCATGCACTCACCAGAAAGACAGAGAGAGACAGAGAGACAGAAAACAAGAAATCACCCCCTGGGGGGATGGCCATGCCACAATCCCTTCTCCTCCATTCTCCTCTTGGGATCTTGGGCATGCACGCACACGCGCCCGGCGTTGAGTTTAAGCCACCAAGTCCGGGACTTGAACCATGATTTACTACATGGGAATCCAGCGACATAGCCATTACACCAACTGCTGATCCCCACCTTTTTTACTTCTATCATCTCCCTTTTTCCTTCTGTTCTTTTATAAAAGGAGTAAAATGTTATACATATTTTTCTGTACCTTGAATTTGTCACTTAGCGATTTATTCTGTACATGATGAGAAATCAACTGTGATTCTTACAATTTTTTTTCCTTGAATATAATGTGTTTTTCAATTGTCTGCTTAAAACATTTTTCTATTATTCTTGGTTTTCATGATTTTGGCTAATAATAACCTAATAGTTTTCTTGATATTTTTATTAAACTTGTAAATATTTGGCTATTATCTGCAGAAATGTTTCTTCTGTCATGTTCTTTCTCTTTTCCTTCTTGAGTTCCAATTACATGCATATTGAGGTATTTAATATTGTCTCACGGTTCTCAGCTACTGTATAATTTCTTTACTGTTTTTATTGTTCATTTGTTTTGGTTTGGGTACCTCCTATTCACCCTTCTTCAAGTTTACTGATTATTTCCCTTTATTGTGTCCAGTGTGCTGCTAAGTCCATGAACATATTCTTTATTATTTTGATTTCTTGCAGGGAAGGTGGGGTTCTAACCCCCTTAGGGCATCCAGGATGCAGTTTTAATACAAAAAATCTGCTCCCCAAATGGGCTTCAGACTCACGTGGGGACTGCTACTCCTCTCTCCCTGTGGAGTGGATATTTCTACTCTGCGCCTGTTCTGCCATTATATTTTGGTAGTATGTAATTCATTTAGACTTTGCAGGCTCATGGCTGAAAGGGGTTTTGCCTTGAGTCTCAAATGAGACTCGGAGGGACCAGCAGTTGCCGTAATGGCTATGTTGCTGGGCTCCCATGTAGTCAACTGCAGTTTGAATCCCAGGCCCGGTGGCTTAAATTCACGCTGGGCACGTCTGCATGTGTGCCCAAGTTCCCTAGAGGAGAATGAAGGAGAAGGGATTGTGGCATGGCCATCCCCCTGGCGGGGGTGGGGTGTGATTTCTCACTTTCTGTCTCTCTGCCTTTCTGGTGAGTGCATGCACCCTATAGCAAAAACCTCTCAAAAAAAGAAAGAAAGAAAGAGACTTGGAAGTTTGAAGTTGGTGTTAGAGTGAATGGAGATTTTTGGGACTACTGGGATGATTTTGTATGGATACTGTACATGAGCTTTGGGGGGAAGATGAAATGCTACAGTTTGAATATGTCCCCCCGGCACACATACACACACCTGCCTGCTCCCAAATTCATGAACTAAGCCATTCTCCTGTGATTAAGAGGGCAGACACTTGATAAAATTACTGTGCTGTAGGGTGGGGGTTTTTGAGAGGAACTTAATGACTGAGTGGTTATAGCTGGGCCCCGTGATTGAGTCCTGGTGCGTCCATAAGCAGAGGACAGGACGCAGAAACCCAGGGGAACACAAACCACACTGCATGTGCCTCTCTGCCACCCTCTCTGCCTCTGTTGGCCATGTTGTGATGTAATCAGCCTGATGCCAGCCTCATGCCCTTGGACTTTCCAGCCACCAGAATTATGAGTCAAATAAACCAATATTCTTTTATTTTTTATTGCTAGAGGGCAGGAGCACTCACTAGAGGCAGAGAAACAGAGAAATGGAGGCAGAAAGCACCCACACCCCCCAAATGAGGGTGGGAACACCACAATCCCTTTTCTTTCATTTCTTCATCCTGTTCTGTTGGGGTTTGGGGCATGCACGCACATAGGCTAGCATGTTTATCAAACCATCTGGGTCAGAACTTGACCTGCAGTTGGCCAGGTGGGTCCAGTTCCTTAACCCTGTGCTATGGCACTAGGCCGCTAAACCTCTGTTCCTTACAGACCACTCAGTCTCAGGCATTTCTGTAGAAAACCATGCAATGACCTACTGATATTTGTCAGTTAAAAAAAAAAAGTTGAAAATATTTATCATGTTTATTTTATGGTTCATGTTTGATCTGATAATTCTAATATCAGGATTATTTGTAGGTCTGCTTCTATTGACAGCTTCAATTTCTTCCTTTTAAATATACCTAGTAATATTTTACTGCATAGTGAAAGTTGTGTATTAAAACATTTTAGAAATTCAGATAAATATGTGCCTTCAGAAGAGGCAGTTCACTTCTGTAATACTGCATGTGTAGGGCTTTAAATCAGTTCATCCTATAGCTGATCTAAGTCTGGCTGTGTTGCTGCTGTGTTTTAATTTAGTTCCTCATTGATCGCAAATATTCTGAGGTTGGGTTCAAGATTTTTCCTTTTATAGGGAATTCTAGTTTTTTAGCCCAGTATTCAGCTTCATGCATAGAGGGAGAGTTCCTTCTTTATTTTACTCAGTAGATTCTGGCTTTTGAGTCACTGGGGAGTTGTCTTTTTCTCTTCATTTCTACACTCCAATTTCTGCACCTAGGGATATCTTTTTCTGCTCTTCTGTTCCTCTCCCATCCTTCGGAGTGCCTGGTGAGGATTCATTCAGCAGCGCTTCCTTACGGTCTTCTGCCATCTGCTGTTCCGCTCTCGGGGAAGTCCCTGGCTGCCCCAAGGAGATCTCTCAGCTTCCTGCCTTCCAACACCCTCTTATTCTGTGTACTCTGCAAAGGGCTATTGGAAGAGATGGGGAAGACTTGCTCTGTATTTGGTGTTCCTGGTGGTGCCAACTCATCATGCCAGCCCATAATAAGCCATTAAAGTTTAAGAAATATTTGACCATTTTTTCCTTATTGTATCCAGGGGAGATGTCTCTTTTTACCTCACAGCTCCGCTAAAAAGGAACAAAGCTGTGGAATCTCTTCTCTACTGAGAAGAGCTTACAGTTTTCTGGAATTTACTGTTTTAAATTTCTTTCCATTGTCAGCTCTCTGATGAAGTTTTAAAAAACACTACAGTAGGGACCAGCAGATGGCGAAATGCTTACATCACTGGACTCCCACACAGTCCACCATGGGTTCAGTCCCAGACTTGGTGGCTTAAAACTCACGCCAGCACGTGTGCATGAGTGCCCACAATCCTGAGAGGAGAAAGGAGGAGAAGGGATTGAGGCACGGCCATCCTCCCAGGGGATGATTTCTCACTTTCTGTCTCTCTGTCTCTCCAGTGAGCACACATGCCCTAGAGTAACAATCTCTAAAAATAAATAAATAAATAAATAAATAAAAATTGTATTTTACTTTGAATGCTAATATGAATATATTTTTGTTATATGAGTTAGCCATATTTACATTTGTTGATATAAGTAATACATTTAGTTGTAAGTCTATAATATTATTTTGTCCTATTTTTGTATCATGTATGTTGTAACTATGCTAAAGCCTTTTCATTTTAAATATTTTACTTAAAACCAGAACTTATCATACAATCAAGGATTTATCTTATTTCCCTACTCTCTTTCTCACACAACTTTATTTTGAGTTATTTTTATACTTCTTTGATATTTAACATTTGTATACCATTCTCCAGCTTGTCGTTAGCTTTATTATGAAATACTAATATAATTATTGTGCATTATTTCTTTTTTCTTTTCATTTTTTAATTGAACTTTATTTAATTAATTAATTAATTTAAATTTGACCAACGAGGGACAAAGTGAGAGAGAGAGAGAGAGAGAGGGAGAGAGAGAGAGATATAAAGTGAGAATGCAAGTTGCCAGGTCTGGGACTCAAACCACGCTGTGAGAGTCCAGTACCCTTAACCACCACGCCACCTGCCAGCCCCACACACCGTCATTTCTTTCAGCAAAATTTCCCCAAGAATATTTTGATTATTAGGCGCACATCCCATAACAGATTCTATAGTAAGGGAATTGGAGAAATATTTTCTGTTTTTTTTTTTTTAGTTTCAAAAGACTATCGCTTTGGGAACCAGCAGTTAGCGTAATGGCTATGTCGCTGGACTCCCACGTAGTTGACCGCGGTTCGCGTCTCGGACCCGGTGGCTTACAACTCACGCCGGGTGCGTGTGCATGCGTGCCCAAGATCCCGAGAGGAGAATGGAGGAGAAGGGATTGCGGCGTGACCATCCCCGCTGGGGGGTGATTTCTCGCTTTCTGTCTCTCTCTGTCTGTCTGGTGAGCGCATGCGCCCTATAGCGAAAAACCTCTCCAAAAAAAAAAAAAAAAAAAAAAAAAAAAAAGACTATCGCTTTTATACCTCTTCATCTAAGAGAAGATTAGATGAAAATAAAATGTTTGATTATGTTTTTTTTTTGAGTAGCTCACAGATATTTCTTTACTGTTTTATCATGTTGCAATGAAATGTCTGACACTACTTTTTTTCTATCAGTTGTAAGTACCTATTTGCTTGACTAAAATCTCTCTTTCTTTATAATTGATTTCTAATAATTTTACTGGTAAATGTCTTGGTGTTGACCTGAGTGTTTTACACAGTACACCATTTCAAAATACATATTTGTTACATATGCTTACAGATGCTTAGTATAATTTGGATTTACTCTATCTCTTATGCCTACTAAAAACGCAGTGGTTGTTTTTGTTTGTTTTCTCGTTTGTTATTGCTTTTGCTTCATATAATTTTTAGGAAGAGAATTGGAAAGATTTAATACTCACAGGTTCTCATAGGTCTGGAAACAAAACCATTGCCATCAACTTTGGTAGTGGCAACAATAAATATTAATATAATGTGTGTGTTGGCATAATGTACACAACATTCAAAGCCACCAACTATCCTTTTAACACCCGCTCATTTCAGTGTAGACCTACAGAATGGAGTACCTGCCAATTATGAACTAACATTTTACTATTAGTCATTAGGAAAGTCACAATGTATTTTTCTATGCTCTATGTAAAAAATGCATCATAACTTTCCTGAAGACCCAATATTTTTAAACGATGTCCTAAGTCAAATCTTCCTTCAATGGTTAAGAACATTTTTTTCCCACGTAATTTGGGTTCAGTGTATTCTTTTGTTTAGTGCTTAAAAAGTGTACATAGAGAGCAAAATAACAAGTAGTGAATCTTGTATTCTATTGACAGCCTTCCTTTCCTTGCTGCTTTTTTACCATTCTCAGCACTTGAAATTTTTCTTAAAATTTGTTTTGGAACATTGTGGGGAGCGACTTTAAATAGTGAGTTTAGGCATTTGATAGCTTTAGTGCTACTTCTGGTGCCTGCTCCTTCTCTTGGTCATTTTAATTTCTGCAATAATCCTGGGTTTTCTTAAACTATGTAATCTGTACTTGTTCTTTTTGTTCCCTGTGCCCAACCCCTTTTAGTTTTCTGTGGTCGGTTCTGGCTGCTCCTCTTCTTTCCAGTTTTATCTAAACAGTTGCAGAGAGTTTTGTATTTCTAGAAAGCATCAAGAACAGAATGCTGGTCGGGTGTTGGAAGTAAGAAGGAAGTGGTATAGCCCTGACTGAATAGTAAAGCCTCCTTCCTGGAGACTCCAGTTAGAACTCTAATTAATCTTATGTATAAAATTCATTCCATTAACCCAATCTCTCCAACAGTAAACATAGACGTCTATCTTAGCTTCAGGAATAAGCCAACAGTGGAGTGATCCAACTCCTTTGAATCTCTTTTCACATTGATCAATTTTCAGGTAACTTTACTGGCCCAGTAGTCCCTTTGCAGCAAGCGCAAGTTCTCAACACCAGTTGGTTTTGACTGAAGGGAAAGTATGAGAATATATTGAATATGTGATTTCTCGGATTAGCCGTATTACCAAAAATCAAAACAAAATCCCCTTGATCAAATGTTTAAATATATGTTTTAATATTTGGAGCATGAATTGTCACTTTCCATTTCCCTTTTTGATAAGGAAATGTTGGAGAATTACATCATTGCTAATATAGAAATGTTAAGTGGAAAAACATACAGTTTGCTAAAATAAACTAGATTCAAGATTCATCTGGGTTTTTTTTTTTAACCCCCTCCCTTCTTTTTTTTGAATAAATTTTTTAAAGAATTATTTTATTTAACTTTATTTATTTATTTATTTATTTATTTATTTAAGTTTAACCAGAGAGGGACACAGTGTGAGAAAGAGAGAAGGAAAGTGAGAAAGCAAGGTCTAGGATTCAAACCACAGTTGACCATGTTGGAGTCAAGCACCCTTAACCACCATGCCACTGGCCAGCCCCAACCCTCCTTTCTTTGATACCAAACAAGTGGCTTCCTTTTTGAAATAATTTTTTTAAAAAGTAAAGAAAATGAAAAAAGCAAATGAAGCCCAACTACCTAACCCTTTCTCATTTGTATTTGTTTTAGTATTCTGAAGTTGTATTAAACATACTAGCTTTCTACTTGACAAATACTGATTCCTGGTTCTCACTGATCTTCCTTTTGGCACTTCACATTTTAGTTGTCCTAAACTTCTAGTGTACATCTGCTGGCCGCTCCAATGCTGCCAGAGGCAAAAGATTCTTGTTTTACATTAATTTCTCTTGCATTGTCTCCTGGGATCCCTCCTGCAGCCTGAAGTGTGGCTGGGAAATGGACTTGTGAAGATTGGCTTGGGGACCAGCAGTTAGCGTAATGGCTATGTTGCGGACTCCCACGTAGTCGATTGCAGTTCGCGTCCTGGACCCAATGGCTTAAAACTCATGCCGGGCGCATGTACGTGTGTGCCCAAGATCCAGAGAGGAGAATGGAGGAGAAGAGATTGCGGTGTAGCCATCCCCGTTGGGGGGTGGTTTCTCACTTTCTGTCTCTCTGTCTCTCTCTGTCTGGCAAACGCACACGCCCTATAGCGAAAACCTCTCCAAAAAAAAAGATCGGCTTGAAGTAGATCATGTGTGATTCCATCATGAGTTAACTGGAATTTGTGTTGCATGTAAGGCAATCTTTCCTGTTGTAAAACTACCTTATTATATTTACATATATTTGGAAATATATGAATAAACATGAAATTAAGAATTTTTTGTTAAATGACTAATGACACAGACAAGAAATTTTTTTTTTTTGACAGGTTTTTGCTATAGGGCGTATGCACTCACTAGAAAGACAGAGAGAGAGAGTCATAAAGTGAAAAATCACCCCCCCAGGGGTGGTGGCCATGCTGCAATCCCTTCTCCTCCATTCTCTCGGGATCCTGGACACACACGCACACACACTCAGTGTGAGTTTAAGCCACCAGGTCTACTCAAACTGCAGTCGACTACATGGGAGTACAGTGACATAGCCATTACACCAACTGATGATCCCAACAAGAAATATTTAGAGTCAGACCATCTGAGCTTCAAAACCAGCTGTATCATTTACTGTATAACCTTGGCAAATTAATTAACTTCTTTGAGCTCAATTTCCGTATTTGTAAAATGATGGTAATAATGACTATCTCCTGTGCTATTAAGATTAATGAGATAACAGCTATCACAGTGAATGGTACTTTTGGGTGTAATGATTTACATCACCAACATTTAAAAAGGTACTTAGCACCTGAAAGGTATTCAACAAACTTGAAATCGTTGTTTCAGTATTTATGGTGTCCACATCACAATGGTTAAAATCTATTAATATAAAGAAAGTTGTACCTGCACTATTTTCTTATTAGATATATTCAATAAAAATGTTTATTGGTCCAACTAGTTGAAAATCCAAAATCTGGGTACAACTGAATGCAGGGCTCCAAGTTTTATCATTAGGTGTTTATTTTTCTAACTTTCAGTTTTTCTCTCTACTTATTTGTCATGTTTATAGGGTGACCTGCTTCACATGGTTGAAAAGATTGATGCCAGCAGCTTCATGCTTTCAGATGCTTACACTTAGTGGCCTCAGAGGGACAGTGAGCCTTCCTCTCATAGATGTCCTCTAATGGGTTCTCCTCAGGCTGGGTGCCTTCCATGCACCACTTTCTAAGGAATGGAGTGCTCTGAGAGATTTATTCTGGGTGTGTTCACTTCCCTGGGTGAAGAGAATGGAAGCTGTTTTGTTTTGTTTTGTTTTGTTTCCCAATCACATGAAATAAATTTCCAATGAGAAAGCAGGGTTACTTTTGGAAAAACCTGGAGATAAACTATAAAGATATTAAACCTCTGTTTTCTGTCCAACAATGACCTCTGGTGTATTTTTGAGATGCTCACGTAATTCATCCATTAAACCTCCAAGACCTATAGGAAGTAAAGGAGTTGATGACAGGTCGAGTGTTTCTTAGATTATCTCAAGGTAATAGTCCTTCAAAGAATGGCTGAAGGGTTTCATCCTTTAATTGTGCATTAAGTTTAGGAAGACCCATGTATTCACATAGTTCCTGGAAAAGAATTTTGACAAAAATTCTACTAGATGATGTAGTTTCTTCACTCAGTTTTATACATTCAAGAACACTCCATGGAAGTGAATCAGTGTATAAGAGGTGAGCAAACATCTTAGCACCATTTTTCAATTTGTTTGTTTCCAAGCAATGAATGGTATCATACTGTTCCTTGAATATATTTTCAAAGGATTCCATGTATTCTTTTATTTTAGCATGCAAAATTGTCCAACTAATAAGCTAAAAAATTACCATATGTCCTTTGTTGGGTACAGCGATCAAGTATCATGTTGCAGAGTTCTTTTGTTTAGGTTTCAGGAAATTCTATTTTCAGCCATTTGTGAGCACATTCATCTAAACTTGACTGAACAGCAAGATAAATTGTATGTCAAAATGAAACCAGATTAATTTCAGTTTTGTCACGAATTGTTACCTTTTACCTTCTTAGTCTTCTTCTCCATCTTCCTCATCCTCCTCACTACTTCCAGCATCTTGGTCTGTATCTGAGTCACTGTCTCCTTCATCAAGAATTTCCTTCCTAGGAACCAGCAGTTAGCGTAATGGCTATGTCGCCGGACTCCCACGTAGTCGACCGTGGTTCGCGTCCTGGACTCGGTGGCTTAAAACTCACGCCGGGCACGTGTGCGTGCGTGCCCAAGATCCCGAGAGGAGAATGGAGGAGAAGGGATTGCAGCATGACCATCCCCCCTGGGGGGTGATTTCTCGTTTTCTGTCTCTATGTCTCTCTCTGTCTGTCTGGCGAGCGCACGCGCCCTATAGCGAAAACCTCTCCAAAAAAAAAAAAAAAAAAAAAAAAAATTTCCTTCCTAAATAGCTTTGTACTTGTCTTCATTCTCCATAAAATTCAGGTCCATATTGGGACCAGCAGTTAGCGTAATGGCTATGTCGCTGGACTCCCACGTAGTCGACCATGGTTCGAGTCCCGGACCCGGCGGCTTAAACTCACGCCAGGCACGTGTGCGTGCGTGCCCAAGATCCTGAGAGGAGAATGGAGGAGAAGGGATTGCGGCGTGGCCATCCCCCCTGGGGGGTGATTTCCTGCTTTCTATCTCCCTGTCTCTCTCTGTCTGTCTGGCGAGCGCACGCGCCCTATAACAAAAACCTCTCCAAAAAAAAGAAAAAAAAAAATTCAGGTCCATATTGAAAACACTAAGAACATCTTGTGCATCATAGTAATCCTCCAAAGGCAGCATATGGGTGAACTGATTATCTTCTACTAAGTCAAGTCCTTCTAGGATAACTGGGTGGCCCTTGAATCCATCCTTCCATATAGAAAACACTGTTTCAATCATATACTGAACTCTTTTGTCAATTTCAGACTCATGCAGAATGTTTCAGAGGTGTTCAGATATTGCCTTTATTCCTCTTGGTGACATCTGTGTTAACTTGAGGCCACATTCCATGAGAAAACCAGTAGCTACTTTGACACTGTCATCTGTTGGTCTTTCCAAGAGCAAAGTGAGCATCTCTAAGCATAAAACTCCATGTGCCACATTATGGTTAAAAAGATGTGCCACAAAATTGGAAGCACTCAGAGAGAGTTGCTTCTCATTTCTTCGATATCCTGTTTGAAATTAAGAATTAACCTCCTGAGGATTAATTCTCTGATTTGTGGAAATTTTGAGTTGAATGATTGCCACCAATGCTGCATGAACATAGGTGAAGATTGGAGAAGTACCCTGTGCTTGCAGTACATATCTGGACAGCAGTCCCCTTCCTCTAACTATATTTTCTTGGAGAAGCTCTTGAAGGATAATAGTTATATTAGAAATGTTGACTTTAGGAACCAGCGGTTGGCGTACTGGCTATGTTACTGGACTCCTATGTAGTCGACCACAGCTGGAGTCCCAGACCTGGTGGCTTAAACTCATGATGGGCACATGTGTGTGTGTATGCCCAAGATCCCAAGAGGAGAATGGAGGAGAAGGGATTGTGGCGTGGCCATCCCTTCCTGGGGGGTCGGTGATTTCTCACTTTCTGTCTCTCTGTCTCTCTCTTTCTGGCAAGCGCATGTACCCTATAGCAAAAAAAAAAAAAAAAAAAAAAAAAAAAAAAAAAAAAAAAAAAAAAAAAAAAAATTCCAAAAAAAAAGAAATGAAGTTTTTTAAAAAAAATTTTATTTATTTATTTTTTATTTGTTGTTATTTTTTATTTCAATTTCTTTTTTATTTTAGTTTTTTTTTTTTTTTTGGAGAGGTTTTCACTATAGGGTGCATGTGCTCGCCAAACAGAGAGAGACAGAGAGACAGGAAAGCGAGAAATCACCCCCCAAGGGGGATGGCCACGCCGCAATCCCTTCTCCTCCATTCTTCTCTCCGGATCTTGGGCATGCATGCACAGGCGCCCAGCGTGAGTTTTAAGCCACTGTGTCTGGGACGCGAACCACGGTCGACTACGTGGGAGTCCAGTGACATAACCATTACACTAATTGCTAATCCCTCAATTTCTTTTTTACATTCAGTCACATTATTTAGCTTCACAGTGAATATTTCAACCTGTGTACATTTCTTACCAGTCCAGTTTACAATATTATAAAGTTATCTTCAACAGATAATAACCCATTTCTTTGTCCCTTAAATGCCTTGCCTCTCTATTTTTCTCCTTAATGTCTTTCCTCAGACTCTACTCCTTCAAGCACCCTCTTCCCACACTCTATCTCGTATTCACAACCATTTACTATGTTTCTTTTTTTTTGCACATTACCGAAATAGATATGATTTATTTATAAATGAAAACAAATGATCAATTTATAGTATCTCAAAGGTTGAAAAAAGTGACATAGTACTGAATATACAACTTTTGATTTTCTTCAGATTCAGTTTTTGTGGGTATTTGTTGTTTTATCATTTTCCTGTAGGGTGTGTGTACTTGCTGGAGAGACAGAGCAAGCACAGTGAGTGCGCTTCCCAGGGGGATGACCACAGTACAATCCCTTCTCCTTCATTCTCCTCACAGAATTTTGGGCATGCATGCACACACACACCCAGTATTTCTCAAGGTACTAGACCTAGGACTCAAACTGTGTAGTTTTCTCATGGGATTCAGACATTTTAACCACCATGCAACCAATTGGCCTGCATTTTGTGATTTAATTATACAAAGATGAGTCAGTTCTGCAACCTAAAAATATTTACTTATTAAAACTATACCAATACTTTAATCAACTATACAGAAAAGATCATGAGACAAACATGTACATTTATAGAGCCGTGTTATCAGTCAGGGCAGATCCTTGCAGAGGGAATTCCCAGCATGACCTCATTGAGGACACAGAGCAATCTTTGTTCAGATGGGCACAGTCATCTAACTTGTTTGGCATGGTCAGACCTCTCCTTCCTGATGGCTTCCTCCTGCTTTTGAATGTGTATGTCCAGTTGTCTGCTTCTTAGAGCAGATGTTCACTTTCCTCATCCTGCAGACATTGGAGAAGGTCTGGGGCCATGCAGATAAATTGATTCAACCCATTCTTGTTTTTTTTTTTTTTGAGAGGTTTTCGCTATAGGGCGTGTGCGCTCGCCTGACAGACAGAGAGACAGAGAGATAGAAAGCAAGAAATCACCCCCCCAGGGGGGATGGCCCCGCCACAATCTCTTCTCCTCCATTCTCCTCTCAGGATCTTGGGCATGCACGCACATGCGCCTGGCGTGAGTTTTAAGTCACCGGGTCCTGGACGCGAACCGCAGTCTACTACATGAAGTCCAGCAACATAGCCATTACGCTAATTGCTGATCCCTGTGATTCAACCCATTCTTCAGGGAGGGTTTCCTGGTGGCCCTCTTCTGTCATCAAATCTAGAATCACTTGTGTTTCCATAGCCTCTTCTCTTTTTTACTTCTTGCTGAAGCAGAGTTTTGAAACTCCATGGGGACTGACTCCAGCTGTCTAATACTTCTCCATTAGAGATGTAAACCATCATGCCTCCCATTCCCCTCTTCGGAGCTACTGAAGAGATCAGGACTCCTTGGCTTTCCCATTTACTATGTTTCTATATCCTTTAGTCATTTAGTTTCGGTCATAGAGTATGGACACTCGGTATATATTAAGTACGATGACTGTCCTTCATAGGCTGGCTTGCTTCACTCAGCAGTAAATCTTGAATAGTCATACACTTTCTGTCCAAAGTCAGGGTCTTTTTTTTTTTTAATGACTGAGTAGTATTCCATAGAGTGTATGTGCCACAGTTTTTCAATCCATTCATCTGTTCGTGGGCATTTGGATTGGTTCCATGTCTTAGCAACTGTGAATAATGCTACAATAAACATCGATGTGCAAGCACTTTTTTCCGATTAAGAATTCTTCTGTCCTTTGGGTAGATACCAAGGAGTGGGATTGCTGGATCATATGGTAGTTCTATTTGTAGATTTTTGAGGACTCTCCAAATTGTTTCTCATGGTGGCTGGACCAATTTACATTCCCACCTGCAGTGTAAGAGTTTTCACCACACCTCTACCAGCACTTATCTTTTTTTTTTTTAATCTTAGTCATTCTGACTGGGGTTAGGTGGTATCTCACTGTGGTTTTGATCTGCATCTCCCTTACAATGAGGGATGTTGAGCATTTTTTCATATGCCTTTTGGCTATTCATATGTTATCCTTAGAGAGTGTTTTGTTTGTTTGTTTTTAACTCATTCTTCCATCTTCTAATAGGGTTGATCATCTTTTTCAGGACAGGTGCTTAAGTTTCTTGTGTATTCTGGTTATAGGTCGCTCATCTGAAGCATAGTTTACAAAAATATTTTCCCATTCTGAAGGCTATTGATTCACACTAATTACTGTGTCTTTCACCATGCATAAACTTCTTAATTTGATGTAATCCCACTTGTCTATATCTGGGATTATTGACTGTGCTTTGGGGGTCTTATTTAAAAAGTCTTTGCCTACCCTGATGTCTCCCAGAGTTTCCCCAGTGTTTTCCAGCAGCAGTTTTATAGTTTGAAGTCTTAGGTTTAGATCTTTGATCCACTTTGAGTTGATTTTTGTCAATGGTGAGAGGTAGGGGTTCAGATTCATCTTTCTGCAGGTGAATATTCAGTTTTCCCAGCACCATTTGCTGAAGAGGTTTTCCTTTTCCCAATGGATTGACAGGTACCCTTTGTCAAAGATCAGTTAGCTGTATGTTTGGGAATTTATTTCTGGGGACTCTATTCTATTCCATTGGTTCACCTGTCTGTTTCTGTGCCAATACCATGCTTGTTTGATTACCACAGCTTTGTAGTATATTTTTGGGTTAGGGAGTGAGATGCCACCTACTCCACTCTTCTTGTGCAGGATTGCTTTAGGAATATGAGGTCTTTTATGATTCCACACAAATTGTATGATTGTCTTTTCTAGGTCTGGGAAGAATGTGTCTGGTACTTTGATTGCGATTGTGGTAAATATGTAGATTAATTTGTGTAAAATTGCCATTTTGATTATATTAGTTCTTCCAATCCAGGAACAGGGGATATCCTTCCACTTTTTTGTGTCATTTTCAATTTTTTTTTTTTTTTTTTTTAGCTTCTCATAGGTTTTCTTGTGGAGGTCTTTAACTTCTTTGGTTAGATTTATTCCTAGGTATCTTATACCTTTTGTGGCTATTGTAAATGGAATTACTTTTTTCAGTTCTATCTCAGTCTTTCTGCTGTTTGTATATAGAAATACTATAGATTTCTGTATGTTGATTTTTTATCCTACAACTTTACTGTATTCATGTATTACTTCCAGGAATTTTTTCATGGATACCATTGGGTCTTCTATGAATACAGTTATGTCACCTTCTTTTACTATTTGAATGCCTTTTATTTTATTCTCTTTTATGATTGTGTTGGCGAGGACTTCCAGTACTATATTGAAAAGGACTGGAGAAAGTGGGCGTTCTTGTTTTGTACCAGTTTTTAGTGGAAAAGCTTTCAGTTTTTCTCCATTCAGGATGATATTTGCCATGTTTTTTTCATAAATAGCTTTTATTGTGTTGAGAAATGACGCTTATATGCTGATTTTGCTGAGAGTCTTGATCATGAAAGGATGTTGTATCTTATCGAATGCTTTTTTCTGCATCAACTGATATGATCATATGATTTTTATCTATCTTTCTTTTAATATAGTGTATTACGTTTATGGTTTTGCATATGTTCAACCAACTTTGCATCCCTGGAATAAAGCCTACCTGGTCATGATGTATAATCTTTTTTATAAGTTGTTAGATATGATTTGCTGGTATCTTATTGAGAATCTTTGCGTCTATATTCATCAGAGATATTGGTCTATAGTTTTCCTTCCTTGTCCTATCCTTACCTATTTCAAGGATAAGGGTGATAGAGGTTTCATAGAATAAATTATGGAGAGAGTCACTCTTTTGGATCTTTAGAAATAACTTCAGCAGCATGACGGTTAACTCTTCTTTAAAAGTTTTCTAGAATTTAGGGACCAGCAATTGGCACAATGGCTATGTCACCGGACTCCCATGTAGTCAACCGTGGTTAGAGTCCCGGACTCAGTGGCTTAAACTCATGCTAGGCGTGTGTGTGTGTGTGCCCAAGATCCTGAGAGGAGAGTGTAGGAGAAGGGATTATAGTTTAGTCATCCCCCCTGGGGGGTAATTTCTCACTTTCTGTCTCTCTGTCTCTGTCTTTCTGGTGAGTGCATGCTCCCTATAGCAGAAAACCTCCCTCCCCCCCCAAAAAAAATGTTTTGTAGAATTCAGAGGTGAAGCCATCAGGATGAGGGCTTTTCTTTGTTGGGAGGTTATTTATTACTGACTCGATCTCCTGGCTTGTTATGGCCTGTTCAGACTTTCTATATCCTCCTGGCTAAATCATGGCTGGTCATATGTGTCCAGGCATTTGTCTATCTCATCCAGATTTTCTTGTTTCTTGGCATAAAATTGTTCATAGTATCCTTTAATGATGTTTTATATTTCTCTTATGTCTGTTGTTATATTACCTGCTTCATTGCAAATTTGATTTACCTGATTCCTTTCTCTCCGTTTCTTAATAAGTCTTGCTAGTGGTGTGTCAATTTTGTTTATCTTTTCAATGAACCAGCTTTTACTTTCACTTATTTCCTTTATATTTTATTTATTTTCTATTTCATTTATTGTTGCTCGTATCTTTATTATTTCCTTTCTCCTGAAGAGTTTTGGATTTTTTGCTGTTGCTTTACCAATTCTCTGAGGCACGATATTAGGTGATCCATTTGTCTTCTTTTCATCTTCTTTTTATGTGCACTAATTGCTATGAACTTCCCTCTTATGACTGCTTTTGCAATGTCCCAAAGATATGGAAAATCATGTCCTCGTTGTCACTGGCTTCCATGAATCTTTCGATTTCAGTCTTTTTATCTTCAGCAGTTAATGAAGTCATTCAGGAGTAGGTTATTTAATTTCCATGTATTTGTGTATTTTTGAGGATTTCTCTTGAAATTAAAATCAAGTTTAACTCCGTCATGGTCAGAGAAGATGGTGGATATAGTTTCTATGCCTTTGAATCTGTAGAGGCTTGCCTTGTGCCCTATCATATGGTCAATCTTTGAAAAGGTTCCATGTGGGGTTGAGAAAAAAGTATATCTCATGGTTTTTGGGTGGAAAGTTGTATAGATGGATGTTAGGTCCATTTGATTTAGGGTGTCATTTAGATCCTTTATCTCTACTTATTTTTTGTCTAGATGATCTGTCCAGAGGAGATAGTGGGGTTTGAGGCCTCCAACAACTGGTTTCTTGTAGTCTTTCTCTCCTTTTAGATCTAACAGTCTTTCCTTCACATATTTGGGAGCTCTTGTGTTAGGTGCATAGATATTTATAAGCATTATATCTTCTTGATCAATTAACCCTTTAACTACAATATAGTGCACTTCTTTGTCTCTTTGAACAGTTTTTTTTTTTTTTTAAAGCCTATTTTGTCAGAAATTAGTAGTGTGACTCCAACACTTTTTTGGTTCTCATTTGCATGGAATACCTTTTTCCATCCTTTCACGTCTAGTCTATGTATATCTTTATCAATGAGATGCATTTCTTGTAGGCAACACACAGAGGGTTTCTGGTTTTTTGTCCATTCATCCAGTCTGTGTCTCTTGATTAGATGATTTAATCCATTTACATTCAATGTCGTTATTGATATTTCCAGAATTGTCCATACCTTTAAGATGGCCATTGTCTTGGTTGTCTTTTATTCCCTTATTTCTGGATGTTCATTCTTTAGTTTTCCTGGAACAGGACTCTCTTCAGAGTTTCTTGTAGAGCTGGTCTGGTGTTGGTAAATTCTTTCAGGTTTTGTTTGTCTGAGAAGATTTTAACCTTTTTTTCCCATATGAAGGATAATCTTGCTGGATATAATAATCTTAGTTGAAATTGTTTTTCTCTTAACACTTTCAATATGTCTTCCCATTCTTCCCTTGCTTGCATTGTTTCTGTTGAAAGATCTGGTGTTAGCCTGATGGAATGACATTTGTAAGTCACTTGTCATGTCTCTCTTGCCAGTTTTAGTATCTTTATCTGTGGTTTTGGCTAGTCTGGCTAAGATGTGCCTTGGGCAAGATCTATTGGGTTGATTATATTTGGGGTTCTTTGTATTTCTTGAGTCTGGATGTTTGAGTTCTTCTTTAGACTTGGGAAATTTTCTTCCAGGATCTCATGGAATAGATTTTCTATGCCCTTATTAGTTCTTTTCACCTTTTGGGATACTAATTATTTGAATCTTTGGACATTTAATAGAATACAATATTTCCTGTATATTATCCTCATGTATTTTTGTTGTCATTGTTATTTTCTCTATCTTTGTGGTGTTTTTTTTCTAGGTCAGAGGTATTATCTTCTACGTTAGAGATTCAATCTTTAGCATGGTCTAATCGACTATTTGAGGGAATTTTTGATTTCCTGTATTACAGACTTCATCTCTAATAGTTCCATTTGATTTTTTCTTATAGTGTCTATTTCTTCTTTCATATCATGGAAGGACTTCCTAATCTCCTGGAGTTTTGTTGTCTCTTTTTTTAAAAGAATTATTTTATTATTTAACTTTATTTACCCATTTATTTATTTTAATTTGACCAGAGAGTGATAGTGTGAGAGAGAGAGAAAGAGAGAGAGAGCATGAGAAAGCCAGCTGCCACGTCTAGGACTCAAACTGTGGTTGGCCATGTGGAAGTCCAGCGCCCTTAACCACCATGCCACCTGCTGGTCCCTTGTTGTCTCTTTTCTGTTCCAATTCATAGAGTTTTGTCACTATGAATGCTCTAAATTCTTTCTGACATTTAGGTAACTTCCTCTGTTTTTTCAAGAGAAGGAGGGGAGTTATTGTGTTCTTTTGATGGAGACATATTTCCTGGTTTATTCAGACCTGAGGCTCTTCTTCTACTTCTAGCCATTCAGACATGTATTCACTTTTGGATACCTTTTTGGAGAATGTTTCTTCAACTGGGAACAAGTGTGTTTCCCTTTTGCTGTGCACTGATGTGTGTCAAAGTCTCTCTTCTATTGTGTTTAGCAATGTGGTTCTCACAGGAGGGGTTTTCTATTCAGGTGTCTGAAGAGCAGTATCTCCTTTTTCACAGATGGTTCAGTAAAAGAGAGGACCCCAGGGAGCCTCACAATACTGAGGTATTTGAGAAGTGTGATTCTAGACCTGTGTAGTCCCTCTGGGAAGGTGGAGGATGAGGTGGAGATGACAATATAAGAGGGAAGAAAAAAGTGTGTGAAGGAGAATAAAGAAAGTCATACGCTGCAAGGTGCGTAATTTCACCAGGGGGCTGGAGATGGAACTTAGGCTCTGCTGGAGAGCTGAGGGCTATCAAATCTTCAATTCGGATTTAGCCTAGATCATATTCCAGTGAGAAGATCAAAGGCAGCCATCAAGAGGCTTAGCTTCTTCAAGAGGAAGCAGGAGACAGGACAGCACTGCGTGTTCTACCTTTTTTTTTTTTTTTCTTTACCACCAATACAAGGCCTTTCTTCCCTTTGCCTTCAGTACTTTTTCTTAGGACAGATGTGATTGGACTTATCTTCCTATTTACTTGTGCCCCATGATAGATGTACTCCTGTGTTCCTCCTCAGAGCACTCTCCACCAATCAATTGCCAGATGAACATTGTGGCATTCTCCAAATCCCAGCTCCAAAACCCAGCTCACACTCGCTCCTGGGGTGCACTGAACTGGCACCACACTTAGGGTGCCTACTTTGCTCTGCTGCCCTTAAACAGGATAAGGATCCGTGCAGCCTGCAAAGCTGTGTTTACCAGTTATCTGTTCGTGCATCATCCTGAGCTTTGCAGGAGGAATATATGCTCCACCAGTGTGGGTGAGAAGTGGATCCAGCTCATCTTTCTTCTTCTTTGCAGGATGTTTATCCTGAGCAGAGAAACTCTGGGTCACTGGTGGTTCTGGGCTGCTTCTCTCAGAAGATGGGGATTGTTGGAACTTTTTCTGATCCATATCACTTTCTCTACATTTTCCTTGGTCCTTGCTTCACAACTTCATGCTATCATCATAACGTCCTCTTTTCAAGTATTTGTAATCTGATCTGCCATAATCAAAGTAGTTTCTGTTCTGGGGTAATTACTCTTGTTCTGTATACCTGTTTTCTGGAGAGCGAGTCCTCTGATATGAATCATAGTTTTCTATCATGACCAGAAGAATATTTTATCTGCACCACATTATGTGGAAGGCTGCATATGAGATATTGCATATGAACAAATGTTTGTCCATTTTGCACTCTTCCTGCTTCTGTATTCCTGCTTGCTCTTCCCATGAAAAAACAGCTAGGGCTAAAACCGCATCTGGGACAAAATTCTGTGCCTGCTACTATCTTTGCTAACTAACCTGAAACCTCTTTGTTTAGCAATGTTACTAGTTGCATGGAAACCCCACTCCCCTCAGAAATAATTAACTTGTTTGACTTAGCTTCTGTAACTGTTTTTGCATAGGAATCCTGCACACCTGGCAACTGACCTCTATAAGAGGCTACCCCATACTTTGGGGCTGCAGTTCTGTCTCTCAGTCTCTGAGCCTCAGGCTGTAGTCGTTGACCAGCTAATAAAGACTCCCTTTAAACTTAATTTGATTTTGGTGGTCGTTCATTCGGTGACACTCTACAACATTTAGAGGCCCCAGCGAGATCTGGGAACCTTCGAGTGGCCGAATAACGCCCCAACGAGGACATTCCTTACACACTGTCCTGGGTTCCAAGAGGGATAAGGAGGCCTCACAAAATGTGGATTAAATATTGGAGTCTCTGGTGGTGCCTGAACCTGGTAAGATTGTAGTTATCTTGGCTTGAGAGCTCTCCTGGTGGGACTTTAGGAGGGCTGGATGCAGCGGAACCTCCAGGTCCCTGGGCCCGAGTGCGACAGCATTTTGGGTCCCTGGTGACAGTGATTTCTGATACACTCTCTTGCTTTGTCTTGTCTTTGTCACTCATGTCTTTGTCAAAATGGGACAGGACCAGTAGTCAGTCTCTTTGTTAAAATGTGGCCCCCTTAATTGTTTTTCAGACCATTTTCAGGATTTCCGATGTCTGGCCGAGAGTTAAGGTGTTCCTGTAAGCCCCTTTGATTTACAGAGATTTTGTGAACTTGATTGGCCCACGTTTGGAGTTGGTTGACCCACAGAAGGATCATTTGATCTTCCAACAGCCTATCGAGTCCTCCGAGTCACAACAGGCCATCCTGGTCCCCCCGACCAGATTGCCTACATTCAGATTTTGATTGACCTTCTCGCTGAAAAGCCTAAATGGCTTAAGGTCTGCATGAAAGATTTTGTTCAAGAACAGACACTCCTCGTGGCTCAAGAGGCTTTGGGGAAACAGGAAAAACCACCAGTTCTTCCTGATGTCCCCAAAGACCCTCCATTTCAAGCCCCCCCATGCCCCTTCACCACCTCCTCAGGCCACCTTTGTGCCTCCCTGGGCTGCCCTTCCGAGACCTAGGGAGGGAGAGGCCCCAAGTAGACCAGAGGCTGGTCTTCTTGGTCACAGAGAAGAGGCCCCTTTCAGTCCCCCCCCCCCCCCCCCCCCCCCGCCCCATACTCGATCTGGGTCTTCTTCTGGGCCAAAACCTGAGGACCCCTCCGTGACCAAGAAACCGACTGAGGAAGATGACAAGCCCCATGGGGCCTTGGCCCCCTTGCCAGTTTTTCCTCTTAAGCAGATGGGACCTTCTGAGTTAGATCCCGATGGCCAGCCTTTCATGACTTATACCCCTTTCTCCACAAGTGACCTGTACAACTGGAAAAACCAGAATCCCTCCTTCTCCCAAAACCCTCATGGATTAATCTCTCTCCTCGAGACTATTTTCTTCACCTATCAGCCCCTGGGATGACTGCCAACAGCTCCTCCAGACTCTCTTTACCACAGAGGAGAGAGAGAGAATCCACGGGGAAGGCCATAAGCTTGTCCTGGATGCCAACAGCCAACCCACTGCGGACCCTGCCACCATCGAGCGAGTTTTTCCAGCTAGCAGACCTGAATGGGATGCAAATCTGGACAGAGGTAGGGAGGCCCTCAAAAACTATCCTCCTGAGGGCCATCTGTGCTGCTGCACAGAAACCCGCAAACCTGTCTAAAGTGAGTGAGACCATCCAGGGGCCTTCCGAGAGCCCCACAGCCTTCCTTGAGAGGCTTATGGAAGCTTACTGAATCTATACCCCCATTGATCCAGAGACTGCAGAGAATAGGAGAGCCATTAATATGGCTTTTGTTACCCAGTCAGCCCCAGATATATGTAAGAAACTTCAGAAATTGGAAGGGTTTGAGGGAAAGGACCTCTCTGAGTTGGTCGAGGTTGCCCAAAAGGTTTTCAACCATCGAGAAGATCCCACAACAAGTCTAAATGTAAAAATTGCTCAGGTACTCCTGGCTATGCAGCCTTCCACAATTACTTTTCATTTCTGGTTCCTAGTTGATCTAATAAACTAAACAACCCTCAATTTGGTCCAAATAACAAGTATCCAATGGTTTAATTTCTTGATACTTTGCCTTTTGTCTGAAAACATCACCAAGAGCTCCACCAACCTTCTTTCACCAAAGATACCTTTTTCAAATGGAAGAGGAATTTTATTTTCAATTAAGGTTGATTCATCAGAAAGTTTCAGCTAGTTACACTGAAGAATAATAAAGCTGGGGAATGAAAAATAATAGTAAATATTAAGAAGCAGTGATTGTAATATGGAGAGACCCTGAATTCATAAATAACTCAGGGCTAATAGCTGCCAGAAGTTTCTTCCCTCAGGCAAACTTATTGCCCCTCCCTGGAGCTACAAGGTAACTTGAAACCTTAAATAGGTTAGACTTCCTGCTTCTCTGCCACTTCCATTTTTGGGCAGATTCTGAGCCCCTTCCCCATTTCTGACATCCTGAGACCTCCCCTCCCCAATTTCCCCATAAAATACTTTGTCCAACCCCCAGTCAGGGCCAGAAATTCAGAATGTTAACTCCTCCATGCCTGCCAGTATAATAAAGAGTTCTTCTGTCTCTCCTGAGTGCCATTTCCATTCCTTGGCATCTGTTTTTCTACAACTGAGCAAGCAGCAATATTACTGAAAGGAGGATACAAAGGAGAGATTAGTAGAAAAGATAATAATTACTGGACATTATTTAGGTAGTTTTTCTCCTACTTCTAGCTCATTACAGGTGCTAGATACCCATGCTTTAGTCTATCTAGTCTATTGTGTACTGTTATAACAAAATGCCTGAGATAGGGTAATTTATAATGAAATGGAAAGATCCTGAATTCATGAATAACTCAGAGCTGATAGCTGCCTGCCCTCTGGCACAACTTACTACCCCTCCCTGGAACTACAGGGTAACCTGAAAACCTAGAATAGATTAGTACCTTGAGAGGATTAGACTTCCTGCTTCTCTGCCTCTTCCCTTTGAGGCTGCATAGAGTGGGTTCTGACCCCCTTCCCAATTTCTAACATCCTGAGACTTCCCCTTCCCCAATTCACCCATAAAAGACTGTGTCCAACTCCTAGTCGGGGCCAGAGATTCAGAGTGTTAACGCCTCTGTGCCCACTGGTGTAATAAACAGTTCCAGTCTCTCCGAGTATGCTTTCTGTTCCTTGGCATATGGTGTTCTGCAACAATAAAAGTAGAAATTTATTTCTCACCTTTCTAGACCTGGGAAGTCCAAGATCAAGGCACTGGTAGGTTAGGCTGTGAGGGCCGCTTTTTCCTTCCCAGATAGTACCTGTTGCTGCCACCTCAAGAGGAGAAGAATGCTGTGTCCTCATTCAGCAAAAGAGGCACAAAGGTGGGACTAGCAGTTAGCATAATGGCTATGTCACTGGACTCCCTTGTGGTCGACCGCGGTTCGCGTCCTAAAACTCATGCCGGGCGCGTGTGCGTGCATGCCCAAGATCCCAAGAGGAGAATGGAGGAGAAGGGATTGCAGCATGGCCATCCCCCCTGGGGGGTGATTTCTCGCTTTCTGTCTCTCTGTCTCTCTCTGTCTGGCAAGCGCACGAGCCCTATAGCCAAAACAAAACAAAACAAAACAAAACAAAAAAAAAAAAACCAAAACTCTCTCAAAAAAAAAAGAGGCACAAAGGTGAAAAAGAAAAAATCTCCCTTTATAAGCCTTTTTATAATGGCATTAATGCAATCATAAGGCTGGAGCCTTCATAACTCAATCACTTCCGAAAGGCCACACCTCCCAATATTGTTGTAATGAGGATAAGTGTCCACATGAAACTTGAAGGGGACAAAAATATTCAAACCAGAGCATCCCATGTCTTTTCTTTCTTTTTCTTTTCCTTTTCTTTCTTTTTTTTTTTTTTTTAAGAGTTTTCTTGCTATAGGGCACATGTGCTTGCCAGAAAGAGAGAGAGAGCTAGAGAGACAGAAAGCGAGAAATCATCATCTAGGGAAGATGACCACGCCGCAATCCCTTCTCCTCCATTCTCCTCTTGGGATCTTGGGCACACACACACATGTGCCGGTATGAGTTTAAGCCACTGGTTCAGGGACTCAAACCACGGTTGACTACATGGGAGTCCAGCGACATAGACATTATGCCAACTACTGGTTCCTATGTTTTGTTTTCTTTACCCCTCCCTTGCTTCATATAGTAGTTACACATTTTTGTAGTAAAAGAGATGAGCAACCCAGAAAAACAGAGGCAACTCAGAAGCACGTATGTTGAGATATTGGTTGGCGTCTCCTGGATGTTGAGAGCTGGATGAATTTGCTTAAAAACTCCACCCCCATGCTGTCTCCATAGCTTTCAATAAGTTTTTTATTTATTTTATTTTTTTGGTTACTAGAACCTTTTTTTTCTTACTGTTCTACTTGCCTCCTTTTTGTTCAGGGCCTTCTTCACAAATGACGGTTCTATTTCCTATTCCCAGAGGTTACAATGGCCTCTCCACTGTTTTGTTTTTTGAACAGAAACTTAGCATTAGAGGTTTAAAATTAATCAGATCTGTTTGAGGCGTCAAATGTCAACAGAAAGGATTACTTTGAGCCATGCAAGCATCTTGTCTATCGGAAATAACCGATTTAAAAAAATTAATAATTAGTAATTGATGAGGTTTATTTCCAAGCAGAATATGAGTGACCTAGGCCTGGAGAGGAGGCATACATGCCTTTCTCAGGGTGATCACATACTGGTATTCTTTTTATTTGATTTTTTTGAGATTGACAGACAAAATTAGTAAAGAGATTTCCATTGGTTTGGCCCAAAGACGTGGAACATGTGGAAATGGGGGCTTGTAGGTTATAGTGGGTTTCACAATTCCTAGGTTGGTGATTGGAAAGGAAGATCTATGTCCTGGGAAGAGATTCCTAAAGAAATGCTTAATCTACATCTCAAGGAAAGGGAAGTTCTATGCCTTGGGAAGAGATTAGCAAAAGACTATACGGTAACTGGTTGAATATACATCTCAAAGACACTATGCCAGGGACAGGATGCAAGAAAAATTCTGTTAAATGGAAAAAGAAAATGGTCTGTTAACATTGATGGGCATGACTCCCCCTGTTATGCCCTGGTCATGAAATTCCCAAAAGACCACCAAGGAGTCAATTCTGATGCAAACACACAAGGGTCGCTTTTATTAGGGCTCAAGCCAGGACTCTCAATCATCACTGACACAGTGGATCAGAGTCAAGAGCCAAGGTGTTAGTTGGGCTGGTTTTTTTATGGCTGTTAGCGGAGGGGGGGAGGTCGAGGGGTGCTGAGGAATGCACTCAGGTGGCTATACATTGGCTGTAGATTTCAAGAAGCATAGTTGTCTTTTACTGATTGGTTGTCAGACTGTTTAAGTTGGGCAAGAAAGTTACTTCAGGTCTCTGGTATTTCCTTTGTTTTTTATCATTGGCCAGCCCCAGTGGGGTGATAGTTTTATGACCTTCTCCTACGTGATTGGCTCGCCTCCTTGAAATGGCGCCGATTCTCAGCAAGGTGGGTTTAACAAAATGGAGTCACCCCGTAAAAAGAAAGAAGTCATTCTGTTCCTTCATTTCCCCCTTTCCCAAGTACATAGTGGAGCCAGTCATGGATCTCTGTTACCGAGTACTATTTGGTCCCAAGTAGCGACGGGCTGGTACTGGGACTTTAGAACCATTAACTGGACAGTGCTGATTTGCTCACAGATAAAAGCGATCAACCTGTTGAGGACGTAGGGACCAAGGGTGAGGAGGAGAAGAAGAATTAGCAGGGGCCCCAAGAGGGCAGAGACCAGAGTGGTGAGCCCAGGGGAGGGAAGACAGGATTAGCAAGGTTTGATATGTTGCAGCCTTAGCTTTAGGGGATTATCTGGGCCTCTTGCAGCCATCCATCCTGATATGAGGCCATCCTGCAGCACGAGGGGGTCTGCTGGCTTGATGTGTGTGATGGACTCATGAGGTGATGCCATCAACCTTGAGAGTAGTGGGGGTGGTCAAGATGACTATGTAGGGACCCTTCTAACGTGTCTGAAGGCTTTCTTTGTGGTGTCACTTGACATACACCCAGTTGCTGGGCTGTAACTGATGGAGATATGCAGAAGAGCCAGTGGCATAAAGAGCCTGTAGTCTTGGCCAGATGGCCTGGTGAGTGGCCTGGAGGCCTTGTAATGAAGATAACAGAGTGATCATTAAACTCAGTTAACAAGTCAGACTGTAGGTAGGGAGTAATAGGTGCAGCAGGACATATAAGATTTCGAAAGGAGTTAGAACTAACTGGTAAGGGGAGTTGCACACTCAGAAGAGCGTGAAGGGGAGGAGAGCCACCCAGTCACCCCCAGTTTTAAAGGTTAATTTAGTTAAGGTCTCTTTTAGAGTTCTATTCATTTTTTCTACTTGTCCTGAACTCTGGGGATGGTATGCACAATGTAATTTCCAATTTGTCCCCAATACTCAGGCTAAACCTTGAATTACCTTGGATAAGAAAGCCAGTCTGTTATCCGACCCAATCATAGTGGGGAATTCATACCTGAGTAAGATGTCTTAGAGGATTTTTTTTTAGCCACGAATTGGGCCATTTCATGTTTGGTAGGAAATGCTTCTGCCCAACCTGAAAAGGTGTCTACAAAGACCAGTAAGTATTTGTAACCTTATTTGCCAGGTTTTACCTCCATAAAGTCCACTTCCCAACATGCTCCAGGCTTGTTCCCTCTGGTTTGTGAGCCAGGCTGCCCTTGAGGTTTGGAAGCGTCTGTCAGCTGACAGGCCTTGCAGTGATGCACTATAGTTTCAATCTTTGAGTTAGAGCCTTTTATCAGAATGTGAGCATGTTAAAGGAGGTCCTGCATTTTTCTAGTGCCTATGTGGGTGGTTTGGTGGATTTTAGGTAGGACTTGGTCACCAAGGGCCTCTGGGAGATGATTTTATTATCTTTAGACTTCCACCATCCGTGGAGATCGTGGACCGAGGGCAGGCCCCTTATCCATGCAAGGTCTTTCAGTGTATACTGGGGTGGGTCAGGGAGGACTGGGCTACCAGGGACTGGCATCTGGGCCAGTAGAACTGTTGCTTTTAGGGCTATATCCCTTGCCATGGAATTGGCCAAGTTATTACCCCTGGCACCTGAGGAATTGCCCTTCTGGTGACCCAGACAATGAATGATGGCCCGCTTTTTGGGGAGCCAAATGGCAGCCAACAGTACCAAGATCTCAGCTTTGTTCTTTATAGTTTTTCCTTCTGCAGTCAAGAGGTCTCATTCTTGGTATATGGCCCTGTGTATGTGAGCGGTTGCAAAGGCATAGTGACTGTCAGTGTATAAATTGACCTTGTCTTTGCCCAGGATTAAAGCTTTGGTCAGGGCTATCAATTCAGCCTTCTGGGCCGATGTTCCCACCGGAAGAGTCTCTGCCCATAAAATTTCCTGCTCTGACACCACCGCCACCCCCGCATACCTCAGTGCCTTTGACACAAAACTGCTCCTGTCCATATACCAGGTCACTTCTGCATCTGGCAAGGGCTGATCTTTCAAGTCAGGTCAGATTCCATGAGCCAGTGCAAGGATTTCGGTACAGTCGTAGAGGGGAGTATCAAGGTCTGGGTGTGGCAGCAAGGTTGCGGGGTTTAAGGCGGTGGGTACCTGAAAAAAGATCTTGGTGGGGGTTTAGTAAGAGATTCTGATAATAAACAAGGCGGGCATTGCTCAGCCACCGGTCAGGAGCTGATGAAGAAGTCCCTCAATTGCGTGAGGGGTGGAGAGGTAAAGTTCCTGCCCTAAGGTCAATTTGTTAGCGTCTTTGACCATAAGGGCGGTGGCTGCAATTATGCAGAGACAGGGAGGCCAATGTGCTACAACAGGATCCAGTTTTTTGACAGATAGGCTACAGGCCTTTTTCAGGGTCTTAAGGGTTGCACTAGGACTCTCTTTGCAATTCCCTTATTTTCATTAATGAACAAGTGGAATGGTTTAGTTACACCAGGTAAGCCAAGGGCTGGTGCCGAGAGGAGAGTAGTCTTGATTTGGTTAAAAGATTGTTCTATTTGCTCTGTCCAAGCAAAAGCGATTTGGGGGGGGGCATCGGAGGCTGTAAGAAAGGCTCAATCCAGGGAGAGGGGTTAAGAATAAGATCTTCTCATACAGTTATGTACGGGATTTTGTCCATCATAAGTATCAGAGGGGAAGTCTGAGTTTGTTCTATTTCCATCAGAAAAATGTACACACCGAGATAGGTAATAAACACACAGACAGGACAAATGCGCCCACGCAGATACTCTTCACCTAGTGAAAAGCAAATCAAAAGTGGGATGACAGCCTCATCCTTTGCCACGGGAATGACCCACTATGTCCCCTCAGAGAACTCAGAACAACTAGGGTTACTCTGTCCCCTCCTGGAGGGTCTGGATCATCTTCCAAGCCCTCCAATTGGTGACCTGCCAGCACGTCCACTAGACTGATTCTGATCTATTACAGATTTAGGGCCCTCAGAAACTGAACAGGACAAACACAGAGACAAAGAAAACACACTCACCGGCCGTTATCAGTTGGCCCTCCGGTTTGGGGATTCTGGGGGTCTTGGAGAACCTGGAAAAGCCCTCAAATGTTGTGCCTAGTCACAAAATTTCCAAAAGACCACCAAGGAACCAATTCCAATGCAAACACACTAGGGTCGCTTTTATTCAGGCTTGAGCCAGGACTCTCAATCGTCACTGACACAGCGGATCAGAGTTGAGAGCCCAGGTGTTAGTTGGGCTTGGTTTTTTATGGTTGTTGGCCAGGGTGGAGGGGAGGTCGAGGGGTGCTGAGGAATGCACTCAGGTGGCTATACATTGGCTGTAGATTTCAAGAAGCATAGTTGTCTTTTACTGATTAGTTGTCAGACTGTTTAAGTTGGGCAAGAAATTTACTTCAGGTCTCTGGTATTTCCTTTGTTTTTTTATCATTGGCCAGCCCTGGTGGGGGGATGGTCTTATGACCTTCTTTGTGATTGGCTCACCTCCTTGATATGGTGCTGATTCTCAGCAAGGTGGGTTTAACAAAATGGAGTCGCCCTGTAAAAAGAATGAAGTCACTCTGGCCCTTCACCCTGAGGCCCTCTGGAAAGGACTTTGGAAAAATAGGAAAAAGCAGTCAGACGTCTGTCCACAATCTCAAAATCTCATTTTAGAGATTTCCTCTGTTCTAAAATACTCCTCAGCTACAGCACTTCTAACATTAAGTTTGGTAATCCTCCCCATCTTTCTCCTTTCTCAAATTCATTTTCATCATCTTTTATTCTCTCTCGTTTGTTCTGCCATGTCCATACTCCTCTGGATCATGCACAGTAATGTTACCTCATTCTCTGAAACTTAGTATAAACCAATATCTGTCCTCTGGTTTTGGCAGTCATTTTAAGTATTTTTCAGGTTTTTTTTCAACAATTGTTTCTTCTATAAAACAAATCCTCGGGACCATAGTTAGCGTAATGCCTATGTCGCTGGACTCCCATGTAGTCGACCGCGGTTCTCATCCTGGACCCGGTGGCTTAAAACATGCCAGGTACGTGTGCGTGCGTGCCCAAGATCCCGAGAGGAGAATGGAGGAGAAGGGATTGCGGTGTGGCCATCCCCCCTGGGGGGTGATTTCTCGCTTTCTGTCTCTCTAGTCTCTCTGTGTCTGGCGAGCGCACGCGCCCTATGGCAAAAAATTTCTCCCAAAAAAAAAAAAAAAAAAAAAAAACAGATCCTGTTGCTAGCTGTTAGTTTTTTTCTCTCCTTGTCTCACATACTGCACAGAAAAGCTATCTATCTATAGTTACATATAACAAAACCCAAATCTTTCTCTGTAGGGTGCATATACAATGAATTTCGCATATATGAATATTTTTGAATATGTATATGCATATTTTTGCATATATATCATGAAAAGTACATTAGATCATACGAAAGATATTTGTGCCACAAATATCTTATAAAATTTGTACACATCTATCTTCCTTATAAATATATCACAAATTTCTAACCACTTATTAATTGATAACAAAATTATTTAAAATTTTTCATTGTTATGAACAAAGCTTTAATAAATATTCCTGTGCTGAGACCAGCAGTTGGTGTAATGGCTATGTTGTTGGACTTCCATGTAGTCGGCCACAGTTCGAGTCCCGGACCTGGTGGCTTACAACTCATACCAGGCACATGTGTGTGCATGCCCAAGATCCCAAGAGGAGAATGGAGAAGAGATTGCAGTATAGCCTTTCCCCATAGAGGGTTATTTCTTGCCTTCTGTCTCTCTGTCTCTCTCTTTCTGGTGAGCGCATTGGCCCTAGAGCAAAAATAAACCCTCTAAAATAAAAAAAAAAAAATTCTGTGCATATATCTTTTTTTGCCTTCGTAAATCTCCTAGAAAGAAAATTGATATAAAGATGCAGCATTTTGGCCAGTTAACATACTATCCTCTGAAAAAGATGTACCAATTTACATTCTTACCATAACTTTTTGAGAATTTCTGCTTTCTACATCCTGCTTAACATTTAAGTATTCTGATTTTTTGTTAATATCTTTGCCAGAAAATGCTATCTTTACTGGTATTTTAATTTGTATTTTCCTAAATATTACTGAGTCTGGGAGACCACCAGGTGGTGTGGTGCTTAAAGCATTGGAGACTCTCACATAGTCGACCATGGTTTGAGTCCTGGTCCTGGTGGCTTGCTTTGTTTTTCCTCTCTCTCACTCTCTCTCTCTGTGTCTCTCTCTGTTAAAATTAAAATAAATGAATGAATAAATAAAATTAAATAAAAACAATTAAGATAATAGTACTTAGACTGAACATCTTTTCAGGTGTTTATTTAATCAAAGAGAGTGCTGTGCATGAATACACATGAGAGATAGAAACACACACACACACACACACACACACACACACACACACATGCTCATAAGAAAGCTCCCTCAATAGGGTTGAGTCATGCAGAATCCACTTTATCCAGCCCTCCAGCTCCTTATGTTCCCCAGCACCACAGGGGCGACCGGCATGTTTATAGGCCAACTCAAGAATCTGAACTCACAGTCACCATATGGCTTCCAGACTTGCAAGGCACTTATGCTATTGCTTCACGATAGCAGCCAAGTCATTCGGGTATATTTATATTGTTGCAGAAAACCAGATACCGAGGAATGGAAAACAGCACTCAGAGAGATTAGAACTGTTTATTACACCAGTGAGCATAGAGGAGTTAGCACTCAAAATCTCCAGCCTGAACTGGGGGTTGGACACAGTCTTTTATGGGGGAATTGGGGAAGGGGAAGTCTCAGGGTGGGGATTAGGCTCAGATTCTGCCCTATGCACTGTCAAAGGGAGGAGTCAGAGAAGCAGGAAGACTAATGCATTCAAAGTACTAATCCATTCTAGGTTTCCAGGTTATCTTGTAGCTCAGGGAGGCGCAGTAAGTTTGCTGAAGGGCAGAAACCTTAGACAGCTATCAACCCTAAGTTATTCATGAATTCAGGGTCTCTCTGTATTAGGAGGAGTGGGATTTAAAGACAATAGGAGTGATAATCACTCTGTTTACTCTTAGGCAAATGAGAAGGCAAGTTTCTAGTCATAGGATTTTAACAGTTTATAGTGGAGGTGACTTCTCCAAGATGGAGTCATGCCTGCTTAAATATATCTCTTCCTGTAAATTACATGGTCATAAACTCTAGTTTTACAACTCAGATTTCCTTATTTGACAAAGTAAATTTATAGGAGTTTTTCTTGTATTATATAGTAGTGTAACATTTACAAGTATTTTCTCGTAGCATCACATATTCTATATAAACTCTGGTTGGTGTGGTGCCCCAGCCAAGGGGCCTCTACCTCCAGTTGCTGCAGTTCCTGGCTGGAGAGTTAATATCCAGGGACTCTTCCAAAGGGGAGACGACGCTGTAATAAACTCTGGAGTGACTGTGTGAATGTGTGTGAGTGTGTCAGTTTAAGAAACCTATGTCCCTGTGTTAATGTTTGGAAAAGTGTTGAGCTGCGTTGTGAAATCCTTGGTTCTTTGGGTCCAGATCACTAAAATTAGAGATCTGTCCCTAGGCACAAAATGAAACCGCAACCACGAATGAAGTAGATAGAAAAGAAGGTTTAATAGAAAGAAAAGAAAGGAAAGAAAGAAAGTACACCCAAAAAGGTTGTTGGGCGGGGGGATTGCCAAGTAGCAACCACGCTTGATACTGGTTAACCGTTATTCTTATTACTAGAGGTCATGAATATTCATTAGTGGGCGGCCCCTTACGCTGCCTATGTTCTTCCTTTAAATTTGAATCCATACGTTTTCTGTACCTGCGCACCTTCCTCACAGGTAAAGTGAGGAATTTGATCACTTAATTGTGTACGCCCAGTGCGAGTCAGGTTGCCCCAATTAGATTGCCCAATTAGTCTATTGTATTAATGACCAAAATGCTTGCTTGGGTCCTTTGATAAGAGAAAAATCTATGAACTATCCCTGTATGCTTCCCTCAAGCCTTAAGGAAGGAATATGACGAGTTACCTCGCCCTCCTGGCACCTGAAGCTAGATGAGCCTTTCGCTTTTCTCTTAGGGCTGCCCGCTCATGGCTAACTAACTGCCTACCACACCTGAGCTTTTGAGCTCTCAGCTAATTTGTTTCTGTCTCAATCGGTGGGCTCAAAGCTTGTCCCTTCTGTATCAGGGAAGGAAACTGGCTCCCATTAAATTCGCTCTTATTCTGGTTATGAGAATCTTAAGAAGGGGTTCTCTGGAGAATAGGGTTAGTAAAAGTTTCTGATAATCTGATCACTTAAACTGACTGGTTTTGTGATTATGATTTGTTTTCTAACTAAAGTGATTGGTATTCTGACCATGACTGGTTTTTTGACTAAATTGATTGGTTTTCTGACTATGCTTGGCTTTCTGAACTACTAAGTTCAATCAAAGGCAAGAAAGTGATAGGCTTTGCATGCTAGGTAGCCTATACCAAAATCGTTAAATTGTTGAAATTAGATTCAGATTTTATATTTTATAGGAATGAAAGATATTGCGTTGGTCTCTGCATTAGGAAATATCTTAAACAAATTTGTGTTTGTACATGTTCATAAGCTACTGATATATTCGTGTATAGAAATCTGACTGCTTTTTCCTATTTTTCTAAAATCCTTTCCAAAGGGCTCAAGAGGGAACCATGCCGGGACCAGCAGTTAGCGTAATGGCTATGTCGCTGGACTCCCACGTAGTCGACTGCGGTTCGAGTCCCAGACCCGGTGGCTTAAAAAACTCACGCTGGGCGCGTGTGCGTGTGTGCCCAAGATCCCGAGAGGAGAATGGAGGAGAAGGGATTGCGGCGTGGCCATCCCCCCTGGGGGGTGATTTCTCGCTTTCTACCTCTCTGTCTCTCTCTGTCTGTCTGGTGAGTGCACGCGCCCTATAGCAAAAACCTCTCCAAAAAAAAAAAAAAAAAAAAAAAAAAGAGGGAGCCATGCCCACAAATGTTAGCAATCCATTTTGATCCATTGGTTACAGAATTTTTCCTATATCCTGCTCCTGCATAGTATTGGAGTGTCTTTGCGATGTATATTAAGCCTCTTTATCACTGCTAAAGTACCTTATTTTCTGATCTCAGTAACCTTCCTTTTATAATCACCAACCTAAAAAACTGTAAAACCCACCTATAATCTACAAGCCCTCCCACTCCACGTGCCCTGCCTTTTGCATCAGACCAATGGGAAAACTTTTCATTAAATACCAAACTCTGTCTCTTGCTCTTAAAATCAAATAAGAGGAACCCCTGTACCTGATTACCCCGAGAGAAAGACATGTTTTGCCTCCTGTCTGGCCTAGGTCACTCACGTTCTGCTAAGAAAGAAACTACATTAATTATTATTTTTACAGAGTTGGTTATTTTCCATCCACATGTGCTTAAGTTGAGGTTGTGAGAAACTGAAATTCTGATAAATATATGTAATTCTGTTAACAAGCTTAATAGCTCCCCCAAGAAATATCAGATTCTCCAGGGTGGGGAAGAAAAGATAAGCATGGGTAGTTAGTAAAAATATCTTTGCAAAGGTACTCCCTTGGAAATCCTCTCAGGAAAATCTCATTAGACCCACTTACCCTCCAGTCTAAAGTGCTCCAGAATCCCCATCCCCAGCTTGCTTACCAAGTAGCAAAAGATCAATTTAGACAGGCCAGCCATTTAACTGGTTTTGAATGGGCTTCTGTATCAGGAAAACATGGGGAACCCTTGTCCAAGAAATTTTTAGCGTGAGAATCTCAAGACATAGGGTAGTGGAATTGTGATAGGCAGTTAGCTAGTAATGACTGGCCCACCCTAAGAGAATAGTGGAAGGACACAAGTCACATCAATCACAATTTAATGCCTTCACAATTTAATCACATGGAAATGCCTTCTTCCTACGCAGCTCCTGGCACCAGGAGGTGAGGCAAATACCATTTTTCTTCCGTGGTACCTGAATAAGGCACATAGGGATGATTGTAAATTTCCTTCTTATCATTTCTCATAAATACAAAAAAACCCAACCAGACATTTTGGTTAAGATCCTGATTCCCACTGGGACAATAAACTAATTGGGCAGTTCATCCTAATTGGGATGCTTCTATCATGTCTCACACTGGGCATGTGCAGTTAGGTAATAAAATTCCTCAAATTCTTCACCCTTGAGAGAGCTTCACAATCACAAGAAGAAGCCAGTGAATTTAAACAAAGGACATAGAGAATGTGACAGACCTCCCACTGTTAAATACTCATTATCACTTCTGGTAATAAAAATAACACTTGAACTAGTTCCAAAGGCAGTGGTTACTACCTAGCAAACAGCCCACCCCAAAGTCTCTTTCCTATCTACTTTTGTTGTGGTTGTGGCTTTATTTTGTGCCTAGGGTCAGGTCTTTGACTTTAGTGATCTGGACCTAAAGAACCAAGGATTTTACACAACATAGCTCAGCACTCCCATCCTATGAAAGGAGAGTTAAGGCTGGAGCTCCTGGCTGCCTTCTCCCTTTTTGCTGTTACTGAACTCAAATCAGGTTGGCTCACTCAAGCACTAAAAAACTAAACCATAGGCACATGGTGTGATGAAGGAAAGTACAGTTTTATTGCAAAACACAAAGCAAGGAGAGTGGGCAGCTCAGGCTGAAAAGACCCAGTCTCCCAGAGATGTTCCTCACATGCGTATTTTTTAGGACAAAATTAGGGGCAGAGGTCTCAGGCACATGATCAGTTCACTGATTGGTTCAAGAGGACTTGATCATCTTGTGGGCATTCTTGATTGGTGAGGCCTTAGATAATCAAATTTCTATTCCAGTGTCTGGAGCCATTCAGCCTAGAGTCTTTGAGCTCACAACCAGCAGTTTCCATCCTACAAAATATCTTACATATTGAAATGAAAACCTTATCTTTACTTTAAGTGAGAGTTTTGGAGGTCAAATGACCCTCATTTATGGTCCATGTTTGTCATTATCATAACCTAAGTGTGAAGACTCACTCCTTACTCTGGGCCATTACAATGTAAATGGACCTTATATTTCAAGAAGCTTAGGAAATACATTAGGGGGTCCTTGCTCAGTTTCACTGCATTCTTCACTCCCTCTGTTTTAGCCAAAGAAATGGACGTTTACATTAAAAATTGTATTCTCCAGCTAGAGTTTTTATATAATTGATAAGGCAGATGCATTGTGAAACCTGCAAACTGGGCTCTGCCCTCCTTGCTGAGTTAAACACAGACTAGGACAGGCCAGGCTCCTTACTCCTAGGTTCTCCAGAGCCCACAGTCAAAATGAAGGTGATGGGACCTACCAATAATGTTCATGGTAGACACTGGCTCCCAGGCCACCAAGGATTTCTGCTAATCCTGGACATGTATTTGCAACAAATTCAATGCTCATTGGCGAAGGTTGCCTTGTAGTGTATGCCTCATAGCTCTCCCCAGCCCACCCATAGTAGAGCAGATAATTATCTATTTAATGTGAACAACACATCAAAGAGTCTGAAATGACAAAGGTTGAGAAGTTTGTTAATGATCAGGATTTTGGAAAATTTATCACCTAATCCAATCTGCACCTGGGGCCAAGGTGGACATTATGGAGAGGCAGTCTCATGACTATAACTGGTCCTTAAAATTTTGCTGGATCATGTCAGGAACTGAACAATGTATCATTGGTTCTAGGAGCCAGACTTTCAGGACAATAAAGGTCTTCAAACACAATAATCTGGGCTTTAATCCTATATTCAGATACTGATATCTACTTTGTCTTTTGGGTAATTTAAAATGAAATGGCCAGTTTCTGTTCTCCTAAAACAATACGTGCCCCCAGCCTGTGCAGGCAGGATAGAAGCCAGACCCAGCAGCCAGACCTTTGACTAAGGTACACTTCAATCAGAGCTCATGAAAAGTTACTTGTTCATGACTTAACTTACTAAGAAAACAATCTCAAAATTATTATTTTTTGATTTTTACTTTTTTTTATTTTTGAGAGGTTTTCGCTATAGGGTGCGTGCGCTCGCCAGACAGACAGAGAGAGACACAGAGACAGAAAGCGAGAAATCACCCCCCAGTGGGGATGGTCACACCGCAATCCCTTCTCCTCCATTCTCCTCTCGGGATCTTGGGCATGCACGCACACATGCCCGGCGTGAGTTCTAAGCCACCGGGTCTGGGACGCAAACCGTGGTCGACTACGTGGGAGTCCAGCGACATAGCCATTACGCTAACTGCTGGTCCCACAGAATTATTCTTAATTTACGGCTGTGAAGATTAGCAGTGGAAGGGACCAGCAGTTAGTGTAATGGCTATGTTGCTGGACTCCCATGTAGTCGACCACAGTTCGAGTCTTGGACCGGGTGGCTTAAACTCACGCGGGGCCCTAGTGTGTGCGTGCCCAAGATCCTGAGAGGAGAATGGAGGAGAAGGGATTACGGTGTGGTCATCCCCCCTGGGGGGGTGATTTCTCGCTTTCTGTCTCTTTCTGTCTCTCTGGCGAGTGCACACGTCCTATAGCAAAAAAAAAAAAAAAAAAAAAAGGAAGGATTAACAGTGGAAGAGTCAGCCTTAATTTATTTTTAGGTTTTTGAATAGGATGTGTTCACTCATCGGAGAAAGACAGAGAGGGGGGCGAGGATGACAAAGAACCATGCCCCCGATTATCATTGACCTGAAACCTGGTGTTACCCCACTGAGGCAGAGGAAATACTTGGTACCATGAGATGCATGATTAGGCACCCAAGGACACATGCAACACCTCACAGAAGATGGACTCTGGTGGAACACTCCACTACTGTGGGTTAGGAAGCCTAGAGGAGGTTACCCACCAGAGCAAGATCTCCGAACAGGAAATAATGGCGCTGTAACCCTCCACTCTGTAGTGTCAAACCCACCTGCTCCTGAGCCTTCTGCAACCTCAAGCCAGTTGGTCCACATGCTCGGACCTCAAGGATGCTTTCTTCTGTCTCCACCGATTCCAAGAGCTAGCCCGTTTGCCTTTGGATGGGGAGAAAGTTCCCCATGCGGTTGTGACTCTGATAAACAGTAGAGGCTATAGGTGGTTGACGGGGCCAACAATGGCTCAGTAATGGCGTTTACTATGTGAGAACCCATCTGTATGGTTAGAGATGGTGTGCACTGTAAACCCAGCCTCCCTCTTGCCTGGACCGCCCGATCATAATTGGTTTTTTTTTGGTTTTCTTTTTGAAGAGGGTTTTGCTATAGGGCATGTGTGCTCACCAGAAAGACAGAGAGAGACAGAGAGACAGGAAGTGAGGAATCGCCCCCCAGGGGGGATGGCCACACCACAATCCCTTCTCCTCCATTCTCCTCTTGGGATCTTGGGCATGCACACACATGCGCCTGGCGTTAGTTTAAGCCACTGGTCCGAGACTTGAACCACGGCTGACTACATGGGAGACTAGCGACATAGCCATTATGCCAACTGCTGGTCCTTTATTTTTCTTTTTCAGAAAGGTTTTTGTCATAGGATGCATGCGCTCACTAGAGAGACAAACAGACAGAGAGATAGAAAGTGAGAAATCACCCCCCAAGAGGGATGGCCACACTGCAATTCCTTCTCCTCTAGTCTCCTCTTGAGATTTTGGTCATGCATACGCATGTGCCTGGCATGATTTTGTAAAGTTGCCGGGTCTGGGACTCGAATCACGGTCCACTACTTGGGAGTCCAGTGATGTAACCATTATACCATCTACTGGTCCTGGCAACAAAAAATATTTATATGATATGTGTGATGACATACTGTACACAACCACGTTCAAAACCACCACCTATCATTTAAACATCCACAAATTCAGTGTAGACCTATAGAATGAACTACCTGCTAATTTTAAAAAAGATATATTTACTTAATTTTATTTATTCATTCATTTATTTTTTAATTTGACCAGAGAAAGGCAAACACATAGAGAAAAGGAAAGTAAGAAAGCAAGCCACCAGATCTGGGACTTGAACCATGGTCAGCCATGTGGGAGTGTCCAGAGCCTTAACCACCTTGCCACCTGTTGACCCCCATACCTGTTAATTATTTTTTTTTAGGGGTTTTTGCTATAGGGTGCATGCGCTCCCCAGACAGACAGAGAGAGACAGAGAGACAGAAAGTGAGAAATCACCCCCCAGGGGGGATGGCCATGCTGCAATCCCTTCTCCTCCATTCTCCTCTCGGGATCTTGGGCACTCACGCACTATGCCTGGCATGAGTTTTAAGCCACCGGGTCCTGACGCGAACCGCGGTCGACTACATGGGACTCCAACGACGTAGCCATTACGCCAACTGCTGGTCCCTCCATGCACCAATTTCTGAGGAATGGAACACTCTGAGAGATTTGTTCTGGCTGTGTTCTCTTCCCTGCACCAAGTGGGAATGGAACCTTTTTTTTTTTTTTTCTCCAACCACATGAAATGAATATCCCATGGGAAAGCAGGATTGCTTTTGGAGTAACCAAACTATAGAATTATTAAATTTTAGTTCAAGCAGTAAAAATATATTTATCAAAGTTAACCAGTATGGTTTGATAAAGTAATTTTCTTCAGGACTTTCTGACTTCAAATGCTAATTTTTTTTGATTGTCAGTGGATATCTAGTCATACCTTTGGTCCAAAACATCAAGTTTCTTTTTTCTTTCTTTCTTTTTTTTTTTTTTTTTAAGAATTATTTATTTAACTTTATTCATTCGGGACCAGAAGATGGCATAATGGCTACATTGCTGGACTCCCATGTAGTCGACCATGGTTCAAGTCCTGGACCCAGTGCTAAAACTCACGCCGGGCACGTGTGCGTGCATGCCTAAGATCCTGAGAGGAGAATGGAGGAGAAGGGATTGTGGCATGGCCATCCTCCCTGGGGTGTCATTTCTCGCTTTCTGTCTCTCTGTCTCTGTCTTTCTGGTGAGCACATGTACCCTATAGCAAAAACCTCTCCAAATTTTTTTTTTTAAATTCCTTCATTCATTTTAATTTGACCAGAGGGAGACACATACAGAGAGAGAGAGAGAGAGAGAGAGAGAGAGAGAGAGAGAGAGAGAGAGACAGGAGAGAGAGACAGGAGAGTTAAAGTGAGAAATCAAGCCACCATGTCTGGGACTTGAACGGTGATTGGCCATGTGGGATTATCCAGCGACTTAACCACCACGCCATCTGCTGGTCTCATAAGTTTATTTTTTCATTCAGATCAAAGGGGGTGCTCAAACTGACATCCATTTTGTGGAGGGGGATGGTAAAGAACATTACTCTTAGACTGATTCATGAATGTAATCATTCTGGGTTGAGATAATTATTTTCCTAATCTGAAGAAGTTTCCTTCAATGTTTGTTGAGTGTGCCTTTTATATGTGTGGTTTATTGGAAGATATATGAATTTGGGACATTTCTGGTCTGTTCCCTGGAGCATACCTAAACCTGGATAATTTTTAATAAGTCAACCTCTGTGGGTCTTTGTTTTTATCATCTTTAAGGTAGAAAGATGCTACTGGACTCTTCATTAATCCATTCAGCACATGTTTTGGTTCTTATTGTTTATTTGGATCTATTCTGTATGCAGGCCTTGTAACAATGATGAAAAAGAAACTGTTCTTAGCTTTTTGATAATTATATTACTGTGGAGACAAATAGATATAAAATCAAGCTAGTAGATATAAAATATAACGTTGAGTAGTAATAACAAGATGAATGCAATGCTCCTGATATCAGGTGCTTTCTCTGTTCTGTTTCTGTGTTCCTAGAGACTACAACAATGCTGGACCACAGAAGTGCTCAGCTAGTATTTGCTGACAAAACGAATGCATAAACACATTGGCTGATTTATAAAAGGCCTAAACCTATTACCAAGGAGTTCATTGAAGAGATTCAGGGACTTCAGAACAAAGAAATCAGTAAAAAAAATTCCTATTAAGTTTAAAACCAGTCATATGATCTAATTTTATGTGTCACTGTAGCTGGACTATGATGCCCAGTTGTTTCGTTAAACACTATTCTAGATATTGCTGGGAAGGTATTTGCAAGATGTAGTTACATCTACTATTAGTTGACTTTAAGTAAAGGAGGTTCTTTGTGATATGCTGGATGGGCCTCATCCAATCACTTGAAAACCTTAAGAATAAAAACTGAGATTTCCTGAAGAGAGAATTGTGGCTTAAGTTTGTATCACAAAAATCTTGCCTGACTTTCCAGCCTGCTAGGGTCCCTGCACATTTGGAACTCTGAACTCCAACATCAGTTCTTGCCTGAGTTACCAGACAACCGGCCTGTCATACAGATAAGCCAGGCCGCAGAATCTGGTGACCCAGCTGCTTAAAATCTGTCTCTCCCTCTCAGTGCGTATATCTTTTTGGGTTTATATCTTTGAAGAACTCTGACTGATACACCAATGAAACTTTTTTCACCTCTTTAACTTTTCATGATGAATTGCATGATTAGTATATAGGCTTTTTAAAAATTAATTCTTACGGTCTTTAAATTTGGATTCTCAACATGCTTGACTAATCTCTTCTGCTCATTTGGAAATAGTAGAAAACGAATTAAAATTTCACTATGAATTGCGACGTGGTGACAGCTTTGAGGCTACTTGTGTTGGTTGGACCTATCTCAACTGTATATTCATCCCTCCCTCTACTAATTTTCTAGATCTATGTTAATGTGATGGACAAGTTTGGGGAATGTTACACCAGAGCAGAAGGAATTCTCTCAGGTAGAAGGATCCAGATTATTAAACAACTTTAGGGCATGGGAGGAGGCGTTGTGGAGGTGTAGGAATCATGCCTTGCTAGAACTCTCTTGCATATAAAGGATAAGAGAAGCTAATTATAATATTTCAAATTTATATTGCATATGTTCTTGCTCACCTTCTCCCTATGTACAACACTCAAATGCCAGAAAGTAATTGCAGCGAGCAGCCAAATCTGGGAAAAATCTTTAAAGTAGATATAGTCTTTGTGCTAATGCTGCAGGACAAGTGAAAGCTCTAAGACATAACCTATTGTTGGGCAAAGCATAGAAAGGAAAGTGAGTATTAGCTAAATAAGACCAGGAGAGGCTTGTTTAGAGCCATGGGACCAGGAGGTGGCAGTTGCTGTAGTGGTTAAGGGTGTTGGACTCCCACATGGCCTGCCACAGTTCGAGTCCCAGACCTGGCAGCTTGTTTTCTCACTTTCTCTCTCCCACACTGGTCAAATGAAAATAAAGTTAAATAAAAATGATTTAAAAAGAAGAAGAACTGTGGGACCAAGATATTCCACAGCTGCAGGCAATAATAGAACCTTCCCTATAAAAGAATAACCATGGATGGCTCAGTGCAGAGGCGTTCTCCATCAGAGATTCCTGGGCCATCTGATTCTTCGCTTTTCTTTCTGTCCAACCTTTCTCAATCTGTGGTTGGCTCCCACTCGAGGGGTCCACCTAGAGGCAGAGAAAAGTAATCATCAAAAATGCCAGAATTTTAAGATGGATGTGGAAGAAAATCAAATTCTAAAGTTGTTCCGTCACTGAGCCCCCCCTCCCCCCATGCAGGTGCTCCAAATTACGTGCGTGTTTCTTTATTGTAAAAGGAGACAGTGAATGACAGCACCAGGGTATGAGGAGGAGCCTCAACAGTGTTCCCTGTGCCCCCTGTCAAGGTCAGAGGAGCCAGGGTGCCTGGAGTCTTGCAGACACGCGGGGAGAAAGGTGGGGGGCATGGGTTGGCCACCTCTGGGTTGCTGGCTCACGGAATCCTGTACTTGTCCCACTTCTCGGGAACCTAGGGCTCCCTGCGGCTGGCAGGAAAGATGTACTTGTTCTTCTCCTACCAGGTCCTCAGTACCACCTTGCCTGTGTGTGACTCGAGCTTCTCCATGTTGGCGTCGCTGAGCAGCTGCACGTCGTCGTGAATGTCGAAATGAAAGAGTGGCCCGTTCTTCCCTCACACCTTGGTGATGATGAGGTCGTAGAAGCTGCGCAGCTGGGGTGGGGGGGGGTGACTAAGTCCTCTGAGACGTACGTGGGCTGCCCCAGCCCTGCTGACCTGAGCCCGTGGAAGTCTTGGCGCAGGATCTCGAGCGCCTTCTGCAGGACCTGCTGCACCGCGCTGCCCGTGCTCGTCCTCACGGTGCGCCAGTGCCCAGAGCCATCCCAGTAACCGAAGGTGAGCTCCCTCTCCTAGCTCTTCATCTTCTCCTGCTTGGCCTCCCCTTCCGGCCGAGGCTCTTCCCGGAGCCAGTTCTCCTCCTCCTCACGGTCTCCGGCAGGCAAGAAGTTAGTGTCCATATCGGGGTTCTTTCCCAGCTTCCTCTTCTTGGTGGTGACCTCTTCCCTTTCCAGTTTCTCCTCGTGCACGGTCACCTCCTCCTCCTGCTTGCCCCTTCCTCTCCTTCCTCCGGGTTAAAGCCAGGCTGGGGATCGTCCACTTGGCTTCCTTTTCCGCCTTCTCAAGCAGCTTCTCCTGCTCCAGCTGCAGCTCCTTCCCCTGCTTTTTCTGGGCCAGTTGCTTCTCCTGCTCCTTCACCGGCGCCTCCTGCTTGGCCTTCATGTCATTCTGGGTTACAAGACCCCCGGTACTGGACTGGAGCTCTGCCTCCACGAAGTCATAGTGACCGGAGAACTTCTTGTCAGTGTTGGATCTCGTCCTGTTCTCCTCTGTGATCCGCTGCTTCATCTGCTCCATCCGCTCCCGCTGCATCTCCCGCGTCTTCATCAGGTGCCTGGCGCGGCCTGCCTCACTGGTGGCGCCCTTGTATTGAGCCATGGCGCAGCGGGGACAACACAGACGAGTTCTGGCGGCAGTAACTGCGGCTGTCACCAAACGATAATATTTTCTAAAAGAGAAACAAAGGTAACACTTCTGACTCTAGATACCAGAAGAAGCCTTGAGAGTTTATCTAGTGAATTCCTTTACCCCAGGCAGGTTGTGTGTTTTGAGCCACATTTTAAAGCTCTCTCAAAAAGAACAAGAGTCCAGGACACTCCTTAGCTATCCATTTTAGTATTAAATAATTCCCACTATTAATAATTCTTCCTTTAGTCATATGCAATTTTTCTCTTTTTCTGGTCCTAATTGGAGTTGGAGAGGAAATGGTGATTATTCCACTGTGAGAGCCCTTCATGTATTTATAGATTGTTATTAAATTGTCTCAAATCAACCTTTAATCTTTGTACTGAATAATATCTATTCTCTTGACCTTCTTTAATAGATCTTTGTCCAAACCCTTCAATAACCATTTGTAGCTTTTCACTAAATCAGCTCATCTTCCCCCTTCCTTACATAGTTGTAGAACACAGAGGCAAAGATAATATTTTTGAAAGAGTAGGAGTTTGATGAAAGAGGTTTATCCTCGGTTTTTATGTGTATAGGTACCTTTAAAGTAACATATTTTTGCAAATCAAATGCTGTTTTAATAGTCCTAGCAAGTTTACCTTTTAAAGGATGTAGTGAATCTTTCTGAAAATGAGTAGTTTTGTTGTGTAAATGTATAGAGATGATTATTTTTAAGCTCAGATTTTTATGTTTACATAGAGTTTTCTTGAAGTAGAGCTCATCTCTACTATTATCTGTGTCTTTTGTTCCGTAGCAATTCTGCAACCCAGTTATGCTTGTGAATTATGTTTTAGATTTGCTTTTGAGAGCTACATTTGCACAATAAGCTCAGCATTTATTAAAGTTACCCATAAACATGTATAAAATAAAGGTATCTGTAAAAAATGTATAAAACATATCATACTCTGCTTTTCAGAGGTGGTAGTCTTGGCCCAGCTGCTGTGATGCAGGTAGGAGGGTACCTTGCACAATACTGGAGCCATATAAGAAGGCCTGGGGTTCGGATTTCAGGTCTGTTTGGTGAGCCTGTGATGATAGCTAGCTGGAAGGCTGGGAGGAGGCGGATAATGGCATTGCAAAACATCACTGAAGCTCTATCTCTGTCTCTCTCAGAGATTACAATCTAGAAGGAGAGATATAATACACATGGGTAACTAAGATTTAAGTTGGGAAGAATATGTGTTATAAATTGAAGATTCACAGAAAAAAGAGGCTATCTGGAAACAAAAAAGATTTTTGTAAGAGGTTCATTTGAGGGGGTTCTTGAAGTTGTATAATGTTTCCAGTAGAATTAAAGGAGGTAGTTACTGGCAAAAAGAACTATGTGAGAAGACCAATGGGCCTGGAGAATGGTCAGTGAAGAGGAGGAGAAATGGCTGGAAAAGTACTTTGTGGGATGGTGTAATGTTGTTTTTAGGAATGTGGATTTTATAATACATTATAAGTAGGCAGTGATCAGTTTTAACAATGGCATAACATGTCTAAGAGTTTCCTGTAAAGAAGAATGCAGTTAACATAATATTTTTCTGACTACCTAGAATCCAATCAACACTCTACTTTAGGGAAATCTGCTATTATTAGATATTAGTTGGGTGCTGAGTTTTGTGTTCCACTGTGGAAACCAAAGAAGGGTCAGATATTCCTTCTCTCCATTTGAAACATGAGACATAGCCTTGATTCAGCTCATTAGAATTGCCCCTATGATTCTGTGATCTGAGGGATGAATGCAATGATGTACTGACATACAACAAGTTACTGTATCAAAATCGTATTCACTTGCAGTGATGGTGGTCGTCCAATGGCAACACCTGATTTTTTTTTTTTGGGGGGGGGTGCATGACCTTGACTGTGTTCTCCACCCTCTGACTTACTGAGATTGGTTCTGTAGTCTTCCAAGAGTCAAAGGACTTCCTGTCATTCTGTGTAAAACTCTTTCTGCCCACATTAACTCAAGTCAGTTTCAGTGGCTCACAATGACTGAATCATATATTTGTCTGGAATCCACAGAGTGAAGTGAAATGAATGAAGACAAGTGGGCAGGATAGTTAGGTAATTGCCATGGTCCGGATAAGAAGCGATGCCACTTGAGCCAGGGCAGTTAGAGTGGAGACAAGGAGCTCCATGAGATACAGTAATGGAACTGAATGTGAGATTGAACAGCCTCAGTCATCTGTCACTATTTTATTGGCAAGGTTGATCATACCTGATCTGGCTAGTTAGGTGAACCTGCTTTTTTTTTTTTTTTTTTTTTTTCCTGGAAAACATGTACTTTTCTCCCAAGGCTCTGGTTTGAAGAGGATGTCTTTTTGAAATGGGAGAGGACTTTCATTTTCAATTAACCTTGATTCATCGGAAAGTTGCAACTAATTGCACTGAAGAATAATAGAGTTTGTGAGTGAAAAATAATGGTAAAGTTTAAGATTAAGTGATTGAACAAGCAACAATATTACTGAAAGGAGGATACTGAAGGAGATAGTAGCAAAGATAATTACTGGACATTGTTTAGGTAGTTTTCTCCAACTTCTAGCTCATTAAAGGTGCTAGATACCCATATCTTAGTCTATTGTGTACTGTTATAACAAAATGCCTGAGATAGAATACTTTGTAAGGGTAGAAATGTATTTCTCACCTTTCTAGAGGCTGAGAAGTCAAAGATCAGGGCAATGGCAGGTTTGGCCACGAGGACTGTTTTTCCTTCCCAGATAGTGCCTGTTACTGCCACCTCCAGAGGAGAAGAATGCTGTGTCCTCATATGACAGAAGAGCCAAAAGGGTGAAAAGGAAGTAATCTCCTTCTGTCAAGCCTTTTTGTAATGTGTTAATGTATATAGGCCAGAGCCTTTATAACTCAATCACCTCCCAAAGGCCACACCTCCCAATGCTGTTGTGATGAGGATTAAGTGCCCACATGAAACTTGGAGGGGACAAAAACATTCCAACCGTAGCATCTTGTTTTCTTTAGCCCTCCCTTTTCTTCACACAGTAGAACACATTTTCACAGTAACACAGGCAACCCAGAAAAACACAAGCAACCCAGAAGTGTATACACTGAATTGTTGGCTGGGGTCTTCTGGATATTGAGAGCTGGATGAATTTGTTTGAAAACGCCACCCTTTGCTGTCTCCACAGCTTTCAATAATGTTTTGTTTTGTATTTATGAGAGTTTTCTTTTTCTTTCTTTTTTTTTTTTTTTTTTCTGTAGGGTGTGTATGTTCACTGGAGAGACAAGAGACCTTAACTCCCTTCTGGGAGTGGGGTAAAAGACCATGCCACAATCCCTTCTTCTCTATTTTCCTCTCAGGATTTTGTGCATGCATGCACACGTGCCTGGCATGAGTTTCAAGCCACTGGGTCCAGGACCTGAACTGCAGTCGACTATGTGGGAGTCCAGTGACGTAACCATTATGTCATCTGCTGGTCCCTCAATAAGATTTTTTTTGGATGCTAGAACCTTATTATTGTCTTTTGTTCTAATTGTCACCTTTATGTCTAAGGCCTTCTTCACACTTAAATAGTCAACTATTTTAACTCTTATTTGCCTTTTCCATTGTTTTGCTTTTGTAAAAAACAGAAACTTAACTCTCATAGGGTATTGAAAATATATTAGATCTTTTTGGAGAATCATATGTTACCAGGAAGGATTCCTTTGAGCCATTCAAACATTTCAAAATCTCATTTTAGAGATTTCCTCTGATCTAAAATACTCCTTAGCTACAGCATCACTAACGTTATGTTTGGTAATCCTTCCTGTCTCTCTTCTTCCTCAGACTCTTATCATCTTTCATTCTCTCTGGTTTGTTCTGCCACCTCCGTACTCCTCTGAGTCATGCACAGCAATGTTACTCCATTCTCTGGTTTTGGCAGTTATTTCAAGTATTTTTCAGGTTATTTTTCCAAAAATTGTTTTCTCTATAAAAGAAATCCTGTTGCCAGTGATTAGTTTTTTTTTACTCTTTGTCACAAATACTGCACAGAAATGCTCTCTATCTTTAGTTACATATAACAAAAACCAAGTCATTCTCTCTCAGGCATATGTGCAATTACTTTTGCATATATGAATATTTAAAAATATGCATATGCTTATTTTTGTATATATATTTTGAAAAGTACATTGGATTATATCATGCATTTTTTGGGAGTTTTTTTTGCTATAGGGCACATAAGCTTGCCAGAAAGACAGAGAGAGACAGAGAGACAGAAAGCAAGAAATCACCCCAGGGGGGATGACCACACTGCAATCCCTTCTCCTCCAGTCTCCTCTTGGGATCTTGGGCATACATGCACACATGCCTGGCTTGAGTTTAAGCCACTCGGTCCGGGACACAAACTGCAGTCGACTACATGGGAGTCCAGCAACACAGCCATTACACCAACTGTTGGTCTCCATGTATTTTTTTAAGAGAGATTTTTGCTATAGGGCATGTGTGCTAGCCAGAGAGATGGAGAGACAGAAAGTTAGAAATCAATGTCCCCCCTCCCCCAGGGGGGGCACACCACAATCCCTTCTTTTCTATTATCCTCTTGGGATCTTGGGCACACATGACCAGCATGAGTTTTAAGCAGCCAGGTCCAGGACTCATACCGTGGCCAGCTATGTGGGAGTCCAGCAACGTAACCGTTATGCCATCTGCTGGTCCCCCATGTATATTTTGTGTCACAAATATCTTATAAAATCAGTACACATCGGGAACCAGCAGTTAGCGTAATGGCTATGTCGCTGGACTCCCACGTAGTCGACCGAGGCTTGCGTCCCGGACCCGGTGGCTTAAAAACTCACGCTGGGCGCGTGTGCGTGCGTGCCCAAGATCTCGAGAGGAGAATGGAGGAGAAGGGATTGCGGCGTGACCATACCCCCTGGGGGGTGATTTCTCTCTTTCTGTCTCTATGTCTCTCTCTGTCTGTCTGGCGAGCACACGTGCCCTATAGTGAAAACCTCTCCAAAAAAAAATATATGTATCAGTACACATCTATTTTCCTTATCAATATATCACAAATTTTTAACCACTCATTAATGGATAATGAACTTATTTAAAATTTTTTATTATTATAAACAAAACTTTAATGAATATTCCTGTACATATATCTTTTTTTGCCTCTCTGAATCTCCTAGGAAGAAAACTGTTATACCATAAAGAGGCAGCATTTTGGCAGTTTACATATGGATGTCCAAAAAAGATGTACCAGTGTACATTCTCACCATAACTTTTTTGAGAATTTCTGGTTTCTACATCCTGATTAACATTTAATTATCTAAATTTTTTGTTAATATATTTACCCCAAATGGTATTTTCATTTGTGTTTTCTTAAATATTACTGAGCCTGAACATCTTTTCAGGTGTTTACTTTTTATAATCATAGAGAGTGCTGTGCATGAATACACATGAGAGACAGAAACACACACACACACACACACACACACACACACACAAGCACCCTCAGTAGGGTTACATGAGTCATGTAGCATCCACTCCCCAGTGCTCTAGCTCCTCAGGTTCACTGGCACCACACGGGTACCCAGCATGTTTATAGGCCACCTTGGGATCTGAACTCATGGTTACCATATGGCTTTCAGCCTCACAGGCACTCCTGCTACTGCTCCACCACAGCAGCCAAGTCATTCGGGTATTTCTTTATATTTCTCTTCCTGTAAATTACATGTTTATAAGCCTCTAGTGTTTTATGATTGAGATTTTCTCTTTTGAAAAAATAAATTTGTAGTAATTTTTCCTGTATTACATAGTAGAATAAGATTTGTAAACATTTTTTCATAGTATCACATAGTCTATACTTTTGTTTCAAGTAGTCATTTGTCTATTAACACCAATATAATAATTTTTCTTAGTACTCTTAATTTCTCTCTCTCTTTTTTTTTTTTTCTTAAGATTTTGCTGTAGTGTTCATGTACTCACCAGAGAGAGACAGTGAGGGGAACCATAAGTTAGCGTAATGGCTATGTCGCTGGACTCCCATGTAGTCGACCGCGGTTCGAGTCCCGGACCCGGTGGCTTAGAACTCACGCCAGGCGCGTGTGCGTGCGTGCCCAAGATCCCGAGAGGAGAATGGAGGAGAAGGGATTGCGGCGTGACCATCCCCCCTGGGGGGTGATTTCTCGCTTTCTGTCTCTATGTCTCTCTCTGTCTGTCTGGTGAGTGCACGCGCCCTATAGCGAAAACCTTTCAAAACAAAGAAACAAACAAACAAACAAAGAGAGACAGTGAGAAGAAAAGTGAGAAATTATCACCCTCCACATGGGGAGGATGGCCACATTGCAATCCTTTCTACTCCTCCTGCGATTTCAGGCATGCCCAGTGTGATTTTTGAATTGCTGGGTCTGGAAGTCAAACTAGGCTCGGCCAACTGAGAGTCTAGGACCTTCACCATTACATGATCTGCTAGTCCATTTTTAATCTTAAAATAGTATTGCTTTATTTTCTTTTTATCAGCTAGAGGGCATGTGCGCTTGCCAGAGAGAGACAGAGAGGCAGAGAGTGAGAGATGAGAAAGCATCCCCATGGAGGATAGTCACGCTGCAATCCTTTCTCTTCCATTTCTCCCTCCCTTCAGGATTTTGAGCACATATGCACTCGTGCCCAGCACATTTCTCAAGCCACCGAGTCAAACTGTGGGATCTGTCTGCTTCAGCTACCAGATCATGGAACTGTCTGTACTTTAGTTTCTATGTAGGCAAAAATAAATCAGGGTCCAGTTTCAGGATTGCAGCAGCAGTGCAACACTCCGCAAAGCTGGAAGCCATATGGAAGACTGGGGTCAGGTCTCAGTTGAACATGTACATACAGGGGTGTGTGTGATCTCTGTGTGTGACTCTGTTAAGCAAACTCATCTCATCTCATCTCTCTATCTCTCTAACATGAAGCAATCATAAATAAACTTAATAAGTAAGCTTATAAAAGAAATCATTGTACTATCAAATAATCTAGATAAAAATTGTAATGTTCAATATGTATTGGAAGTGTCTTCCTGAATTCATGATTTTGTCTAATTGCAAATTATATCTTTTTTTGTTTTTTTTTTTGGAGAGGTTTTTTGCTATAGGGCGCGTGCGCTCGCCAGACAGAGAGAGACATAGAGACAGAAAGCGAGAAATCACCCCCCAGGGGGGATGGTCACGCCGCAATCCCTTCTCCTCCATTCTCCTCTCGGGATCTTGGGCACGCACGCACACGCGCCCGGCGTGAGTTTTAAGCCACCACCGGTTCTGCAGTCGACTACGTGGGAGTCCAGCGACATAGCCATTATGCTAACTGCTGGTTCCCTAGCAAATTATATCTTATAGCATTGTTTATAAAAGGGAGATGGAAGACATGTTGCTTCTGTATGTATAGTTTGTCACAAATAACAAAGTTTCTTAGCATTATGGAAGTTTCCAGGTGTGCAAAAAGTAATGTAAAAGGTGAGCAAGAAGATCTTGCTGTGCCGGGAAGCCAAAAAGCTCTCAAGGTCTAATGGGCTCTTTTCAAAATAGTACAGGAATCAGTGTATAGGAGCCAACAGTGGGACAATTTTATCGCTGAAAGAGTAAAGCTATAACTGGTTGAAACGCATGGATATATAGTGATATCAGAAAAGAGAAAGCACAACAAAACGACATTATTTGTCATCAGAGGAGATGACTACTGCACTAACTCCTTAACACAAACAGGTAAACAGAAAAAATTAAGCATTTATTCCATTTGAATTGGAAATGCATTTCCAGGTAGCCAAATTTTCTTAATTAAAAATAATTTATTTCTTTCTTAAAGAAGGCAATTAATCAATAAGAAATGATACAATTAGAATATCACTATTTTGCATCCCATAGTAAAGTAATTGATTCAGGCAAAGACCATCAACGTATATGCTAAATCACTACGTGAGAAGTAGCTGGGCAATTCAATGACATGGTGGCTTATTTAAAAATATCTTCCTATGAAAGGTGTATATTTAATTACTTTTCAACTCAAGGTAGAAAGTTTCAAATATACTAGCTTTGAATGTAAGTCTCACATATTTGGCACCAATAAAAGTTAGACTTCTTTTGCCTAGGATGCAGATATTTTAAAGTTAAAATTTTCATTTTCATTAGCAATTCCCCAAAACAAATCACAGTAAACCACCTGCTGTTAGAACAAGGTCATCTGGTTTAATCAAATTTAAACGGGAGGCAGAGCTGAGACACATTTTGTAAATTGTGAAGAGGTTTTGTAATCAAGACGTAAACATTAAATTCTATAGAACTTGTTAAAAACACCAGAAATGATGATTTTGATTTCCTCCTTTCCAATATTCTTATCAAGATGCAAATACATGGAACTCAGTATTTCTTAATTATAATTTATTAATCAAGTATTAAAAAGCAGCTGCATTTTAGGAGTTGCAGGTTAAGTATTTAGTTGATCTTGGTTCAGCAGTGCTCAAAGTAAGAGAAGGAACAATTGTAGATACGAGGATTAGCTCGGGTTTGCTTCCACAAGCCCAAGATGTAAAGCCTGTTTTAGATGAAGGAATCAGCAAGGCCCATGAAAAACTAAAGCAGGGCCTTAAGAGATCTTTCTTCATCTACATGGAAAGCGAGGGCAGGTGTACGGCATGTGTTTATCTACAGGCACAAAGATGTTTCATGCACTGCTTGTCAATGACACTGTCTACACCAAAATATCTCTACAGGGAAGAGATTAATGTGGGTCCCTAAATGCAGTCCAAAGTGCCTTTCCACGAATGAGAACATGTCTTTACAACTGAATTTATTATTTACAATATTTATTTGAATGTTTGTATTCAACCGTAAGATACATTTATATTTTAATAAAAAAAGTTTTAAATTACTTATTTGCTGCCAGTAAGAATCATATTCGATAAAGATGTCAGATTGCTTCGTGGCTTTGAGAATCCATCTGAAAATGTCAATCCATACACGTACATTTTCCATTTTTCAATAGTGCTACTGTCATTGTCAAAATAGCAAGAACCAACATTCATTAAATGTTAAATGTTTCAGACACTGTTCTGAGCCCACTAAATACATTAAAGTATCCCACTTAGTAGTGATAGAATTACTAAATTTTTGTTTACCTTGTTACAGAGAATTGTCTTTATGAAATATAAATTCGCATAACAACTGTAATGATGAAATATCTTGAAGGCTTTTGAAGACTTCTCCCCACATTTGTTAATTCTGGCCATGGCCTTTCTCTAAAAAAAGAGGATTTGCGGCTATTTGAGGCCACAATTCAAGGTCCCGCCTGGTGTAGTGTACTGAATTGTAGTGCTAGAAGCCATGTGGCTGACCGTGAGTTCAAATCCCCAGGTCAGTCTGAAAACATGCTGGGTGCTTGTGGCAATTTTTGAGTTAAGATTTCTAAGTCGATCATGTAACAAGGTGGCAGTTTTAGAGGATGGTATATGAGCTTCATGAGCTGAGCCGGGTCTACATGTATATGGGACCTGCAGTTCACATTGATTTTGGTACCACTGATGCTTAGGTGGGTGTTTTCGAGCACAGAAAAGTTGAGACAACTGTTAATGATAAAGGAAATAAACCACTCCATGTTGCCTTTACCAATACAAAACTGTTGATCGTTGATGCTGCAAAAATCAGGTTGCAATGAACCCCACTAACACAGTTTTTGATGCTAAGTATCTGATTGGATGTAGATTTGATGATCCTGATGAAGCACTGACCCTTCATGGTGGTGAATGAGGCAGGCATGCCCAAGGTACAAGTAAAATACAGAGGAGAGACTAAAACTTTCTACCCAGAGGAGGTGTCATCTGTGGTACTGACCAAGATGAAGAAAATCGCAGGAGCCTACTTTGGGAAGACTGTTACTAATGCCAAGGTTACTGTGACAGCATATTTTAATGACTCTCTGTGTCAGGCTAACAAAGATGCTAGAAGCATTGCTGGTCCCAGTGTGCTTAGGATTATCAATGAGCCAACTGAGGCTGCGATTGCCTATGCACTAGACAAAAAGGTTGGTGCTGAAAGAAACATGTTGATCTTTTACGTTGGAGGTAGCACTTTGATGTGTCCATCCTTACTATTGAGGATGAAATTTTTGAGGTCAAATCCACAGCTGGAGATACACACTTGGGCAGAGAAGACTTTAACAATCAAATGGTCAACCATTTCACTGCTGACTCTAAGCACAAGCATAAGAAGGACATCAATGAGAACAAGAGAGCTGTCCAGCGCCTTCGTATTGCTTGTGAACGTGCCATGTGTACACTCTCCTCCAGCACTAGGCCAGTATTGAGATCGATTTCCTCTATGAAGGAATCAACCTCTATACCTCTATTACCCATGTCTGATTTGAGGCATTGAACCCAGACCTATTCTGTGTCACTCTGTACCCTGTACAGATGACAAACTAGACAAATCATGGATCCATGATATTGTCCTTGTGGGTGACTCTACTCGTATCCCCAGTCACAAGCTGCTACAAGACTTCTTCAATGGAAAGGAACTGAATAAGAGTATCAGCCCTGATGAGGTGTTGCTGGTGGTGCAGCTCCCCAGGCAGCCATCCTATCAGGACATAAATCTGAAAATGTTCAGGATTTGCTGCTCTTGGATGTCCCATTGGTACTGAAACTGCTGGTGGTCATGACTGTCTTCATCAAGTGTAATATCACCATTCCTACCAAAGAAAGCACATATTCACTACCTACTCCTACAACCAGCCTAGTGTGCTCATTCAGGTTTATTCAGTTCCTGGTGTACCATGACCAAGAATAGCAACATGCTGGGCAAGTTTGAACTCACCAGCATACCTTCTGCACCCCATGGTGTTCCTCATATTGAAGTCACTTTGATATTGATGCCAATGGCATCCTCAACATCTCTGCTGTGGATAAGAGTACAGGAAAAGAGAACAAGATCACTCTTACTAATGATAAGGGTCATTTGAGCAAGGAAGATGCTGAACATATAGTCCAGGATGCTGAGAATACAGGACTGAATATAAGAAGCAGAGAGACAGGTGTCATCTAAGAATTCACTTGAATTTTACTCATTTGACATGAAAGCAACTATTGAAGACAAGAAACTACAAGGAAAGGTCAATGATGAGGACAAATCGAAGAGTCTTGACAAATGTAATGAAATCATCAACTGGCTTGAGAAGAATCAGACGGCAGAGAAGTAAGAGTTTGAGCATCAGCAAAAGGAGCTGGAGAAAATCAGTAACCCCATTATTACCACCCTGTACCAGAGTGTTGGAGGCATGCCAGGGGGAATGTCTGGGGCCATGGCTGGAGGCTTTCCTGGTGGGGATGCTCCTCCATCTCGTGGTGCTTCTTCTGGACCCACCATTGAAGAGTATGATTAAGTCAACTTGAGTACAAATTATGTAGCATTGTTTCAGGCAGTAAAACATTGGAGGAGCTCAATTTGTAGTGAATTCTGTGGTAATCTTAAAGTTCAGCTGCTATATGACCCACTCATATGTAAAGAATTTGATTGGGTAGGAATTGATTAACTAAATACAGACATTTGGTAAATTTCTGCCTTTTCAGTGCTTTGTTAATGGTATCTTATTTTTTGGATCTTGGATCAAATGTATTGCATGGGGAATGTTGGAAAGTTAGCACTAGTGTAATTGAAATAATGTTTAATAATTGAGGTCTGCCATAGTAAGACGTGTATGTCTAATGGAACCAAACAATTTAACCAAATGAATTTTCCAGTATACCGGGAAAACTTTGCTACATAAAAGCACTAACTTGCTTGCAGATTAGACCAGTTTGCACATGCTCTTTATTCAGGGTTAATGGCTTTGAATTCCCTGCTAGCAGAAAAGTGACTTTTTTGCTATTTAGTCTTTTGAAAGTATTCTCAAGAGATAGTAAATGAGTGGGTGACTTGATTGACCACTTTTGCATATAGGTAAAAAATGTTTTATAAGACCTTTTTTTTTTAAAAAAAAAAAAAATGTATTTAATTTTATTTATTTATTCATTTATTTTAATTTGACCAGTGAGAGACAGAGAGAGGGGAAAGAGAGAGAGAAAGGGGGAGAGAGAGAGAGAGAGAGTGAGAAAATAAGCCACTAGGTCTGAGACTTGAACTGTGGTCAGCCACATGAGAGTGTCCAGTGCCTTAACCACTATGCCACGTGCTGGTCCCCTGTAAGATGGTTTTAATAAAGGAAGAATCAGAGTGGAGGTTGTGTATCATAGCAGAGAGAGTATCTCAAAGATAGTAATATTTGGATATCAGTAGATGGCATAATGGATATGTCGCTGGATTCCCACATGTCTAACTGTGGTTTGAGTCCTGGACCTGGAGGCTTGAAACTCACACCAGGCACATGTGCATGTTCGCCCAAGAGGAGAAGGGATTGCAGCATGGCCATCCCTTCTCGAGGGGGGTGAGGGGTGGGGGGGGTGATTTCTCACTTTCTGTCTCTTCTCTCTTTGTCTTTCTGGAGAGTGCACTCCTATGGCAAAAATCCCCCCCCCCAAAAAAAAAAAAAAAAAAGAAAGTAATAGTTTATAACCTAAATGAATATTTTCATCCTTTTAGAGTCATTAAAATGCATTGTATAGAGCCATGGTTTGCTTAACAACAGGGATATGGGGACCAACAGATGGCATAATGGATATGTCATTGGACTCCCGCGTGGCTGACCATGGTTCAAGTCCTGAACCTGGCGGCCTGAAACTCATGCTGGGTGCATGTGTGAGTGCCTAAGATCCTGAGAGGAGAATAGAAGAGAAAGGATTGTGGCATGGCTATTCTCCCCTGAGGGGGGTGGTGATTTCTCCCTTTCTGTGTCTCTGTATCTCTCTGTCTCTCCTGTGAGTGCATGCACCCTATAGCAAAAATTTCTCTAAAAAACCCCCAACCAAAAAACAATAACAACAACAACAAAAAACACAACAGGGGCATGTTCTGAGAGTTGTGTTGAATGTAGAGGCAATTGTGTAGAGTCCAATATAAATTTTGATAAAGTTATGCCAGATTCACATGTATTTTTCTTGATTTTAATGGGTTTTTTATAATCATTTCTTTTATTGTCAGAGGGCATATGCACATATATGAGAAAGAGAGAGAGAAGCACCCCTGAGAGTGGTCATACTAGATTCCTGTTTCCTCAATTTCTCCATCTCATTAGGAGGATTTGGGGCATGCACACATGTTTTTCAAGTTGCTGGGGCTGGGATTTAAACTGCAGTCAGCCATGTGAAATCCGATTTTCTTAATCACTGAGCTGTGGGGTTGGCCCTACAATGATAAATTTTGAAGGGACATTCAGAACATGGAGGTATAAATTAGGACTTGGCCCTGAGGATTCAGTAAGAGAATCTGGCATGTACTGAGTGATCAACAAACGTAGCAAGTTCAAGGGTATGCTTGAGGCTTTGGAAATTTTGCAGGAAACAAACAGGTAACATTTCCTGAACTGGTGAATGTTGTGTTTTTTTGTAGAGAGAGACAGATAATAAACCAAAAGTGAAACATACCTTATGTCTTAAGAAAGAAGATAAGGAGTTTTCCAGGTAGCGAAGACCAAAATTTTAAACAGAGTGTTTAGGAATGGCCTCTGAGAATTTACCATTTTAGCAATGACCTGGAGAAAAGGTGAGTGATTTTCGCAAATATGTGTGGAAGACACCTTCCTGGAATAAGAAACAACAAATGAAATATCCCAAGATGGGGGGTTTGTGCAGTATGTTCTGGAAATAGCACTCTGGCTTACGTGTTAAAAATAGTCTATGGGGGAAAAATAGTCTATGGGAGAGGAGTGAAGACTGATTAGCAAGAGATCATAGGATTTGGGATATATTTTGAAAGAGAGTAAAGAGAGGATTTGCTCATGAATTGGATGTGAGATATGGGGAAAAAAGTCAAGCATGAATAAGGCATTTGGCTTAAGCGATCACATGGCTGGTCTGCCACTTACTGAGATGGAAAGATTGCCTGAGAAGATCTGGGGAAGGGTACTGGGTGAGCAGGCTTTGACTGGCCTATAGAAATTTGCTAGGAGACAATGAACATGTGGAAATAAAGATGTTTCAGGCAAAGAGATGATTATATATAATGGCGTCAAACCTTGAAAATAATTACTTAGGAAATAGTGAGATACTCAGTGGGTGTACCTCATAGTGAACATTAAGCGTTTACAGACTATGGCTCATGGGAAAAATCCATCCCTCGGCCTACTTTTGTAAGGCTTGTGAGCTATATAAAATGGTTGAGGGGGGAACACAAGGAGAATAGTATTTTTTGAATTGTGTAGATTATATGAGACTCATGTTTCATGTCTATCAAGTTTGATTAGAACACAGTCATGCTCATTCATTTCTGAGTTGTCTGTGGTTACTTATGCAGTAAAATGAGACTTCAGTTGGGGCAGAAACTACATGATCTGCAAAGATGAAAATATTTACTACCTGGCTTGTTACAGAAAGTCTGTTAACCCTGGGTGTACATAAAGGAAGTAGTAAGAGTTACAATGCAGTGTGTTTACTGGGGTAGTTTGTGAAGTACCTTGTATGCCTTGTTAAGAGGTTAGAATGTTGGGACCAGCAGTTGGCATAATGACTACATTGCTGGACTCCCATGTGGTTGACGGCGGTTTGTGTCCTGGACCCGGAGGCTTAAACTCATGCCGAGTGTGTGTGCATGCGTGCCCAAGATCCCTCCCAAGAGGAGAATGGAGGAGAAGGGATTGCGTCGTGGTTGTCCTCCCTGGGGGGTGATTTCTTGCTTTCTATCTCTCTGTCTGTCTCTCTCTGTCTTTCTGGCAAAAACCTCTCCAAAAAAAAAAATAAATAAAAAAATAAAAGATGTGATTCTGTAGAATAGAAAGCCATCAAAGGTAAATATATAAGATATTTACAAATAACACAGAAGATATCACAAATAATACAGAACCCCCCCCCCCCCCAAACCCCCAAAAAACCCAAAGCCCTAGCCTAATCAGACTCTCAGGTGGAGATATATAAGTAAACTTTTTTTTCTTAGAGGTTTTTACCTTAGGGTACATGCAGTCACCAAAGAGAGACACAGAGACCGAGACAGAGACACTGAGAAAGGAAAGTGAGAAATCACCCCACGGGGGGGGTGTCAAGTGGCTATCCCTTCTCTTCCATTCTCCTCTCAGGATCTTGGGCATGCATGCACATAAGCCTGGCATGAGTTTTAAGCCACCGGGTCTGGGACTCAAACCACAGGTCAGCCATGTGGAAGTACAGTGACGTAACTGCTGTGCTATCTGCTGGTCCTGTTAGGTGGAGTAAACGCTGAGTGAGCAAGTAATTTGTCCAGAGCTGCTCAGAACTTCAGTGTGAAGGCCAGGCAAGGACTGCAATGTCTCTACTCCCAGAGTCATAATTTCACTCTTTCTCATCTTCTGTGAAATTTCTTCACACAAGAAAGTTCCTCCCAGTCTCCAAATACATATGCCTACTATAGAATGTGAAGAGAAATAATTACTTTGATTCTAATGTTTTAACTTAGACTACAGATTTATTTCATAATCACTAGAAAGTTACTTAAGAACTTCATGAAAACAAACATTGAGCCGTTATTTTAATGAGTTTTGATCCTGGGAAAAACTAAATTAGGCTGAAATTGAACACTTCTGCCTATTCTTATTGGCATATTCTTATTTGATGCATTCTCCCTTCATCATATACTATATATTAAACCATGGGAGGAAAGTGCAGCAACAATCTGAAATACATTCTCTCATTAATGGTGTGGGTTCTTAAAGTTAGTGATTGGAGATTTCACTAATTCTAGATTCTGTTGGAGGGAAAAGATTTTTATGGACTGGTAAGTTATTCCAGGAAGTGAGACCAAGGAGACAATGCATTAGGAAAGAGTCTCTTTTTGCTAGCACTGTGGTTAAACAGTAAATCTCAGATAGAAAATCCAGCCATGGGGAAACATAGTGAATGGAAACGGGGGCTATGGTAGCACTCAGAGGTGGCATTGTTGTAGAGTACCACCAAGTGAGTGAACGACCACCGAAGCCAGATTAAGTTTAAAGGGAGTCTTTATGAGCTGGCCAGCGACTACAGTCTGAGGCTGGGGGTGGGGTGGGGTGGGGTGGGAGGAGAGTGAGAGTCAGAACTGTATCCCTGACCGAAGTTTGAATAGTCTTTTTATAGGGGGTCCGTTACCAGGGGTTTCTATGCAAGCACTTACAGAAGCTGAGTCAAGCAGGTTAATTATTTCTGAGGGGAGTGGGGTTTCCATGCAAGCAGTTACATTGCTAACCAAAATGGTTTCAGGCTAGTTAGCAAAGACAGTAGCAGGTACAGGATGTCGTCTTGGATATGGTTTTCTATATGGCTAGCACAAGCTATTTTCTCATGGGAAGAGCAAGCAGGTTTACAGAAGCAGACAGCCATGTTAGGGTAAGGGAACAAAATGGACAAACAATTGTTCATGTGCAAGATCTCATATGCGTGCTTCCACAGCACATGATCCTAGGGAAGAAAATTGTTAGCTCTTGCAAGTCTAGTGCTAATGGTGGATAAATTTTCTTTTTCTATTTTTTTTTAAGAAAGATTTTCTATAGGGTGTGTACACTCACTCACCAGAGAGATAGAGACAGACAGACAGAAAGTGAGAAATCACCCCTCAGGAAAAAAATCACCCTTACCATCCCTTCTCCTCCATTCTCATCTTGGGATCTTGGGCACATATGCACATGCATCCAGCATGAGTTTTAAGCTGCCAGGTCTGGGACTTGAACTGTAGTTGACTATGTGGGAATCCAGTCATGTAACCATTATGCCATCTGCTGGTCCCCAGGAGAAATCTTTTGTTTTCGCTAAAGAAAGGAATTGGACTCCAGTTGGATAATATAAAAAAAAGAAGTGAGACAACATTCCCTGATGATTCAACTTACTGACAGCTGACTATAGCTATCATTCTGTTCATTATTTATAAAATGTATTTACCATTCCTGTTACATCTCAGTTGATCTAAGAGAAGCAGTACCAATGAATCCTAGAGCAGGAAACGCCAAACGGCAGAGCTTTGGCATGCTACACGGACATAATTTTTGGTGATACATTGCTGTGACAGCTGTCTGGCTGTGATGGAAAGCAAATCACTGCCAGTTGCCAAGTATAGGAGAGTTTGATTCATCCTTTTGAGTGTATCAACTGTGAATGTGGAAGGGATGCATTTGTAAAAACTGAAATGGAACTCATTGATCCAAAATTCCAATGAGACTCTTCGTGAGGGGCACAAAGGATGTTTTGAAAGTGTTATGGCCCACTCATACGGAGCTGGATTTGAAGGTAAAATTTACCCAACAGACAGTCTCATGGGGCACACAATACTTTTCATTGTAGCCTGCGGTTCCAAATTTCACAAGTGCAGAACATGTTAAATGACAGAAACATATGTGGTAACTTGACCAGTAATGGCCCTACCATACCAGATGCTGGGTGGGGATTTTAGGAGATTACTTTGGGGTATTAAATCAGGCTGAAATTATGCTCTGGGGTTATTGTATTCCTAAGGAAAAAGTCTTCTTAACCTAAACAGTGACACTAGAGGGAGCACTCTTCCAGGAGACTGGCCACAGAAATCGCTGACAGGTTAATAATGTGATAAGTAAATGAACTAAATGAATAATTTGTCTATTAGATCATCACATCATTGACAATACTGAGAGAGAGTGTGTATTCTCATCAAGGAAAGATGATTTGATATTCTAGCCAGTATTACATCTGCTATAAAGCTAATGGCCAAGAATATTCAAAGGCCAGGCTGGGAGGGTATGTTTATGAGAGAATTGTGCTAATCCTAATTATCATTCGGGTATTACAAATATGAAGTGAATTTTTCTCCCTTTGTAACTGGTTTGGATAGGACAGATGATGAACTCACTGTCCTATCTATGATGGAGGGAGAGGGATGATAATAGAGTATGATATGTGGAAACCTATGTCTATAAGTATCTGTACACTGGTGCTTTAGTATGGTTATACTGAAAATCAGCAAAAGTCTCAAATGTCCTGAACAATTACTGCTAAGTCATTGGGAACATGTGGTACATGAGAAAATGTCATTTCTGTTGGGAAGGAATGGAGAATGACACTATAATTTTAACTAATTTCATGGCATATTAAATGTTACTTTAATCTTTCTGCCATAGTTACATAGTGTAACAAATGGCTTGTTAATTGATGGCATTATACAATGATTAGAAAATATTTTGGGAGGTTAATTTGAAGACACAATGATATGTGTGGAGACCAGTTGGCCAGAAACAAGAGTGAATTTGGCCTTGTTTTAGAAATAATTGTATATGCAAAATGCCTCCATCAAATAACTATAGGTGATAGAGAAAAAAAAGAGTAACCATACTTGTGAAGAAGCTGTGGTCACACAGCATGCTTTGTAGAGGAACAGCCTACTCTACATCAGATGTTTCAAATCATGGTAGTTGTCAGGATATTGTTAGATTATTCTTCCGTATACAATGTTGTAAGACAAATAATGAAAATGTACCTGAGAAATATGTATCAAGGAGGTATTAACTAAGGTCAGAATGTGGGATGGGAACAAAACTGTTAGCTATGAACCTACAAGTCATTTTGGTCCTCTGTTGTGGGATGCCCCTTGAAGGAAAAATCCATGAAATACTTGTAAATATTCTAAAGAAAAATCTTCTGTTTACTAGTAGGAGAATTCTTTTACCTGGAATACTTTTAGCAAATGTATGTGGTCTGTATAGGATTACTTCTGTTTACATAAAACTGGAAATGTGTGAATTTATTGGGTGTTGTTAATTAGAAAATATCATACAAACTATGCAACCATCTGAATATAAAATGGAGATGTTTCATGACAGAACAGCTCACCCCCACTTTTATTTTTTCTTGGAGAGATTTTTTTGCTATACGGTGCATGAGTTTGCCAGAAAGATAGAGACAGAGAGACAGAAAGCAAGAAATCACCCCCCCCCCCCCCCCCCCCATTCTCCTCTAGGGATATTGGGCATGCATGCACACATGCTTGGTGTGAGTTTAAGCCACTGGGTCCCGGACTCAAACCGTGGTCGACTATATGGGAGTCCAGTGACATAGCTGTTATGTCAACTGCTGGTCCCAGAACAACTCCCTTTTATATAAGAAATGGTTCTCGGGAACCAGCAGTTAGCGTAATGGCTATGTCGCTGGACTCCCACGTAGGCGACCGCGGTTCGCGTCCTGACCCGGTGGCTTAAAACTCACGCCGGTCGCGTGTGCGTGCGTGCCCAAGATCCCAAGAGGAGAATGGAGGAGAAGGGATTGCAATGTGACCAACCCCCTTGGGGGTGATTTACCGCTTTCTGTCTCTATGTCTCTCTCTGTCTGTCTGGCGAGCGCACGCGCCCTATAGCGAAAACCTCTCCAAAAGAAAAAAAACGAAATGGTTCTCCATGTGACACAGAGCTTAAATATTAAATCTAGACCTGAAAGATACTAATAGAGCACAAAAGCTTTGGTTACCTCAGACTTCTCCATTTTCCTCTTTTCTTGGCATTTCCATTTTTCTTGAATTAACAGTATGCTTTGATTCTTTCTTTCTTTTTTTCTTTTCTTTTCTTTTTTTTTTTTTTGAGAGGTTTTCGCTATAGGGCGCGTGCGCTCGCCAGACAGAGAGACATAGAGACAGAAAGCAAGAAATCACCCCCCAGGGGGGATGGTCACATTGCAATCCCTTCTCCTCCATTCTCCTCTCGGGATCTTGGGCACGCACACACACATGCCCGGCATGAGTTTTAAGCAACCGGGTCCGGGTCGCAAACCGCGGTCGACTACGTGGGAGTCCAGCGACATAGCCATTATGCTAACTGCTGGTTTCCGAGTATGCTTTGATTCTTGATAACAGCTCTGATTCTAGTGTATCTGATATGACAATCCAACACTTTATGTTATTTTAAGCTTCATCTTTCAACATCCAAGAATTATTACTATAACCTTATAAATTGTTCTGTTAGGTCTTTCTCAATCCAAGCCTTTCTTCTCTAAAGTAATATCAAAACTTGCCTGCCCCTTGATACAAGTTCTTTAGACCTTGCTTTCAACTCATAAATTCATTATTTGGGGCTGGCAATAGTGGTGCCATGGTAACGCTGCACTCTGTGCTAAAAGTGCATGATAAGGTCCAAGTTTGCATCTGGAGATGCATGCTGGGCGTGTGCATGCATGCTGCTGATCCGGGATGAGTGAGGCTGGGTGTGGGTAGTGATATGAAGACTCTGTTGAGAGTGTTCAATTTCTCTCTCTCTTTCTTTCTCTTTCATAGAGTAAATAAATTTTAAAAAGATTATTTATAATTATTATATGGGCAGATGACATAGTGCTTTTGGTGCTGGACACCCATGTGACTGATCATGGTTTAAGTCCTAGACTAGTGGCTTGTAACTCATGTTGGGTGAGTGTGCATGCATGCCCAAAATCCCAAGAGAAGAATGAGGGAGAATGGATTGTGGTGTGGCCATCCCTACTGTGGGGTGATTTCTTGCTTTCTCTTTCTGTCTCACTCTGTCTCTCAGGTGAGTACACGTACCCTATAGCAAAAAATCTCTCTCAAAAAAATATTCGTATACACTGACTTTTGGTTATTGTTCCATGGTGACACAAATTGATCTGAAAACACATTTCACATAGAACTATATAACAGGATATGTCAGTTTCTGGTTCTCTTTAAATGAAGGTAACTAACCTCTTTTACCTTTTGAATCTTCCATGCGACTTTTTACTGTCACTGTTGACACATACAGCCTTGAAATAAACTTGTTTGTAAACATGTCTTATTTCTACAATTAGGACAGAATGTGTGTGTCAGTATTTTCTAAATGTCTTGCCATGTTTAAGAGATTATATTTTCTCTAAAGGCACTTGTGAATATTTGACAAATCAAATTGAGTGGACAGATAAGCCCTTTTGGTTTCCCTCAAAACAGAGGCGATTGTAATGATAAGATTACTGGCATAAACAAACACATTCTATTCTAATTTATATTTTAAGATCTCACCTTAGAAGTACAGATGAAATATCTGTCTTCTTTTACATTTCCTTTACTGTGGGGAAAAAGAAAAAGTTTCCTGAGTTTACTTTTCTTTTCCATGGGTGTGAGAATCACCTTCAAGGATTTTTTTTTTCTTTTTGTTACTTAGTTTTTATTTCATAACCATAAACTTAACTTTGCAATTCAGCTAGATTTACAGGGGAATAAGAAAAATATGGAACCCAAAGGACTGCAGCGAGAGCACGGGTTCCATGGCATTGCAAGCAGATGGAGTGAAGGAGTGGACTCCTGAGTTACAGAAGGGATGGTCTGGTGGTTAAGAGAAAAACAAGTCAAATTCATTAGAGTTGTCCACAGTCAGCAATGGTGATCTTCTTGCTGGTCTTGCCATTCTTGGATCTAAAGAGCTCCATGGCTTCCACGATATTCATGTCGTTTTTCACCTTGCCTAAGACCACATGCTTGCCATCCAACCACTCAAGTCTTGCTTAGTGCAGATGAAAAACTGAGAATCATTTATGTTTGGTCCAGCATTTGTCATGGACAAGATACCAGGACCTGCATGTTTCAGGATGAAGTTCTCATCATTGAATTTTTCCCCATAGATAGACTTGTTGCCAGTACCGTTATGGTGTGTGAAGTCACCACCATAGCACATAAACCCTGGAATAATTCTGTGAAAGCAGGAACCCTTATAACGAAATCCTTTCTCTCCAGTGCTCAAAGCATGAAAGTTTTCTGCTGTCTTTGGAACTTTGTCTACAAACAGCTTGAAGGAGATGTTGCCCAAGGGCTCGCTGTCAGCAGTGATGTCAAAGAACAGGGTGGGATTGATCATGGTTGAGGGCAAGAAACTTGGCTAGTAGCATCTGCAGAGCCTCAGGAATTTTTTTCAATCCATCTGGAATGCTTCAATAGAATCCTAAATTTTCCAGTAATCAAAAATATGGAAGAAAAGCAGGATGGAAAAGTGAAGAGAAATTAGACAATCCATTATGTATTACTGATTTGATTAATCAGTGTCTGAGGTTTAATGAAAAGTCACTGCAAAGACAACATTGGAGAAAATGGGTATTTAGAGAAACTAGTAATTTGTTTATTCCTTAGAAACATTCACATCAAGGTCCAATTAAGATCAAAATAGTTTTTATTGGTAGTTCTTTAAGCCCAACAGATGGTCAGTGATTTCTGTTGAGGGAATTATAGTTTACAAATGAGGACTTTAATGAGCATTTAGATTCTTGAATGTTTCAAGAGCATTTCCACTTACCACCCCTCCCACCTTTACCCATCCATTCAAGCACGAAAAGCCCAGTCCATCACTTTGGACCGTGGTTGAGAAGCAACGGACATAGGAAATTTAGAGGTTGGAACCTTTGCAGGATAAATCCACAGAGGAAAGTCAATCTTTAGGACTTTCTTCTATCACTTTTTATCTGAGCATTAAGCTAGATAGGGAATCTTTTTGTTATTTTATCTATTCATGCAAACAGATAAGCAAGAGTAAGGAGTGTAGATGTGGGGTTGACTGGGGAAAGAAAACAATTATAAAAGGACTATCATCACTTTTTTTAACTTAATAAGAACTTAATAAAACTGTACAAGTGTAAAATCAACTTTGCTAGAAAAATAATTTGTCATAAGTGACCTTATTATGCTCCTAAAAAAATTCTTTTCTTTTTTCCCCTAAAGTCTTACATTATCTTATGACGTGTATATATAACAAACATGCAATTTTCATTCAACAGGGAAGTTGTGTGACTGTAGTTTAAATGAGCAGTTTTCTCAGTGGATATTTTATTCATCACAAAGAGATTGTTGGTGTTTTCTTCATTTTGATACAATATCAATACTATTAATTAAATTTTATCTTCTTGAATTACAGAGAAAAGTTTCTTAATACATTGACTTCTTTTGTCAACATAGATCAGGATATTTTCCTTTCTTTAGAAAATGATTTTCTATTAGTTTCATTTTTGGAAGGCTACTCAAAGTTTAATGTGATGTACTATTTTTTATTCTGGAAGTTGGCACTTCAATATAATTGTGTACTACTCAGAAAGCCTTAAAATGTAGCTCAGAGTAGTGTGATTAAATACAAAGCAAAACAAACTATACCAAGAAATTATTTAATAAAAACTCAAATTTTTTTCTTATTTCTCAAATACCATGAAAAGCAATAATTTTTTGTTCATGTCAGTAATAACTCTTAAATTATTTTTCCTTTTACTTTTTTTATGCAAAGCAATTGCTTCTAACCAAGACAGCCTTAGTACCTCTTTCAGCTCCATGAACTTTTAAATAAGCTTCTTCTAACCTCTAGGCCTCTGAACTCCCTTTCTGAAGTAGAGCATTTTCTTAGAAAACTTGTAATTATAAATTCTTTCTCTGCTTCTTAGAGATATACAGCTTTTAAAAAGCTTCCTGCTAGTTTTACAATCCTGGACTGTCTTTCTCAAAGACAGGCGATAGATCACTTTGATGCTTACTGAGGAAGGTAGCCCCTTGTCTCCCAGTCCCTGTGGCAGGGTAGAAGTCTAACTTCTTTAGGCACCTTGCTCCCAAGTTGTAAAATTACCTCCTGTTATAAAGTCTGGATAAAGTTTACTTTTCCTTTGGGTAAAGCTGGTTAGCAAACACAGATGACCTAAGATTCTCCCCCTTCCAGCTCTTCAATGAATCCTCTGCAGCTTTATTTTTCCCTCTCAGAATTGAATATATGCTAAGTTCAGGCCTATCTCTTCCACTGCAGTAGTTTTGACTTAAGTTTTCTCACCTGTTCAACTTTTGGTACAGTTTTTACTTCAGTGCTTCCATACTTTGCTTTGTCTAAATTGTTCTGAATTCCCTAAAAAGCTCTCTGCATAGACTTTTTGACTTCTCTTTCCAGATCCTGGGACCAGCAGATGGCATAATGGTTATGTTGCTGGACTCCCATGAAGTTGACTGTGGTTTGAGTCCCAGACCCAGTGGTTTAAAACTCATGCAAAGCACATGTGTGTGTGCATGCCCAAGATCGCAAGAGCAGAATGGAAGAGATGGAATTGTAGTGAGTCCATTCTCCCAGGAGGTGATTCCTCACTTTCCATCTCTATGTCTCTCTGGTGAGCACATGAGGCCTACAACAAAAATTTCCCTAATAAAAAGAAAAAAGTCTTTCCAGATCCCCTAAGGAGAGTCAGATAAGAAACAACCCACAGAGTGAGCTAAGATATAATTTTCTTTAGAGGGAAACAGGACCAAAGGGCTGGGAACATTTATGCATTCATGATTAACTTTCATACCATCATGTATGTTATAATGCTTTTTAACAGATAAAACTTCTCAGGGGATTGCTTCATGCCTTGGTGCACACTTAAAGGAAAAAAGGATCACTTTTTTTTTTTTTTTTTCAGTTTGCTGAAATTTATTTAGGAAAATACAATTTTACCACAATGCTTACACTGAAATGACATGTTTATGTATCGTGGTTTATCTACACTGTACTACCTGTAAGTTCCTTAAAGAGTAGATATCATAATTTTTAAATATATTTTTGTGCACATACACATTTTTAAAAAATTATTTTATTTTAATTTCTTTTATACATTCAATCACTATACATCACTTAGCTTGTAAAATGAATTTTTCAACATGGATTAATTTCTCACCAGTCCAGTGGGGGTAACTATACACGCTATCAACAACAGATAACAATCCATTTCTGTGCACCATAAATGTCTTGCCTCTCTATTTTTCTCCTTAATGTCTTTCCTCAGATTCTCCTTTTTCTACCCTCTTCCTATACTGTATCCAGTATCCATAACCATTTTCCATGTTTCTATATCCTCTAATCTTTCAGTTTCAGCCATAGAGTGTGGACATTTGGTATATATTAAGTGGAGACATACAATGTTTGTCCTTCGGAGCCTGGATTGCTTTGCTCAGCAGTAAATCTTCCATATTTGTCCACTTTCCATCAATAGACAGGGTCTTGTTGTTTTTTATGGCTGAGTAGTATTCCATAGAGTATATGTACCACACTTTTTCTTTCTTTCTTTTTTTTCTTTTTGGAGAGGTTTTTGCTATAGAACACGTGCACTCGCCAGAAAGACAGAGAGTAAGAAATCACCCCTCAGGGGGGATGGCCATGCCACAATCCCTTCTCCTCAATTATCCTCTCGGGATCTTGGGCATGCATGCATATGTGCCTAGTGTGAGTTTAAGCCACCAGGTCTGGGACTCGAACCGTGGTCAGTTAAATGAGAGTTTAGTGACATAGCCATTATGCTAACTGCTGGTCCCAGTGCCACACTTTTTCAAAGTATTCTTCTGTTTGTGGATATTCAGGTTGGTCCCATGTCTTAGCCATAGTGAATAATGGCGCAATAAGCATAGATGTGTAAGCACTTTTCCAACTGAGCATTCTCTTGTCCTTTGGGTAGATACCAGGAGTGGAATTGCAGGATCATATGATAATTCTATTTGTAGATCTTTGAGGAATCGCCATATTATTCTCCACAGTGGCTGGACAAATTTACATTCCTATCAGCAGTGTAGGAGAGTTATTCCCCTTTCCCTATATTCACCAGCACTTATCTTTGTTTTTTTTTTTTTTTTTTTTTTTTTTTTTTAATCTTAGCCATTCTGACTGGGGTTAGGTAGTATCTCATTGTGGTTTTGATTTGCATCTCCCTTATGATGAGGGATGTTGAGCATTTTTTCATATGCCTTTTGGCTGTTTGTATGTCTTCCTTAGAGAGTTGTTTTTCCAACTCATTTTCTCAATTGGGTTAATTTTTTTTTTTTTCTTTTCCCCAGGTAAGCTGCTTGAGTTCCCTGTGTATTCTGGTTATCAGTCCCTTGTCTGAAGCATCATTTATAAAAATGTTCTCCCATTCTGAGGGTTGTCAATTCACACTAATTACTGTGTCTTTTGCCATGCAGAAACTTCTTAATCTGATGTAATTCCACTTGTCTATTTTTGGGATTATTGAATTTGCTTTGGGGGTCTTATTTAAGAATTTTTTGCCAACCCCAATGTCTCCCAGAGTTTCCCCAGTGTTTTCCAGCAGTAGTTTTATAATTTGAGATCTTAGGTTTAGATCTTTGATCCACTTTGAGTTGATTTTTACCAATGGTGAGAAGAAGGGGTTCAGATTCATCTTTCTGCAGCTGGGTACCGAGTTTTTCCAGCACCATTTGCTAAAGAGGTTTTCCTTTCCCACTGATTGACTGGTACCCTTTGCTGAAAATCAGTTGACTGTATATTTGAGGGTTAATTTCTGGGGTCTCTATTTTCTTCCATTGGCCCACACATCTATTTTTATGCCAATACCATGCTGTTTTGATGATCACAGCTTTGTATTATATTTTGGGGTCATGGAATGAGATGCTCCTATTCCACTCTTCTTACATAGGATGGCTTTGGAAATACAGGGTATTTTGAAATTCCAGACAAATTCTATGATTGTCTTTTCTAAACCTATGAAGAATGTATCTGGTACTTTGGGATTGCATTAAAGATGTAGATTTATTTGGGAAGAATTGCCATTTTGATTATATTAATTCTTCCAATCCAGGAACATAGGAAGTCTTTTTACTTTTTTTTTTTTTTGGTGTCATTTTCAATTTTTTTTTTTAAGCTTCTCATAGTTTTCCTTGTAGAAGTCTTTGAATTTTTTGGCTAGATTTATTCCTAGGTATTTTATTCTTTTTGTGGCTGAGGTAAATTGAATCACTTTTTTTCAGTTCTATCTCAGTCTGCTTGCTACTCCTATATAGAAATGCTATAGATTTTTCAATGTTGATTTTGTATCCTGCAACTTTACTGTATTCATGTATTACTTCCAGAAATTTTTTCATGGAAACCACTGGGTCTTCTATCTATACAATCATGTCATCTACAAATAGAGAGAGTTTCACCTCTTCTTTTCCTATTTGAATACCTTTTATTTTTTCCGTTTTTTTCTGATTGCGTTGGCGAGGACTTCCAGTACTATATTGAAAAGGAGGGGAGAAAGTGATCATCCTTGTCTTGTACCAGTTTTTAGTGGAAAAGTTTTCAGCTTTCTACCATTTAAAATGATGTCAGCTATGGATTTTTCATAGATAGTTTTTATTGTGTTGAGGAATGACCTTCTATGCTGATTTTACTGAGAGTCTTAATCATGAAGGGATGTTGTATTTTATCAAATGCTTTTTATGTATCAATTGATATAATAAATGGTTTTTATCTTTCTTTCTCTTAATATTATTACATTTATGGTTTTGCATATGTTGAACCACCCTTGCATCCCTGGAATAAAGTCTACCTAGTCGTGATGTATATAATCTTTTGTATAGGTTGTTGGATACGACTTGCTAGTATCTTGTAGAGAATTTTCACATCTATATTGATCACAGATACTGGTCTATAGATTTCCTCCCTTATCCTATCCTTGTCTGTTTTAAGGATAAGGGTGATGGAGGCTTCATAGAATGAATTTAAGAGTGTCCCATCCTTTTGGATCTTTAGAAATAACTTGAGTAGAATGGAAGTTAACTCTTCTTAAAAGTTTTGTAGAATTCAGAGATGAGCCATCAGGATGAGGGCTTTTCTCTGTTGGGAGGTTATTTATTATTGACTCAATCTTTTTGCTTGTTATGGGCCTATTCAGGCTTTCTATGTCCTTCTGGTTCAATCTTGGTAGATTATATATGACCATCTCATCCACGCTTTCTTGTTTGTTGGTGTATAGTCACTGACAGTATTCTCTAATGATATTTTGTAGTTCTATTAGGTCTATTGTTGTACTGCCTGCTTCACTGTGAATTTGATTTATTTGGTTCCTTTCTCTCTTCTTAATTAGTCTAGCTAGTGGTGTGTCTATTCTGTTTATCTTTTCAAAGAACCAGTTTTTGCTTTTATTTATTTTCTGCATAGCTTGTTATTTTCTATTTCATTTATTTTTGCTTGAATCTTTATTATTTCTTTTCTCCCAATGCTTTTTGGATTTTTTGTTGTTGCTTTCCCAATTCTCTGAGGCATGATGTTAGATTGTTCATTTGCCAACTTTCCTCTTTTCCTTGTGCAAACTAATTGCTATGAACTTACCTCTTATGACTGCTTTTGCTGTGTCCCATAGATTATGGAAACTCATGTGCTCATCATCACTGGTTTCTATGATTCTTTTTATTTCAGTTTTCATTTTTTTCAGTAGTTGTGAAGTCATTCAGGAGTAGGTTATTTAGTTTCTATGTATTTGTGTATTTTTGAGTATTTTTTTCCTGAAATTAGTATCAAGTTTAATTTCATCATGGTCATAGATGATGCTGGATATAGTTTCTATGCCTTTGAATCTGAAAAGGCTTATTTGTGCCCTATCATGTGGTCAGTCTTCAAAAAGGTTCCATGTGGGGATGAGGAAAAAAATGTATATTTCTTATTTTGGGGGTGGAAGATTTTATATTATTTAGATCCTGCATCTCTTTGCTTATTTTTTATTTAGATGATTTGTCCAGAGGAGATAGTGGGGTGTAGAGATCCCAAACAATTAATGTGTTGCATTCTATATCTCCTTTTAGGTCTAATAATCATTCCTTCATGTATTTGAGCGCTCCTGAATTGTGTGCATAGATATTTGTAAGTGTTATATCTTCTTGATGAATTAGCGCTTTTACTACTATATAATGCCCTTCTTTGTCTCTTCTTACAGTTTTGTTTTAAAGCCTATTTTGTCTGAAATTAGTATCGTAACTCCAGCTCTTTTTTGGTTCCCACTTGTATGGAATGCCTTTTCCAGCTCTTCACTTTTAGTCTATGTATGTCTTTATCTGATAGATATCTTGTAGGAAACAGATAGCGGCTTCCTTTCCTTTTCCTTTTCCTTTTCCTTTTTCTTTTCTTTTCTATCCATTCAGCCAGTCTGTGTCTCTTTTTTTTAATAATTATTTATTTTATTTATTTATTCATTCATTGCTTTTTTAATTTGAGCAGAGAGAGACAGAGGGTGAGAGTGAGAGAGAGAGGAAGTGAGAAAGCAAGCCATCAGGTCCAGGACTCGAACCCAGGTCAGCCATGTGGGAGTGTCCAGCGCCTTAACCACTATGCCACCTGCTGGTCCCAATCTGTGTCTCTTGATTGGAGAATTTAATCCATTAACATCCAATGTTATTATTGCTATTTCTGGACTTGTCTATACGATTAAGTTGGACATTTTCTTGGTTGTTTATTATTCTCTTATTTTTGTCTGTCTCTTCTTTAGTTTTCCTGGCTTAGCACTCTCTTCAGAGTTTCTTAAAGAGCTGGTCTGGTGTTGGCAAATTCTTTCAGGTTTGTTTGTCTGAGATTCCCCCCCCCCATATGAAGGATAATCTTGCCAGATATAATAATCTTAGTTGAAATGCTTTCTCTCTTAACACTTTCAATATATCTTCCCATTCTTTCCTTGCTTTCATTGTTTTCATCGAAAGGTCTGGTGTTAATCTGATGGGATAATCATTGTAAGTAACTTGACATTTCTCTCTTGCCAATTTCAGTATCTTGTCTTAATCTCTGTTTTGGCCAGTCTGGCTATGATGTGCTATGGAAAGGATCTTCTTGGGTTGATTCTATTTGGGATCCTTCTTGTGTTTGGATGTTTGAGTGCTTTTCTAGACTTGGAAAGTTTTCTTTAAATGTTCTTTTTTAGTTTCTTCTCCTTCTGGGATACCAATTATTTGGATATTTGGACGTTTAATGGAATCTAGTGTTTCTTGCATATTATTCTCATTTCTTTCTGTTTATTTTCTCTTTTTGGTGTTTTTTTTTTTTTTTTTTTTTTTTTTTTTTTTTTTTCCCCCTAGGTTAGAGGTTTTATCTTCTGTGTCTGAGATTCAATCTTCAGCATGGTCTAATGGTTTTTTAATACATTTAAGAGAGGTTTTGATTTCCTGTATTACAATCTTCATCTCTAACAGTTCCATTTGATTCTTTCTTATGGTGTCCATTTCTTCTTCAAATCATGGAAGGACTTCCTAATCTCCTGGAGTTTGTTGTTTCTTTTCTGTTCTATCTCATAGCATTTGTTAAAATGGATGTTCTGAATTCTTTCTTTGACATTTTGGTGACTTCTTCCCGCCCCCCCCCCCCCCCCCCCGAGGTGGAGGAGAGTTATTGTGTTTTTTTTGGAAGGCGATGTATTTCCTGTTTTTTTTACATACTTGAGGCTCTTCTGTGACTTCTAGTCATTTGGTGATGTATTTACTTTTGGATAACTCTTTGGATAATGTTTCTGTAACTGGGAACTAGTTTTCTTCCCTTTTGTTGTGAATTGCTTCTGTGCCAAAGTCTCTCTTCTGCTGTGGTTAGCAATGTGGTTCCCACAGGAGGAATTTTCTCTTCGGATTTCTGAAGAATAGTATCTCCTTTTTTGCAGGTGTTTCAATGTTGGGCGAGGATTCCTGAAAGCCTCACGATGGTAAGATGTTTCAAACTATAGTTCTAAACCTGTCTAGTCCCTCTGGAAAGGTGGAGGATGAGAAGGAAATGACAATGTAAGAGGGAAGAATAAAAATGAGAGGAAAAAAGAAAAAGTCACATGTTGCGCTTGCCTCAGGTTCCCTGACTGGGCAGGAGGCTGCAGATAGAGATGGGCTCTGCTTGAGAGCTGAGAGCTGTCCTGACTTTTTCTGGCTGAGGGGAGAGGGGCTCTTAGGATCCCTTTTTAATAATCTCACAGAACTTAATGGCTGGGTGACACTAAGTACTTGCTCACTCTTTCCTTGTCTCCACTCTCACTAATTCAGTCTCTTCTGAAGAACAAACAAACAAAACATTGACAAAAGGCCTGTTTAATGCTTTTATCAGCTTCTAGCTCAGAAACTTTTGATGACTTTATTTGATGTTCTGTTACAACCACATTTCTCTGCTTGGTTCTTAAGCCTTTCTCTAAATTCTGGCTACATTGTCAAGTTTGAATTAATTTTCTTCAGGATGGTATCTTTATGGTTTCATAAGAATGCCATATATGTTCATTTCTCTATATCTTTATTTAATAATAATGTTCTTTTGTCCTCAAGTCCCAGCTTCTCTTTAGCTCATTTCCAACTACTCTATAATAAGAGTGCAGGCACTAGCAACTTTATAATGACTTCCCCGATAGTCATAGAACTTTTTTTAAAGTTTATTTCTTCATTGAGAGAGAGACAGAGAGATACAGAGACAGACAGACATGGTCACATACAACAGAGTCTTTCTTCACACCATGATTTGTCCCCAGTCAGTCCAGATCACAGGCATGGATGCCTGACATGACCAGGATTTTCCCAGAACACAAACCCAGGACCTTCCTTACATGGGTCCAGTTGTATTACCACTACGCCACCACCTTGCCATAACCCTAAAACTCTTCAAGCCCTTTTTTAAGTCTCTAGGTACTTATGTGGAGTTACAGAAAATATTTGACTTAATTAGTGCATATTTCATTTATATATTATTGTAGTACATGATTCTTGTCCCAAAGGTAAGTTTTCTAGATAATGAAAAAACTAATGCTTTTTTTTTTTTTTTGAGAGGTTTTTGCTGTAGGGTGCGTGTGCTCTCCAGAAAGACAGAGAGACAGAGAGACAGAAGGTGAGAAATCACCCCTCCCGGGGGGATGGCCACACCACAATCCCCTCTCCTCCATTCTCCTCTTGGGATCTTGGGCACACACGCACACACACCCTGCATGAGTTTAAGCCACTGGGTCTGAGACTTGAACCGTGGTCGACTACATGGGAGTCCAGCAATGTAGCCATTATGCCATCTGCTGGTCCCAATACTTTTCCATTTTTATATAATTTTGTGTGAAATATTTCTGTCACGTGTATTACAAGCATCTCTGCTTAATTAAATAAAGAACACAGAACATACAAAAAGCTATCGATGATTCAGGGACATTATTACAATGTCATATATTATATTATGCAATTTACACAGTGTATTCCAGGGCATAGGAAGTTTATCTGCCCAATGCTAACCTCTTTCTGTCTGAGTTCACATTTTCTTCAGTTCCTTTTATTTTTATTGCTTATAGGTATTCAGGTGTCGTCTTCTCCTCTTTGACCTATATTTCTACCTCTATCACAAATCTGTTTTTCAATCTATCCTAACCCTTTTGGTAGTATGGACACTCCTTCTTGGTAGCAAGTGCACTGCAGTGTATTAAAGGCAGCACATCATCTTAATTTCTAGGGACTTGAGCCTCCTCCCACAGCAAGAGAATTATTTCTAACTTTGTCTAACTCTGGGGTGTTCTTTTCTGCCATTGTGAAAGCCAGATGGAATGGGAGGATAGGTACAACAACATTTATTTTATTGAAATCAATTAACTTGAATATCTTTGAGACATTTTCCTAATTGTCTGATCTCCAGTTAGAGCTGGACTTACTGTAAATTTACTGTATATATATTTTAATGGCCAGAGGTTGCATGTACTCAGGGAGAGACAGAAAGGCAGAAAAGAGACCTCTCCTCCAAATGGGGCATGATCACCCCATAATCTGTCCTGCATTTTTCCATCCTGTTGGGACTTGGGGTATGTGTGCACATGTATCAAGCATGTTTTTCAAACCACTGTGGCTGGGATTTCAACTGCAGTCAGTCATGTGGAATCTGGCTTCCTTAACCACTAGGCTACAGGACTGGCCCTACTAATATTTTATAGTATTTCATAACTTTCTTTCCTTAATGGGTATGAATATAAAAATAATTTTGAACATTTATTATTCAAGAGGTACAGTGTATGTAGTATATAATACTAATACCCAATTTAAACCTCAGAATTTTTTTTTCTAGAGGGCATGTGTGTTTTCCAGAGAGATATAAAGAGACAGAAAAGAGGAGAGGAGAATGCACCCCCAGTGGGGAATGGTCACACTGGAATTTTCTCTCTTCTATCTCTCCCTCCTTTTAGGATTTTGGACATTTTGGACATGCAAACACATGATTCTGGCATGTTTCCTCAAGCTGCTGGGCCTTGGACTTGAAATGTGCAGTTGGCATGTAAGATCTGGCTGCCTTAACCAACAAGCCACAGCACTGATTGAAGCGTCTTAATCATTTTACAGCATAATTTGTGATACACTAATTTTACAGATAATTAGAGGGAAGATTAGGGAGAGAGGGAGAGAGAGAGCAAGCAAAATTCAGATTCAAGTCTCCTGACCCTTAAGTCAGTGTATCCTAGTGTATCCTCCACTACTATTTAACTCTGAGAGACGTGCTTGTCTTCAAGAAGCTTCATGCCTACTCAGAATGGACAAGATGAACTGGAGTAACTATATAATTAGAATGAAATTAATACCTTGTAGAAATGGAACAGTGTGTGGAAATTCAAAGGGTGCTGTGTGTGTTTGTGCATGAGCTTGCCCAAGCAAAAACTCAAGATTGTTGGCATCTGTAAGGATAATGTATTCTATGAAATAGGCCTTGTTATATGTAGTATTTGAAAAATACATATGGGGTAAAATAAGATGGCAGAAAATAAAAAAACAGGCTGGGGAAACTAAGTTGTGAAGTTTTACTGATATAAAGTACACATAGGAATTTGTGAGAAGTAATAGATTTGTGTTATATATCCAAAAGGACTTTAAATACCATGCTGAGGGGTGTGCCCTTAAAACTGCTTCCCATTTAATCTTATGGGGGACTTGGTTTGTGAAGGATGAATTAGATGTAGTATCATATTAATTAATTAATTAATTAATTAATTAATTTTTGGTCAAGGAAAAGTTGGGATCAACATATCAGCTTTTTCAGTAAGAGGCTGATATTGATTAGACTGTTTTTGGTTATGATTTCCTGGCCACATCATTTATATGTTCTTGCTTGGAGTGTAGGGAAGGTCTCTGTATTTGTGTGAGTCAAAGCTCTTGTTTCTACTTTGGACATGCTTTCTTTAAAATAGTCACTGGGGAAGAGTTCATTCTTGCTATAAAGACCTCTCACTGCGATTCTAATTAGAGGTAATGTATTCATGCTCAAAGAAGATTATTAGAAGTTATTAATAACATGATTTAAACTTCCTAAAAAGAACTTTACTTTTCAATAACCAGTCTTTAATATGGCTGAAGGTTAGTTACCACTATTTTTTCTTTTCTTTCTTTTTTTCTAAAGGTTTGCTAATGCTCTTTTTCTAAATAGAGATTGTACTGACCAACTAATTACTTTAAAAACTTATCTCTTGGGACCCGCAGTTGGTGTAATGGCTATGTAGCTAGATTCCCACGTAGTCGACCGCGGTTCAAGTCCTGGACCTGTTGGCTTAAACTCACACTGGGCGTGTGTGCGTGCGTGCCCAAGATTCCGAGAGGAGAATGGAGGAGAAGGGGTTGCGGCGTGGCCATCCCCCCTGGGGGGGTGGTTTCTCGCTTTCTGTCTCTCTGTCTGTCTCTGTCTTTCTGGTGAGCGCACACGCCCTATAGCAAAAACCTCTCAAAAAAAAAAAAAAAAAAAAACTTATCTCTTTAGGGCAAATCATTAAAATTAGCAGCTTGACTTCTTGTTGATAATTTAACTCAGGTAAAATGAACTCTTTAGACCCTTATAAGGAAAAAAAATAAACAATGCTGTAATATTTAGAATATAGCTAAGCCTTCTTTATCTTCTTCCATTTTAGTGAGTACTCTTGGTTTTTGCCTGTCTTATCTTCTTGTAAGACTCATGATTATACAATTCCTAGTGAAGAAACAAAAGCAAAATCATCCCATCTCTCAAAGAATTTAAGTGAAAACTGATAATAAGATAAAATGTTAGTCTGGGGCATTGATGAAGAACCAGCTTGGGATTGCAAAAACAGCTGACATGACAGCATAGATTTTTTTTCGCTATATTGAGTTCATGTTGAAGATATTCTCAAAAATATTTTGATGTATTTTTTTAAAAATGTCAGATTCTGAAGCTATTAAACTTTTTTTCATGCAGTAAATAAAAAATATTTGAAACCTATAAGTGCATCCATTTGGTCTGAACATAAAATCTAAAATATCTTATATGGTAGAAAACTTTCACAATCAACTTTCCCAACTGGAATAAACGTTTTAAAGATCAAATGTTTATTTTGACTGTGATTGAGTCTAGTTCTACTGCTGCCATCGATGCCTAATATTTCTAGGCTTAAGTGGTAATATGAATAAGCTTGATTTCCTACATGTCATTTTAAATGTTGAGCCATAGCTTTTAGTTTTTTTTTAAGAGCTAAAGCTGGAAAATACATCATGTGCCTGTTTAGTGCTATCTATCCGTACATAAGGAGATTTACAGGAAAGCTATTATGTCTTATTTTTACAGCCAGCAGCAAACATGAAATTATACCTGTATCTCAGTGTAAATTTATAGTTTAAATTTATTAATTTATTACTTTTCAAAATAGTTTTTTGCATGCAAAAGATTTTTTTATCTTTTATAAATATATAATAACATATATATCTGTGCTTAAACATTGTCTCTCTTGTACCTTGCAAATATTATTAAATGATATTTCTGAATTTTATAGTCTATCTATTTGGTGAAGATCTCAAATTTGTATCTTCAAACTGAATTACTCTCCTGAGCGCCAGACTCACATATCTATTATACTATTTTATTTGATATTCTCACTTGGAGATCTCATAGATATTTCAAACTTAATATTTTCAAAAAGAATTCTAGACTCTCTAGTCTCATCTCTACCAATCATAAATCTAACCTCCTCTTGCCATTGTATCTCATAAATTATTAGGTGTTGGGAAAGTCATGATGTATGTTTCTATGCAAAAACGTGTCATTGGTTTCTACACAACCCAATGTGTTAGTTATTCAGTCAACAACAAAAAAAAGGAATAAAAAGAAATGAAGAAGTCATTCTTGACTCCTCTTTCTCTCATACTTGCATCTAATATGTCAATAAGTTCTACCCTAGCTCCCTGAATATTCCGAATCTGACCACTTCTATTTATTCACCTCGTTACAACTTATTCCAAACACTATGATTTTTGCCCTAAGTTCTGTAATAACCTATGAACTACTCTCAAGGAATATAACCCTGTTTACAACTGTCTAGTATCCAAATAATAGGCAAAGATCCTTTTAAATAATGTTCAGATTGTATTATTCTCTTGCTTAAAACTTCCAGTGGCTTCTCATTAGACATGAAAGTCTATTTTTCAAACTATGTGTAAGAGGGCTGAGTGAAAGAATACTATTTACCAATATCCTATTTTTTTTCCCCTCTTCTTGGGCACAGTTAAACTACATTCCCCAACCTGCCCTCCCTCCTTGTGGAGATGGACTATTTGGAAATGGAATGTAGGCGGTAGTGGACATTAGTTCCAAGCCTGGCCCATAAGCTCTTTCAGGTGGGATCCTCTAGTCTCCCTTCTTTTGAGAGACAGAGTTGGAGGCTGGGTGTAAAAGATGTATGTCTTTGGGGACAGTCATGCAACACTTTATGAGACAGACTTACGTGGGAAGATTCTGAGTTTGTGTCTGGAACCTCTCCTAACAGGCTGGGAATGGATAACAGTGAAGACCCTGTTGTGATTACAATTTCTCTGCATTTTTCTCTTTCTCATGGAAGAAAAAATAAATTAAAAAAAAAAAGAAATAAAAAAGATATTCCCAGAGGAAAGGAGAGTAGATCTTCATTGTCACTGTGAAGCAAACCCCTCACCCCCATCATTTCTTACTGGAATGAGATGTGTAAAAAGTAAAGCTTTGCTTTCTCTCTCTGCTTTCTCCCTCTCTCTCTCTTTTTGGAGAGATTTTTGCTATAGGGCACATGCACTCGCCAGAGAGACAGAGAGAGAAAAACAGAAAGTGAGACTGACTTGGGCAGTGAGGAGCACCTTCCTGGGGTTTGGAAACTGCAGTAAGGTTTTAAGATGGTTAAGGGGGGGCTGGAAGGAAGTTGAGTAAAGCTGGAGGGGTCACCTGTGGCTCCATTCACGTGCAGGTTCACCAAGACCGTCACCTCGGGCATGATCTCGGTGCAACTATGCCAGACTCAGGAGCATGCTCTTCACCCGATTCTGCATCTGGTGCCGGCCGAAGATGATTTCAACTAGATCTCTGGAGTCTATTAAGTCCACTGTCGGCAGGGCCTGGCTCAGCCACTCCATTTCTGGAATTAAAGCTAGGTCTGGATCAAAGATGGTGCCCACCAGCCATGACTCAGGTGGAACACCATAATGGTTGCTCAGTTTCTGCACCCGAAACACCGCGGTCGGATGCGGATCCAGGGACAGGGCCAGCATCCGCTTGCTCTGCCGAACCTCACGGACACCAGCTTGGTCCACCCTGGTGCAGGGTGGCCCAAGAGCACGCAAGGCTTCCTTTAACCGCAAGGTCCAGCTCCGCCTCTTCCGGCGGCGCCTCTAGGCACCCAGGGCACCTGCGTCTGGCAGTGGTGCCGACTCCATTCTATCCTGTGCTAGTCACTCCGACTTCCTCTTCCACCTTCAACTACCATTTATTTGAGCTCCACTTGGGATGCTTTCTGACATCGCCGCCTCCTAAGGTAATCGTTAGCCTCTGGGCCCCTGCTTGGCCCCTGACAGACAAACAGTGTGAGTTAGAATTAGCGACCTTGGCCACCTGCAGTCTGCCAACATTTAGGTTTCCACATTACCTTTCGAAGCCCAGAAGGTAGATCGGGACCGGAAAGGCTCTTTGTACATTTTCTCTATTAACATATGAACAAGGTAGGTATCTTCTGTGACAGAACTCTGTGTCAAGGCCAAGCCTCCGGGCACCAGGTTTGCGCCGCCACCCTTAGTTTGTGTTGAGGTGAGGATTGGTATTTAGGGAAGGATCCTGGAGTTTCCTTGGGTTTTTTTCACTAGTGGCTGCTTGATGCTGATAGCTGATATCAGCTTTCCTTCCCTTACTCAAAGATCTTTTCCACCTGTTGTAAGAATTAGTAGGTCAACACCAGGGGTTTTCCAGGTGCTTCTCTTGGAACCTGTTGGGAAGGATGCACAAATTGTTGTGTCCAGGACCTGTCCTCAGAGAGACAGAGGGCAAGCCCTATTTCTGATATAAGGTCAAATCAGTTTGCATGTAAATAAGGTATTATTGAAAGGCCTAGGATCTGGAGCCAGAAAGATGGACACACCGCAATCCCTTCTCTTCCATTCTTTTCTCAGGATTTTGGCATGCACGCACGCATGCACGCACACACACACACATGCCCAGTATGTTTTAAGCTGCCAGGTCCAGGACTTAAAACACGTTCAACCATGTGGGAGTCCAGTTACATAACTTATTATGATACCTGCTGGTCTCAACAGATTACCTCTTACCTTTGAAGAAGTCTGCTGGTTATACCCTTAAATGAGGTCTTAGTACCCTTAAATGAAGTACAACGTAGGAATTGTACACAGTCTTTTCTATGTCTGCCTCCCAAGACCTAAAGGTCATACCAGTTCAGAGCTGAGAATGGTGGGTTCCTAGCTTGCTGAGAATTTTCCCTTTTGAGCAGGGACTGAAATGCAATGTGATATATATCACAGTTGATTTTTTTTTTTTTTTTTTTTTAAGAAAACATTGCCTTCAGGGATGGAATACAGGGAAAAAAAGATTTCTTTGGTTTCTGTGTCTTGGTATGGTGGAACAACTGTCTATTACTTATTAAAAAAGAATCAAGGGACCAGCAGTTAGCGTAATGGCTATGTCGCTGGACTCCCATGTAGTTGACTGCAGTTTAAGTCCTGGACCCGGCAGCTTAAACTCACGCCGGGCGCGTGTGAATGTGTGTTGAAGATCCCAAGAGGAGAATGGAGGAGAAGGGATTGCGGCGTGGCCATCCCCCCAGGGGGTGATTTCTCGTTTTCTATCTCTCTGTCTCTCTCTATCTTTCTGGCGAGTGCACATGCCCTATAGCAAAAACCTCACAAAAAAAAAATAATAAAATAAAAAAAAGGCTTAGCTTTGAGAAAAGTTCATGTCTGATTTTGACAGGGTCCTAAAACAAAGTAATTAAAATGTCTTTATGCAAGTTTTCACAAAGCAAATGTTAGAAGCTTTGTCCCTCTTTATATTATTGCTAAAAGAAACTTTTCTTGATTTTGGTTAATGAAATCTACAAATCAGGAAGATTTGAATAGAGACCTAGGAGAGTACTTCTACTAATGTTTTATGGTACTTATTTCAAAGAACATAAAGGACCCTGAGAGATTTTTGTGTCAGGATGAAACTGAAATGCATTATTCCTTACCAATGAGAATATACAGGAGGTTTTTTCCCCATAAATTGGATTCTAGCTAACCTAATACCCTGCTATAAAGAGCTTTTACCTTATGGATGTGTATTATTAGCAAACTCTATGGTACTAAGTATATTGCAATTATATGTCCAGTGGGGTCTGATCCAGCTTCTGAAAATTATATTTAATTAAACACTAGTGTCTCATCAAACATGTTTACTCCAGAGTAAGGAGTAGAAGAGCATAGGAGCCATTGCTGTGGTTATGACGTAGATTATATTTAAGCATTTTGCTTATGCTTCGTTTTGCAAAAAAGATACTCTACTATGACTAATTTGACCCCCCTTTTAATACTCAACAGTTTCTGCTGCATTAAAAAACTTTTTATTAGAAGAAAATATCAGTGATCTCAAATCCCAGCTGCTAGGAAAAATCTCATTGAAAATTTGGGAAACATATATATGCACATGGTCAGGAAATATGGATGATATAGAAAAATGAAAAACTAATAAGTATTTCCCATTCTTATTCATGCCCTAAACCTAACATTGATCACTTTTGAAACTTTCTTGTTATATGCATCTACAAACATGGCATATGCTTGAATATATGCATATATGAAAACATTCTTACATATCCCTAGGAAAATATATTTTTAGAGTTGCCCATGAAATGAGGAGTACTATATCAGTATACTACATTTGACTTTTTTTTTTTTTTAAAGAGAGAGATTTTTGCTATAGGGTGCATTGTTCGCCAGAGAGACAGAGAAACAGAAAGTGAGAAGTCACCCCCCCACCCCCCTTGGGGAGGATGGGCACACCGAAATCCCTTCTTCTCCATTCTCCTCTTCAGATCTTAGGAATCCACACACATGTGCCCGGCATGAGCTTTAAGCCATTGGGTCCAGGACTTGAACCATGGTGACTACCTGGGAAATCAGTGATGTAACCATTATACCATCTGCTGGTCCCTACACTTGACTTTTTAAAATTTAGTTTCTTGATGGGAACAGCAGTTAGCATAATGGCTATGTCGCTGGACTCCCATGTAGTCGACCACGGTTCGCTTCCCGGACCCGGTGGCTTAAAACTCACGCCGGGCACGTGTGCGTGTGTGCCCAGGATCCCGAGAGGAGAATGGAGGAGAAGGGATTGCGGCGTGGCCATCCCCTCTGCGGGGGGGGGGGGGGGGGGGTGGTTGATTTCTCACTTTCTGTCTCTCTGTCTTTCTCTGTCTGTCTGGCAAGCACACGCGCCCTATAGCAAAAACCTCTCAAAAAAAATTTTAGTTTCTTTGGAGAGGTTTCCTTAGCAATGAATGAACTCTGCTTTGATCTTCTCAGTCAATGTGTACTAAATTTTGTTGTTTAAATGGTCAGTAATTTATTTAACCAGTTTCTTTATTGATGAGTGTTTAGCATTTTGTTGGTTTGTTTTTTGTGTTTCTTTTTTCTAATGTGAATAATGTCGCCCCAGATACTCAAACATATATACATAGCAAGTATATACATAAAACAAATTATGAGAACTTGAATCACTGGGCTATAGAACAGGTAAATTTTAGTGATTTTGCCAAGTTATATTATAAAGGATTGTGACTAGTTTAGTCTCACAAATAATATCCAGGAGTGATTATTTTCTCACACTTTTGCCAGAACCAATTTTATTAGACTTTTAATTTCTGGTCATATAATGATGCCAAACTTAGAGTTTTGGGCAAGTGTACACTGCTTACTGAAACTTTTGCAAAAACAAGTAGAAAAGAAAGCAGTATTCTTTCCTTCTTGAGGTTAGAGGATATAATGGGTCTGAAAGCTGAATTAAGTATATTTGTGGTCAAAATAAATGCACACAAACCCAAGTCAACCTGTCTTTATGGTGTGGATGGTTTGTCTTCTTGGAAATATGAAGATAGATTGAAATGTGTGTTTAGTTAATCTCAGAGGAAATTTCCTTGATGTCTGCTATGATTTTTGAACTGTTGTCTAGTCAATTCATTTTCATTTATGCTTTTTCTTAAACTTTTGCTATAAAGAAAATAATTTGATTACTACAGCTGTTAATGATTGATACATTTTCAACTCTTTTCTTGATAAAATGACAAAATAATACCAATGGCAACAAAATAAAGAAGAACTCTACAACGATGTATTTTACTCTATAGTTTTATTTATTTTATAATTTGGAACTAGGATAAAATTTTGTCCTCAAAATTAGATGGTCTTTGGGACCAGCAGTTGATGTAATGGCTATGTCGCTGGACTCCTATTTACTTGACCACGGTTCAAGTCTTGGACCCAGTGGCTTAAACTCAACGCTGGACGCATGTGCATACATGCCCAAGATCCTGAGAGGAGAATGGAGGAGAAGGGATTGCAGTGTGGCCATCACCCCTGGGGGGTGATTTTTCACTTTCTCTCTGTCTCTCTCTGTCTTTCGGGCGAGTGCATGAGCCCTATAGCAAAAATCTCTCTCCCAAAATATTAGGTGATCTTTGAATTACTTTTTTATTCACAACTATACCTAATGAGTTTGGTCCTAAGTGTGTTTAGTCATGAAGAAGTAGGAGATAGGCTTGGGACATATAGTTAGGATAAAGGCCTGAGATGGTGTCACAAGGCTAAGTTTTCACAGTCAAAAGCTGGCATATTGGGACTCAAAGCACCTATTGCTGAGGGCAACAGTTTCTATTTGCTAACTACATTTTAACAAGAATCAGAGAAAATTATGGTCTGCTCACCTCTGGGAAGAATGGGGTAATAAATTACTCAGGCTACCATGTAACAATTTTATTTTTTTAATTTTAAAATATATTTTATACATTCGATCACTGTACGTCACTTGGCTTGTAAAGTGAATTTACCCAATACAAATATACCTCACACCAGTCCAGCTGAGGATACTATACACATTATTATCAACAGACAACAGTCCATTTCTGTGTCCTATAAATGTCTTGCCTTTCTATTTTCTCATTTTCTTTCATCACACTCTTCACCTTCTCCTACTCTCTTCCCACTCTGTCTCCAGTATCTATAACAATTTTGCATGCTTCTATATCCTTTAATCTTTCAGTTTCTGTCATCGAGTGCAAACAGTTGTATATGTTAAGTAGAGACATATAATGTCTCTCTTTTATAGCCTGGCTTGCTTCACTCAGTAGTAAATCTTTCATGTTCATTCTCTTTCTATCAAATGTTAGGATCTTGTTGTTGTTTTATGGCTGAGTAGTATTCCATAGAGTATAAGTGCCACACTTTTCAATCCATTCCTCTGTTTGTGGACATTTGGGTTGGTTCCATGTCTTAGCAATTGTGAATAATGCTGCAATAAACATAGATGTGCAAGTACTTTTCTGACAGAGCATTCTCTTATCCTTTGGGTAGATATCCAGGAGTGGAATTGCTGGACCATATGGTAGTTCTATTTGAGATATTTGAGGAACCTCCGTATCTCCAAAGTGGCTGGACCAATTTTCTAAAGTTCCCTCTCTTATCAAAAAGCTAGCCTCCTATTCATACTACAAGGTATAAACACAAGTCTAGAGCCCATTGCTGACAACCCATTCCTGGGGTCCCTCCCTGCTTGAGAGCTCTGTTCTTCATTCCACTCTTAATAAACACCACTTTGCTACCCCCTCTCTGTGTCTGCATTTCTAATTCTTTGTGAATGCGGGACAAGAACATGGTCATCTTGTGGTCTTGAATATGGCACTAGTGTTGACTCTGTGCACCCCAACTTCCTATGTCAATAATGTGGTTTGTCTGCTCAGGAAGGTTTTATTTTTTTATTTTTATTATTAGCTATGCTTTCATTTGTTTGCTTTATTTAATTATTGGAACAAAGTTATCAACTATGGCGAATTTTCTTGTCAAAGATTTTCACTAAATCTGGGAACGTGTGGGGTCTAAAGTGATTTCTCCTTACATGAAAATTTCAGTCTCTTTTATCTCTAAACATGATAGTTATTATGAGTTTCATTTTGAATTTTCTCTCTATTTAGAGAAGACTGCTTTCTTGTCATTTACATTTTAGTCACATGGAAAGCTGGCCTTTGAGAGTAACCTTTTGTTCATGGTTGATTTTAATAGGTTCTTTCATTAGCGGTTATCTAGACAGACATTTCTGCTCAGTTGACTTCTATCTCTTCACTTATCTGGTCTTTCATTAGCTGGGTTGACTTGATTTAGTTCCATCCTCTGTCCTTTATTTCGCACTGACTCCCATGGCTCTCCATATCAGTTTGTGTTGGCAGTGGGTATTCATTTTGTTCTTGACAAAGTTCCCCATGTGAAGTTGTGATACAGTTCTATCTTCTGATGACAATGCTGAATCTCCTTTATCTATTCAGCTACCCTTCAGCCAACCTTCACATCAGTTTGACACACATTTTACTTTTTCTTTAATGGCAACTGGGTCATTTTACAGCAGGAACTTTTTTTTTTTTCCTTTTTTTAATTCTGAAGGTCAACTCTAGTGTTGAAATAAATAAGATAAATCTGAAACTACTCAAGTCTTCATTTTTGGAGATCTTTCATCTGCATCAAGTTTGGTATAAAATCCAGTCTTGACAAAATAAAGTGAAGTTGAAAAATAATTCTATCCTCCTCCAGAAATAATATTCCTCTAAATTAGCAGATATCTGTTTTTAAATAGTCATTTCAATTTTGCTCTAGTATCTACTTATATAACTTCTATAATTTATCTAGCTATATATCATCTATCAAATTGCAACATAAGACAATTTTGGCTTCAATCCTATTCTAAACAGTGAAATTCCAAAAAGAATCTTTTAAATCAGTCTCATCTATAAGGTGACTTAATTATACCTGAGTTTGAGTACAAATTTTGTCACTTAGTGGCAAATTGATTATAGGCAAGCTACTAAATCTTAAGTTCTCCCATTTCTCATCTATAAGATGGGTACAATAATCATTTGTGGAAATATGTTATAAATAGAAGTGCTATGTAAGTATTAAGCGTTATTATTATTATTATTATTATTATTGGACAAATAATAAAACTTACAGCATTATGTCCTGAAATATGCCCTAAAAATCACTTGCAAAGTTGCAATTGGAAAAGCATTCACCTGTGTAAATTTGTCAGTTATTTTAAGTCCTTCTGTGATTTTAGATTTTATTCAGTGGCCAATGATCAGCTGTTGAGAGATTTTAGATGAGATAGTGACATGCTTGGACCTGTGCTTTTAAAGGTCACTCAGGCTGTGGTGTGAGAATGAAACACATGGTGGTGGGCGTGGTGGCAGATAGAGTGACAAGATCATGTAGGAGAATGTTAGAACAAGCACACAAGGGGAACTTACAAGGGGTAGCAGTAAAGACTGATGGAAGTGTCAGCTTTGCAAAATTTTGAGGTGGTGGAATCAACCAGGTAAGGAAGACAAGTTAAACCCAATATGCAGGTTTTTGGCTTGATCAGCTAGCAAGACTGTTGCAGTTTTTTTTTTTTTTTTTTTTTTTTTTTTTTTTTTTTTTTTTTTTTTTTTTTTTCTGCAGTGAGAAACATAGTAGGTTACAGCTAACAGGATTTTGTTGCTTTTCACTAAGATGAGAAACATGGAAGGGTTTTAGTTGGCAGAATTTTGCTGCTTTTCATGGGGATAGGAAACACAGAAGGAGAAACACTTTGTGGAAACAGTTATTGGTTCGTTTTTGTACAAGTGGAAGTTGAGACAGTTGAGTGGGTATTTTTCAATTACATGTACTTTTCTGGAACTCAGGAGGAAACTGACCTGTGATGGTAATTGCAGCAAGGGGAATAAATGAGGTTATTTAGAAGAAAATTTGTAGACTGAAAAAGGAGAGGTTAAGAGAATATCAGTTTTGAGTTAATGAACAAAAAAAAAGGTCAATCCTTTCTCCTCCAGCCCATCTGAAGGAAAAAAAGTAGCTAAAATTGTCAAGAAAGTGTGACATTGTCCATATTGAGAGAAGATAGAATTATTTGTAAGAGAGATTGCTTAACAGTGTTAGATGCTTCAGAAACATCATATAAGATAGGAAGAGTGTAGTGTCTACTGGATTTACTTAAATGGAGGCCATTGGTCACAACAGGTACAAAAGCAATAGTAAAGGAATGAGATAGATAAACAACTGGATTGGTTAGGTCATGCAGTTTGTCTGTATTAACACAGTTTAGAGAGTAGAATGCCTGTGATTGACTGAATCCTAGATGCTGTGATTGGCTGTAACCTAGCAACCAATCAAAAAGCAGCCTTTTAAATTAGGTCACAGTTTGTTTACGGAAACCAAAGCAGTACTATGCAGGCTCGCTTTCTTGTTCTTTAACAAAGGAAACATAAAAAGGTGGTCAAATTTACATTTGTACCAACAGTAGAGAAGAGTTTTCTTTTCTTCACATATTTTCCAGCACTTAGTGTTTGTATTTTTGATAAATGCTATCCTAACAGGTGTGAGGTGATGTGTCATTGTGGTTTTATTTGCATTTTTTTGTTGGTTATTGATGTTATGCACCCTTTCATATACCTAGGGGCCGTTCATGTGTCTTCCTTTGAGAAAAGTCTATTCCAGTCCTTTGCCCATTTAAACATTTTCTTCAGAGAAAACTTGAGAGATTCTAGAGAAAGGAATATTGTGGTCAGAAAGAGGACTGTTTTAGTTTAGGAAACTTACGGTACCTAGAGGGTGAATCCAGACCAAGAATGAGGTCCAGGGTGTGCTTAGCCAGCGGGTGGCGTGATGGTTAAAGCAATAGACTCCAGTATGGTGGTATGTGGTGCCAGTTCAGACCTTGCAGCTTGAAAATCATGTGGGGCACAGTGCGTGCATGCTCAAAAATCCCAAGAGGAGAATGAAGGAGAAGGGATTATGTGTTGCCGTCCCAGCTGGGGGTTTGATTTCTCACTTTCCCTCTCCTTGTTTTTCTTCAGGATATACACAAGGCAAAAACTTAATAAAACAAAACAAAACAAAATAAATAAAAAGAAATCCTCTCCTTATTGAAGTCATTAAGAATGATAGCAGGGACCAGCAGATGGCATAGTGATTATGTTGCTGCACTCCCAGATGGTTGACTGTGATTTGAGTCCCAGACCTGGTGACTTGAAAAATCACACTGGGTACCTCTGTGTGTGTGTGTGTGTGTGTCCAAGATTCCAGGAGGCGAATAGAGGAAAAGGTATTATAGCAAGACCATCCCCCGGGGGGCTGATTTTTTTACTTTCATTTTCACTATGTCTGTCTCTCTCTCCAGCAAGTGCACACCCCCTGAAAGCAAAAACCTCTAAAAAAAAAATAAATAAGAAAAAAAGAAAGAGAAAGAAAGAAAGATGGATGGCAATGCTTGGGATATAGAGGATGACTGTGATCTGAACCCTTAAGTTTTATTATATGAGAAAGTTTTCAGGTAGTTAAAAGAGGCATAGAATTGGAGAAAAAAATGAAGGTATATTCCAATTTGGAGAAAGTAAAAATCCGAGGTCAAATCTGAACTACATATGAGTTTTATTTAGTTCACATGTGTGTGTGTGTGTGTGTGTGTGTGTGTGTGTGTGTATGGTTTGTTCAATTTAAAAAAAAAATGTCAAATGGCTGTGCTTGTAGGAGAGATGCAGAGGAAAGTGAAAAATTACTCCCTGTGGGGCATGGTCAGGCCACAATCCCTTCTCCTCCATTTGTCTCCTTTTTCAGGATTTTGGGCATGCACTCACACACACAGCTGGTGAGTTTTTCAAGTTGTCAGATTGGGGACTTTAATTGTGTGATTGGCCATGTGGAATCCAGCTGCCTTTACTAGGCCGCCAGGCCACAGACTGGACCTATGTTTTTAAAGTTTGATTAAGTTGCTATTTAAATGTGATTGTTTATTATTATTACTATCATTTAAACATTAGATTACTGTACATCATGTGGCTCATAAAGAGAATTTACTCAGCATGAAATACACCTCAGACGAGTCCAGTTGAGAGTACTATGCAAGTTATCATCAACAGGTAATAAATCATTTCTGTGTCCCACAAATGTCTTGCCTCTTTTTTTTTTCTCCCTGATTTCTTTCCCTATACTCTTCCCTTCTCCCATGCACCTTCCTAAATGTGGATTTTTACACATGCACACAAATGCACATACACACAGGTGTGAATCCACACAGTATATCTCTTATTCTGGTTATGAATGAGAAGGATCAGATGAGAAGGATCAGGCAAGGTGGAACACAAATTCTCCTGAACAAGAACTGTGTGAGTAGGTGTTCGATAAAAATTTGAATCTATTAAAGAGTCATTTAGCATTTAAAGACTGTTTTTCCCTTGTTCTTTCTTCATCAACAATAGGAATATGTATTAAAATTTATGATTTAAGGGAATGATCTATTACATAGCTTTGAAATAAGATATGAGATGGGAGCTGCTGAAATATAAATATTGGGTTATAGAAAAAGTCATGTATTTTTCTATGTAAAGATGCATCATGACTTTTCTGACCACTTAATAGAATGTTAGGAATATAATTTTATTTCATGATAACAAGGAGTAGACTTTTGATTTTCTTTTTCTTTTTTTTTAGCTGCTGATAATTTATTATAGTAATTAACTTAGGCATCTGCAGTGGTGACTTCAAACTCAACTCCTGGTTCAATACTGATGGAAGTAATCTGTTTAACAATCTCAAAAGGACTATGCGAATCAGAGAGTCACTTGTGGATTCTCATCTGGAAATGATCCCATATCTTAAAACCTTCCCCACAGGTGTTTTTCTTGTAGTGATTCTCAAAGTCTTGGTAGGTATCCAAACTGGTCCTTTCACTTTGACATCCTTTTCCTTTGCACCTCTGATTAAGTCAGCCCACACTTTCTCCAGCAACTTGACACTGTGGCTTGTTTAAGTAATTCTAATTTGGTGAATGGCCACCTCTGGCTCCACATATGTTTTTCCAGTATCTTTTTTTTTTTTTTTTTTTTTTTTTAAGAGTTTTTTGCTATAGGGCAAAAGTCTTGCCAGAGAGACAACTAGAAAGTGATAAATCACCCCTGGAGCAGGGAAGACCATGACGTGATCCCCTCTCCTCCATTCTCCTCTAGGGATTTTGGGCATGGACCTGCATGAGTTTCAAGCTGACGAGTCTGAGATTTGAACCATGGTCAGCCATGTGGGAGTCCAGTGCCTTAACTACTACACCACATGCTGGCCCCTCCAGCATCTTTAAAAGCCATGACAGCAGCACAGCTTCCTGGCCAACTTACTCCTCAGCAGAAGTGAGCAGTGGTGAGTAAGGAGCAGGAGTGGGCCGATCACAGCTCTGCAGCACCTGTGCCCACATCTTCCGCAAAAAGCTACTTTTGATTTCTTAAAAAACCATTATGGGGCTTGGGGAACCAGCAGTTGACGTAATGGCTATGTTGCTGAACTCCCACGTAGTCAACTGCGGTTCGCGTCCCAGACCCGGTGGCTTAAAACTCACGCTGGGCACGTGTGCGTGCGTGCCCAGGATCCTGAGAGGAGAATGGAGGAGAAGGGATTGCGGGGTGACCATCCCCCCTGGGGGGTGATTTCTCGCTTTCTATCTCTCTGTCTCTCTCTTGTCTGTCTGGCGAGCGCACGCGCCCTATAGTGAAAATCTCTCCAAAAAAAAAAAAGAAATTTAAAAAAAAAAAACAACTAAAGAAAAACATTATGTGGCTTAAATTAAATGACTTGTTTTTTTTTCCATGCTTTGATAATATTGTTCCAAAAATGGTTTTGTGCTGTTACATTGTTTGCTATTCTATTTTAGGAATATAGACTTCTTAGTTTCTCATGGCCTTGATTCTTTACAAAAATTGATAAGATAGTTGTTTGTTTTGTTTCTTCAGTATAGGTCCTCTTCCACTAAGATCTTTACTTATAGCATAAAAATTTTATACATGGAGTATAAAAATAAATTTGATATCTAACATAGTATTTAAATATTCTACTTTCATTGTTCTTTCTTTTTTGGAAGAATATATGTCTATATTCTCTCTCTCTGAATTCCAAAGTTGGTCCTCTTTTTCTGCCTTTCCAATACCAGAAAAATCTTCTTCATGAATTCCCACAAGGGAAGCTTTATTGTATTCTCTAAAACTTAGAGTCGTAGATATTGATTTGGAAGGATGCTGTGGTGGTTAACATTAGGTATCAACTTGACTGAGCCGTGGGGCACCCAGACGGTTGGTCAGACATTACCCTGGGCGTATCTGGGAGGGTATTTCTAAATGAGATCAACATTTGAATCAGTAGACTGAGCAAAGCAGATTGTTCTCTCTCATGTGGGTGATTCTCAGTTGAAAACCTGAATAGAACAAATTCCCCTCCTGACTACTTGAACTGGCACATTGGCCTTTACTTTCTTTTGTTTGAAGCCCAAATCAAGCCTTCTTGGACTCAAGCCTGCTGGCTTTCAGATGGAACTATACTGGCTTTCCTGGTTCTTTAGTTTTTTGACCAAAGATCTTGTGACTTCTTGGCCACCAGAGTCATATGTTCCTTATTATCAGTGTCTCTCTCTTTCTCTTCCTCTCTCCTGTGTCTATTAAATTTGTTTCTCCTGAGAACTCTAATATAGATGTCAAGTGAATATAGAACACTCTTAAAATTTGATACTATTTTGAAATGGAGGGCAAGTGAGATAAGTGTCCACAAAAACAGAGCCTGAACATAAATGCTCTTTCACATTTTATGGAGCCAGTTCTTAGGGTATGCCTCGAATGGTCTACATTCAATGAGACTATATTTTGGATGCTCACATTTTAAAAATTTCTTCCTCGAGCGAGAGACAGAGAGAGAGCACCACCAACAGGGTCTGATGCCACAATCCACTCCTAGCATCAGCCGGTGTCATGGGCTCATGTGTGCTCAGCATACTCAGAAAGGTCTCGAGACCTGAACCTGGAATCTTCTCCTGTGGGTCAGCCTTGCAGAATGTTTTATTTATTTATTTATATTTTGAGCTTTCATTTATTCATGATATAACTATCTCTCATGTTTTAAAGATTTACTATCCTACTGGTCTGTTCGATGTGCCTAATTATAAAGAATTACTCCAGATAAATAACGAGAAAACTAGTTTCATAAAAACCATATTTTTCTCTTTTCTGATGTATAAAATATATATGTTTCTTATAAGAATCTTAACAGGGATAGGAAGTGGTGTCCTGCTCTGTAACCCTCTAGGCATGTGGAAGATCAGGATTCTGATTCTGGTTGTCTGGAGTGCTTGCGGGTGAGGGACTGTGGTGTGAGGAGATGTGATGAGAGCCTAATGAGCATGCTTGTTTCTTTAATGGAAGAAAGAAAATAAATTAAACTCCAAACAACAAAATCATGGCAAACGTGAAATTCAATATATAGTTTAAAGTGTTTTAATTCTTTTTGGACCAGATGTCATGAGTCTATAATGTCATCTTCAAAAAAAGTTTTTTGACATTTTATGATTGGATATGATACTGTAATATGACTTATTTATTAAGAAATAGAAGAATTTATTTAGTGAGATGGTAGTCTGACAAGTGAGAGAGCTGAGGGTCAGTCTTCTTAGACTGATTATGCTTTTATAAAGATTTCAACCAGTCAGACCTTCTTTTTCTTAGACTACTCTGCAGATTTCAAGTTGCATGGATTCCTTCAGAGCTAAGTGATTTATTCTTACGCTGAGGGGATAAGTTAAGTAATGATATCAAAATAGGAAGTTGTAGGGGATCACAGTGCTCTTGAGAACTCTGTGTCTTGCTTTTCCTTTTGTTTTTGGTTCTGCTGAGGGATACATTCTTTTGCTATTTGGAAAAAGAATAATAGTAGAAAGACCAAAAAAATATGTGTGCAGAATGTTAAACAAACATCAAAATTTTGCTTCAGCTGCTTAAAAAAAAGTATCTTCAATTGTAAGCATTGAGTTAGTTACACATTTGATCTTAAAATTTAGCTTCATCATATGTTTGTGTTTGCTCATACTTTGATGCTAGCTGCTAAACTGCTGGTGGGGACCATCTTTTGCTTTGAAAATACTGTGTGCTGTTTTTCAGATGCCTTTTTAACTTGAAACCCCCTACCTCCCACCTCAACCCCAGACACATGCTGGAAATATTTCAGTGCCTGCCAACTTACAATTCATAGTTAACAGTGAGATATTTTGAGGTGGCATGAAAGGAGTGTTTTTATCAAGGCTGTCCCCAGGATGTGTAGGACTCTAGGTGTTATGCACTGAATTGTATCCTCCCAAAATTCATATGTTAGAGACTCAACCACCAGTGTGGCCATCTTTGGAAAACGTAAAAAGCCTTTAAAGTTGTAATTAAAGTTAAATGAGTTATAAGGGTGGGATCCTAGTCCAATATGATGGATATCCTTATAAGAAGAGGAAGAGACATCAGAGGCAGGCACACACAGAGAACATGCCTGTGAGGACAGCCAGAAAGCAGAGTCTGCAAGCCAAGGAGAGAGGCCTTAGGAGAAATCAAACCTGCCAACACCTTGATCTCAGACTTCCAGCCTCCAAATCTGTGAGAAAATAAATTTCTGTTGCTGAAGACATCCAGTCTGTGCTATTTTGTGATGGCAGCTTGAAAATTCCAATTCACTTGGCAAGTATTTTATGAACTTCCAAATGCTTATAGAGTGAACATAGGACAGCGTATCTTTTAGTTCTGTCCTCTTTTGAAGTTTTTAGGTGACCAGCACTGCATTTGTAGAATGTGATCTCTTTCAGTGGTGACCCCAGTCCTGTCTTCTACACACCCCTGTCTTCACTATACTCCCATTGGTAAGAGAATGGCTGAGGTGCTGAAAAGAGTGATCCCAGAGATAAGAAATATTCATCCCTCATTTGGCATGGCTTAAGACTTGCAGGGGGAGCATGACATCATCATGAAGAGAGACAAGAAGAAATGAATGGAAGAAGCTATTGGTGTGGGGAACAACAGTATCAAAAAGCCTTCAGTGGAGACGGAGCATACCATTATAGTGCAGGCTGAGGAGGGAGTAAGGTGTCCACATGGAAGGTTTGTGTGGGACCCAGAGTAAATAATACCTGTTGCCACTCTAGTTACCCTGGAGTGCTATAGACTGAGTTGGCACCATCATTGGGACACTTACTGGGAAAAGCAAATAATTGGGAAGCACGTGTGATTCATGCCCTAGACTTAGCATGGACTGTAGGTAGTCTACATCCCTGAACTTGCCATTATTTGACTTGAGCAAGGCATCCCAATTTACGTGTCATGAAAGTTAGTGGGGGCAATGCTGAAACTTGATTCTCCCATGGAGTTAGTATATAAATGATCAGGCTAGATAAAGTCCTGAAGATATAGTATGTAACATGAAGAAGTGGTCCAAATGCCAGTGGTCTGTATTGATGCTGAACTGCTTTCTCTTTCCTAGTTTGGACCTATGGCTGTATGGTAAGTTCTCTGTGGTTAGTTGACAGAAGAATGAAATTCTTGGGCCTGAGTTAGAAATAGTTCTGCCTGATACATAGGCACCATCCCAAGTGGACAGTGGATGCTCTAGAGCCCGTATTTGGGGCATCCCTGAATAACATAATAAAAGGAAATCCTCCCAGTGGGCAGAACTTCATAAAGTGCACTTGGTTGTACTTTTTTTTTTTTTTGAAAGAGAAATGAGCAGATGCAATTGCGTATCAATCCATTGGGTGTAGCTAATGTTTTGTCTGAATGGTCAAGGACTTAGAGGTAATATGATTGAAAAACTGATGATGAGGAAAGTTGGGGACAAGGCATTTGGATGGACCTCTTGGAATGGAAAAGCACATGAAAATATTTGTGTCCTATGTGAATTTTTGCCACATGTGTCCTTAGCAGGCATGTACTTTTATAATCAACTAGAAGGATGACTGGTTCTGTGATATAAATCAGCCTCTTTCCTTAGATACCCCTGTTATTTTTCCAATGGTCTCATGAACAAAGTGGTCATGGTAGGTAGATAAAATGGAGATTATATATGGGTTCAGCAACATGGATTTTCACTCAACTAGGCCAGTCTAGCTACAGATGCCAGTGAATGCCAATCTGTCAACAGTAGAGATCAACACTGAGCCCTCAGTAGGACACTTTTCCCTGGTAGCAGGTTGGTTATAGTAGACCATTTCCAACATGGAAGAACAACATTTTGTTTTTATTGGGATTGTCACTCTGGATATGGATTTGCCTTTTCTGCATATAATACCTCTGCAAATCTGCCATTCATATACTTATAGAATGCCTTATTTACCATCATGGAATTCCAGCATTGCTTCTGATCAGGAAACTCAATTCACAGGAAAAGAAACATGGCAGTGGGACTCTGCTGATAGAATTCAGTGGTGTGACTCATATTTCTGAAGCATCTGGTTTGACAGAATAGTGGAATGGCATTTTTAAGTCTCAATTACAGTGGCAATACTTTCAGAGCTAAGGCAAGAATCCAAAAGGCTGCATATCCTCTAAATTGACATTTGATGTATGATGGTTTCTCCCATGGGTAAGATACATGGGTATAGGAATCAAAAGAAGTAAATAGGATTGACACCATTCACCATTACCTCTAGTGACTTATTAGCTAAAGTTTACCTCCTATTCCCCATGACACTATGATCTGCTAGTTCCAAAAAGAAGACCCCTACTACTGAGAGAAGCAACAATGATTCTGTTGAAGTAAGAGTGAAGACTGCTGCCAGTCTTCATGCCTTTGAATCAGCAATGACAAAAGCGAGTTACTGTGTTGGCTCAGTGATTGATCCTAACTACCAAGGCAAATCAGACTGCTACCTCACAATGGAGGAAAGGAAGAAAGTACAGTAGTTTCTATTTATTCATGGTAGGTATGTTCCGTAAGTCTCTTACTCTCCCCTACTAAGTACAGTGTTTCTATAGGGCAGGTTTTCTATCTCAATAGTCATTATGTCTGTAAGATCCAGTATAGAAATTATAAAGTGGTAGATCTGTAGTTAATGCTTTCTGAATAAATACATTAATATGCTATTTCTCAATGTGTGTTCTATGTACACAAAAGTCTCTGAGACACTTGGCAAAAGACTTTCATATTATAATGTTAATTAGATGCTACTTTGTCTGAATATTTACAATTAACTTTAACATTTTAAATGTTCAAGGACTTCTGCAGAAAAGGAAGTACTTTAATTCTTTATAAACATTGGGTTATGAAACTAACCCAATGTTTAAAATGAAAACTATGCTCCCCACAAGATACTTTGTGAAGCAATACATTATGACTTAATGTATTGATTCAGAGGATAAAATTCTTTTACATTTGATCTTTAGTAATTCTGAAGTGATTCCATATTTTTAAGAAATTTATATCAGGTATAATATGATCTCTGTCTACATTGCATAAAAATACTAGATTACTTCAAAAAGTTTGTGGAAGAATAGAATTAAAGTATAATACACGTTTATTTTTGTCTAAAAAACCTTAAATCTTTACAGTTTCTTTAAAAATAATGTACATTTTTCATGAACTTTTTAAACACTCTCCTATTCTCTCCAGACATTATTACTCTAGTTTCACAGATCTTAAATTTGCAAATAATTTCCTGCTCAAGACCTTTGCACAAACCTTCCCATCTTCTCAGACTATGCTAAACATTTCACATGCAAACACATCACGTATTTAACACCTACTAATTTTTCATTTCTTTACTGATATATCATTTTCTTAAAAAAAAAAAAAAAAAAAACAACAAAAAAACCCTTGCTATTCTCCCTTATAGAGCTCTGTTCATTTTATTTATAGAAGTTACCCTATTGGTGGCTTTTTAAAATGTCTGTCTTTTTCGTTAGACTGCATGAAAACATTTATGCAGCTCCTACCCATATTAGGAGTTCAATAAATATTTTTTGAATAGTGATAGATATAGTTATGCTTGCATGATAAATGTTTTTCTCCCTTTTCAGATGATACTGTGAATGAGGTTAGGAATTGTGTATATTTGTCTATTGGCTATATTGCCAGAAATGTGAGTGTAGTAAATAGTGTTCAGTCACTACTTAATGAATAAACTAGTTGTTTGGCCAATTGATGAAAACTTGGTTACTTTTTATTCCTTAAAGTATTCTTTATTAGGATAGTCTAATTGATAGACTTATACAAAATTAGGTTTTATTTTCCCCTGGGGTTGTTTTAGTTCTGCAAATGGGAGCATGAAAAGAGAAAAATGAGGTGAAATGAAATAAATTGTCCAATTGATTTTGAGGGTTTATACCTTAGTGTAATGGATTTTTTTTCACTAGAATAGAATTTAAATATAAATCCAAATTTTAGGAACCTCTTCTTATAATATTTCTATAATCAAAAATTCCAACATGAAGTTGAATGTGGAGGAAGTAGAAAAGAATTCAGTTTTATGACCTTATCAAATATTTATTGAGGCTACCAGAAGTTTTAAAGTGTTCAGGTAGATTGGATATCAGTGTGGATATCAGAACTACGAAGGACCATAGTTTGTTTTTCGTTGTTAACAGTGATAACAGGACACAGAAATATCTCGAGTGTAACAATTTTTTCAAATATAAGCCTCCGGAATCTCACTGTCTGAGGGAGGTGGAGGATGAACAATGGGTCTTGAGCAAGAGGCAGGTTTGAGCCTAGAGGAATTGTGACTTAGTCCTTATCGGCGGTCCTCATGGGTACTGCCAGAAATAGCCCTGCATTTGCTGGTTTGTGCTTTTTCTGCTGTACTGACTGAAGAGTCTCTTTCTCTCTCCCTTTTCTCTTTCTCTTATCAGTTTGGCTCTTTGAAAAAAAATTTTAGTCAAGGTAGAAATCTCAAGAGCTTTTATTTCAATATTTATTTTGGGGAAAAGTAAAAGGAATCAGGATATTAACTTTCTCCAGGAAGGTCTTTTGAGACTGCTGAGAACATGCTGGGTAGGGTGGATACCACATTCTGTGCTTGAAAGCAGTCCTTGCCGACGAGTACACCTTCATAATGATATGTAAACTAATTCCTCCACCCAAGATGAGTGGATTACAATGGGAATATAAAAAATATGTATATAGTATGAGAATGATTAAAGACAGTTTATTTCCCATTTCTGATTAAAAAAAAATTCTGGGGGCCAGCAGATGGCTTGGTAAAACACTGGACTCCCACATGACTGACCATGGTTCAAGTTTCTGACCTGGTGGTTTGAAAAATCATGCCAGGTTGGGGCTGGCAGGTGGCGTGGTGATTAAGGGTGCTGGACTGCCACATGGCCGGCTGCAGTTCGAGTCCTGTACCTGGCGGCTTGATTTCTCTCTCTCTCTCTCTCTCACATTCTGTTCCTCTCTGGCCAAATTAAAATAAATAAATAAAATAAAGTTCAATAAAATAGTTATTTTTAAAAAAAAGAAAAGAAAAAAGAAAACTCATGCCAGGCATGTGTGTTTGCATGCTTGGAATCCTGGGAAGAGAATGGAGGAAAAGGGATTACTGCGTGGCCGTCTCCCCCCCACCCAACACCTTGGTGGTGATTTCTCACTTCCCTCTCACTGTCTCTCTCTGTCTCTGGTGAGTACATGTGCCCTCTGGCAAAAAAAAAAAAAAAAAAAAAAAAAAAAAAAAAAAAACAAAGAAAAATAATTCTGGAGGCTTTTAGATGTCTGGCAGTTCTGAAACCTTAGAATATGCTATAAGAAAAAATATGACCTTTTCTCTAAGGGTTTCTTTTGTCTGAAGCATGAGGTAGAGACAGTACATTACTATTTTGCTATGAGTTACAACTTCTTGTTTGGGTGGTTTTCATTTACCTAGTTTGATTTAAGATGTGCTTAATACTTATGATTACAACTGATGTTCCATTATTGGCTCTTAGTTGCTGACTTAAAGCTCTTTTACAGGGTTATTATGACTTGGAAAAGTAATTTGTTTACTTAATAAGCATTTCTTGAGCTTGGGCTGTGTGATAGCACTGTGCTATGAGTTGCAGCAATGCACCAAACAGGCAGAATCTCCTGTTCTTGCAGAGAAAAATAAATAAAATATAGCATATGTTAGATAATGATTGTTGCTGAGAATATAAACCAGGGGAGGGAGGTATAAAATGTCAACAATGCTAGCAAAAGTGTCACTGAGAAGTATATTTTTGTAATAAAGACCTAGAGGAAGTAAAGAAACTACCTGTTTTTTGGGAAAAAAACTCAGGAAGATAGAACAAGTGTAATGGCCTACATGTGGGAGTTTGCTGTTTCTTCAAGGTCAGTGTGTCTAGGGGTGATTTGAGTAAGGAATTATAATAAGAGATGAGATCAGAGTGGTGACATGGTCTAATACTGGGTCTTGAGTTCCTATAGTAAGGTCTGGGTATGAAAATCACCAGTAGAGCTCAAGATACTGTCTTAATCAATTCAATCAGAATCTCTGGTGGATGACCTCAATTTTTTAAATCACCCAATGTGAAGCTAAGATTGAGAAAACATTGCTATAAGCAGTGAGAAATATAATCCATGAGACGTTAGAAGCAACTATTTTAAAAGTTCCCCTGAGCTGCTAGTTTAAGGATTTTCTGAAGGCAAAAGCAAAAAGCAGGGATTATTAATTGGGAGGATATTGCAAAATTGCAGGCAAGAAATGATAGCCACATGGAATGGTTAGAAGTGGTGAAATTTTGCATATATTTTGAGCTCAGTGATGTTTACTTACATCCCATAAAATTCTGTATGCTACTCTACAATAAGTGGTGTATATAATTCGAATATGTGAAATATCCACACATGAATTCCTTGGTAGCCAGCATAGCTATGATGGCTCATAATAAAGGAAAATAAAATCAGAAGGTAGGATACTTTCCTGTTTCTTTATTTGGATACAGGGTGTTTTCAGCTTGTGCAAATCCATAAAGTCATACATGCATACATGATTTCAACACTTTTCTGTGTATGTTTCATACTGTATGTTCTTTAGACAAGTGAAAGCTAACCTCCGCCAACAAGAGATAAAGAACTTTTGGGCAAAGAAGACTCAGGAGAATCTAGGGGTACAACGTACCATGATCTGTCTATATGATCTCTCTGATCTCATGATCATGATCTCACTCTCTTTTTGGTATCCGCCTCCTTTCAAATCAATGTAGTAATTTTAATGTCAGAAACTCTGCAAGATTGTGAATTGGATCTGCATTGTAATTCAGGCAACTTAGGACTAGACTTTAGATTTAGTTTTCAGAAATCTCAGCCCTGGGACCAGCAGTTAGCGTAATGGCTATGTCGCTGGACTCCCACGTAGTCGACTGCGGTTCGAGTCCCGGATCCAGTGGCTTAAACTCATGCCGGGCGCGTGTGCGTGTGTGCCCAAGATCCCAAGAGGAGAATGGAGGAGAAGGGATTGCGGCGTGGCCATCCCCTCTAGGGGGTGATTTCTTGCTTTCTATCTGTCTGTCTGGCGAGCGCATGTGCCCTATAGCAAAAACCTCTCCAAAAAAAAAAAAAAAAAAAAGAAAGAAAGCTCAGCCCTGTGGGTACAGTAAATAAAAATTTGTTTTACAACTTACCATAGAACGAGGTAGGGACTTATTCTGAAATGAAAGAGACTACAAGGATTTTTTTTTTTTTTTTTTGGAGAGGTTTTTGTTATAGGACGCATGTGCTCACCAGAAGGACAGAGAGAGACAGACAGAAAGTGAGAAATCAGCCCCCCCTCCCCCGTGGGGATGGCCACACCACAATCCCCTCTCCTCCATTCTCTTCTGGGAATCTTGGGCACGCACGCACATGTGCCTGGCATGAGTTTAAGCCACCAGGTCTGGGACTCGAACCACGGTAGGCTACATGGGAGTCCAATGACATAGCCATTATGCAACTGCTGGTCCAGAGACTAAAAGGATTTAAAAGTATAGATGCATCAGTGATGCCTCTCTTTTGTTCAATAGCTGCAGGATGGTATAGGCGCTTTCCAACTCCCTGATGAGCTATGTCTTTCTGTATATCAGTTTTTCTACGAAGACCTTTTTTGACCTTTGCCATAATAATGAATTTGTAAGATGTCTCTTCTGATGTGATGAAGTTACTTAGATAAAGGTCTTTCTCTCCTTGTTAGTATCAGACATAGTGATTCTTGTGGAAGTGAGATGGGTTTTTCACTTGGTGGAAGGGAAAAGAGGGGCAAGTCTAAGGTCACCAAAAGAGGAAAGAATGAGTGAATCTTTGCTCTCTTTACTACTGACTTTGTAATATGATCTTGTACCTGCACTCCTAAAATGTGACTCTGCACTTTGAGGGAGCTCAGCAAAAATCAATATTGGAAAAGGTTTAAGGGACTCAAAAGACTAAACAGTATAATAAGAACACATTCTGGAATCCACGAATGTGCTTTTTTGGTGAATGGACTAAAGCAAATTTGTATTTATAAACAAAATGCATAGAGTGGAAGATTTCTATCTTCTAGAAGAGAACTGAAATAACAGACATAATTTATTCAGACATTTATTTATTGGGTAATACAGTACATTAAAATAAAGAATTTGCAAAGAGCCAACTCGCAGCAAATACACTGGCATTATTTTATGGGTCTGTACCTAGGAAGAGTAGGTTTGAAAGGGCCTGCCAGCATTTGCTTGCCTTGGTGGGTAGGCACTTGGAGGGACAAGTTGGATTCCAGTACATTGTTTGATATTTAGGAGAGCATCATTTGGGTAGGCATGCTCAGCTTTGTTCTCTATTCAAACACTAGGAGTTGGTTTTGAAGGTGGTTTTTCAGGATATCAAAGGGATGCCTATGTATCTTGTAATATGCTCAATTGCCTTTCAGTGTAATATCTGATAATCATAAGCATCAACTAATCAGCTTAAAAGCAATCTTAAGGAGGATTTCTTTCCTGCCTTTTTTTTTTTTTTTTAAGTCTACCTCTAAAAGCTTGAAAGAAAGAGGAGAGGAGATATTTTCTATACTGAAAGGGATGCAAAAATACCAATCATTTTTTTTTCCAGGTTGACAGTATACTTACTTCTGCTGCAAATGTATTTTATCGTAATAGAATGTTGTGAAATAAGATGTTTTTCCACACACGTACAGGCAAATATTACACCACAGGGCTTGTATTAATTGCCATCTAGACCATATGTTCTGCTTAATCAAATGCATTGCCCTTGTGAAAATTGCTTTCCCTAATAAACATAGTGTAGCCATCTCATTTATTTTCTTTCTAGAATGTTGTCTAGGCACTTGAGCTAATCAGGAATAATAATAATTAATGTATTTAAATATTGTCATTTTCTAATTCTTTTTAAAAGCTTTGAAAACTATAACATTGTATGTTATAAACATTGGAGGGCTTGAACATTATTTGTATTTCTGCTTAATGGAGTAGTATTTTGTGGGCTTTAAGAATGTGTTCAACATATGTAACTCTGAGACAGACCTTTTGTTTTATTAACCCTCCACCTGCTGAATCAAATAGATCATTCTGAACAAAATTCAAAATAGAAATGAGCCTTTTAACTATAATTCTCACTCAGTGAAACCAAAGGTGCTTATTCTCTTACAGCGTAGAGCAGAATGTTGAGAATGGTGTCTCTGTATTTATTCTGATTTATCTGCACGTGTTTTTCTTATTTGATGAAATTTAGAAGTATCAATGACCTAGTTTCAAATGACTGAAGCAGCACTGCAAGTCCATGATGTAAAATGCCATGGGCAAAATAGTAACTTGATAACCTATAGACAACTGAAATCAAATGTCTATAGAAGTGCCTTTGCTGCCATTGAAATGACAGTGAATTTACAGTGTAAAGCTATTATTCAGCTATTTCTAAATATGCAGAAACTCGAAGAAAGACAATAGTAACTTTCAAGCCTCAAGACTGAAGGAATAGACTAGAATGCTTCTATGACTTCCATAGATTAAACTTTTATCTCCTATAACCACTGGACTGAGATTTCTCAAGACCAAATCCAGAGTTTATGCGAAACTTTGCACAAGAGAGGAATGCAAGAGTAGATTTATTAGGTAATAATTGTGTGCCCAACCTTGAGCTAACTCCCTCAGTTACCCCAGAGAACTCTACCTTTACCAAAGCTCTAAGAAGCATTTGTAAAGTCAGTATCCTCAGGTAGTCTCTTTGGTAGCTATTCTCATAGATCAGGGTTGACAGTAGGAATACTGTCATTAAACTGGACTCTTTGAATTAAAAGGTGATGATGGGATGCCTGGACGGCAGGGACCAAATAGCAGTTAATTTCCAGAAGTAAGGTGGGTATAGTTACCATACTGGTCAGCAAAACAGTCACCAGAAGTTGACCTACAGAGAGATATTGATGATCATATTTGTTAAACTGAAATATGTATTCAATCTCTTTTTTTCTTTGAGAGTATCTTTTTTTTTTGCTATAGGGCGCGTGCGCTCACCAGACAGACAGAGAGAGACAGAAATACAGAAAGCGAGAAATCACCCTCCAGGGGGGATGGCCACGCCGAAATCCCTTCTCCTCCATTCTCCTCTTGGGATCTTGGGCACGCACGCACACACGCCCGGCATGAGTTTAAGCCACCGGGTCCGGGACGCGAACCGCAGTCGACTACGTGGGAGTCCAGCGACATAGCCATTACGCTAACTGCTGGTCTCTGTATTCAGTCTCTTACAGTCTTGACTTGTGTAAGTGGTAAACTCTAGTTCTTGAAACAAAAGTCTGACTTGAATCACAACAAGAGTCTTGTCCTCTCAATTAGTTTCTAAACATGAGTTAATTTCCAGACTGAGACTCCCTTGAATGAAGGAGAGGCCAAGTCCCCTTTGACACAGCCACAATTTTATGGAAATATTCTAAAGATTTTTTCAAAGAGGCTTATTACTACTTCCCAGGGAGGTAAGTTGAAGAAAGAGGAATTGCATGTTTTGGGAGCATTATTGGACAGTGGCCTCGTAACTGACACCTATCCCTAGAAATCTAAGATGCCATTGTGGTCCATGAGTCAGAGAAGGGGCTATAGATATAAAGTAGTCAGTGAAATATTGCCTAAGATCTGAGTAGACCATAGGTCCTTGAATCCATTTTTTTGGTTATTTCCCCAATTTGAGAATGTGTAGTTGAAAAGGCATACTCAGCAACTGGCAGGGTCACCACATTTGTTCCCTGATCCATAAAATTGTGGCTACTTTTTATAAGAAAGCCAAGGTGATAGCCATTAGGACTCTTTCAAAATTAATATCATAAAGTTAACATGATTGTAGAGATTATGGTCACTGTTGTTGACTTGAAAAATGGTGACATGTCCCTATTTAACTAGCCTTTTGGCTGGTGCAACAGACAGGTGGATCTTGGAGAATGTATGTAGATTATCATACACTTAATAATGTGTAAAATCCATGGGACCAGCAACTGACAAAACAGTTACATTGCTGGATTCCCATATGGTTGACTGCAATTTGAGTCCCAGATCCAGTGGCTTGAAACTCACTCTGAGCACATGTGTGTGTGCATCCTAAATTCTGAGAGGAGAACGGAGGAGAAGAGATTGACGCATGGCCATCCTCCCTGGGGTGGTGATTTCTCACTTTCTGTCTCTCTGGTGAGCACACACGCCCTATAGCAAAAAAATCTCAATAATAATAATAATAATAATAATAATAATGTGTTGAATCCAATTCTAGCTGCTGTTCCAGATATAGTTTTGTTTTAGATTAAATTGACATACCCATATCTTGGTGTATAGTTGTTTACCTGGAAAATGCCTTTAAAAATCTATAATAACTAAAAGAGAGTGGCAAAATATTCTTTTGAAGACTTTACTAGAGGGCCAGCAGGTGGCACAGTGGTTAAGGCACTGGACACTCCCACTTGGCTGACCACTGTTCGAGTCCCAGACCTGGTGGCTTGCTTTCTCACTTTCCTTCTCTCTGTATGTCTGTCTGTCTCTGGTCAAATGAAAATAAATAAAATTAAATAAATAATTCCTTTTTTTAAAAAAGACTTTATTAAAGTACCAGCTAAATAACATGATTCAGGATAGAACAGTATCATCTAGAATGAAAATGTGGTCTAAATTGTTGTCCAGTACCTGTTCTGTTTCTCCCATGGCCAGGATGTATGGTTCCTGGAATCAAGGAGTGAAAATGGAAATGGTGAGTCCTTCTGCCATTCCCCTAGTGATCTGCTAGCAGCATGTTTCCTCCCTAGTTCAGTATTATAGGCTTGACTGGTTTAGAGGTCTTAGCTTCCAAGGAAGTTAAGCTTCTCCCAAAGGATCCTTGTCTTGTTCCCTTAGTCTGAAAGTTGAGATTGACCACTCTAGGCGTCCCACTTTTCAGGAAGAGAGAACTGTCTAGGAAAGGTTGTTTCTTTGGATGATCAAGAGGGTAGGTGTTCTGATATTCTCCAGGGAGTATGTCTGGGGTATAGATATCCTTGAGATGCTTCTTAGTGCATCCATCACTGTAATAAAAGTCAGTGGGAAACTCTAAGTCATAAAAATGGCCACGATACTTCAGGACTGAATTTTTTAGTTCTTTCCAGTAAGCAAACTTGAATAACCAAATTGTTTCAGGGGGCAAAGGATGTGTGTAATGGATAGTGAAAGAGGAGAGTTATAAATTCCTGCTGCAGCCTCATGACAAATTAGAAATAAAACTGTAATGATTATGATAATTTCTTATTTTGAAACGAATATATATATATATATATATATATCTCGTATGTCATATATATATGTACCATATATACCCTCTCTCTATATACTCTATATTTCAATTATAATTTATAATACATATATATATATATATATAAATAACATATATATCTCAATTTTTTAATTTCGCCCCCATCCATTCCTTCTATGTAGCATAAGATGTATTAACAAGCAGAGAACTTAAACTACAGAACATCAACTAGGGAATGTGCTGTTGATCCGCTGACTCCTCTGCATTTCCAATTTTACCTTTTCTTTTTTTTTTTTGGAGAGATTTTCACTATAGGGCGCGTGCGCTCGCCAGACAGACAGAGAGAGACATTAGAGACAGAAAGCGAGAAATCACCCCCCAGGGGGGATGGTCACGCCACAATCCCTTTCTCCTCCATTCTCCTCTCGGGATCTTGGGCACGCACGCACACGCACCCGGCGTGAGTTTTAAGCCACCGGGTCCGGGACGCGAACCACGGTCGACTACGTGGCAGTCCAGCGACATAGCCATTACGCTAACTGCTGGTTCCCCCAATTTTACCTTTTCTGAGATCCAGCCCAGGTACATGTGAAACTATGGTAAAGGATACCAGCTTCACTCGTAGGCCACCAGTGTGACGGAGGTTAGAAATCTTGAGAGACAAGCATGCATTTCTGTGTCTTGGTTGATTTGACTTTGTCCTTGCAGGTTCCAGTTTGTCTTGCCTTTTTTTATACTAATCTTTTCTTCTTTGCTCTGGGCCCTGCTGACTGAACTACAGTGTCCTTGGGTCACAAGTTTAGAGTCAACAGCCATCAGTAGCTTTCTTCATCAGACCCCCTTCCTATGCAATGAAGCTAATCTACCAGCCCTTGTCTTCAGTTCTTTCACTTTTCTGTCCTTTCCCACGTGTGGATAAGGTCCAGTCTCCATAGTAAACCCCTTTTTCCACAATACTCAGATTTCTGGAACCCCTAATACAGCAGTCATCCTAATCACTAATATTTGTATTAATAGTAACATTTACAGGATCAGCAGATAGTGTAGCAGTTACAGTTACATCGCTGGCCTCCCACATGGCCAACTGCAGTCTGAGTCTCACACCTGGTGACTCAAAACTCATGTTGGGCATGTGTGAATGTGTGCCCACGATCCCTGGAGGAGAGTCGAGGAGATTGTGGCTCGGGTGTCCTCCCTTGGGGGTGATTTCTCACTTTCCCTCTCACTTCTGTCTCTCTATCTCTCTCTGATGAGTGCACAAGCCCTAAGGCAAAAACATCTAAAGGAAAAAAAATAGTAACATTTACTATATTGCCATGTTGTTTACTGTTTAATGTTTTTTTTGGAAATGAAATCTGAAATACAAAAACATGTTTTAATGTTATATTAGGATTTTGGTTTAATTAAATAAAATATTGCTTTAAGAAAATGCTCCAATATTTATAACTGATGCTTAAATTAGTGTTTTATTTTTTTTAACTGCTTTTTCATCTCTCTCCTGCTGAGCCAAAATAGATCATTCTGAACAAAATTTAAAATGGAGTTTTTTTTTTTTTTTTTTTCTTTTTAATTCTTACTCTCTTTAACCAATCGTGGATTGTGATGCTCCGTTTTAGCTTTATTGTGCACGTGTGAGTGAACCTCTAACTCCTGTGCATATGTTTTCTGAGAGCTAATATTGAGTCTGATATTTCAGGATCGTGGGAGAAGGTGTCAGCTTTGCTGCAGTGGATTTTTGCACTTAATTTGTTCTTACATATTTAAATGTTAGAATGCTCCTGAGCGTGTGCATCTTCATTACGCCTGGAGCGTAGTATTTTTGCTAGGCCATGGGCCACACATGAGAAATAGAAATGGAGAGAGAGAATTCTCTATGCTTTTATCTCCTGTAGATTTGATATGTTACATTACAGGCTTCTTAAATTTAACAAAGAGTAATGCTCGCCTTCACTGTATCTTACACCAAGGAAGAAATCTAATAAATAAAATGATTTGAGTTCTAGAAAGAATCGCGGGTAGATTCATGATAGCAGAACTGACTTTTGACTTAAGGCTGGTTCATCCGCATTACTTTGCAATGAAAGAATCGGCCTATATAGAAGCTGTTAAATGAATGTTACAATGCAGGGTTCCTTATGATGATTAAAGTTACATCAAAGATGCATGTTATAATGATATATTTGCATAAGGCACTAATACTTTGTGTTCTCTGAATAGAACTGTGAATCTTCCTTGTTTGTTTGAATTGATACCAAAAAACCCAAATTATATTGCATAGTAACATGCTTTTTGTCTACAGAAAAAAAAAAATGAAAGATTTCTTGTAAGGTAAAAATTGAGACAATGTTTAAGAGGTCAGAGATTTCTTTATTTTTGCCATATATATAGGAAGGGAAAATGTGTTACTTTCACATTTGGAATAGAAGTCATTCAGAAAGACAGTAGTAAAGAGCATTTCTTGAGCTTTGGCCTGATCAAGTGCAACGATCACTTGGTATAACACTCAGCTAACTGTTTACCATGTGAACCTGGCTGCAATGTAACTGAGCTATAAAACAATGAAAGTAAAATAAAAAAAAAAAATCAGCATAATAGTTGTCTGTGATGTTTATTAAATTGGTCAAGGACTTGAAAGTAATATCTTTGATAGGTCAGGTCATAAATGCTCTGAATTTGACAATCTACTCAAAAGGAAAATGCAGGCTTTCAGATAGCTGCCAACTGTTAAAGAATTTTTATCAGTGACTAATCTTACTTTGTGATTTAGGAGATGCTAGGGATTACATGAGGCTTAAGTCAGGCCAGCTTCCATTACTTTATCTCCTGTATCCTCTTTTCAGTATTTTGCTGCCATCAAGAAGTTACATAAATATTCCTAGGGTATAATCAGTCATTCAGCCCATCTTGTCCTTTCAGCTAGCTGTCAGGTCATTCTGGGGAAAATGAAGGCTTTATAGGGCAGGATAAGGCTAAGAATTGCAGAAAACATCAAAAAGGTGTTTTCTCATGAGCTAAAATATATTTCACTAACATGATAAAAATCATTTCTCAAATTACAGATTTTGGGTTTTATCCTTTCTGAATTCACAAAAACTGTGAGAACATGGTTGTTTCTGGACAGCGTCTTGCCTTCCTCTTCATCTTTTAAACCCCAAAATGATGAGAGGAAGATGAAAGTCTTGTTCTATTTTATTTTCATTTCAAACTTAACATATATGAATCTGTTTCCTTTAGTTGCATCTATATTCCAAGAGTCATTTTTTCTTTTTTTATAACAGGCCAACTTATTGATCAATTTATTGATCGATTATAATTTGCAAGAGGTGCCTGTACTTGCAGGAGAGAGATGGTGGGGGGAAGGATGGAGAGAGGGAAAGAAAGAGGAAGAGACCCCTCCACCACACATACAGGGAATAATCACACTGCAATCCCTTCTCCATTTCTCTTCCTTTCAGGATTTTGGACATATATTCAGCCGGCATGTTTCTCAAGCTGCTAAGTCTGGGACTTGAACTGTTGGCTAGGTGGAGTCCAGCTGCCTCAAACACCAAGCCATGGCCTGGCCTCAGGCCAACTCATTTTTATAACAACTGTTTTACACTTGGATTCTCTTTGTATTATATACATATGCATGCATACTTTTTTTCCCTGTCAAAGACAAGCATTGGAATTTTCATGTGTGTTATTTTCTTGAATATAGGATCAAGTAGACATGGACTGAGAGACAATACTAAGATTTGTTGCATCCTCTTTAAGGTTTGGATCTCTTCATAGGTGGAAAGAAGTACTAACCTAAGCATTGGGTATCTTTTATTTCCTGAGAAAAAGGGGAAAAAACATAAAGAATCCAACAGAAAGTATGTTGGGGTAGGGAAGGTAAACTTTTGGTGCTGAAATGCCCCTACTAGGATAAGAATAATTGAAATAGGTACAGTGAGGTGTTTGTGCACAATTTTTTGGTATTTGTTATAGTAATAAGTTATGTTAGATTTTTGTGTTTCAATAACACCATAGCTGGTACTTTGAGATGTATTAACATATTATGAAAATGTCCCTTAAAATTTTAATTTTAACACAATGTTCACTTGATATTTACTTAAAACAGACTTATGACTGACCAGGTAGATGATACTCTTTTAGATCCATGAAGATAGGACATGTGTGGGACCAGCAGTTAGCGTAATGGCTATGTCACTGGATCCCACGTAGTTGACCGCGGTTCACGTCCTAGACCCAGTGGCTTAAAACTCATGCCGGGCACGTGTGCGTGCATGCCCAAGATCCCAAGAGGAGAATGGAGGAGAAGGGATTGCGGTGTGGCCATCCCCCCTGGGGGGTGATTTCTCACTTTCTGTCTCTCTATCTCTGTCTGTCTGGCGAGCGCACGCGCCCAAAGTAAAAACCTCTCCAAAAAAATAAAAAAGAAGATAGGACATGTGTTTGCTACAGTCTCAGTGCCTACCAGAAGCGTGGCAGGTACTCAATAGTTGTTCACTGGGAACCAGCAGTTCGCGTAATGGCTATGTCACTGGAATCCCACGTAGTCGACCGCAGTTCACGTCCTGGACCCGGTGGCTTAAAACTCATGCCAGGTGCATGTGCATGCGTGCCCAAGATCCCGAGAGAAGAATGGAGGAGAAGGGATTGCGGCGTGACCATCCCCCCTGGGGGGTGATTTCTCTCTTTCTGTCTCTATGTCTCTCTCTGTCTGTCTGGTGAGCGCACGCGCCCTATAGTGAAAACTTCTCAAAAAAAAAAAAATAGTTGTTCACTGAATGGATGAATGTTACTAGCGTAGGGGTCCTTACTTACGGTCAGGGCCAGGGTCAGCTTCTGGTACAGGAGAGTACTGAGATCTAGAGAGGTTATGACCTACTCAGGGTGACATAGAAGAGTCAGAATTAGAATCCAGGTCTCTTGAAGTAAACTTCTGAAGACTCACTTAAATCTTCTTTCTACTCAAATTCCTGCCTTGCAAAAGTAAAAAATCATGGTGAGCAGTACATTTGAACATGCTGCAAGACTACATTTGAATTTCTTTAATTAATTGCATGTTATAAGAAACTAATATGCCACTCATTATAGCCAGTAGGAGAAAAAATACTGTAATAACATTGGCTTTAGTTCATGTTTTGTGTATTTTTGTATGTAGAAGCTGTGTCAGATAATAGATAGAAAATAGATGTGATCTATTTCCCAAGTTCTATTTTTCTCTTAGTCTGATGACTTTCTTAGATTTTATTATAAGTGATAGTATTGTCAAATAGTTTTTTTAGATTAAAAATTTTGGTAGGTAGGTCAGGAGGTGGCATGAAGGTTAAGGAGTCTGGATCCCGTGTGGCCAACTTCGTGGTTCAAGTTCTGGATCCAGCAGCTTGAAAATTATGCCAGACCTGTGTGTGTGCATGCCCAAAATCCCTGGAGGAGAAGGAAGGAGAAGGGATTGAGCATGGCCATTTCCCCTGGGGGTTGATTTCTCACTTTTCTTCTCTCTCTGAAAAATGCACATGCCCTATGGGAAAACTAGAATAAAATAAAATAAAACAAACAAACAAACAAACAAAAAAAAAAACAAAGCAAGGTTTGGTGGGTCTTCCATTGAAAATAAGCAAAATAGAAGTACCAGTAATTTTAACTATCACTAAAGAAGTGCTTTAAAGTGGAATCTCTCTCTCTCTCTCTCTTTTTTTTTTTTTTTTTTTTTTTTTTTTTTTTTTTTTGAGACTCCCTGATTTCAGCAAAAATTCAAGCATAGCCTGAAGTAGCTGTTTGTTCCATTATGCTTAAGGCTGATCTTTGTCAGGCTAGCTGGTGGTGTAGTGGTTAAGGCAACTGAATTACACATGGACAGCTGTGTGGTTCAGGTCCTGGGCCTGGCAGCTTAAAAAACATGCCAGGCACATGTGTATGTGTGCCCCAAATCCTGAGAGGACTGGCATGGCTATCTTATGAGGGGGACATTTCTTGCTTTCCTTCTCTCTCTTTCTTCCCCTCCCTATCTGTCTCTCTCTCTGGTGAGTTTATGTACCCTATAGTAAAAATAAAAAAAGAAAAAACATAGAAAAAGAAAAAGAAAAGAAAACAAAATATTGGACTTCGTTATGGCCAATGTACAAGGAATCCTTTTGCCTTATTTAGCCCATTAGGAAATCAATCACTAGTCCACAGAAATTAATTTTGAATTCACTGTGTCTCATCTTTTCTGAAGTTGCAATAATATAAAATAACATGATGATAGTAGTTTGGTTAACAAGAGTAAGCAAAATTAGACATAGTATAAAGCAAAGGAATGGTTTTAAAGTGACTACAGGTAGTTAGTATGCAAGGTTAGAAATACATGCTCCTAAAAAAAAAAAAAAAAAGTAAAAAAGGGACCAGCAGTTAGCGTAATGCCTATGTTGCTGGACTCCCATGTAGTCCACCATGGTCCAAGTACTGGACCCGGTGGCTTAAATGCACGCTGGGTGCGTGTGCGTGTGTGCCCAAGATCCTGAGAGGAGAATGGAGGAGAAAGGATTGCGGCATGGTCATCCCTCCTGGGGGGTGATTTCTCACTTTCTGTCTCTCTGTCTCTCTCTGTCTGTCTTTCTGGCGAGTGCATGTGCCCTATAGCAAAAACCTCTCTCAAAAAAAAAATATGTGCTCCTAAATTGTGTGTACAGTATTACTGATGCTGAACTAGTCTTTAAGGTTTCTAGAAGTGAATAAAAAAGGTAACAATATTAGCAATATGACCAAGCCAGTCTTAATTGTCTTAGTAGATATACACTGTGTCATAATTGTTGACCAGGAGAGACACAGTGTACATTATATTGAGATAAGACATAAATACCTGTGTACTAAAGTGAACAAGATCCTTCACCAAAACAATGGGTTTATTGAGCCCTTTTTTTTTCCTTTTCTTTTAGAGAGGTTTTTACTATAGGGCGCGTGTGTTCGCCAGAAAGACAGAGACAGACAGAGAGACAGAAAGTAAGAAATCACCCCCCAGGGGAGATGGCCACGCCGCAATGCCTTCTCCTCCATTCTCCTCTCGGGATCTTGGGCATGCACACACATGCGCCCGGCATGAGTTTAAGCCACCGGGTCTGGGACTTGAACTGTGGTTGACTACGTGGGAGTCCAGTGACATAGCCCTTACACTAACTGCTGGTCCCGTATTGAGCTCTTTGTTATAAACTTCTTTAAATAAGTCTTCAATAGCAGTTCAGTCACATAAATTTGTAGAGGTTACAGTTATATTGTCTAGGTAGGCGTCTTTCTTGGATGATCTAGTTTAACTTAGGAATATATATATATTTTTTATTTCAAATTATTTGCATTCATTACAGCATACAAAATGAGATTTTCCATCCAGGGTACACTGTATATTGTCTCAATCAAGCACATCAACAAACATGTTATTGTCAGCAGATGATCTTCCATTTCTTGTTTTCTGTATGTTTTGCTTTTTTTTCCCCATCCTTGATTTCCTATCACTTAACCCTCTGCCATCTCCCACTCTCCTCCCACACTGTCTCCGGTATCTATGTTTGCTTTCTATACTGTTTTCCCCCCCACATTTTATTGAATCACCAAAGACCCTAATCAATCCAAATACCCTCATAGCAAACACAGGTGACATACACATTTTCATGAACACAAGTCTAACTTTACGCATCCTATAAAGTAGCACCTAGCTGGGGCTACATATTCTACTGCAGTCATTGAATAGATATATATTTTTTTTCCTGAAACTTTTTTTTCTTTTTTTTTTTTGTAACTCAATTTACATCCCTTCCCTAAGCATCATCACAGCACACAAAATGTGATCTCCCATCCAGTACGCACTGCATAGTGACTCAATCATGCACATTTTAAAAAATTTTCCATTTCTAGTTCCTAGAATTGTTTCTACCCCTCTTTCTGACCCTCTGTCCCTTCCCACCCTCCTCTCGCACCACCTCCTGTGTCCACAATAGTCCTCCATTCCCTTCCAACCCACATTGCATTGATCACACAATTTCCTACATAATCTAACTACTTTCAATGGTGAGTTCACTCATTACTACTAAGAAAACCAGTTTTGACTTAAATCAAAGAAACGCCATGGAACTTTGCTTAAAGCCAGGAAACAGGTTAGGATTCTGTTCAAATGGTAGGTGCATGAACCTATAAGTCTCATGTACTTTATCTTCTGTTCTGGTTTGATTTTCCTGATTTAATTTCGGGATATAATATTCAACTCCAGACTTGTCCCTATGCTTCAGTTGGCCACTTTCTTAGTTTTTGAACTCTTATTTCTGTGTGTCTGTATTTAATTTTCCTGATACAGCACACCCTGGAGAACTTCTTAGAGATCTGGTCTGGTGCTGGTAAATTCTTTCAGGTTTTGTTTATCTGAGAATGTTCTTGTCTTTTCTTCCCACATGAAAGATAATCTTGCCGGGTACAGTATTCTTGGCTGAAATTGCTTCTCTCGTAACACTTTGAATATATTTTCCCATTCTCTCCTCGCTCGCATTGTTTCCGATGAGAGATCTGCTGTTAGCCTGATGGGTTGTCCTTTGTAGGTAACTTGATGTTTTTCTCTTGCCAATCTTAGTATCTTGTCTTTGTCTGTGGTTTTGGTCAACCTGGCTAGAATGTGTTTTGGAGAAGATCTTCTTGGGTTGATTCTATTTGGGGTCCTTTGTATTTCCTGGGACTGGATCTTCGAATGCCTCTCCAGGTTTGGAAAGTTTTCTTGCAGAATTTCATGGAATAGATTATCAATGCCCTTATAGGTCTCTTCACCTTCTGGAATGCCAGTTATCCGGATGTTTGGATGTTTGATGGTATCTAGTACTTCTCGCATATTATTCTCAAATTTTTGGGCCATTTTCTCAGTCTTCGTGGCGGATTTTTCTAGGCCAGCCATTTTCTCTTCTACATCCGAGATTCTATTTTCTGAATGATCTAGTCTGCTTTTAATACTTTCAAGGGAGATTTTGACTTCTCGTATTATAGACTTCATCTCTAGCAGTTCCGTTTGAGTATTTTGTAAAGTGTGTAATTCCTCTTTTAGATCTTGCAAGAATTTCCTCATCTCCTGGAACTCGTCAACTTCTTTCTTCTTTCTCTTTAGCAGTTCATTATCTCTCTTCTCTTCCATCTCTGTTAGCTTCAACATTATGAATGCTCTAAATTCCTTATCAGACATTTCCATGATTTTCACCGAACTGCTTGTGGATGAAGAAGAATTACTCTTTTCCCTTGGAGGAGAGGTATTTTCTCGTTTTCCCATATTTCTTGTGATCCAGTGGTGATTTCTTGTCATTTGATGGATGGTGTGTTTCTTTCAAATTCTTGACGTTCAGCCGCTAACTTGTTTGCTGGAGGCTGAATTATCAGTAGCAAATCTTCATTCCCTGAAATATCTACTTCGCTGGAGCCATGTGGAGGAATATGTTTTAAAGAACCCAGAGGAGAAGATAGATGGCATGTACTTAAGAAAATCCTCCATAAATTCTGTTTTCCATTCAAGCTTTTGATAGTTTTTGGCTGCAGTGAATTTGGGGTTATGCTCCTGACAGGTACTCGAGTGATGTTCTTCCGAGCTACTGTTCATGTGTGTGGGCACATGCTCTAACACTCAGCCATCATGGGGGCCACGTTGTGAGTCTGAATTATCAGAAGAAAATCTTCCTTTCTCTTCTATGCTGAAATGACTGTTTCGCAGGAACTTTAGGGATCTTCTCCTGAAGGCTTCACCTCTTCTGCCATGCTAACTTGTTTGCTAGGGGCTGAATTATCAGTAGAAAATCTTCACTGTACCTGAAATGACTATTTCATAGGAGCCATGAGGGATCTTCTTCTTAAAGCCTCGCATCTCCTGCCATGCTTATTGTAAAAGGTGAGATGCTTACCTGCTGAGGTGCACTTTTGAAGAGAAGGCTTTGTACTTTTTTTTTTGTGTCTTTTTTTTTTCTTTTACCATAGGGCATGTGCTCTCATTGGAGAGAGACAGAGAGAAGCAGAGAGAGGGAAAGTGAGAAATCACCGCCCGCCCCCAGGAGGGATGGCTATACCACAATTCCTTTTCCCTCATTCTCCTTTCAGGATTTTGAGTATGTATGCATAAATTAATTATTTTAAATTTACCTTTGGTAAGATTCAGCTTTTAGCATGCAGCTCTTGAGTTGGCCTAAATGAATTCAGGTGGGCAGCTTCCACCACAATCAATGTATGTAACAGTTCTATCACCTCAGAAAAATTCTGCTAACCCCCTTGGTAGTCAATCCCTCTTTTTACCCTCAGTCCTAGTGACCAGTGAACTACATTCTGTCTCTATAACTTTCCCAATATAAGAATGTTAAATAAATGGCACCACACAGGATATGATTTTTCGAGACAGGTTTCATTCACTTGGCACACAACGAATATGAGATTCCTTTATTTAGTTGCATGTATCAGAAGTTTGTTCTTCTGTATCATTCAATGAGCCCATGGTAATGATGTACAATTTGTTTATCCATTCCACAGGTGAGGGACAATTGGATGGCTTCTATTTTTGGCTATTATGAATAAAACCACAGAAACTTATTTATTTACATATTTTAGTCTGAACATAAGTTTCATTTTTCTTTCCATTGAGTTTGTCATAGGGATTACTATGTAGTATTAAAATTAATTGTATCCTACCTTCAAATAATATCATATTGCTTCCTGTGTAATGCAAAGCCCTTTTGAGAATATATTCCCAATCTTTGCATTCATTTTTTTTTTTGGAGAGATTTTTGCTATAGGGCACGTGTGCTCGCCAGAAAGACGAGAGAGACAGAGAGACAGAAAGTGAGAAATCACCCCGCGGGGGGATGGCCACGCCATAATCCCTTCTCTTCCATTCTCCTTTAGGGATCTTGGGCACACACGCACATGCACCCGGCGTGAGTTTAAGCCACTGGGTTCAGGACTCGAATCGCTGTCGACTACATGGGAGTTCAGTGACATAGCCATTACGCTAACTGCTGGTCCCTTCCCATACATTTTTCATTCTAGTTTTGTCACATACTACATGACTATGCTATAATCTCATGAGAGATTGCTACCATTTTTGCTTTAGACAATAAATGGATTTTAATCTTTTTTTTTTTTTTAAGAAATATTTTTACTATAGGGTGTGTGTGCTTGCCGGAGAGATAGAGAGAACAGAGAGATAGAAGAAGATGAGAAATCGCATCCCCCCTTCCCAACCCCCTCCCCCCCGCCCCCCCCCCTGCGGTTATGACCATGCTGCCATCCCTTCTCCTCCAGTCTCCTCCTGGGATTTTTGGGCACACATGCGCCCGTGTTTGGCATGAGTTTTGAGCTGCCGGGTCCAGGACTCAAACTGTAGTCAACCATGTGGGAATCTAGTGATGCAGCCATTTATACCATCTGCTGGTACGACAATCAGTGGAGTTTTAGAACACTGAAACTCTTAGAGAAATTATAATACACAATTTTGTGGGGCCGGCCAATGGTGTATCAGTAAGACATGATTCTGTACAAAATTAGCCCATGTGAAAAAATTTCAAGTTTGTGTCTGGAGACCTCCTTGCATATGCCAGGAAAATGTGTGTGTGATCCAGGCCTGTCTGAAGCAGGAGATGGATCACAGTGTCAAGACTGTTGAGAGGGACCAGCAGATGGCGGAATGGTTACATTGCTGGACTCCCATGTAGCCGAACGTGGTTTAGGTCCCAGACCCAGCAACTTGGAACTCATGCCAGACATGTGTGTGTGGGTGCCTGGGGTCCCAAGAGGAGAATGGAGGAGAAGGGATTGCTGCATGGCTATCTCTCTGGGGGATGATTTCTCACTTTCTGTCTCTCTGTCTCTGTATCTCTGGTGAGCGCATGTGCCCTAAGCAAAAAATCTCTCTCTGAAAAAAAAAAAGACTCTGTTGAGGATGTTGTCTCTGTCTCACTCTCTGTTTCTCTTGCTCATGGAAGAGATAACTAAACTGCAAAAAAAGAGAAAATCTTTGTGGTTGTAGGATAGACAAGTGTTTTTTTTTTTTTTTTTTTTTTTTTTTTTTTTTTTTTTTTTTTTTTTTCCGACAGGTCAAAGATTACACTAGCCAAAAAGAATTATTATTGATAATTCGAATCTCATCGAAATAAAAAAATGTCTGCCATTCCATATTAGTCAGGATGGTTTTAATATTTCCCTCAACTTGAACAAACTTTGGACAGGCTTCTTTTTTCCTCTGGGACAGCGTGATACATGAAATAAGTCGGTTGGAGAAGGACGAATGTTGCATAATCCACCTATCTGAGGTATCTGAAATAGCCAAACTCAGAATCAGAGAGCACCAAAGTGGTTGCCAGGGACTGCAGGGTGGGAAGGGTGGAAGTTGTTTAATGGCTATAATGTTTAATGGTGTTAGATTACTAAGTTCTAGCGATCTTCTGTACAATAGTGTCCTTAGTTAACAATTTGTTTTTACGTACTTCAAAACTTGTTAAGTAGGTACATCTCATGTTGTGTTCTTATCACAAAAGACACACACACACACACACACACGCACGCACACACACAGGACCCAAAAGCCTCCAAAACAAAAACAAATAAACACAAGGAATCTTCAGGATGTGTTGGGTAGGTCTTACACCCTCACTGCGGTGCTGTGGTGGCAGGCATGGGTCTATGTCCAAACTCATCACATTGTATGCCTTAGCTACAGTTCTTCGTGCATCCGTGGTACCTCAATAAAAATGCTAAAAATAAACAATAATGATATTTGTAACAAAAAATTAGGCAGTGCATGTTTCCTAATTGCTTCCTCTGATCTTGGTTTGAGTTTGCTTGAGAACAATTTAGGCACTAACCTCTCTCTGGTATTTGAGCCCTGGTCTGCTGTGTCTCATTCTGGTGCTTTCTGCTCTTCTGAACAACCCCCTTGGTCTCTACCTGGTGAAAGGAAAGGAGCTGGAGGAGGGAGGAAGAATATCTATCCAGCTTCTCCTGTGTGGGGAATTGTGCCAGGTACTTCACAGTTTTCAATTTACAGTGCGTCAATCCTTAAAACCTCCCTGGTACTAATATCACCTGCATTTCAGAGAGAAAAGCAGCACATGCACTGTCATGCCAGGAAGTGGGCCAGCCTAGAACCGCGCCACCGCTGTCTGCCTCTGAAAGCCCTCCCGCGTACATCTTACTTGTACCTCATCACTGGGTGCTCTGCTCCCTTTTCTTCCTGTTTCTTCTTGTACCTCACCTTGTCATTGTTTACACCTCTGTGCTCCTGCTAGGCAGTGAAGAAGTCTTTCATTTTTATCTTTCATCTCCAGCACCTAAAATGGTTGGTTCTCCATCCATGCTCTGTGAATCAATTAGCTCACAATATAGAGGAATTGGAACTGTACTTACAATTTCAGATTTACAGTTGCAGGACCTACTGGAAATAACACTGTATTCTCATAAGGCTATTTCTAGCAGTGCATCCAAGTCAGGTTGAAATAAAAAACAAATCACACTATCAAAGGGTAGAGTAGATTGTTCAAATCTCAAACTGAATTTTTTTCTGGGTCTGGTTCCAGTTCAAAGACAAGGAGCTTATTAGTTCTTCGATATAATCTAAACTGGCCATTCTGTTGTGGGGGAACACGTGTTTAACTTGCCAGCTCCGAAATTCTTTGCTGCAGTTAGCTTGACCTTTGATACCTTTTGATCAGATTATTGCCAGAGGTCATGCTTAGAGCAGGGAAACTGCTCAGGAGAGGAAGCTGGTGGTATGCATTTGCTCTATTTAGCTGTTTTATTTATTTATTTATTTTTATTTTTTCCATTGTAACTTTGTGTTTTAGAGATTGCAGCATAGCTTATTCCCTTTTGGGGAAGTTCACAGTTATATAGAGCCTCATGGAGATCTACACACATTGAAAAGCATGCAAGCACCTATCTCCTAGTGCTCTATTATCTAGCATAGATAATAGAGGTCATCCAGGGAGCTGCTGCTTACACTTACTCTTATTACTTTGGAAAGAAACAGAAATTACTTTTCTTGAAATGCCCATAGAGCCAAATGTTTTCACCTCTAGCATAAAAAGCATAGTTGTGGCAGACACTGTGTGTGTCTACAGCCTCCCTTCTTCTTTGTTAGTGATACTCTGATTTTATTCAGGCCTCAGTTTCTCAGCTCAAGGAGGTCAACTCATGTGTCTAATCCACTGTGTGTCAATCCATTCCTTCAACTATCAGTTGATTTAAGTGTGAGCATGAGCCTTAGTTTTAGTAGGTGAGAGATTAAGAGCAAATCTGCTGAGAAGACTCACAAGATGCTATTCTTCCTGATGAGAGAGCTGTGTAAAGGAAAGATGCTCTTCTTTATTTTATTTTATTTTTATCTTTCTGCTTTGGATGCCGTCAGGTGACACACTCCCTGCCCCAGTACTCCTTTAGAGAACTCTACCCACACCTCAACTCTCAGTGGGATACACTGTGTGGAGGTGGAAACAGGCCATAAGGAAACAGCAGACCTGGTCAGGGCTTGGTGTAGTTGTGCTGTGAAACCAATTCTAGAATTGCTACTTCAAGCTTCTTGTTAGATGAGGAAATAGAATAACTTTGTCATTTAAGCTTCCAATGATCCGATATCTTGTTACTTGCCATGAAAAGCATTCAACCAGCAGTTCTTTGGTTAATAAGGTGATTGGTTTCCTTTCTCTTGCCCATCCCCATAAGTCTGGATGTCCCTCATGTCAGTGTTACTGCATTGCTGTCTTACCACCAAGTTTCAGTGAACAGTTGCAGTTGCTGTATCTTTGGTGTTTAGAGTTTTTAATATTTTTGGGAGTCCTTATAAGATGGAGTCAATACAAAATAATTACCTGATTATTCATTTCTGGGCTGTCTGTTATCGCTTAGTGAAGATATGTTAAAACAATGCGGCCTTAAGCCATTGTCTGTTTCCAGTGCTTACATTTAAACATTGCTATTCATATCCTTCGAGTCTGAAGTGACAAAGGAAGGAATAGAAAACTGAATAATTAGAATCTGATGTTTTCTTGGTGTTGGCAAGAATGTGTTGTGTTGTGTGTGTGTGTATACTAATCAGGGCAAATTTTAATAATTAGATTGTACCTTTTCTTAGCCTCTACGTTCTGTAATATTTGTTCCAGGATTTCTTCTTTTATTTTTAAAGGTATATGTTAACTTTTCAGAACCTTTGTATACCACTGTAATGATTTACATCCTAATATGAGCCCAGTATGTGAAGAGCAGGGCATGAGGGGTGTCAGGTCACTCGTTAATCTGACTTGCCGACAACCCAGCAAGTTGTCAAATACCAGGAGGCCCAGGGGGAAAAAGGCTCCCTTATTACGTATACTGAAAATAGGATATGTACCTTTTGAATATTCTGAAGATTTATCCTCCTGCCAGGTGAAGATGGCCCCCACTGCCATCTTAAACCTTGTCTAGGAAACTGCTTGGCCCTTGGTATGGTTCATAAGGCACAGTTATTTATACTGAGATGTGTTCTGCTGTGCTTTTCTCTTTTTTGGCATACATGTCCCTTTTTTCAGGTAGCTGGAATATTTGTGCAACACGTAGCATGTCTATAAATACTTCGTTATTGCAAATAAAAATATCCAGTGCTCTTTTTGTGGGTAATCAGTGTCTTTGTTTGGATCTCCAGACTATCCAAGCACATTAAGTACATTCGAGAATAGAAGTACAGTTCACAGTGATAGGGTTTTGTTGCTTCTTTCCTGTGGTTTCTTTTGGGAAGGTGCTCCAGAATCATTTCATGTGTTCTTGTGCCCTACTCTCTGACCACATGGACTTCAGTAGTGATCTCTATATGGAACTTCATGCTTATAGATCTCACACAAATTAAAAATATGCAATCTGTTTTTGAGACTTTTTATTATTTAGTAATAAATGCCAAGTAATGTCCCTGATAATCTTTATATTACATTTTGTTTTTAGTCTTCTGTCATAAAGAGTAAGTTGGTTATACTGAGTGTTTGTGAGTTGAATATTATATAAATTTTAAATTGTATTTACACTTGAACAATCCTACTTGAGGCTAAAGTTGACTGGTAATCTTTATTTATGAGTTTTAAAACCTTTAGTGATCTCTTTTGTCTTAAATAAGGGTCATCAGGATCCAGTTGCAGTCACAGTAGAGACCAAGATTATAAGCAAGTTCCCCCAGAGACTCAAACGTGGTAAGTAATGTTATGTCTAAAAAAGTTGAAAAGTTCTTACAGTGGTTTTGAAAGAAACATAAGAAATTTGATCTTACTAGGAAGGACTAAAAAAAGTAGTATAATAAAGAGGTTCAGAGAGATGAGTTGATGATGATCTAAGAATTTAAACATTTAGCCTTATTGTACTATATAATTTAATGCTTCCAACAATACATTTGAGGATCCTAGGATAAAGGCTGTTTACCACATAGTACAGAAGTATTTCAATATCTCAGAAATCTATGCATTCATTTCAATAGATGCCAATTAAATAATGGCTCCAACTTTACATAGTAAATACCCTTCAATGCTGAAAGCTCAAAATGTGACCAGTGACACATCATGGGGCGTTGGTATCTCTGCTCTGCCTTTGTCACTTTTGGTTCCTGAGCCAGTAAGTATACTGTTTTAGTCTTCATTACTGTGTGTTTTTATTGGCCTTCTGGTCAATATAAAAGTTTATCTTTTTAGTTTTGAATCACGGTTATAATTTCTTTAGAGAGAGAATAGAGAGAGAGGGCAAGAGAGAAAGAAGTAGTAGGAATTTGTGGGACCTACTCCATGGTTTTCCCCAGCCTTTCACAGCCAGTCAGGATCATGGGCACATGCATATGTGCCCAGCATGTACAGGTTGATGCAGGAACCAAACCCTGATTTTCCATATGGCTTCCAGCACTGCAGAATGTTGTATTATCACTGCGCCACTATGACTGGGCTCATAATGGTTATAATTATTCAAAAACAAAAACACAGAAAGTAAAGCAAAACTATTGATAAGTCAGGGTTGGGAAAGTACTTAAAGTATAAATTCAAAAACATCAGACTTGGGGCCTAGTTTTATAGCCTAATAGTTAAAGGAGCTAGATTCCCACATTGCTGACCATGGAAGCTTGATCTGGGGCCAGGCATGTGTGTGTGCATGTGTGCTCCAAATCCCAATAGGAGAAATAGTGGAGAAGGGATTGCAGTGTGACCACCCCCTTTGGGAGGTTCCGTCTGTTTCTTTATATCTGTCTCTCTATTTCTCTCTGGCTAGTGCATGTACCCTCTAGCAATTAAAAAGAGAGAGAAAGAGAGAGAAATACTAGACTAAATGAAAATCTCTGGAGCTATATCATTTTACCATAAAAGTAATGCATTCTCTGTTAGTGTTAATTGATTTAGGGCAGAGAAATTATCTGATTCACAGAATCAACTGAACCTGGAATCCCATTCTTTTTTCAGAACGCTCTCTTGCTTCTAGTCTCACAACTCCACTAAAGTGGCAGTTTACCCAAGACTCCCTGACCACAAAGTCCAGAAGCAATTAAGAATCCTATTTCTTGGGGTCAGCAGATAACATAGCAGTTCCATCACTGGACTCCCACATGGCAGATTGTGGTTTGAGTTCCAGACCAGGTGGCTTGAAACTCACACTGGATGCTTGTGCATGTGCGCCCTAGATCCTGGGAGGAGAATGGAGAAGAAGGGATTGTGGTGTGGTCATACCCCCTGAGGGGTGATGTTTCACTTTCCTTCTCACTGTCTCTGTCTCTCCTCCATCCCCCTCCCCAAGCACACATGCCCCAAGGCAAAACCTCTACAAAAAAAAAAAAAAGAGAGAATTATGTTTCTTGTAGTGGCAGCAGCCTTTGGCCAATCAGCCTTTCTTTCGCTTATCATCAAATGCTCTCCTCTCCTGTTTTTATGGACACCATGTATACTTTTCCTCCCGCCTCTCCGCTCATTCCTTATTGGTCTTCATCACCAGATTTTCCTTCTGTTCCTAACCTTCAAATTTGGGAAAGCTTCTGACTGCCCTCTTATTGCTCACTCCACGTTCTTTCATAAGTAGTTCTAATTGCTTCCTGAGTGTAAACACTCTAAATGCTGCTTTCTGATATCTCCCAAATTCATAGAATCTGGTCTTCTCTTCTGAGATTCATGACTTAATAGTCAACTCTCCTACTTGACATTCTCTGTTTAGGTGTATCCAAGTAATTTCGATCTTAATGTATCTGAAATTGAACTTTTAATCCTTTAGTTTTGGATGTACTCTTCTAGTCTTTCACATCTCAGTGAATATTACCAATATCTTTGCATTTGCTCTTGCTAGATTTTTTTCTATACCCTAACACAAATCTATTTTAAATTCCATAAGTCCTATTGCCAGAGTATATCTGGAATCTAACCAGCGTATCTGCTGTTTTCCACCAGTGTACTGCAAGCGACACATTGTCTTGCTTAGCCATTATTATTTGGTCTCTCCCTTTCCAATCTTGCCAGATTCTAATCTACTTTCCACAAACCAAGCAGAGCCATCTATTTTTATTTTTTTATAGACCACAGATTACTTTATTTTTAACACCCATCATGCCATGAATTCATAGGGACTAGGTTTCAGTAGCTCAGGCTCCTTTCTATTGGTTCTCACAAAGTGTGCTTCTCTGGGTGGAGCAGGCTGGTGCTTTAGTTGAACCCAAGTACCTTTCTCTTTGGCTTCCTTCTTTTTCTGGTCATTTTCCTTCACACGTTTTAGGAAGCTATCTCTGCTCTTAGAATGCTTAATATGCTCAGTACGCACATTGATTCTCTTGGCAAGAATCTTGCTGTTAACTTGTTTGTTCACAACAATGCCAACAGCGTGCTGGGTAACATTGTAGACTCTTCCAGTTTTGCCATGGTAACATTTGTGGGGCATTTCTTTTTGAACAGTACCCATCCCTTAATGTCTACAATATCACCTTTCTTGTAGATTCACATATATATTGCCAAAGGAACAACTCCATGTTTTCTAAAAAGCCTAGAAAACATATATCAGGTGCCTCTCCTCTTTCCCTTTGTGTTCATCACTTTGGTTAGTTACTGGAAGATGGTGGTTCCAGCCAAAAAGAACGAGCCATCTATTTTCTATTTTTATAAATATAAATCATATTTTATAATTGTCTTCCAAGTTACTCTGGGTTCTTCAAGAGATAGCATCAAGATACAATTAAGTGTGTTTGGATTTTATTAGGGAAAAACTTATGAGGAAAATAAGGAAGGGAGCTGGGGAAGATTAGTGGGCCATCAGATGATATAAGAATGATTCAGACAGAGAGAGAGAGAGAGAGAGAGAGAGAGAGAGAGAGAGAGAAGAGGAGAGGAGAGGAGAGGAGAGGAGGAGGAGGAGGAGGAGGAGGAGGAGGAGAAGGTTGGGTCTCTGAAAACATTCAGTTCAAGTATAGTGAGGTATGGCTGTGAAAGAGTCTTTGGGTCAAGGTTTGCTCTCCAAGGCTTCTGTGTCTCCAGGGGTTGGAATACTTTGTATGTCTGCTGCACCCAGTCACTGGCTAGGAGCAGCCTGTGGGCAGCATGGCCTCACAGTAAATGAATGCCATTGTGGGTGTCAGAGTGCAGCCACTGGGGTCTTTGGACAGTTACGCTACCTGTAGCTGGAGAACTATTGGCATGTTCTCATTGATACCTGTATTAGTTTTCTAGGGTTGCAGTAGAAAATGACCACAATCTGACTTAACACAACAGAAATGTTTTCTTTTAGAGTTTAGGAGGCAACAAGGAGGCAACATCCAAAATCAAGGTGATGGCAAGATTGGTTTTTCTGAAGGCTCTGAGGAGAAGCTGTTTTATGTCTGCCCCTTAGCTTCTGGTGGCTGCTAGAAGTTCTTAGCATTAATTGGCTTGCAGACACCTGCCTAATCTCTGTGCCCATATTTACACTGCCTTCTGTGTGTGTGTGTGTGTGTGTGTGTGTGTGTGTGTGTGTGCATGTCTGTGCCTCCACTTGTCTTCTAATAAGGACAGTTGTTATTGGATTTAGAGTTCACCGTAATCCAGTACAACCTCACCTTAACTTAATTACCTTTGAAAGGACTCTATTCCAGACAGGTCACATTCTGAGGTTTTGAGGAGAAATGAATTTCCAGGGGAACATATTTGTTTGTTGGAAAAGTCATGACATATTTTCCTATGTAACAATGCATCATGACTTTTCGTATGACTCAATGTTTAACACATTGCATTGCTTTACCTCTTTAAGTCTTAAATAAATAGACCACAAATAAAAAATAAGAGGTTTAATGAAGTAAGTATTATATTAAAGATGCAACTGAGATGGTTAGAAGGGGGAGGAAAGCTAAATTTTGGGGAAGAAAACATATATATGTCTAAAGTGGACACATAGATAGTGTCCACTTTAGACATAATTACATATTTAAATGATGAAAAGTAATCTTTGCCATTCTGTTGTAAACATCTGTGAAACAAGGCAAAAGAGCTTATAGTAAGTAGTCACTAAGCAGGCAATAAGATTTAGGATTTCTACAAAAGAGTAGAACTATTCTTGTCCTTGAATTTATATCCTGGAGAGAGATCAGAGGTAGTGGAACTTAATTCCTTATTCTTTTGTGGTACAATATAATACAAACTCTGATAGACAGTATATGGTTCTAAAATAGACCTCAGTGGGTTCAAGTGAAGCAAAATCTGTCACCTTTCATATGCATTTATTACACAAAACTGAGCTGTGTCATATTTTCTTCTATGACACTTGTACATTCTTTTAAAAATTTTAAAATCATTATTATTATTATATCATTCATTTAATTGATATACACCTTAGCTTGTAGAGATAATTTACCCCAACATAAAATATACCTTGGACCAGTCTGATTGAGAAAAATGTACATGTTATCATCAAAGATAATAAACCACTTCTGCGTCCCACAGATGTCTTACTTATCTATTTTTCTCCCTAATTTCCTTCTCTACACTCTCCCCCTCTCTCACCCTCCTTCCACACTGTCTCCAGTGTCCATAACTATTTTCAATGCTTTTTTATGTCCTCCAGTCTTTCAGTCTCTACCATAGAGTATGGATAGTCAGTATACGTTAGGTGGAGACAATGTCTCTGTTTTATAGCCTGACTTGCTTCCCTCAGCAATAAATCTTCCAAATTCATCCATTTTTTATCAAATGCCAGGGTCTTGTTTTTTTTTTTTTTTTTTTTTTTTTTTTTTTTTTTTTTTTTTTTAATGGCTGAATAGTATTTCATGGAGTATATGTGCCGTACTTTTTCAATCCATTCATCTGCTCATGGATATAGGGTTGGTTTCATGTCTTAGCAATCATCAATAATGCCACAGTAAACATGGATGTACAAGCGCTTTTCCACTGAGCATTCTCTTGTCCTTTGAGTAAATACCCAGGAGTGGAATTGCTGAATTAGAGTAGTTCTATTTGTAGGTCTTTGAGGAACCTCCATATTGTTTTCCATTATGCCTGGACCAATTTACATTCCCACCAACAGTGTAGGAGAGTTCTCTTTTTACCACAACCCTAACAATACTTGTCATTTTTTGTATTTTTTTTTTTTTTTTGAGAGAGAATTTTGCTATAGGATGTGTGCACTCAACTGAGAGACAGAGAGGGACAGAGAGACAGAAAGTGAGAGATCACCACCAGGGACATGGCCACGCCACAGTCCCTTCTCCTCCAGTCTCCTCTTGGTATTTTGGGCATACATGCACATGTGACTGGCATGAGTTTTAAACTGCTGGGTCCGAGACTTGAACATGGTTGTCTAGGTGGGAGTCCAGTGACACGGCCATTACACCATCTGCTAGTCCCCATTTTTTGTACTTTTAAACTTTGCCGTTCTGACAGGGGTTATGTGGTATCTCATTGTGGTTTTAGTCTGCATCTCCCTTATGATGAGAGCTGTTGAGCATTTTTTCATATACTTTTTGGCTGTTCTTATATCTTCCTGAGAGAGTTGTTTGTTCAGCTTATTTTTCCATATTTTAATTGGATTAATCATAATTTTTTGATTAAGCTGCTTGAGTTTCCTGTGTATTTTGATTATCAGTCCCTTATCTGAGGCATAGATTACAAAAATATTCTCCCATTCTGAGGGTTGTCAATTCACACTAATTACTGTGTCTTTTGCTGTGCAGAAACTTCTTAATCTTATGTAATTCCTCTTGTCTATTTTTGGGATTATTGACTATGCCTTGGGTGTTTTTTAAAAAAGTCTTTGCCGGGAACCAGCAGTTAGCGTAATGGCTATGTCGCTGGACTCCCACGTAGTCGACCACGGTTCATGTCCCGGACCCGGTGACTTAAAACTCACACCGGGCGCGTGTGCGTGCGTGCCCAAGATCCCGAGAGGAGAATGGAGGAGAAGGGATTGCGGCGTGACCATCCCCCCTGGGGGGTGATTTCTCGCTTTCTGTCTCTATGTCTCTCTCTGTCTGTCTGGCGAGCGCACGCGCCCTATAGCGAAAACCTCTCAAAAAAAAAAAAAAAAAAAAAAAAAGTCTTTGCCTATCCTAATGTCTCCCAGAGTTTCTCCAGTGTTTTCCACCAGAAGTTTTATAGTTTGAGGTCTTAGGTTTAGATCTTTGATCCGCTTTGAGTTGATTTTTGTCAATGGTGAGAGGTAGGGGTTCAGATTCATTTCTGCAGATAGATACCAAGTTTTTCCAGCATCATCATTGCTAAAGAGGTTTTACTTTTCCCACTGGATTGACTGGTACCATTTGCCAAAAATCAGTTGGCTGTATGTTTTGGGGATTATTTCTGGAGTCTCTATTCTGTTCCATTGGTCCACATGTCTATTTTTGTGTCAATACCATGCTGTTTTGATTATCACAGGTTTATAATATATTTTGGGCTCAGGAAGTGAGATGCCACCCACTCCACTCTTGCACAGGATTCCTTTGGCAATACAGGTCTTTTATGATTCCAGAAAAAATCTATGATTGTCTTTTCTAGATCTGTGAAGAATGTCTCTGGTAATTTGATTGCAATTGCATTAAGTATGTAGGTTAATTTGGATAGAATTGACACTTTGAGTATCAATTTATCCTGTCAGGGACATGTGATGCCCTCCCACTTTTGTTTCATTTTCAATGTCTTTTTAAAGGTTTTCATAATTTTCCTTGTAAAGGTCTTTGACTTCCTTGGTTAGGTTTATTTCTAGGTATCTTGTACATTTTGTGGTTATGGTAAAAGGAATTATTTTCTTCAGTTCTACTTCAGTCAGCTTGTTGTTTGTATATAAAAATACTATTAATTTTTAGATGTTGATTTTGTATACTGCCACTTTACTGTATTCATTTATTATGTCAAGAAGTTTTTCGTGGATAACTTTGGGTCTTCTGAGTATATCATTATGTCATCTGCAAATAAAGACATTTTCAACTCTTCTTTGGCTAGCTAAATCTTTTTAATACTATTCTCTTTTCTGATTGCATTGAATAGGACTTCTAGCACTATATTGAAAAGGAGTGGAGAAAGTGGGCAGCATTGTCTTGAACCAGTTTTTAATGGAAAAGCTTTTGTCCCCATTCAGTGTGATGTTAGCTATGGGTTTTTCATAGATAGCTTTTACTGTGTTGAGAAATGACCCTTCTGAGCCAATTTGCTGAGTCCTAATCATTAGAAGATGTTGTATTTTATTGAGTGCTTTATCTGTATTAATTGAAACAATCAAATGTTTTTATCTTTCTTTCTGTTAATATGGTGTATTACATTTATGGTTTTGCATATATTGAACCACCCTTTTATCCCTGGGATAAAGCCTATCTGGTTGTGATAATTTTTTATATGTTGTTGGTTATGATTTGCAAGTATCTTGTTGAGAATTTTTGCATCTGTATTCATCAGAGATATTGGTCTATAGTTTTCTTTTTATGTCATGTCTATTTTGTGGATGAGCATGATGGAGGCTTCATAAAATAAGTTTGGGAAAATTCTTTCCTTTAGGATCTTTAGAAATAGTTTGAGTAGAATGGAGCTTAACTCTTCTTTAAAAATTTGTAGAATATAGAGATGAAGCCATCAGGACTTGGCCTTTTCTTGGTTGGGAGATTATTTATTACTGAATCAGTCTCATTGCTTATTATGGGTCTATTCATGATTTCTATGTCCTCTGGATTCAATCTTGGTAGATTATATGTGGCCAGGAACTTGTCCATCTCATTCAGGTTCTCTTGTTTGTTGGCATATAGTAGTTCATAGTATCCTCTAATGATGTTTTATATTCCTATTGCATCTGTTGTAATATTGCCTGTTTCATTGCAAATTTGATTAATCTGGTTCTTTTCTCTTTTCCTCTTAATCATTCTAGCTAATGGTGTGTCAATCTTGTTAATCTTTTCAGAGAATCAGCTTTTGCTTTCATTTATTTTTCTTATAGTTCATTTATTTTCTATTTCACTTATCTCTGCTCAAATCTTTATTACTTATTTCCTCCTAGCATTTTTTTCGGATTTTTTGGTTGTTGTTTTCTTAATTCCCTGAGGCATGATTTTTTAGGTTGTCTATTTGCCACCTTTCCATCTTTTTCTTGTGCGCACTAATTGCTATCAATTTCTCTCTTATGACTGCCTTTGTGGCATTCCATAGATTATGGAAACTCATGCACTTATTATCATTTATTTACATAAATCTTTTGATTTTAGTCTTAATTTCTTTGGTAGTTGAGAAGTCATTCAGAAGTAGGTTGTTCAGTTTTTATGTGTTTGTATATTGTTAAGGATTTTTTCTGAAATTAATATCAAGTTTAATTCCATTATGGTCAGAGAAGATACTGGATATAATTTCTATGCCTTTGAATCTGCAAAGGCTTGATTTGAGCCCTATCATATGATCAGGAGGGACAGGGAGGCAAAGTATTAATGGCACAAAGAGGTGTGGTATTATCTGTTGAAGATATTTCGTAGTTTTATCAACAGTACTAGGGAGAAATGTTTACCTGTTTAAATATCCATTTTGTAAGACAAATAATAATGTGATTGGATGTATGGAAGAAAATGGAATGAAAAAGAAAAAAATAAAAAAGAAAGGTTTCTTGTAAGGGTGAGAAAAATGTGTATTTTGTCATTTTAGGGTGAAAAGTTCTATAGATAGCTGTCAAGCCCATTTGATTTATAGTATTATTTAGTTCATATCTCTTTACTCATTCTTTGTCTAGAAGATCTGTCTAAAGGAGATAATAAGTTGTTGAGACCCTCAACAATTATAGTGTTGTATTCTATCTCTCCTTTTAGCTCTAGCAGTCTTTCCTTCATGTATTTGGGTGCTTTTGAATTGTGTGCATAGATATTTATAAGCATTGTGTCTTCTTGACGAATTAGCCCTTTTACTACTATATAATGCCCTTCTTTATCTTTTCTTACAGTTTTTGTCTTAAAGCCTATATTTTCTGAAATCAGTATCATTGACTCCAGCACTTTTTTGATTTCCATTTGCATGGAATGCCTTTTTCTAGCCCATCACTTTCAGTCTATGTATGTTTTTATCCATGAGGTGCATTTCCTATAGGCAATGGATAGAGGATTTCTGTTTTTTAATCCATTCAGCCAGTTGTGTCTCTTGATTGGAGGCGTTAATCTATTAACATTCAACATTATTTTGATATTTCTGAATCTATCATTAAATTAGCTATTGTTTTGGTTCTTTTTTATTCTCTTATTCTAAAATCAGAAGTCTGTCTGATTTTAGTTTTCTTCCTTCAAGCTTATTGAAGAGCTGGCGTGAAGTTGGTAAATTCTTTCAGGTTTTGTTTATTTGAAAATGTTTTTATCTTTTCTTCCCATATGATTTATCTTACTAGGTATAGTAATCTTGGTTGAAATTGTTTTTCATTTAACATTTTGAATATATTTCCCCATGCTTTCCTTGCCTGTGTTATTTCCGACAAAAGAATGGGATATCCTTTTGGAATAACCTTTGTAAGTAACTTGACATTTCTCTCGTGCCAATTTTAGTATCTTGTCTTTGTCCATGGTTTTGGTCAATTTGGCTGTGATGTGTCTTGGAGAAGATCTTCTTGGCTTGATTCTATTTGGGGTCCTTTGTATTTTTTGGGTCTGGATTTTTGAATACCCCTCAAGGTTTGGAAAGTTTTCTTCCAGGATTTCATGGAATTTATTATCAGTGTCCTTATTGTTTTTTTCACTTTATGGGATCCCAGATATCTGGATGTTTGGGTACTTAATGATATCTAGTATTTTTCATATATTGTCCTCATTCTTGGTTATTTTCTCAGTCATTTTTATACATTTTTTCTACCTTCAAGATTCAATCTTCTAGATGAACTAAACTGTTTTTAATAAGTTCGAGAGAGGTTTTGATTTCCTTTATTAGTCTTCTTCTCTAACAGTTCCACTTTGATTATTTTTTATGGTGTCTGTTACTTCTTTCAAATCATGAAAGGACTTCCTCTTCTCCTGGAGCTCATTGTCTCTTTTATCTTTTTTTTTTTTTTCTTTTTTTGGAGAGGTTTTTGCAATAGGGCACGTGCACTTGCCAGTAAGACAGACAGAGACAGAGAGACAGAAAACAAGAAATCACCCCTCAGGGGGAATGGCCATGCCGCAATCCCTTCTCCTCCATTCTCCTCTCAGGATCCTGGGCATGCATACACACATGCCGGCGTGAGTTTAAGCCACCGGGTCTGGGACTCGAACCGTGGTCGACTACATGGGAGTCCAGCAACATAGCCATTATGCTAACTGCTGGTCCCATGGTCTCTTTTATTTTTCATCTTCTGGAATTTGTTGTCTCTCTTCTCTTGCATCTTATTTAGTTTCATCACTATAAATATTCTGAATCGTTTATCTGACATTTTCACAAGTTCCATAGTATTGTCTGTGGATGATGAGGAATTGTGTTTTCCCTTGAGGGAGAGATATTTTCTTGGTTTCTCATATTTATTGTGCCTCTGCAATGGTTTCTAGTCATCAAGTGAATTGTACATTCTTCCTAAATACTTCAAGTTAATTCCGAGTGTTCAAAAGTGAGCAGAAGAAGGTGATCAGGAATCTCCCTGCTGCTCTACTTCCTTGATGCTCACTCAGCAACCTGCACTATTGTCTCTGGACTTGGATAATTCAAAGTCCTCCCAGTTTCTAGAAAACAGATGTACCTAGGACTGAGCTGCTGAACTTCATCTGAGGAAGAGAGAAGGGGTTATGTGGTGAGAGCTTCAGGAAGCTCTGAGGTCTGAAAATTCAGAGGGGTGTGGCACAGGATGAGCCACAGTCTCTCTGCAGCTCAGAGTCCCAGCTGTTCAGTGCAGCCAGTCTTGTCACTGGGGTGGATGTCCTGATGGCATGGGGACCAGAGCAAGATGAGCTTCTTCAAGTCCCAATGGACACACCTGAGAGTTCCAACGCATGTGGGGGAGGGGATGAGCCACACTCTGCAGCACCCCTCCCAGCCACAAATGACTCACTGTGCAGCAAGTCATTCTGGGGCAGATGTCCCCATGGCAAAGGAACCAGGGCAAGACGGACTTCTTTGTGTCCCTGAGAATTTCAAGGCATGTGGGGAGGGGATGAGTCATGCTCTTCAGCACCCTTTCAGCTGTAAACAGCTCATCATGTAGCAAGGCTGTCTGGGGCAGATGTCCTGATGGCATGGGGGCTGGGGCAAGATGGGCTTCTCCAAGTCCTAATAAACACCTATCCTTTATTCTTACCCAGAGCAGGGTCTAAATCAGAATTTCACAGTCTTGCCACCACTGGCATTTTGTTTGCAGGAGGATGCATTGCAGGATGATTAGCAATACTCCTGGCTTCTACCCACTGGATGCCATTAATAAAACCCTCCCATCTCGACTGTGACAGTCAGCAATGAAACCACAAATTGCCCTGAGTCCCATGGGGACAAAACACCCATGGTTGAGAACCACTGGTTTACATCATGGCTGTCCCATGCAAGGTAACACTTGGTCTGCAGGGCAAGGTTCTCAATATGATAACATAATGAAGAAAATGTACTACACAAATTACACATCAGGTAAAGAGGATTGGATTTAAAGCTGTGAAAATAACTAGCTTTCCTGATGACAGTTGTACTGTAGCCAGGCTTCTGTAGTTACACTTGTTAAGTCTTTCAATCAGCAGCCAACTTTTAGAAGAAAGCTTTAACAACAAATGGCTGATTCTTTCTCATCTCTTGGCCCTAGGAGCCCATTAAAAACTTTCAATGGGGAGATTATCTGAATACTACCCAGGACTATAAATGAATGCTGAAGAATTATCAAATTAGCCTATTTCACCTGTCATCTTGTTTGTAGTTTGCTAAATGTCTTGGATAACATCTCTCAAGGTTAGAAAAACCCAGGCAGGCGTCTTGATTTAGCCTGCTCCCATAATGCTTGGCCTCATTAATGTAAACATAATTGATATCTTCTACTTGTTAACAGTATAGAATGTCAAATTTTGAAAGTGTTTCTGAGTTGAAGTTGGGGTTTCTTGGAGAGTCTTGTTGATATTTCTTTTTTCTAACTGAGAGTCTCATCACAGCAGGTTTTTTTCTCCCTCCATGTGAGTTCATTGGAATCAGCACCCTGGCAAAGAATGCTTTCTCCTTCCTAATTCTCTTTAGCATTTATTTGTATCTTTGTTCTGTGGGAATCTTGAACCTACAGTGAGTAAAATGTGGCAGATATCAAAACTGCTGACACTCTTTCAAAGCAGATTGAGGGAACAGCCAAATTTTCAGGGTTGTACTTAATTTGAAAAATTGGTTGGAGAGTCTTGCATGCAGGGAAGCATCTGGGATGTTTGAAATATGACATTGGTGTTCCTGGCTGGAGAGTGAAGGCTATTGACCAGTACACAGAATGAAGCAGGCATGCTGCTCTGCATTTGAACATTACAATTTTTTCTTCCATTTAAAAAAGTGTATCTCTCCTGCTCCCTTTATGATTGAGGGGCTTTAAAATATCTCCATGCACCTCCATATCTCTCTTGGCTTGAAGAAAGGAGAGGAATGGGATGGATCACAGTGCAAGGATACCTGGCTCTCTGTGCCTGTCATACATCATACTTACTCCCCGCTGCCCTTACGAATGCTCAGTGGCAGCCTCAGAAGAATTCTCCCTGTGTTGTCTCCAGCAGGAGTTTCCTTGCCTGTGTAATAATCAGATCTGACCAGATGGTGATGAGTCTGCAAGTGCCTTCTGAATAGATGCTTTTTAATCATTCCAGCTAAGCTTCCCAAATCTAAGTGGACCAATCGGCTGTAGGCTACGCCAGTTATAAGAAATCTCACAATTCGGTCTAAAAGACTATTAATAAATGTGATTTCCCATAGTTAAATGGGAGGGCAATTTTCCCTGTCTGCAGTAATTTATTTTAAATGACTGAAGTGACAGACTGACAGCCATGGAGGCTGGAAACCTGATCACACACAGCTTATACCCTATTTTACTTGTGTGCATGTCTATTCTATATTAAATTTATCACTGTGAGGGTCTCAGGATTGTATATTATTTCCATACACCCTGATAGTTGAGCTTCTGAGTGTCTGAACTTCATGATCTTGGCTGCTATATTGGGCGCTGTGGGACACCATCCAAATTTCTCTTTAGAGACTTACTCCTTTCTCAAGCTGCTGGCCACTGGTGGATTACGGTTGGGTCTCTGTTTTTCGAGGAGTTGCCTCAGCTCACTCAGCAGAAGGGAGCTGCCTCCATCTAGATCACTTCTTTGTACTACTGCTCCTCAGTGCACCCATACTGAATGAATGCCTTAGGCAGGGGTAGAAAGATCCATCCTTGCTTCAATTCTGGACAACTCTAAAGAACTATCCCATCTTCAGAATTGTGCTTGGTTTAGGGAACCAGCAGTTAGCGTAATGGCTATGTCGCTGGACTCCCACGTAGTCGACCGCGGTTCGCGTCTCGGACCCGGTGGCTTACAACTCACGCCGGGCGCGTGTGCGTGCGTGCCCAAGATCCCGAGAGGAGAATGGAGGAGAAGGGATTGTGGCGTGACCATCCCCCCTGGGGGGTGATTTCTCGCTTTCTGTCTCTATGTCTCTCTCTGTCTGTCTGGCGAGTGCACGTGCCCTATAGCGAAAAACCTCTCAAAAACAAAAAACAAAAAAAAAAAAAAAAGAATTGTGCTTGGTTTCAATAAGGCCTCTGACACTCACCTTGTCCCTTTCCCCAGTCTTTCTGCTGTCACTCTGTCACAGATTCTATTTCCTTAGAACACTCCTTAGTGAACTCCATGCACACAGATCTCCTCAGAAACCACTCTGGAACCCAAACTAAGACAGCCACTTAGAAAAAATTTAAAACCCCAAACCAGCAGTGAATGTCATGTTTTGAGGATATTTGCCAGTTGCAACCTAAGGATAATATATTAGACCATGGTAATCTTTTTCTCTTAACACTAGTGATAAGGTATTTTTTCTTTTCATTAAGTAAAAGGTTATAAAAATTGTGAAACAAAGATGCACTGAGAATTTTATTTTTGCCAAGTATTGGACCAGACGCAGGTGACATTAAGATAACAGAGTCTTTGCTCCTGAGGAGCTCGTGGTCTAGGAAAGACATACATCCAATCTCTTCACACCCAAACTTGTAATGGATTTTGATAGAGCAAAGGAAATAATATATATCATATTCTATTAGTGAGAAAATGTAGATCTAGGATACTAATAAGCATTAGAAAAAGTTTCATAATGGATGAGATGCCATTGGGTAATTTTTTTTTTTTTAGAGATGTTTTTGTTATAGGGCGCGTGCGCTCGCCAGACAGACAGAGACAGGGAGACAGAAAACAAGAAATCACCTCTCAGGGGGGATGGCCACACCGCAATCCCTTCTCCTCCATTCTCCTCTCAGGATCTTGGGCACGCACGCACACGCGCCTGGTATGAGTTTAAGCCACTGGGTCCGGGACTCGAACTGTGGTCGACTACATGGGAGTCCAGCGACATAGCCATTATGCCAACTGCCGGTCCCCCATTGGGTAATGTTTTAGAGCAAGAATTGTTACGCTTTTTCACAAAGGGTGGGAATAATTTAGGCCCTAGTGCTATTTGTTGCAGTTGCTTAGCTCTGCTGTGTAAGTGTGTAGGTGTGGCTGTGTTTCAATAGAATATTATTTACAAAAACAGTAAGCTGAATTTAGCTTGTGGCCATAGTTGGCTGACCCTTGTTTTAGAAGATAATTGAGACTTCACTATCAGACAGGAGATCGTAGTGAGGGAGGAATACACATGTTCCTCCCCACTTCCTCTTTCCCTTCCTTCTTCCTTCCTTCCTCCCTCCTTACTTCTCTCCTTCCCTTCAGTCCTCCTTTCCTCTCTTCATTTTCTCCTTTTGCTCACTGCCCCTGCTGGAGCTATTTAACAGAGTACTGCTTCTCATATTCTCTTCTTCTTTTATTACTTAGAAATATACTAACTTGTGCTCATTGATCTTAAAGTGCTTTAGATCACAACTGTGCATAGAGTGAATAAGTTCTACAACTTTTTAGAAATTCGGCCCCAATACCTGGAATGAATATTGAATTTTCATTTCAATGTAAATGTGCTCTCTACTCTGATCCTTTGCTGTAGTTTGTTGGAACAAAAATTCTTATTTCTTGTTGATAATGTACAGCACTCAAATCTTTATGAAAATAGTTGTCTAAATTTGTGTTTAAATTTAAAATTGAAGTTTGGACATTTGGAAGATATTATATTTTATAGAATTCTAGTTGCTCTATCCACACTTGTCTGTCATCTATTTTATATCATTAACTGGAAGATGCTTTCAGTGGGAAAGCTTAAAAGTACTGAAGTCTATTTAGGACAAAAACTATTAAGTCTAAGAAATCATAACTTCTGTCAGATTCTACACAAGTCTTTTCCTAAACTAATTATGTATGCACATCTGAAAGGAAATTATGTATATTTAGGACATTTAATATAGGTGACACATAAGGTCTGATGGATTTGGCAATAAAGAAAAGGAGAAAACTACTTTGCTAGAGATTAGTAAGAAAAAAGAAAAAAATGTGAATAAAATCTTTTAGATTTACCAAACATTTTTTCCCACATAATGTTACTAGTTGACCACATTACAAATAGAAATCGTTTTGACCCCACATTAAGAGCAGTCAGAGGTGGAGAGTTGATGGAGTAGAGGATGATCAATCATGTTTGGAATAGTATAAGCAAGTCGTGCAAGTTATATTCACCTCGGAGGGTGTGTGATGGTCTAAGGCTCACATTTTTATTAGAAAGTATGCAGAACAGTGTGGAATCATAGTAAGTTAAGGCCCCTCTATTTTAAAAATTATATCCCACATGGTTTTCCATTTTACTATCATGTTTTAGGCTGACTGCTCTGCTTCAAACTTCTTATGAATGGGAGCTGGTGTGGTGGGCACATGGCCTTTACTGCATGAGGCACCTTGCTGATTTGGAGAATGAGGTCAATTGCACATGGTCCCTGCAGGTGAGAGGTGCCACACCACATGCTCATGGATGCTCCTTCACTACAGTTACTAGGCCGAGCAAGAGGGTAGTAGGCTTGGATGGGGGACAGGGATAAGAGGAACAAATGCTTGGCAGAGCCAATGCTTGGTCTAGGCTCAAATTAGTCACCTGATGGATAGCAATTATAAGAGCTCTTAGTGGCACAAAGCTCATTTAGTTATAGCTCAGGAACAAGTGAGTTTTTACTTCTCCCTTTGATTATAATCTGGAATTGAGAACCATCCTGAATAGGCCTCTGTAAATCCCAGAACTAACATTTCTGTGCTATTTGATGCTGTTCTCTATAATTTGACCTGTTGGTCCTGTGTTCATGGATTCAGTTCCTCTCCTTTAGTCCACCACAGAATATATGTTAGATCCACGTCATTTGTCTTTCCTACAAAGCAGTATTTTCCCAAATCGTGGTTCATGTTCCAAAGTAGTATGGTAAATGAGTTTAGATGGCTCATAGCGGGGTGTGAAATAATGTCCAATGGTATAGTGAAAAGTCAGTGATATCTCCTTTCAAGTTACTTTTAATTTTTTTTTTTCTTTTTCTTTTTTCTTTGGAGAGGTTTTTGCTATAGGGCACGTGCGCTCGCCAGACAGACAGAGAGAGACAGAGAGATAGAAAGCAGGAAATCACCCCCCAGGGGGGATGGCCACGCCGCAATCCCTTCTCCTCCATTCTCCTCTCGGGATCTTGGGCACGCACGCACACGCGCCCGGCGTGAGTTTAAGCCGCCGGGTCCGGGACTCAAACTGCGGTCGACTACGTGGGAGTCCAGCGACATAGCCATTACGCTAACTGCTGGTCCCGGTTTTTATTATTTTAAATTATGGCAACTTTGTCTTGCTATTTTAGATTGTGACAAGTCTTTTTAAGAAAGTCTTTAAGAACAGCTTTCAGGAGATGAAGCAGGCACTGAAGCATCACAGGCAACAATAGCAGATTAAAATATAAAATATAATACTTTAAAAATTGTATTTATTTTTATGTTTTAGTTTCTCATTTTTTATGCCAAGTAATACTGGTTTCATTTTTGCAGAGGTGATATTCAGTTTTATTCTAAAATAAATTTAAGTAATAGATAATGCAAGTTCAGAAAAACTATTAAACACATACAGGTGGTATAAAAAAATGGCAAAAGTCTGGGAGGTGGTATTTAATAAATAAAGTTTGAAAAACATTGATCCTTTGCTTTTTAATTTTTCTTTACTATTCTGCCTGAGATCCTTGAGTGAATAATGAATACCTTCTGTCTCCACGACTTTAAATAGTATACTGAAGTCTCCTGAATACAGGTCTGTTTTCTGAGTTTCAGGGTCTTTACAGGACCATTAGGGTGTGCACAGCCTCCTCTGGTCAGATGTAAACTCACTTTTTATTACAAAACACTTCCTTCTCCTGTACTCCTAGTCCCCATTATTAGCTATTGTCCAAACTCTGTGACTTTTTCCTCTTGATTCTCTTTTGATTCTGTTCTCCTTCTGTCTGTATTATCAATAGTGCCATAAGTCTGACCCTCAGTTTCTGTTTCTTGGACCAATATACTTGCTTTTCAACTGAATTCAATGCCCTCCATCCATTCTGTTTACCACTGCCCAAGTTATTTTTGTACTGTATAAATCAATACATAGCCCTCCAATGTTTAAAATCCTTGTTGGTTGCACTTTTCTTGTTGAAGTGGTATAAACTCCTTTACTTCATATATGAAGCCTTTTGCAGTTTGTCCTCTGAATACGCATCCATCTTCCTCATCTGTCAGACCTGCTGGTTTCCCATATCACACTATGTAATATAGCAACATTTATAGTTTTCTAATATACTGTTATGTGTTATGTATGTCTGCCCCTGTTCACAAAACTCCATCTATTAAATAGGAAGTCTGTGTGTAGAGTTACTTGGGTTTGATGCCTGCTGTTGCCTCCTGTGAACATGTGATCTTGGTCAGATTATATAATCTTTCTCTTGACTCAGTTACCTTGTCTGTAAAGTGGCGATATGCACTAAGAAAAATTCATATCTCATAGTTTTTTTTTTTTTTTTGAGAAATTTTTTCGCTATAGGGCGCGTGTGCTCGCCAGACAGAGAGAGACATAGAGACAGAAAGCGAGAAATCACCCCCCGGGGGGATGGTCACGCTGCTATCCCTTCTCCTCCATTCTCCTCTTGGGATCTTGGGCATGCTCACACACGCCCCCAGCGTGAGTTTTAAGCCACCGGATCCGGGACGTGAACCGCGGTCGACTACGTGGGAGTCCAGCGACATAGTCATTACGCTAACTGCTGGTTCCCATATCTCACAGTTTTGTTTTGAGGATCTAATAATTTAAATAAGTGAAGTATCTAGAATAGTATTTGAAACACAGTAAGCTGTATGACTTATTTACTATCACTCGAGTGACTTATTTTTTGTCAACTGAATGAATTTCTATTCATTTAACAAAACAGATCTAGTCTCACTTATTCTTGTCTTTATTCACATCCTCAGTGATACATCTTTTTTCTTTCAATGTAAAGTTACAGTACCACCACTGTAACACCTTATTTGAGCACATATCTACTTCATTGCATTTCCTTATTTTCTCCTATTTTTCCCACTACTAGACTGTGAGCTTATTTGGGAAAAGGGTTATGTTTTACTTATTTTATTCTGCAAATAGTAAGTACTCAATTTGTCAAATGCATGGATACAGAGATGTATATAATCTCTTAAAACTATGTTACCATGAAAAATTTCAAATATACACAAGGTAGAAGTGCTCATGAACATGAACCATTATGTGAGGATTCTTTTAAAAGTCCATGAAAAATGTATATTATGAACAAAATTATGCATGGACTTAAAAATTTTTTGCACCAAAAATAAAATGTTACTTTAATTTCAATTTCCTAGGAACTTTTTGAAGTTCCTTCATATGTCTCAAACCTAGCCTCAGACATTAACATTTGGCCATTTTTGTTTAATCCATATTCCCTTTCAGTTTTGTTTCCCTTTCAGTTTTGATGTGGTATTTTAAAGCCAATCCCAAACATCTTTTTTTTTTTTTTAAATTTATAAATAGTCAGTAGCTATCTGTAATAGATAAATTATTTTAAACCTATTCACAATGAGCAAATTGATGGTAGTTTCTTTTATCACCCAATACCCATTGTATATTTAATTTTTTCCAATTACTTTCAAAATGTCTTTGAATTTTGGTCCGATTGCATTAGGGTGCTCCTCACCAAAGTTCATATGTTGTGTTTAGTTCATGTGTCTCAAAACTCTTAATTTCAAGAAACATCCTCTTTTAAGCCATGTGTTATTATTGTTTTTTTAGGATTGAGGTTATTTTACCTTCAGCATTTCTCACATTTTAAATTTAGCTAGTTTGTATCATTAAAAAAATAATTATTTTAAACTTTAATTATTTATTTATGTATTTTAATTTGACCAGAGAGGGGTAGAGTGAGGGGGGGTGGTGGGGGAAAGTGAAAAAGCAAGCCGCCAGGTACGGGGCTTGAACTGTGGTTGGTCATATGGGAGACCAGTGCCCTTAACCACCACTGGCCTTAGCTGATTTGTATCTTTATGCTATTATTTAACATCTTCCTCTATTTTTATTCTTTGTAAAGTTAGATTTAGAGAAGTGATTAAATTCACATTTTATTTATTTATTTATTTATTTGTTTGTTTATTTATTTATTTGGAGAGGGTTTTGCTTTAGGGAGTGTGTGCTAGCCAGAAAGATAGAGAGAGACAGAGAGATAGAAAGTGAGAAATCAACCAGCAGGGGTATGGCCATGCCACAATCCCTTCTTCTCCATTTTCCTCTTGGGATTTTGGGCACATATGCACATGTGCCCGGCATGAGTTTAAGCCACCAGGTCCGGGACTCAAACCGCGATCGACTACATGGGACTCCAGTGACATAGCCATTATGCCAACTGCTGGTTCCCAAATTCACATTTAATTTTTTTAGTAGAATAATTCATAGATTCTCATGTACTTCCTTAATTATATTGCATTAGTCAGTGATAACATAATGTTTGACTGTTTGATTTTAGTAGTGTTAAGATTTATCAGTGAGAAAAAAAAAAAGGTTTTTCAGTGAGTTTAGCTAGTGTCAACCCCATTCATCTATTTAAAAAGGTCCTCATTAGTACCAGCAGATGACATAATGGTTGTGTCACTGGACTCCCTATAGTCTTTGAGTCTGGGACTAGTGATTGAAAATTCATGCTGGGTGCATGTGCACGTGTGCCCAAAATCCCAAGAGGAGACTGGAAGAGAAGGGATTGTGGTGTGCCTCCTACCCCTGGGAGGCGGGGTGATTTCTCACTATCTCTGTCTTTCTCACAAGTGAATGTGATGCCCTAGCAAAATCTCTCTTAAAAATAATTCCTCATCATCTTTCAACTTCATACTTGGTAGTCTTTGAATGATCATTGCCTTGAGCCATTCTTTCATTAGGAGTTGAAAAATGATGATTTCCTAATTTTGCTTATTAACTGTGATTCTTGTATAAAGAGGATCTTTCATTAATGTTTGGTTACCGTATAATACAATTCATAAAGGGAATAAAAGGACAAATGCTTCATTCCTTCTCTTTATAAATTTTTAGAACAATGTAGTATCCTAGCAATGTCTGCAAGTCATCAGTACATTGTTTTGACCCTAATTTTAACCTCTTGGAATTTTATATATTTGATGTGTTTCAGCTGATTGCAGTCAGCGTACTTCTTTTCCTTCTTTATGGGGCAGAGTGAAAGGGAGAGAAACAGAGATAGTTATTTTGACAGGGTCTTGGTATGTCATGATCCTCCTGCTCCCATCTTCCAATTAGTAGGGTTCTGGCATGTGCAGTTGCAGTCAGCATGGTCAGGTGGCCAGGGAGCTGAACTGGCACCTTCCGTGTGCCTTTCAGCCTCGTAAGTCATGGTGCTGTGTTATCACTGCAGCTGGCCATTTTCTGATGCTAAAATTATTCCAGCTTTGATTTATGGGAGCCGTTCAATGTACACCTGAATCTTTTTAACATGTATTTAGGACTCTTCCCCAGCATTCTGTCTGGCAGGTACAGGCTGGGTGCCATCTTTCTCATTTACTGTCCCAGACTTGGAATTATTCATTTCTTTAAGAAGTCCTACTTCTGTTAAGCAAGAAATGGATTTGGAGATGATAATCTGTAGGCTAGTGGTGGTATAGCATTGCTCCTAGGCCCTGTTGGTTGGTAGAACTGGGAAATACACATTTTATTGAAAGAGAAAAATATAAGATTATACTATTATTTCTAGTTCAAATGACAGATTTCAGGGCTTGTATTTAGCTGTATTGATATTTTTATAACTCTCTTACACTGAAAATCATGGTTCCTTGTCATATTAATGCAATTATGTGTTTTAATTTAATGTTTTAATGGTTTCACAATTAAAACTTTACAATATTGGTAATGTTAAAGAAGAATGAGAACTAGACAGTAGTCAAAAAATTAAAAATAAAGTTTGTTGAGAACTATTGTAATAAGGGAAAAGAGGCCCCAGTAAAGACTTAGGATCAATTCTAAATATAGCATGGACAGGTAGGGATATATAGCCAAGGAACAGGGTGGGGGTCACTGCATAGAAAATTACTAAGAGGCAACATTAAGGATCAGAAGGGATTCAGATTAAGCTGATTTACCAGGATTCTTGCTGGAGGCAGACCAGAATAATCGGATACCAGCTGGAGTATGGAAGAGTAAGAATGGTTTGACTTGACAAGAGTGATCACATGAACCGATTTAATAGGATTCTTGCTAAAACTGGGTGATTCAGTCCCAACAAGGGAAGACATTGACTCTCAAGGCTGAAGCTTAGTTGAGAAGAAGGCTTAGAGGAGCCTCACTAAATTTGGTTCAGAAGAGAGTCTGCCACTAATAAAAATAAAGCAAAACAATAAACTTTGTTAATGTTTCTTTGTGTGCGTGTGCATTTTATATTTAATATTTAAGATGGTCAACAAAAATTCTGAGGTTTATTTATTTCTTTAGATTTTTGTTGTTGTTGCTGGAGGGCATGGCTCTTACAGGAGAGAGAGACACACAGAGAGAGAAGGAAAGTGAGAAATCACTTGGGTTGGGGGGATGGCTATACTGTATTCCCTTCTCCTCCATTCTCCTCTCAGAATTTTGGGTATAAATACACTTGCACCTGATATGATTTTCAGGCCACTAGTCCAGGACTCAAACTATGGTTGGTCATATGGGAATCCAGCATTTTAACTACCATGCCATCTGCTGGCCCCAGAATTCTGATTTTTAAAGACACTTGAAATTATTCTACTTGTATTAGTGCTATCAATATCATAAATATCTAGGTTTATTTTTTTTTGCATGAATTGTTCATTTCTTTTCATTGCTGAGTAGTATTCCATTACATGGATATCCTACAGTTTGTGTACATATTGCTGAATCATATATATATATATATATATATATATATATATATATATATATATATAAGCTTGTTATAGGGCAAACTGAAAGTGTACTTTTGTGCACCTGCAATAGAGTGAAGAGAGAGCAAGAGAAAGCACTTCTCTCCCCAGTGGGTGGGGGGAGATGGCTATGCTGCAATCCCTTCTCCATTTTCCTTTTGGGATATTGGGCATGCATGCACATATACCTGGCATGTTTTTCAAACTACTGTGTCTGGGACTCAAACTATACAGCCAGTCATTTGGAATCCAGCTGTCAATTTTTTTTTAATTATATATTTTATTTATTTATTTATTTATTTATTTTCATTTCATTTTCTTCCATACATTCAATCACATTATTATTTGTCTTACAAAATGGATATTTCAGCAGGTGAACATTTCTCTCTAGTACTGTTGATAAAACTACAAAATATCTCCAACATATAATACCACACCTCTTTGTGCCATTAGTGCTTTGCCTCCCTGTCCCTCCCCCAAATGGGAATCCAGCTGTCTTAACCAATGCTGGTCTACTGAATCCTGTATTTTGTGAAGGACTTTTGCATCTATATTCTTGAATGTGGGTTTTGTAATTTTTTTCTTTTTTTGGTTTTGGTATCAGAGTAGTATTAATTTCATAAAATTAATTGAGAAGTATATTCTCCTCTGTTTTCTGGAAAAGATTGTGTACAATATGTTAATTTAAACATTTGTTAGAATGTTTCTTGTCTTCTTGCCAATATAATCTTCACTTTTTTTCATACACATCTGTTGTTTAACCAGCCCTAAGTGCTCCAACATTGATGATGTTTTAAAATTTAGATCTATGTTTTATTTAACACCTTCTACTTCTTTTAAATGTTTCTTGTTAATTGATTCCAACTTTCTGTTCTGTAGTCATATTTTTTTGATGTAATTTCATTTTCTATTAATATCTAATTTAGAATTTCCTTAAACTTTATATCTTGTAACACTTTTAGTTGTTAGCTGCAATCCTTTTAATTGTTCATTTTAACTGAGTTTCCTGCATTTTAGATAGAAGTACTGTTTAGCAGGCATGAAAGTCAGGCTTGCTTTTTAGCTTTGTTAACTCCAGGTTTCTTCTTTGGTTTCCCTGAGCTGTGTTAAAAAATGAGAGCAAGAGATATTTATCTACAAACCATATCTATAACACTGTCTGAGATCTACCTCTTCTGCTCTTTTTGACACCTATTAAATTTTTTTCCTTCTTTTATTTATTTATTTATTTTTTTCTTTCATTTATTTATTTTTACATTTTTCCACAAACATTTACTTTACAAAGCAAAAAATTTTAGCTCATACTCCATAATTCTTGACAGTTTACAAACAACTTTCAAAATTTCAAAATACTGAATTTTAAGGATAATGTTCAAAATATGTCTTACAATTTTGTATAATTTTATAACTCTATAACAACAGAAGCAGTATGGTTTCAAATATATATATATATATATATATATATATATATATATATTTTTTTTTTTTTTTTTTTTTAGAGTGCAGACCCTCGGTATATATTAAGTGGGGACATACAATGCCTCTCCTTCATAGCATGGCTTGCTTCACTCAGCAGTAAGTCTTCCATATTCATCCACTTCCTTTCAAAAGCCAGGGTTTTGTTGTTTTTTATGGATGAATAGTATTCCATTGAGTATATGTGCCACAGTTTTTCTAACCATTCATCAGTTCGTGGGCATTTAGGTTGTTTCCATGACTTAGCAATCGTGAAAAGTGCCGCAATAAACATCGATGTGCAAGCACTTTTTCGATTAAGTATTCTTCTGTCCTTCGGGTAGATACCAAGGAGTGGGATTGCTGGATCATATGGTAGTTCTACTTGTAGATTTTTGAGGAATCTCCAAATTGTTCTCCACAGTGGTTGCACCAATTTACAATCCCACCAGCAGTGTAAGAGAGTTCCCTTTTCACCACACCCCCTCCAGTACTTATCATTTTTTGTTTTTTTAATCTTAGACATTCTGACTGGGGTTAGGTGATATCTCATTGTTGTTTTGATCTGCATTTCTCTTACAATGAGGGATGTTGAGCATTTTTTCATATGCCTTTTAGCTATTCGTATGTCATCTTTAGAGAGTGGTTTTTTCAACTCATTCTCCCATCTTTTAATAGGATTGATTGACTTTTTCCGGAGCAGCTGCTTGAGTTACTTGTGAATTCTGGTTATCAGTCTCTTGTCTGATGCATAGTTTACAAAAATATTTTCCCATTCTGAGGGCTGTCTGTTCACACTAATCACTGTGTCTTTTGCCATGCAGAAACTTCTTAGTCTGATGTAATCCCACTTGTCTAGGGATCATAGACTGTGCGTTGGGAGTCTTATTTAAGAAGTTTTTTCCTACCCCAATGTCTCCCAGATTTTCCCTGGTGTTTTCCAGGAGCAGTTTTATAGTTTGAGGTCTTATATTTAGATCTTTGATCCACCTTGACTTTATTTTTGTCAGAGGTGAGAGGTAGGGGTTCAGATTCATCTTTCAGCAAGTGGAGATCCAGTTTTGCCAGCACCATTTGCTGAAGAGGTTTTCCTTTTCCCACTGGATTGACTGGTACACCTTGTCAAAAATCAGTTGACTGTATGTTTGAGCATTCATTTCTGGGGACTCTATTCTGTTCCATTGGTCCTCCTGTCTGTTCCTGTGCCAGTACCATGCTGTTTTGATTACCACAGCTTTGTAGTATATTTTTGGGTCAGGGAGTGAGATGCCGCCCACTCCACTCTTCTTGTGCAGAACTGCTTTGGCAATACGGGGTCTTTTATGATTCCAGACAAACTTTATGATTGTCTTTCCTAGATCTGTGAAGAATGTGTCTGGTACTTTGATTGGCATTGCATTAAATAGGTAGATTAATTTGGGTAAAATTGCCATTTTGATTATATTAATTCTTCCAATCCAGGAACATGGGATGTCCTTCCACTTTTTTGTGTCATTTTCAATTTCTTTTTTTATCTTCTCATAATTTTTCTTGTGGAGGTTTTTAATTTCTTTAGTTAGATTTATCCCTAAGTATCTTATACTTTTTGTGGCTATGGTAAATGGAACAACTTTTTTCAGTTCTGAGTCTGCCTGTTGTTCATATACAGAAATGCTATAGATTTCTGGATATTAATTTTGTATCCAGCAACGTTACTGTATTAATGTATTACTTCCAGAAATTTTTTTTATGGAAACCATTGGGTCATGTCATCTGCAAATAGAGAGAGTTTCACCTCTTCTTTTCCTATTTGAATGCCTTTTATTTTTTCCTCTTTTCTGATTGCAATGGCCAAGACTTCTAGTACTATATTGAAGAGGAGTGGAGAAAGTGGACATCCTTGTCTTGTATCCGTTTTTTAGTGGAAAAGCTTTCAGCTTTTCTCCACTGAGGATGATGTTCGCTATGAGTTTTTCATTGATAGCTTTTATTGTGTTGAGAAATGACCCTTCTATGCCGATTTTGCTGAGAGTCTTGATCATGAAGGGATGTTGTATCTTATCAAATGCTTTTTCTGCATCAATTGATATGACCATATGGTTTTTATCTTTCTTCCTATTAATATGGTGTATTACATTTATGGTTTTGCGTATGTTGAACCAACCTTGCATTCCTGGGATAAAGCCTCCCTGATCATGATGTATAATCTTTTTTATAAGTTGTTGTATACGATTTGCTAGTACCTTGTTGAGAATCTTCACGTCAATATTCATCAGGGATATTGGTCTATAGTTTTCCTTCCTTGTCCTGTCCTTACCTGTTTTAAGGATTAGGGTGATAGAGGCTTCATAGAATGAATTAGGGAAAGATTCACCCTTTTGGATATTTAGAAATAACTTGAGCAGAATGGGGGTTAACTCTTCTTTGAAAGTTTTGTAGAATTCAGAGGTGAATCCATCAGGGCCAGGGCTTTACTTTGTTGGGAGGTTATTTATAACCAATTAGATCTCCTGGCTTGTTATGGACCTATTCCTCCTGACTCAATCTAGGTGTATTATACATGTCCAGGAATTTGTCCATCTCATCCAAATTATCTTGTTTCTTGGCATACAGATGTTCATAGTATCCTCTTATAATTTTTTTTATTTCTACTATGTCTGTTATTATTTTGCCTGCTTCATTGCAGATCTGATTCACCTGGTTCTTTTCTCTCTTCTTAATAAGTCTCGCTAATGGTGTATCAATTTTGTTTATCTCTTCAAAGAACCAGATTTTACTTTCATTTATTTTCTGTATAGTTCGTTTATTTTCTATTTCATTTATTTCTTCTCGTATCTTTATTATTTCCTTTCTCCTGGAGTTTTTTGGATCTTTTTGCTGTTGCTTTTCCAATTCTGTGAGACATGATGTTAGGTGATCCATTTGCCTTCTTTCCATGCTCCTCTTATGTGCACTAATTGCTATGAACTTCCCTCTTATGACTGCTTTAGCAGTGTCCCAAAGATTATGGAAACTCGTGTCCTCATTGTCATTGGCTTCCATGAACCTTTTGATTTCAGTCTTTATTTCTTCAGTAGTTGTGGAATCATTCAGGAGTAGGTTATTAAGTTTCCATGTATTTGAGTATTTTTGAGGATTTCTCTTGAAATTAAACTCAAGTTTAATTCTATCATGGTCGGTGAAGATGCTGGGTATAGTTTCTATGCTTTTGAATCTGTAGAGGCTTGCTTTGTGCCCAATGATGTGGTCAATCTTAGAAAATGTTCCATGTGGTGGCAAGAAAAAAGTGTATCTCGAGGTTTTGGGATGGAAAGTTCTATAGATGTCTGTTAAGTCCATTTTATTTATGATATTGTTTAGATCTTTTATCTCTTTACCTATTTTTTGTCTAGATGATCTATCCAGGGGGGATAGTGCAGTGTTAAGGTCTCCAACAATTAGTGAGTTGCAGTCTATCTCCCTTTTGAGATCTAGCAGTCTTTCCTTCACATATTTTGGTGCTCCTGTGTTAGGCACATAGATATTAATAAGCGTTATATTTTCTTGATCGATTGATCCTTTTACTACAATATAGTGCCCTTCTTTGTCTCTTCGAACAGTTTTTGTTTTAAAGCCTATTTTGTCAGAGATTAGTATTGCGACTCTAGCTCTTTTTTGGTTCCCATTTGCATGGAAAAATCTTTTTCCAATCCTTCACTTTCAGTCTATGTATATCTTTATCCATGAAGTGGGTTTCCTGTAGGCAACAGATAGAGGGTTTTTGTTTTTTAACCCATTCAGCCAGTCTGTGTCTCTTGATTGGAGAGTTTAATCCATTAACATTCTATGTTATTATTGATGTTAATGGATCTGTCCTGACGTTTAAGTTGGCATTGTCTTAATTGCCTTTTACTCTTTTGTTTTTGGCTGTTACTTCTTTAGTTTTCCTGGAACAGTACTTTCTTCAGGGTTTCATGGAGAGCTGGCCTGAAATTTTTAATTCTGAAAACAATGGCATTCTATTTGCAATTTCTTATCATGTAGGGCTTTGAGTATTTTTTTGACTCCAGTGGGCCCCCGCACCCTCAAAACATTCTACAGTCCCTTTAACTCATCTACAGCTGGAAGCTGTGAAATCTCCCAGCAGTTAAGATTGTCCAGTGTTTGGCCATTTGAGTCTTCCACTCTGAGTGGAGACCTTCTTTTTTAGGAGTGAATACTTCTTGGTAATTCCTAGGTTTCTTGCCTTTTAGAACCTGTCAGAATTTCCTTTTATTCCCTTCACTTATTCCTGTTCAGCTGATATTCTTTCTGGGAATGAATATCTTTCTGTTGTGGTTGTCAGTGGGATTTATGGGATAATGTGTCACCTTGTTTTGCAATCTGTTCTGTTTATTGCGGTGTAATAAACAAGCCAGAACAATAATTTATTATTTTGTCTCATGACAAAATAATCATGGATTATTTTTTGGATCATGGATTCAGGCACAGCATGGTATTTGTGTCTTATTTCTGTTTCACAATGTTGCAACCTCAAGTGAGATGACTTGAATAGTTGAGAGTTTTGACACCTGGCGACTGGTCAACCATATTGTGTTCTCTCCACATGGCTAACTTAGAATTCTTTAGAATTCTAAGGTAGTTGAAGTTCTTAAATAGCATCTGAAGTCTCTAAGAGACCAAGATGGAAATGGGCAATTTTTGATTTTTATTTATTTATTTTTTAAGGGTAGGCCTGGAAATGGCATAGTATCACTTTCACCTACTTGTATTAAAAACAGTCATAGGATAGGCCAGACATAAGGGCAAAAGGAATGGCTGTGGCCTGCTTATTTTTTTTAAGAGAGATTTTTGCTATAGGGTCATATGCTTGCCAGAAAGACAGAGAGAGACAGAGAGGCAGAGAGCAAGAAATTACCCACCAGGAGGAATGGTCATGCCACAGTCCCTTCTCTGCCATTCTCCTCTCAGGATTTTGGGCACTCTTGCACATATGTCCAGTGTGAGTTTTAAGCCGATGGATCTGGGATTTGAACTATGGTTGACTATGTGTGACTCTAGCAATGTAACACCATTTGCTGGTCCCATGTGGTCTGCTTTTTAGACCACTGCAATTATCCTAGTTACTCTGTTAGCTTCTTAAAACATAACAGCTTTATTGGATGTAATTCATACATTGTACACTTCAATTAAAACTGCACAATTAAACAGTTTTTAATACAACAACCCCCAACTTATGATGGTTCAACTCATGATTCTTCAACTTTACAATGGGTTTTCAGGTAATCACCTCATCCTAAGTCAAGGAGCATCTAGGCTTTACAGTGATTTAACTTAGAATTTTTCAGCTTTATGATGGGTTCATTCGAGGTACTAAATACATGTTTAGCTTATGCTATTTTTGATTTATGGTGGGGTTTTAGGGATATAACACCATCATAAGTTGAGGAGCATCTGTATATACGCAGAGCTGGGTAACCATGCTCAATCAATTATAGCACATTTTCATCATTGCAAAAAGAATTCCTGTTAGTACTCATTAGCAGTCACTCCCCATTTCTGTTAGCTTTCTAAAGAAGATTGGAAAAGTTCAAACAGCAGGAAATCATTACCACTGTCTTACTCAAATTTGTTTTTGATTTTCTTTTAAAGGGCATACGTCTGGTTTCTGAGATAGGTATTATTATTTATTTTATTTGTAAATAGGTAAGTTATATATATTTAAATAATACAAAGTGATATTGTGATATATGTACATGATATGGACATTTAATTAAGCTAATTAATATATCTAATAACTTGAATACTTATCTTTTTTGGTGAGAACATAGAAAATTTTCTTCTAGAAAATTTGAAATATACAATACATTATTGATAACTATAGTCATCATGTTATGCAATAGACCTTAAAAAACGTACTCCTCCTGTCTAAAAAGTTTATACCCTTTTTACTGAGAATAAGACAAAACTGCAATTTTGAAACTATACCAGTAAAATGAGATGTTATCTTCTTTATTACCTACTAGATGTAATAGGGAACATATGAAATGATGAAAATAAAAACAGTTTTAAAAGGCTGAAAATCCGTTCCGCATGTATTATTTATTATTACTTAAATATTAAACAAAAGGAAAATGAAGCATTTTGAGAACATATTATCATAGATTTTGTATATTTCTCAGTAGTTATGGTATCAGTTGTCCAATATTAAACTTTAAAAACTCCTAAATTTTAAACATAGCCCTCACATTGAAGGCAGAATGAACTTAAATATTCTTTCCCAGTGAAATAAATGTTTACTTACACAGTTCTGTTTTCTCTTCTGAGCCCACATGACAATCCAGAAAACATGGAGAAATAGATTTGGTGAGTGCGGACTGCGAAGCAGTGCCTTGGCACTGAGAACTTGGTCCACCAGCGCTGCTTCTCCTATCTCACCTTCTTCGGCATCCCGGCCTGGCAATGCTGCCTGGATCACAGTGCTGGTGAGGATGTGACTGGCTGCTTTGCTCAATGGGGGCCCTGAATGGAGGTGAGATCATATTATATATCCTACAAATTATGATGCTTTTGTCCCAGAGAAATGCCAAGCAAGACTGTCTACTGGGCCATTGTATACTGGGCCACTCCTGAAAAATCAAGATGTGCAGTCCTTACTTAAGATACGTGTTGTTTCTTTGCCTTTAAACTATCTCCGAGTCATATGGCAACTGAAGAAGTGGCTGCTTTTCTCTGGCGACTGGGTATATTCGCTCAACAAAGGGACCTAGTCAGGTTTGGCAGTGGCACCTGGGGAAGAAGAGGGATTTGTGGAAAGTTAGTAACACTCCCACCAATAGGTTATGTATATACAGCATATATTCCGATATTCGCTTACTCACATGGAGAAAGAATCAGTGCCATAGCTATTAGATTAGACATAATTTGGCCAGGTTTAGAAGATGTATTTTTGTTACTGGATTCAATTTAAATTATTTTATGTTTTATACATATAGATCCCTAATGAAACATGAGGAAGTCCTCATGTCTTAAATTCTCTCTTCAAACTTTATGCTCTACTTCTCAGAGGTTGGAGACAAGCTTTGTTTTAGTTTAACTTTCATTTTCTCCCTTTTTTTTTTTTTTGGAGAGGTTTTTGTTATAGGGCGCGTGCGCTCGCCAGACAGACAGAGAGAGACAGAGAGATAGAAAGCGAGAAATCACCCCCCAGGGGGGATGGCCACGCCGCAATCCCTTCTCCTCCATTCTCCTCCTGGGATCTTGGGCACGCACGCACACGCGCCCGGCGTGAGTTTAAGCCACCGGGTCCGGGACTCGAACCACAGTCGACTACGTGGGAGTCCAGCGACATAGCCATTACGCTAACTGCTGGTCCCCATTTTCTCCCTTTTAAAGATATTGTTAGTCCTTAATTCATAGGTTTAAGACATTTGAGAGGAAGTATGTAAATTCTCTTTCATATACTTGAAGTCTTATATAACTGCTACTCATGTGGGAGGTATTGTTCACTATTGAAATATTTGATCCCCGATGAAGATTCTTGGGATTAATTTGCTGTTTCACAACCTGTTTGGTTTGTGTCCTACAAATTCTTTGACTCCTTAAACATCATTTTTTATCTATAAAATGAGGATAAAACCAATATCTTCCCCATGAGGCTGTTGTCAGAATTAGACATTTTATATATATATATATATATATATATATGTATGTATGTGTATATATATATATATATATATACACACACACACACATACATACATATATATATTTTATATATATATTTTTTTACACAGTGTGTGTGTGTGTGTGTGTGTGTGTGTGTATGTGTGTGTGTATATTGTAGTTTAGTTTAGTTGGGAAAATGCTGACCCTCATAGACACTAGCTATTATTATTAATAGAACCATTAGTTGTATTAATAAAGAAAATGGAAAACTGAATTTAAAAAATTACTAATTTTACAAAGGTTTTATTGAGATTATTCTCATCAACTTGGAATTTTATTTTATAGATGTCCCACAAAGACTGTGGTTTGTTTTTTTTTTTTTTTTTCTGTTCATTTCTCATGTAAACATGGCTTCCTTTGCTAAAGGAAAAGCTTACATTTTGCATAGTAAAATACCAGGAAGTGAAAAGAGTGATCTCTTTGTTTCTTTGCCATCCTATACTTTAAGTGCTACTCTGGGGAAATGGGTTATTGGATGCATGAGTGCAGAGGACTGGCTCTGCCTCCACCCTGGGCCCTGCACATTTTTGGGCACCAAACTTGTGAGTACTTGGACACCTGGCCCAGATAGGCTCCATCTCCCAGGAGGAAGAGGGGCCTCCTGCCTCTGACCTAGAATTATGGCATTGTAAGTTTCCATCATTTGATCTTCTGATTTTTCTTAGATACGTTGTGATCACTTCATGCTCAACCTTCATTACTGCAGTGTGGTTTCATCTGCTTCATACCACTGACCTAAATCCTCTTCAAAATAGATCATAATGTCAGAACTCAGTTCTTAATTCAAAATTTGAGGCTAATTTCATAGCTGGGTTGAAGCTAACCTATTTATCTATGAAAGGATCTATAACTATCTATAAAGATAGTTCTTTATTTTACTTTCATTTCTGTCAAACCACTCAACGCAGGTGTTACAAAGGTCTCTGCGTTCGTGTATATGAAGAAACAGTTTGTTCATTTCTCATAAATGATCTGATCTTTGCCACGAGCCACTGGCTGAGTTAAAACAGTTCCCTTCAGGTATACGTTCAGTGCTTCAGAATTCTACCACGTCCTCATGTTTGCTCACATGAGGGAGGCTGAGAGTACAAGGGCGTTCACTGTCTCCCCTGGCTTCAGAGAAGGGGCCTCAGCTCTGTGTGTCCTTGTGCTGAACTCTGGATCCTTACTGAATTCTGCAGCAATGATGTCCTTTATCAGCCCAGCTCAGATGGCCTTGCTGGCATCCTCCTCTGCTGCAGTTTGAAGCTAAAGAACAAGTGGTCTCTCTTCCTTCAGCTTGGATGGGACCTCTGTGCCCATATGCTGTCTTGACCCTACTTCAACTCTTCCAAGTACCATGACTCTCACTGAAGTCTGTCTGTGATTTCTTTTTGGTCTCCAGTCTGCAAGGTCCCTAGTTATAGGGGCTGACTTCCTGCTAGTCATCCCATCAGTTATATCCCATTAATTATATGCATAACCCTCCTCAGGGCATGTGAGAATTTCTGAATTCCTTTCATGCCACTATGAGCGAGCTAGAGAGGTAAACTCAGGCCCTTTCTCGGTCTAATATTCCATGTCACTGACTGTACCTTGAGAGAGCTACCCTAGATTGGCTGGCCCCTCCCCAAGGGCCAAAGCCAAAGTGGTGTAAGGGACCACTGACCCATTGAGAATGGAAGTGGGGTAGGATTTTTCTTAGCTCCTCATTGATGAACACAGACTTTTTTCTTTCTTTTTTATTTAATATTATGGAATCTCCAGTTTTGAATCTCCTGTTAGCACAATATACCAACATTTCTTCTCTCTGTAGTCATCTACTATCCCTCTTTAATTTCCCCCTAAATTTTGTTCTTTTATTATTGTTTCTTCTTTTTCTTCTTGTTCTTTCTCTTCTTTTTTTTTTATAGACCATAGATTAATTTATTTTTTTTTTTATTTTTTGAGAGGTTTTCGCTATAGGGCGCGTGCGCTCGCCAGACAGAGAGAGAGAGACAGAGAGACAGAGAGCGAGAAATCACCCCCCAGGGGGGATGGCCACGCCGTAATCCCTTCTCCTTCATTCTCCTCTCGGGATCTTGGGCAGGCACGCACACGCGCCCCACGTGAGTTTTAAGCCACCAGGTCCGGGACGTGAACCGTGGTCAACTACGTGAGAGTCCAGCGACATAGACATTACGCTAATTGCTGGTCCCAGATTAGTTTATTTTTAACATCTATCGTGCCATGAATTCATAGGGAGTAGGTTCCAGTAGCTCAGGCTCCTTTCTATTGGTTCTCACAAAGTGTGCTTCTCTGAGTGGAGCAGGCTGGCGCTTTAGTTGAACCCAGGTACCTTTCTCTTTGGCTTCTTTATTTTTCGGGTCATTTTCCTTCACACATTTTGGGAAGCTACCTCTGCTCTTAGAATGCTTAATATGCTCAATACGCACATTGATTCTCTTGGCAAGAATCTTGCCCTTAACTTGTTTGTTCACAACAATGCCAACAGCATGCTGGGTAACATTGTAGACACTTCCAATTTTGCCATGGTAACATTTGTGAGGCATTTCTTTTTGAACAGTACCCATTCCCTTAATGTCTACAATATCACCTTTCTTGTAGATTCGTATATATGTTGCCAAAGGAACCACTCCATGTTTTCTAAAAGGCCTAGAGAACATATATTGGGTGCCTTTCCTCTTTCCCTTTGTGTTTGTCATTTTAATTAATTACTGGAAGATGGCGGTTCCGGCCAAAAGGATCTTCTTTTTTTTTTTTTTTTTTTTTTTTTTTTAAAGAGAGATTTTTGCTATAGGGTGTGTGTGCTTGCCAGAGAGACAGAGAAAGACAAAGAGACAGAAAGCAAGAAATCCCCCCCCCACCCCCGGGGGATGACCACACCACAGTCCCTTCTCCTCTGTTCTCCTCTCAGGATTTTGGGCACATATACACATGTTCCTGGTGTGAACTTTGAGCCACTGGTTCTGGGACTCAAACTGCAATTGACTACATAGCTGAGTTCAGTGATAGAACCATTACATCATCTGTTGGTCTCTTATTGTTTCTTTTTAAATACTATCACTATCATAATTCCTGGTGATGTCACCATCTATAAGATATCCTGGCCTCTTATCTCCTTGATCTGATTTTCTCCAATCATATTGGCTCTATTTCTACCACTCATTTCTATTTATAGCATAGGTTTTACTGTTATTATTAAGTATATCCCTTCTATAATTTCAGTTTCAAGCTTTGCATTCTCTGACTACTACCTTTTTTCATTCCAGCCAACTTTCCATCAATACTCCAACAACAATCCTTCTATACATAGGGACCTGAAATTAACTGATTACCACATTTTCCTTTTCCCAGAAGCCTTCACACATTTTTCAGTGAGAATTCCATGTTTCATTATTTTGATCATTCTTTGCTATAAAACCACTCCTTTTTTATTTATCTTGTTTTAATATACTACCTTGCAAAATCGATACCCGTAGTTAAATCCAACTGCATCTGCCTACCCTCTGATCATGCATGCAACACTGAAAATTTGCCAGTACAGTGACTTGTTTCACTTAAAATTTATGACAGCTAACCTCAAGTTGGCCCTAATGATGTCCAACAACCATGTTCTATTTCGCTAGTATATTCAGTCCTTAGATGATATTTCAGGCCTTTGTCTTTCCTCTAACATTCTCATCACCTCCTCCTTCGTCTTTATTCACTGCAACTAATGATCAAATGAAAACAATCAAAAGAAAACTTGCCTCAGGCTATGTATTTTTTTTTAAATAATTTTTAAAGAGATTTTGCTATATGGCACATATGCTCTCAAGGGGATAGCCACCCCACAGTCCCTTCTCCTCCATTCTCTACTTAGGATTTTGGGCATGTGTGCACATGTGCCCGGCATGAGTTTTAAGCTGCCAGATCCGGGACTCAAACTATTGTTGACTATGGGACTCCAGCAATGTAACCCTTAAGCCATCTTCTGGTCCCCAGTCTATTTATTTTCCTACCTGTATTTATGTTAATGTGTTCTGCCTTAACTCCTTTTTTATAAATTAGCTGCCTAAACTCTTAGCAAAGACAATCTCTCTGTACACAAGGTCTTACTCCCTCTCATCCTCCTAAGAACCTCACTGTAGCAATTATTCTTTTTCTTTCTTGTATTACTAGTTTTCTCACTCTGTTGAATTCATGCATGAACATGTAGTGATTTCTCTTATCTTAATGAAACAAACCACCTTTACTTCTTCCATCTACCTTTCCTCCTCTTTTTTTTTTTTTTTTTTTTTTTTTTTTTTTCCCCTTTTGAAGAGAAACACAGAAGATGTACTCTAACTTCAGGATTTTTACACCATAGACAAGAAACAAATTCTAATATTGCTGATGTAAAAAAATGTACGTTTTTATAGCAATTGGTTTAGTATGTGGCCAGTTTCTGTAAACAATTAAAAGGTATTTAAAAAGGCATATTATCTCTTTGCAGAAAATAGGTCTAGGTATAAATCTATAAAACCAAATTTATTATTTATTTATTATTATTCATCATTTTTCTAGTCACATTTTACTTTTGACCAATTAATCTATCAGATATTAAGAGAGAAGTATTGGGGACCAGTTAACATACTGGCTATGTCGCTGGACTCCCATGTAGTCAACCGCGGTTCGAGTCCAGGACCCGGTGGCTTAAAACTCACGCCGGGCACGTGTGCATGTGTGCTCAAGATCCCAAGAGGAGAATGGAGGAGAAGGGATTGCAGCGTGGCCATACCCCCTGGGGGGCGATTTCTTGCTTTCTGTCTCTCTGTGTTTTTCTGGCAAGCACACTTGTCCTATAGCAAAAAGCTCTCCAAAACAAAAAAAAAAAAGAAAAAGAGAGAAGTATTAAAATATATCAAAACATATTGCTGAATGAAGCAATCAGGTTATAAAAGAGAGACATTGTATGTCTCCACTTAACATATATGGATTATCTGCACTCTATGGTAGAGACTGAAATATTGGAAGGCATAAAAGCATTGAAAATAGTTTTAAAAATAGTTATGGACACTGGAGACAGTGTGGAAGGAGGGTCAAAGAGAGAAAATGTAGGGAAGAAAATTAGGGGGAAAACTAAAGAACTAAGACATTTGTGGGACACAGAAATGATTTATTACTTATTGATGATAACATATATAACATTCTCAACTGGACTGCTCTGAGGTGTATTTCATGTTGGGTAAATTCTCTCTACAAGCTAAATGACATATAGTGATTGAATGTATAAAAAATAATAAAAGATATATCAAAACAACAGAATCCTCCTATCTATCATGATCAAGTCTGGAGTTAATCAATCAATCAAAATGTCTTTTAAGGCAGAGGATAAAGTAAAATAATGTTTACATATTGAAAACCATTTATTTTGACATGAAATATATGGATATACATTTATTTCATAATCTTTTGATGCGTGGCTGAAATTTTTCTCAGTGCATGGGCCCTAAACTAGATTTATATTATTTTAACTGGCTTAAACCATACCAGATCTATTATTTTTTATTATGGATTTTTAAAGTGGAGTGAGAATTTAGAGACACTTTTGAAAGTGATCTGAATGTGAAATAATATGTCTAGGGTTTTACAGTTACTATCTATCCCATCTTCCAGTAATTTACATTTGTCTCACCTACATCTAATTTTTTTAAAAAAATTATTTATTATGATCACAATCTTCTTTATATTACATTGAATCAAATATGTCTTACAGTGTAATACATTTCTTTTTCCAGAAGGAATACCATGCATATCAGTCAAGACAAAGACAGTACTAGCCACATCATCATCATCAAATAGCTTTTCATAATTTTTTCCAGGTTATTATTATTATTCTCATTTTTTAAGCATTCAGTCACTATATATCATTTTGCTTGTAAAAAGAATTTACTTAACATGAAATACTTCTCACATCAGTCTAGTTGAGAATATTGTATGTGGTTTCATCAATGGGTAATAAACCGTTTCTGTGTCCCACTAATGTCATGGCTCTCTATTTGTTCTCTTGCTGTCCTTCTCTATACTCTTCCCTTCTCCTGCATTATTCCACACTGTCTTCAGCATCCCTAACTATTTTCACTGCTTTTATGCCCTCCAATATTTCGATCTCTACCATAAAGTATGGATAGTCAGTATGTATTAAGTGGATACATACGATACCTTTTCTCTCATATCCTGGCTGGCTTCTCTCAGCAATAGATCCTCTATATCCGACCACTTTCTGTTAAATGCCAGGGTCTTGTTGTTTTTTTATGACTGAATAATATTCCATAGAGTATATATGTCACTCTTTTTCCATCCATTAATCTGTTTGTGGACGTTTGGGTTGGTTCCATTTCTTAGCGATTGTAAATAATGCTGCCATAAACATAGATGTGCAAGCGCTTTTCCAACTGAGCATTCTCCTGTCCTTTGGGTAGATACCCAGAAGTGGGATTGCTGGATCAAATGGTAATTCCATTTGTAGATCTTTGAGGAACTTCCATATTGTTCTCCACAGTGGCTCAACTAGTTTACATTCTCACCTCATCCTTGCCAACACTTATCACTTTTTACATTTTTAATCTTTACCGTTCTGACAGGGTTAGGTGATATCTCATTCACCTGCATCTAATTCGATATGACTTTTTTTACAGAGTTACATTGAGGCTTCACAAAGTATTAGTTTTAATTAAGTATAAACTTTTTTGCACATATATTTTATCTCATACATACGTATTTTATATATAATATTAGGCCCAATGTCAAAATCAAGTATAGTATTCATAGATATAAGCATATTTGAGAGAAAACAATCTAATTTACTGGGGCCAGCAGGTGGCATGGTGTTTTAGGCACTGAACTCCCATGTGGCTGACCACAGTTACGTCCTGGAAACTGGCTGCTTGAAACTCATACTTGGTTGAGACCAGCAGTTAGCATAATGGCTATGTCATTGAACTCCCATATAGTCAACTGCGGTTAGAATCCTGGGTCCGGTGGCTGAAACTCATGCCAGGCGCGTGTGCGTGAGTGTCCAAGATCCCGAGAGAATGGAGGAGAAGGGATTGCGACGTGGCCATCCCCCTTGGGGGGTGATTTCTCGCTTTCTGTCTCTCTCTCTCTGTCTCTCTGGTGAGCACACGCACCCTATTGCAAAAACCTCTCCAAAAAAAAAATAGAGAAACTCATACCTGGCATGCATCTGTGTGTCCCCAAAATTCCAGGAGGAGATGGAGGAGAAGGGATGGTTACATGGGCATAACCCTTGGGGATAATTTCTTACTTTCCCTCTCACAATCTTTCTCTGCCTCTCTGGTGAGTGCATATGCCCTGTGATGAAAACCTTGAAAAAAATAAAAGAAACCACAGAAAAACCAAAATTACTTGTAGTAAACATACGACTTGTTTGATGGGAGTTGAAGAGTATGGGCGTACAGTGGAGAAACCTATTGGTCAGTGTATTTTACAGAGAATAGACATTGTCATTCTGGAAGGTCAGTTAAGTGAGCTCTGGCTGCATAATTGTTTCAGTTAATGCCAATTTTTATTTTCATCTCATTTTTGTTTTATGTGTTGTTGGTACACAAAAGTTGATGACAGTTTTAGCTTTTGAACATTGTCCTTTTATGCATAAAAGTAGCATTCTTTGTTCCTTTCAAGATTTTACCTTAAATTTGAATTTGTCTCTTACTGATATTGCGGCCTCTTTTCATGCTTCTTGTCTCTTTGCTTTGTTTTCTTTTATGGCCCGATTTCCTTTGATATTTTTTCCTTTTATAATTTGGAAGACATCCAAATTGTTAAGAGATTGATCTAAGACTTTAAAACTTTTCTGTGTCACTCAAGGCACAAGCTTCAAGAGCTATCAGCTTCTGATCTGTAAGAGGGCTACTTGGAAAACTTCCAATTTCTTGTCTGTCTTTTTCAACTTATATTTTTAACAATCACTATGGTCCTTTCTTTACACACACACACACGCACACACACACACACACAAAAGGACTTCCAAAAGTTATAAAAAAAGGAATTAAAATTTGAGTCTATTTTGGTATGAAATATTTAAAAACCCATGCATAGTTTTCTCATAATACACATTTTATGAACTTTTTGAAATCCCCACAGATAAATACATATATATTACATACACATGCATACACACACACACACACACACACATATATTCACAAACACACCCACTACCACTTGTTTATTTATGGGCAATTTATTTTGATTCATGTCTTAGTTTAGGACTGTATATCTTCCAATAATTTGTTTCCCCTGAAATGGTACATAAATAATGTACTTTTTACATCTTTTTAAAAAATAAGAACTTTTCATTCCTTTCCAGTTTTCCAGAATATTGATTTAGAAGACTATAGATTTCATGAGTCAAAAACATTTCATTTTAATATTTGTAAATGTTCGTAGAGGTTATCTAGCACTTAGTGCATTCAAGGAGCAAAAATGTGATCAAATTAGTTTTTCTTTTTTGGTAAGATGTCTCTTATCCCTGGATGCTCGCATCTTCTTTGTCTTCAAAAATTGATTAGTTTCACCAGACTGAATCACAATGCCAGTTCATACTAAATAAATTTCACCTGTTTTTTATTTATTTGAGACTTCTCCCTCTCTTTTTGAGTAAGGCAAAAAGTTTGTCAGCACCTAGTTTAGTTGATCTTTTCTGTTGTCTTCTTGTCTCTGTTTTGTTTATTTCTGCTCTGATCTTTATTAATCCCTTTTGGTAATGTTGAGCAGCTTCTTTTTTAAAAAAATCTAGTTCCTTGAGTTATCAATGCTAATATCTTTGACTTGATTGACTTGCAATGCATGTATGCTTTGAAAAACTACGTTGTGGGCAACCCATTTCAGGGAAATAGGAACTTCTTGGGAACTTGGATCTTCCTTTCACCTCCTTTGATAAACTCTCTGCTTGCTATCCCCTCTGTGTATCAGTGTTTCTCATTCTTCCTGAGTGTGAGAAAAGAACCTGTGTCTCTCTGCAGATTCTAGACCTGATCACCCCTGCACATCTGTGTTCCTGTGTCATATTTTCGTGCATTGGCAGGAAAACATCTACATTCCCCTTCTTCATGTCAGAATGGTAAAGCAAAGCGGATGTTCTATCCCCCCCCCCCCCCCCCCCCCATTCCTAGAAGAAACTTTTGTCCAAAAAAACCCACCAAAACCCAAAAAACTGAGTCTCTGTCAGCCAGCTACAAACCCATTGGGTGGCTGCCAGTCTTGACATGGAGGGCAGGCGTACCAAGAAATGGCAGAATTCCCTCATTGCTGGCAGTGGGAATGTCAGTAGGCTCATGACTTGGTTTCCTTTCTGGAATCATATCTGGTGCATGGGAAGATAAATGCTTTCAGGGCAACTGACAGTGCATGCTAGGGCTACTCTTCGGTGCACCCTGAAGGCCCTGAGAATCTGAAACCAACCCCCAATTTCCCATCTGGGCATCAGAGAGCAGATTCCTCTCTTTCCTTCCTCAGGTTTTTCTTTCATCTGCTGGCAGGGGAGAGTTCCTCCTCAGGACATTCTGGGTCCCTGAGACTGATGACCCTGAGTGATACACATCTGGGAACTTGCTGAAACAGGAAACACATTGAAGAGAATCAAACTGCTCTTTATCTACTCTGTGAGCCGACAGGGTCCTGAGACTAGGGACTCCCAACTGCGCCTGGAAGAAACTGAACATCTCTAACCAACTGAAAGCATTTGCCTAGGGCCACACTCCTTGGAATGCTGAGATTGAAAGCCCCCCCCACCCCCCCCCCCCCCCCACCCCCACTGCTCATCTGAGTGCCAACAGGCTGATAGAAAACCCAACAGGCAGAAATTGGGTTTTTATATGTCATTGAAAAGACTTAAACTTTATTTAGAGGGAAATGGTTAGTTAAGGGGGAAAGATTGAAACCTGTGGAGGAATGCTTACAGAGAATGAGGGTATTTATCTCATCCTGAAGTCGTGAGGACCAAAAATGTAATGAAAACCAGAAAAGAGTTTTTAAAAAATTATCTTAGTAAGCTATGGTTTAACAAAATATGGACTATCTAAATATTGATGGAAATATTTCTAGGGCATCTTTTTCTTTTTTTGGGGGAGAGGTTTTTGCTATAGGGCACGTGTGCTTACCAGAAAGATAGAGAAACAGAGAGACAGAAAGCAAGAAATCACCCCCTCAGGGGGGATGGCCACGCCGCAATCCCTTCTCCTCCATTCTACTCTTGGGATCCTGGACACGCACGCACATGCACCCGGCATGAGTTGAAGCCACTGGGTCCGAGACTCGAACTGTGGTAAACTACATGGGAGTCCAGTGACATAGCCATTACAGCAACTGCTGGTCCCTGTAGGGCATCTCTAGAAACCAAAATGTAAATATAACTACCTAAATTTTTTTGTTGTTCATTAACTATTAGTATTTTGTTAAGACTTCTTTAACTCTTAGTTTTTACCACCCAGATTAATAAAAAGACCTTTTATTTAACACATAAATTTTTGTAATTTAAATGAAGAAAGTGATAGGGTTTAGAGTAAGACTCAGGAGGCGCCATCTCAAGAGAAAATGTAAGTTTATTGAGAGAAAGAGCACCTGAGGGTCTGAAGCTGGAGATGATTCAGCCCATCCTAACAAGGACAAGACAGTGATGCATTTATATGGGAGGGATGGAGGGGTAGAGTCACAAGAATGGCCACTACTTTGATTAGCTTACTTGCCAGTGTGACCTGATCAGTCCATCTATAGGTGTCAGCTGCCAGTAAGGGAGAGCGCTGGCTGGAGGATTCTGGCCAGAGGTTACTGCAACTATCTCCTTATTTTCTGATGGGAAATTACCCAAAGGCCCTTAAGGTGCTGATCTAATAGAAAGTATTAACCAATTTGAGCTGTTAAATTAGTTTTTAACACTGTCTTCACTGGTATCAGGTTTATAAACTGTATTTTATAAACCCATTTAAGCATAATTATAGGTTGAGCATCCCTGATCAGAAAATCTGAAATCTGACTCCAAAATCTGAAACTTTTTGAGTATGGACATGATGCCACAAGTAGAAAATTCCACACCTGACCTATGTCACGGGTTGCAGTCAAAACACCTTACTATGAAGTACAGTATAAAATTATCTTCAGGCTGTGTGTATAAGGTACATATAAAACATCAATCATGTGTTTAGCCTTGGATCCCATCTTCAAGATACCTCATTATCTATATGCACATGTTCTAAAATCTGCATAGATCTGACATCTAAAATACTTGTGGGTCCAAGCATTTTGTATAAGAGCTGTTTAGCTTGAATTCATGAACTCATGAGAAATATCATTTTTAAGAAATAAATGAGAATCTCTAGATTTTTAAAACTGATACTAGATGGCATAAAAGCATAGAGAGCAACTGTAGGTGCTGGGTTGGTGTGGGAGGAGGGCGGGAGGTGGTGGAAGGTGAGAGGGAGGGAATCCAGGGGGAAAAAGAAAGAACAAACACAGAATGGAGAATTGTTGAAGATAATATGTATGGCAATATCTAGGATTGAGTCATTATACAGTATATTCTGGATGGGAAAATTCATTTTATATGCTGTAATGATGTATAGTGAATGAATGTAAAATAAATAAAAATTAAAAAAATTTTTTTTCAAAGACTGGCAATGCAAAGGAACAGTTAAAGAAAGAGTTAAAACAATCTTGGAATATAATTGGGATCAAGAAAGAAAGAAAAATGGTGAATTAGAGAAAGATAACTGGACTGATGATCTTACAGTGAAACTTCAGCAGGACTAGTCATCTTTCAAAACAATACAGGAGGGGGACCAGCAGTTAGTGTAATGGCTGTGTTGCTGAACTCTCATGTAGTCGACTGTGGTTCGACTCCTGGACCTGGTGGCTTAAACTCATGCTGGACGCATGTGCGTGCATGCCCAAGATCCCAAGGAGAATGGAGGAGAAGGGTTGGTGGCGTGACCATCCTCCCAGGGGGTGATTTCTTGCTTTATGTCTCTCTGTCTCTGTCTTTCTGGCGAGCGCACACGCCCTGTAGCAAAAACCTCTCCAAAATAATAGTAATAATAATAATAATAATAATAATAATAAAAAATACAGGAGGAATTTGTAAAACTAAATAAAAGAGAGCTGAAGGTGGAACAAGAAGTAGTAAACCTCAAAAGACATATGGAAATAAACATGGTTGAATGTATTTAGGTAGAACATGTTCAAACAGAACAGTATAAAGGGGAGATTGGATTGAAGGAAGAGCAAGATAGGATAAATAGAAAAAATAAAGTCAGTCTATTTTTATGGGCAGAAGCAGCAGCTCAAGAAAAGTTAGAGCAGTTAAGAGAGAGTAATTATGGTTCAATAAGAAGTCAGCTGGGAATCTCCATTTTTTGGTCTACATGCCTAAGAAGAGCTACTGAAAAGGTGGCTGCAGTTCTGAAGAAAGGGACAGAACTAAAATGCCTCCTCTTGCAATGGATTATGACAGTGGAAACAGAAGATACAAAAAGAATTGACCATATGTTACAGGAACTTAAACACCGATGCTCAATGATAAAGAAGGTAATGTCAGAGCATTTGGGCAACATATCAGGGAATCGAGAGTTAAGACAAATGCTCAAGGTGGACTGACCACAGAATCAAATTACTGAAGTGCAGAACAAGAGAAATTCTCACAGAATGCAGAGAAAGGGGGAAACTAAACTATGATAAGAGAAAGGAGGACAAAGAGAGACCAAGAGATACAATCTACACAAAATTAGACTACCTGGATCAGAAGACAAAATAAGGAGCTGAAACAATTACTAAGGGATTAATTGAACAAAATTTCCCAGAGTTGAAGAACATATTAGATATACAAAAGGACAAAGCTCACAGGGTACTTTTAAAATTTGATGAAAGAGGGGACCAGTAGATGGCATAATGGTTATGTTGCTGGACTCCCATGTAGTCAACCATGGCTTGAGTCCTGGACCTGGTAGCTTAAAACTCACTCCAGACACATGTGTGTATATGCCCAAAATCAAGAGGAGAATAGAGGAGAAGGGACTGTGCTGTAACCATCCCCCTGGGGGGTGGTTTCTCACTTTTTGTCTCTCTGTCCCTCTTTATCTCTCTAGTGAACACACGTGCCCTATAGCAAAAATCTCTCTTGAAAAAACAATTGATGAAAAGAAAGCAATAAATAGGGGACCAGCAGTTAGCGTAATGGCTATGTCGCTGAACTCCCACGTAGTCGACTGTGGTTCGAGTCCCGGACGCGATAGCTTAAAACTCACGCTGGGCGCATGTGCGTGCGTGCCCAAGATCCCGAGAGGAGAATGGAGGAGAAGGGATTGCGGAGTGGCCATCCCCCCTGGGGAGTGATTTCTTGCTTTCTATCTCTCTGTCTCTCTCTGTCTGGCGAGTGCTTGTGCCCTATAGCAAAGACCTCTCCAAAAAAAAAAAAAAAAGATAAAAAAAAAGAGAAAGCAATAAATAGACATATCCCGGTAATTTTTAAAATTAAAAGGAAAAATTAAAATTTTACAAACATCCAGACAGAAAAAAACAGGTAACCTATAAAAAACACAAGTCAATGGAATAGTATGTACATGGTCTTAAGGGAAAATAATGTAGAGCTAGGAATTGTGTACCTTGCTAAGTTATTATTTTTCTGTGAAGGTAACTGGAAGATATTTTCAGATATGCAGGGTTTAAGAAAGTATATCAACCAAGATCTGCTGCATGATTTACTGTAGCCAGCAGAGAACATGAGTCAAAATAAATGAAGTAGGAAGGCGATAGTATGAAAAAACATTAAAATGCTAAAACTAGTTAAGGAGCATTAAGTTTAACTTGTTATATACAAAATGATAAAAATGAATAAAAAATAGATACATAAATTGGGTCTAAAATTTTAGTTTATATAGTTTTACACTGTGAAAAGGCATGTCATATATGTTCAATATGTTGTGCAAATAAATACTGTTTTATTCTAAAAGAAAGGAAAACCACATTGTAAGCTGTAAAGATGTACAATGATTAAATGTAAAGTAAAATTTTAGAAGTAGAAAATAAATGTAAAGTAAAGCTGTTTTCTTGTTATCTTTCTTTTCTTCCTGATACAGGCATTTATTGCAAAAAAACTTCTCTTTTAGGGACCAGCAGGTGGCAAGGTGGTTAAGGTGCTGGAATTCTCACATGGCCAACCACAGTTCGAGTCCTGGACCTGGTGGCTTGCTTTCTAATTCCCCCTCTCTCACTCTCTCTGTCTTTCTCTGGCATAACTCATGTGAATAAGAATAATTAATAATTAAATAAATAATAATTAAGAAAACAAATAAACAACTTATCTTTTAGAAGGGCTTTGGCTGTAGTCTATACATTTTGGTATGTTGTGCTCCCATTTTCATCTATCTCGAGTTAATTTTTTAATTTTCCTTTTGAGGTGAATACTTGCTAGATTTGATCAGAAAAGTAAGTGCTTTTCAAACAGACTATTGAATATTATTTCCATTTCACTCCTTCTGGTCTTTTTCTTTAGGAATCCTATTCCTAAGTGTTGTATATCTGCTGTCTACCTTCAATGTCGCTTGCTTTTCTTCATACCATATTCTGGGTGGACTTTTAAAGCTTATTTCCAAAGCAGTGATTATATTTTAGACACTTTTTATTTTACTTTTATTTTTCAACAGTTTTTAAGCTTATATAGCTTCTAATACCATTTTATACTCTCTAGAGATTAAGAATTTTTTAGCTTAATCCCATAATCTTCCTTTTTATGTAAGTATATTTGCTTATCATTCTTAATTCTATTTTATTTAATTTCCCTGAGAGAGAGCAAAGCAATTTTTATGTAAGATTTTTTCTTTGCTGCCTTTAGTACACTTCAAAAGCATATTTAACTTTATTTTTATGTTGCATATTTTTTCATGAATTTTATAAGACTGACTTCTTTCATCTGATCAACTTTAAGCAAGTCTGCCATTTGTTCTACCTAATAGAGGTGGATTTTCCTTGATTCTCCTGTTTGTCTATAAAGGTCTCATTATTTTGCCTTTCAAAATTTAATTGAAATGCTGAATTTTATAGGTAAATGTTATGGATTTAGTTATTAAGTAGCCTGAAGAAGTGTAGAGATATTTGAGTTTGTGTTGAGTTTTTTTCTCTTTATTCTTTTTATTTGGTTATTTATTTATTTCTTCCACAAACAAGAGAAACAGAGACTGAGAGACAATACCCCCAACAGAGTACTGATGCCACAGTTCACCTCCAGCTTCAACCTTGGATCATGGGAAAGTGTTTGCTTGGTTTATTACTAAGGGAGGTCTTAGACGTGAACCTGGACACTCCCTCCTCATGTGTGTCAGCCTTGCAAAGCAGCACATTGTACTGCTGCGCCACTGTCTAACCTCTAAATTTTATTTATTTATTTATTTATTTATTTATTTATTTATTTATATTTTAGGGTTTTGTTCATGGGGGCACATGTGCTCCTGGGAGAGGAGAGAGACAGAGAGAAACAGTGAGACAGAAAGTGAGAAGTCACCCCCTGAGGGCATGGCCATGATGCATGCTCTTTTCCTCTTGAGATTTTGGGCAAACACACATATGTGTACACCTCCAGCAAGATTTTCAAGCCACCAGGTCTGAAACTGGAACCTCAGTTGGCCATGTGGGAGTCCAGTGCCTTAACACTCTACCACCTACTGATGTATATTTAACGCCTATTGAAACTAATAAACTGAAGTCCACTTTCCCTTCTTTTGTCTTCTCTGTGCTTAACGTCAAACAATTTGACTGTATATATTACTTTTGTCTGATTTTCAGTTGTGGGAGGGTTACGTCCCACATCCCACATCCCTCTGAGTTTGAAGCCAAATGCTTTTGTTGTAGAGTCTTCATTGGACTTAGAGTGCTGTGAGCAGTGGAACTTTAAGGGTATGTCTTTTGTCTTTCCCATGGCAACACAATTCCTCCAACTTTTATTGCTTCAAATTTAAACAGGTTGCTAAAATATTTTGTTTATGTCATGTAGCTCTTTCTGATTTCTTTGTATCCATTTTTCTTTTCAGTTTATATTGTATTTTATTAGCATTCCTGTATTGTGTAGTAGTACCTCTTATTTATAGTGTTACTCTCACATCTTTTTGGTCATCATGATTGGCCTTAGTTTTGGGGAATTGGAATACATTCAGATTCTCGATGCATTATCTTTTCCAGAAGACACCCTCATTTTGGAATTTGTTACTATCTACATATTTGAGTTTTTCCTCCTTCACTTACTTATAAAGTAATTTGAGTCCCCTCAAACTGGTGAGTTTTGTTCTTTGTCTAGTTTTGGAAAATATGACAGTCATCCCAATGAGTAATACATTGAGGTAAATTCTGTCTTATACCAACAGCATAAAGCACAATGTTTGCCCCGTGGGACATTTTTAACAAATGTGAATTCTAGTCCCCTTTCCCTTCCAGGTGCTTTTACAGCCCAGTTCCACCTCTGCCCTCTCCATCCGGAAATAATTTCACAATTCTATTTAACCATAGACCTCTTGGTACTTGAAACTCATATTGGTTACATACCAAACTATGTAGTGAGTAATTGTTTTTTACTTTGTGTTCATTTACCTGGTTTCTTTGTACATTACTAGAAAATACACAGCTAGACCAGTTAAAAGAACATAATAGAAACTAAGGAATTGAATTGATAAAATGGCTAGTATTTTTGCTTTTTAAGTTTTTGTTTGATATGTACAATATTGGATTCTTCTCCCTTCATAGTACTTGTCTTATTTCTACTCTTTCTTTTCTATCAAAGGGGTTGAGAATATCTAAGCAATATTGGAAGTATTTGTGGAAAGGAAACCTCATAGAAAATAAAATTAATATCTGCTTGACACTTTGGGGTTACAGCTGAGGTTGTTTTATGAAATCTGAGCAAAATATTTTCTGCCATTTTTGAATTATGAGTAGAAAGGAAATTTCATTGGGATCATCAGATAGCAAAATGGTTATGTCACTGGACTCCCACATAGTAGACTGTGGTTCGAGTCCCACACCCAGAGGCTTAAAACTCACTCTGGGCACGCATGTGTGTGTGTGTGTGTGTGTGTGTGCACCCAAAATCCTAAGAGAAGAATGAAGGAGAAGGGACTGCAGCCTGACAATCCCCCCTGGGGTTGATTTCTTGCTCTCTGTCTCTCTTGGCAAGTGCATGCACTGTATAGCAAAAATCTCTCTTAAAAAAAAAAAAACAAAACAAAAAACCAAAAAAACTCCATCTCTAAAAAGTACACTGACTCCTTAAAAAATTCTGTATGAATATGGCAATTAGAGTCATATATTGCAAATTATTTTTCAGGAAGAAAAATTAATCTACAGTTAAAGAAAAAAATGATGCATTATCATATAAATACTTACATAATAATATCTGTGTTAGCAGAGAACTACAACTTAGCTTAACACAGTCTTTTTGCCCTAGTTTGTGTTGATACTAGTGAAGAAACTCATAAGGTTCAACTTAAATCAGAACAAATAACACAGTGAGTCAGAAAAGGGATCTTATTTTGCTAGGGAGAACTAGGTGTACACCAGACCAGTTATAATGTTCTTCTTTCCAAAAGTTTCTGTGTAGAGAATTTTCTTTTCAATATCTTTGTGTGTGTGTGTGTGTGTGTGTGTGTGTATGTGTGTGTGATCTAAGCCAGCGTACTCTTATTATAACTTAAAACTTTTCCGTTTGCCATTATATTTCTTTGGAATTTAAGAATTCATTTTACTCCATAAATGTTATCTTCCCCATCACTGAATGAATTTAAAGGAACTGGAGAAGAATATTGCACAAAATGCTTTCCTTTACAGGTTACATTCTTCTACTCTGGTTAGAGTCAGATCTCTTTTACTTCTTTTTTTCCTATTCCCACTCCCTCTTATTTTAGAATATAAACAATATTATTGCAAGTTTTTAGGTCATCTAGTGGTGTGGTGGCTAAAGCAGTTGGATCCCACATGGCTGACTGTGTGGTTTGAGACCTGGACCTGGTTTCTTGTAAAATATGCTAGTTGCACGTGCTTATGTGCCCAAAATCCCAAAAGGAAAAATGGAAGAGAAAGGTTTACAGCTTGGCCATCCCCCATGGGAGCATGCTTTCTCATTTCCCTTTACTCACTCTCTCTCTCTTTCTGGAGAACACATGTTCCTCTAGCAAATTTAATAAAAAGAAGGAGCGAAAGAAAGAATTTTGTTGGAAGGAAAGCCTGTGGAAAGTAAAATTTTTGGGTTGACATTTTTGGTTGCAGCTGAAGTTGTTTTTACATCTAGGCAATCTTTTGGAGCCTTATTTCTTATATAGTTTAATAGAAATAACCAAATATCTTACAGGGGACAGTTCAAATGAACCATATTCCTAATGAATATGTACTTTGGAAATTATAACTGAATGCTAACTATAATTTTCTTTATTTTGAAGTATACCTTTAGTTTTAGGGTTTTGTTTTGTTTTCCCTGAGAAAGATCTATATGGATATACATGTAAAATTCTAGTGTTGATATTCTGTTTTTATATTACCAAACATTTTAGAAAAACACAAGAGAAAAATAAGACTCAGAAAATCTAAGTAGGGCCAACCCCATAGCATAGCAATTAAGGCCTGAACATAGAGCAACAGATCCCACATGGCCCTGGTCCCTTGATAACAATGCTGGGCACTTGTCTATGTGTGCCCCAAATCTTGATGGGATAGAAGTAGAGGAAGAAGGGGACCAACAGTTGGCATAATGGCTATGTCGCTGGACTCCCATGTAGTCGACTGCGATTCGAGTCCAGGACCTGGTAGCTTAAACTCATGCCAGGCATGTGTGCATGTGTGCCCAAGATCCTGAGAGGAGAATGGAGGAGAAGGGATTGCGGCGTGGCTTCCCCCCTGGGAGGTGATTTCTCGCTTTCTGTATCTCTGTCTTTCTGGTGTGCACACTTGCCCTACAGCAAAACCTCTCCTCCCCCCGCCCCCTCCAAAAAAAAGAAGTAGCGGAAGAGAAATTGAGCCACCCCTGGGCGGTGGGGATGCTTTCTTCTTTTTCTCTCTCTCTGGCTAACAACACATCCATACCCTGGCAATAAAAATATCCAAAGTAAAAGCATTCCAATTTTCATTAGTTAATAGTACTGCCTTTGATTTTGGTAATTTCAGATAATAGAAATGAGATCTGGTGTGTTGACAGAGGAAATCTAAGCTTCTATTCATTGTTGTTACATGATTATAATCAAAATGAAAAATATAAGTCTATAGATTTTGTGCAAATTATATTTGAAAATTTTGTATATTCAGAAAACATTTGTAGTTATCTCTTGTTATATTACGATATTTTAAATAAAAGTATTATTTTAATATATTAATAGAATAATTAAAAATAGTCCATCTGGTTTGAACATGTGCTGACATCTTTGTAATGGAAGAAACCTTTATGTATATGCACTGTTTCCTTCTGCCCACCATCCTTTCTCATTCTTGTGGTAACGTAATCTCTTTAGTGGGAAACACTCCTTACGATTCAGATGGAAGTCACTGATCCAAACAACTACAGCTTCCATACATGACTTGTGTCTACCCAACCAGAGCATTGCATTCAGCAGTCTTTCTTAGCTACACTAATTTGTTCAGAGACATGGCTCATGCAGAAAGCTCTCCCTAGACACACCCCCTCCCCCTTTTTTTTAAATTACTACAGAAAAAGGACACTCTTTGTCAGAGAGCACAGGTTTAAAGGATCATTAATTATGGAATTTCTGGGACCAGTTTTGCCATGAGTGATAATAAGAAAGCACAGCAGCTATGCCAGTGATGTAATTTGAAACCTTAGTCAAATTTAGACTTGGAGTTCTTGGTTATATATAACCACAGATTACCTATTGCTTTCTTTCCTTTTTAAAAAAAAATTTTTTTTGAGAGAAATTTGTGCTAAAGGGAACATGTGCTCACCAGAGAGACACAGAGAGACAGAGAGATGGAAAGCAAGAAATAATGTCCCAGGGGGGATGGCCATACTGCAGTCCTTTTTCCTCCATTCTCCTTTTAGGATTTTGGGCATGCACACACAGGCACCTGGCATGAATTTCAAGCTGGTCTAGGACTTGAGCTGTGGCTGGCCATGTGGGTGTCCCTCACTCCAACCACCATGCCACTTGCTGGCCCCCAAAATAAAAAAAAAATCGTTTTCTCCATGAGGGAGAGAAGGAAAGAGAGAGAGACAGACAGACAGCACTTCCAAAAGGATCTGGGCACTGCAATCCATCCCCAACCAGTCCCAGATCATGGTTATGTACATGCCTGGCATACTTAAGGAGGTGTCTGGACAAGAATCTGGAACCTTCCATGTAGGCCAGCCTTGCAGAGCATCTGGTTTTGCTCTTGTGCCACTGTCTAGCCCCTGCTTTCTTTCTTTTTTAAGTTGTTGGTTTTTGCTTAAAATAGTTAAGTTCATTTATTTTGCTTGCATCAATAAAGTTCTAAGTACTATAAAGTCATTGTCAGTATAGAAGAATGGTTAAAGAATATGGATATTGGAGGAAATGACCTTAGTGTAAATGCTGCTCTTCACTTTTAGCTGTGCGACCTTGGCCAAGTCACCTAGTCTGTCTTCCTTCATTTCCTTATCTGTAAAATAAAGATAATCCTAGTACTCACCTCAGAGGGGTATGATAATTGTTGATCAAGGTAATATTTATAAATATTAACTTAGAAGAGATCCTGCAATATAGGATGTACTGTGTAATATTTTTTAAGTATGAATGAGCCTGACTCTGTGGTATAGTGGGTAATGCACTGCTCAAAGAGAAGCCAGATTCTGAACCTGAATGTCATTCTAATGCCCAGCCTGGTCCCCTTGAAACAATCTAGCACACACACAAGCGCTCAGGACCCAGTGAGCTGTTAGACTGAAGGAAGGGGATCCTGGTATGGGCAGACCCAGTGGAAGGGGCTTATCTTACCCACTCTCTTTCATACTTGCTAAGAAAAAAAAAAAAAAAAAAAAAAAAAAAAAAACATTAAAAAGCAAATGATGAACAAAGGAACAGATTTTAAGTAGGTTCTTTGTATTATAGAGTAGGTATTAAATTCTCTTTGATTTCATGATTTTGTTACAAAGAGCAGAAAATATGCACATTATACTGTAAGTTTTTTTTCTCTTGGCAGCAAAAATTCTTCTTCATCATGATAAAATTTCGACCTTGCAGGATGAGCTGTGGTGGTACAGTGGTAACGTGGTACTCTGCAATGCTGGAATCACATGGAAAGTGCTGGGTGCTTGCGCAGGGGTTACGTGCCCATGAAACAGGTTGGCTGAAAGCTGTGGGTGGATTGTGGCATGAGAACCCTTTTAGAAGCACCTCTCTCTCTCTCCCCCCCCTTTCCTTTCACCTATAACTCTTACGAAATAAACAACTGAATCAACTGAAAAATAGACACATTGGTCCAGGACAATCCTTAATAACTTTCTGAATCATCAAATAGTTTAAAGCCTTAGGTTCATGTTATTTTAGTGGGCCATTTGGATATACTTCACAGACTAGATGAAGGATGTTTAATTCTCATCAACATAGTGTTTCTCAGTCTTTGAAATTAAAGCAAGTATCTTAAAGACCTAAAATCTGGTATAGATATGCTAAAAAAGTTAAAAGTCTGATCCTCCCCATTCCACACACTGATGCAAATAGGTTCTGTCTTTATTACTCTACCACTGTCATTTTGTCTACTCTGTTCTGAGAAATTCTGTCAAGCATTTTGAACAGAAGTGTATTGTGGCAAAGACTTTACATGAAAAACTCCCCTTCTTCAAAGTATTTTCTGGAGTTATAGTCATGTATTTTTAAATTTTCTATGTATCTTACAACATTTTTTTTGAGAACTTTTTGCTACAGGGCATATGTGCTTGCCAGAGAGACAGAGAGACAAAAAACAAGAAATTGCCCACCAGGGAAGATGGCCACACTGCAATCCCTTCTCCTCTATTTTCCCCTTGGGATTTTGGGTACACACGCACAGGTGCCAGGTGTGAGTTTTAAGCTATCAGGTCCGGGGCTCGAACCACAGTCTACAACATGGGAGTCCAGTGACATAACCATTACGCCATCTGCTGGTCCCAACCTTATAACATTTTTAATAAGCAAGAAAGAAACCGTGATTATAATGTTTTTTTAATTGAGAAACTCAATTTAGTTTATGTTTTAGTCTACCTTTTTTCTTCTATGGTTCTTGTTGAAGTATTTAAAATTTATTTAGTAAAGCTTGTGAAGTCATACTGTACATATTTTAAAAAATTAATCATTTTATGTCCTCAGGTAGGAAGCAATGTAGTTTTGGAAACATTAATCATTGCATGTCATGTCATGAATAATACATTTATGTTCTTTGCTGTACTTTCTCTGATAGTATATGTATGCAGCATGTTTATTCTTGTGCATGCATATTGTAGCTCTTATGATGTATTATGTATAGGCAGCTAATTCAGTTCAGTCTTTAGAGCCTCTGATCAAATCATTCTGCAGTGAGGGGAAAAGTGGTAGTCATACTTGGCATGTTGGGATCATTACTAACAGACAAGCCTGGTCCTAAATTTTGCTGGGCTGGGGATATGACTAAAATTAGAGACTTTTACACTACATATCTAAGTATTTAAACGTTTTCAATCAAGCTAACAAAATAAGTATAAAATATGTGCTATCTTCCTACCCTGATGAATATGCCAAACTGAAAGACCATGTTGAAATTTTTTTCTTTTATAATTTATTTGCATTTAATTGTTGTATGTCTTTGTGGGGTACGATTTGGTTTTTCAAAGCATGCAAGCAGCATGCAATAATCAAATCAAGGATTTTACCATATTTACTCTTGGAATACTTGGATCCTCAGAAGGAAGTGGTCTTTGGCTTCTTTCTTCTCCCCCAAGCTCAGTCCTGCGTCACCAGGAGCTTGCTGCCTTATGTATATACGTATGCCCACCGCAGTTTCCTCTATAGATGTCTCCTTGCTTTCTAGTCCCAAGTTCTCAGGGCCTTGGTTTTGTCCAGGCACCACTGCTGAGTACAACACAGCAATTTAATCTACATTTGCTTTACTTGATAGCTGTATGACTTTAAATGGTTACTTTTCTGTAGTTTCTGCAGTCCAAATGAAGAATAGGCTCTTCGTCCATGTAGTCACACATGGGTATTTTAGAGGTAGAAGTGGGTCAACAGGAAAACATGAGTGATGCTAAGGGCATTATAAATTATGAAATTTAAGGGAACTTTTATTATGACAGTATGTATTTCTGTGTAGCACAGGTTTTACTGAAAATGGCCATTTGCAAAATTCCATATGATTTCCTATTGTTTGTAAGTCATTTGCTATTTGAAGTTTTCACTAAGTGTGTTCTTAATAATTATGAGCATATGTATTTATTCACTCATATTTTTTTCCTAGTGGTTTAGATAATAATCTGCTGAGAAGATAACCCTCGATATGTAATGCAAAAGTCAGTTGTACAGAAGTGAATGAATAAGTAGTCACTGAATCAAATAATTTTATATTAGGGACCAGCAGATGGTGTAATGGTCATATCAGTGGACTCTCATGTAGTTGACCGCAGTTCGAATCCTGGACCTGGTGGCTTAAAATTCACGCCAGGTGCATGTGCTTGCATGCCCAGGATTCTGAGAAGACAATGGAGGAGAAGGGATTGTGGCATGCCATCCCTTCTGGGGATGGTTTCTTGCTTTCTGTCTCTCTGTCTCTCCAGTGAGTGCATGTGCTCTATAGCAAAAATCTTTCTAAAAATAAGATTCTCTATTAAATTATACATTTGGTACATTTTTTTCAAACCTAAATATAAGTAAAAGCAGGTAAATCAATTTTCCAACTTCCAGTAATTCTGAAATGGAAGGCTGCTATACTCCAGGGTTGATATCACAGGAAAAGGTCACATCCTTCCATTTTTTTTCTCTTTAAATTTATTTATTTTTTACATTAATTCACTATACATCACTACAGAATACAAATGAATTTTCCATCCAAAATACACTGTGTATTGGCTCAATCAAGCACATCAACATACATGTTTTCAGCAAATAATTTTCCAATTCTTATGTCTTGTATACTTTGTTTATTGTTTTGCCATCCTTGATTCCCTATCTCTCACCATCTGCCATGTCCCACCCTCCTCCCACATTGTCTCTGGTATCCATGGTTGCTTTCTATGCCTTCCCCCCTCCCCATTTAATTGATTTGCTAATGAACTTAATTAGTCTAAATATATCCAATAGCTAGCACAGCTGATATATACCTATACATGAACCCAAGGTCTGACTTTAGGCATAAACCCCAGTGAGTAGAATGAACATATTATAAAGTAGTACCCAGCTGGGGCTATATAGCTTACTGCAGTCATCAAATATGCATTTTTTTTTAAAAAATTGATACGAACAGTTTTACCGTGTTTTTTTCTCCTGCAACTTTTTTTTTTTTTTTTTAAATTACTTAACATTCATTCCCTGAGCATCATCACAACGTACTAAATGTGGTTTCCCATCTAGAATAAACTGCATAGTGGCTTAATCAAGCATGTCATCATCAATAATATTCCATTTCTACTTTCATACATATGTATACGTATATATATGTTTTTTACCCCATGTTTGACCCTCTGCCCTTTCCCACTCTCTTATTACACTATCTCTGCTTATACAGTTGTCTTCCATTCCTTTTTCCCCAACATTTTGTTGACCACACAATATCATAAGTAATCCAACTACTTTCAGCAGGTAATTTCAAGAAAAGTAGTTTTGAACTGGTAATGATATTTCCTTGAAACTTAAAGCCCAGGAACAGGTTAGTATTCTGTTCAAATAGTAGGTACATGCACCTATCAACAGCTCAAGACAGGACAAAAATCCTTTAAAACCAGAAAACAAAGCTTAGGAGAAAAGCAGCAATAATTTAGTCAAGTCACAGAATGTTGTTTCATCGGTTCAGTCTCATGTACTTAATCTTTCTTCTGTTAAGGTTCGATCTTCCAGATTGAATTCTGGGATATAATATTCATCTCCAAACATTGTCCCTACAATTAAGTTGCCCATTTTCTTAGTTTTTGAACTCTTATTTCTGTGTGTCTGCATTTAATTTTACTGACATAGCATTCCCTTAAGAACTTCTTGGAGATCTGGTCTGGTGCTGGTAAATTCTTTCAGATTTTGTTTATCTGGGAAAGTTCGTGTCTTTTCTTCCCAAATGAACGATAACCTTGCTGGGTACAGAATTCTCGGTTGAAATTGCTTTTCCCTTACTATTTTGAATATATTTTCCCATTCTCTCCTCGCTCACATTGTTTCTGATGAGAGGTCTGCCGTTAGTCTGATGGGATACCCTTTGTAGGTAACTTGCCTTTTTTCTCTTGCCAGTCTTAGTATCTTGTCTTTGTCTGTGGTTTTGGTCAATCTGGCTATAATGTGTCTTGGAGAAGATCTTCTTGGGTTGATTCTATTTGGGGTCCTCTGTATTTCTTGGGACTGAATCTTTGAGTGTCTCTCCAGGTTTGGAAAGTTTTCTTGCAGGATTTCATGGAATAGATTATCAATGCCCTTATGAGTCTCTTCACCCTCTGGGATGCCTATTATCTGGATGTTTGAATGTTTAATTGTATCTAGTACTTCTCGCATATTATTCTTAAATTTTTGGGCCATTTTCTCAGTCTTTATGGTGGATTTTTCTAGGCCAGCCATTTTCTCTTCTACATTAGAGATTCTATTTTCTGTATGATCTAGTCTGCTTTTAATACTTTCAAGGGAGATTTTGACTTCTTGTATTATAGCCTTCATCTCTAACAGTTCCATCTGATTCTTTTGTAAAGTGTGAAACTCCTCTTTTAGATCTTGCATGAATTTCCTCACCTCCTGGAACTCTTCAACTCCTTTCTCTTTCCTCTTCAGCAGTTCCTTGTCTCTCTTCTCTTCCATCTCTGTTAGCTTTGCCATTATGAATGTTCCGAATTCTTTATCAGACATTTCCATGATTTCCATTGAACTGTGTGTGGATGAAGAGGAGCTATCCGTTTCCCTTGGAGGAGAGGCATTTTCCTGTTTCTCCATATTTGTTGTGGTCCTGCAGTGATTTCTAGTCATCTGGTGGATGGTCGGTTTCTTCCCAAACTTGGAAGTTCAATCACACGGGTTTTGTATGCTGGAGGCCCAGTTAGGAGTGGGACATCTTCCTTTCTCCCAACATGGCTAGATCGCCACATCCTTCCATTTTTAATTTTGCTAGAAAACTCTATACCCACTATTACCTAATCAGACTGAGAGAAATATTTGCCCAGATCAATCATAGATTATTGTATTTGAAAAACAATCTGAATATTTTATTACAAGTACACAGTCAAGGACTTAAGTCTTCTTTTAGTTCTGGTGTTTTATCAAGCTACATTTAATATGTCATAAAAATATATACCTTGTTAAATAATGAGCATGTATAGACATAACAAAGACAAAAAAACAAACAAACAAAAGAAAAGACAGAAAAAAAGAAGACAAATGACAAAAACAGAATCATTTTCCATCAGGTCAAAGACTCGCTATACTGCTGTGCCTAGAAAGGGGACAGAAAAGCAATCGCAGGTTGTAGTTTCACTTAGAAAAAATATGTAGAGCAATGTATGAAGTGAGATCCTGAGGCACTGCACTCTTGGTAAAAATCATCTTGGGTAAGATATTAGCTCATTTTGCCTGTAGCAGTTTTGCTATAAATTAGTATTTACAGGCCCCAAATAATTGTAGCATCTTTTTCAGGCTTGTAGAAATCAGTTCCTAAAGATGCCCCCAAATGCTACTATAGTCTAAAAGAACCAATTGTGCAATTTGTGTGAGTATTACAGGGATCACATTAGAATAGCAACTTGATCTCCATTCTTCCTTGGCCTCTTCTCTGTGGTGAGAGAACTGAATGACAGAATTTGCATTAATGAGACCCACTAATCAGTGCCTCAGTCCACGCATGTGCTGGAAAAAAGAAATTTTGCATTTGGAAGGCAAAAATCCCTACTGACTAAAAAAATCCTCAGAAGGAAAACTCAGCTGCCATTCACTGGATTTAGCAGTGCAGTGACATTTATGTGCACACATTCTTATCATTGAAAGTAAAATAAATTATATGAATTAATTTCAATTACTTTATCAAACACATTTACAAGATTTCATGACATTTAAATAATTACTCGTGGGCTATAGAAAGGAACATGCGCCTGAAATGAGATTCAGTCCTGAGAGAGTAGCGCAATTTTTTTTTCTCTGAAGAGTTTCTGTACTAAGAATGAAAATAAGTGTTCAGTCTTTTTGAATCTTGTTAAGTGCCATTAAATTTCAGAAATAGGCCCAAAATTACAGATTAGAGATTTTTTTTTTTTTTGCAAAGGGCCTACCATAAATTGAGTATTAACAGATCAAGTGACAGTCTCTCTGATTTCAAGGTCTTATTATAGAAATTTTCTTCTTTCATCTAAATGAGTCAAGAAATAACTATGAAAACTATGCATCAGATTTTTGATCTATGAGGCTAGACTTGGAACATTTTTGCTGACAGTAATGGTTGTTGAGTATGTCTCAGAGTCAACTCTGTTGACTCTGGGGAGTTGGAGCTTTTTGATCTCCTTTCCTTCTGTTGAATCCAAGTTAAAATGGACACTGATGACATATTGTATTTTGAAGTAGAAGAAGCTGGTAAGAGAAGTTGTTTGTAAAGAAATGGCAATAGTGCTAAATGGGAGCTCAAAAGCAGCTTCATACTTTTTGAGCAGCAGCAGAGAGATTTTACATTATTATTCTCAATTTTAGTAGCTGAGAATGAGGACTGGCCCAGAGTGTTGGTGCCAGGACTCAACCTACCACACACATCTGAAAGGTTAGTTGATTGACTTTTTTCATTCTTTTCTATTAATGATTATTTCCTTAAGGTGTTCTTTTTTCTTTTTTTGGAGAGGTTTTTGCTACAGGGTGCGTGAGCTCACCAGAGAGACAGAAAGCGAGAAATCACCCCCCATGGGGGATGACCACACCGCAATCCCTTCTCCTCCATTCTCCTCTCGAGATCTTGGGCACGCATGCACATGCGCCCAGCGTGAGTATAAGTCACCGGGTCCAGGACTTGATCCATGGTCAATTACATGGGAGTCCAGCGACATTGCCATTATGCTAACTGCTGGTCCCAAGATGTTCTTTATCTAACTTTCAATTTTAAAAACATGGCTCCAGGGGCTGGCAGATAGTATAGTGGTTAAAGTGCTGGACTCCCAGCATGCAGTTTGAGTCCCAGACCTGGCGCTTTCTCACTTTTCCCCTTTTTCTGTCTTTCTCTGGTGAGTGCTGAGTAAATTAAAAGTGAATAATAATGATAAATAAAATTAAATAATTTATAAAAATAGTAAATCTCCAAAGTAGACCCCAGAGACATTAACTTCAAACAAATGGATTTAAAATATCAGAAGCAAAAATGAAGTAATGGCATCATATAAAGTAGCTGTGTTTAAATAAATATGTAGTAAGAATATCTAAGAAAAGTTTAGGAAGGAGGATTGTGATGATGACTTTAGAGGACTTGGACAGTCATTCATGGGAGGCTGCATGGAGTGGAAGGGAGAGCCTGGGCTTCAGATTAACAGTAGATGAGATTCTTGCCTCACTCATTCACCAATTTTATGTAAATTCAGAAAACTGTTTTTTTGGGACCTTAGTTCTCCCTAAATAGAATGTGGATGTCATCTTTCCTTAAAAATTTTTGCGATGTTATAAATAATATACACAAAACTACTATCATACAGAATCTTCTATATGAACAATTAAGCTATAGTTTTTATTATATCAAAATACTAAATGAATGCAAGAGATTATTTGGATGAAAAATGCAGATATGGTAAAACAAAAATAAGAAAAGAGTATTTATAATTTGGGACCAGTTTGTGTAATGGCTGCATTGCTGGGCTCCCATGTAGTCAACCGCGGTTTGAGTTCTGGACCTGGTGGCTTAAACTCACACCGGGCATGTGTGCATGCATGCCCAAGATCCTGAGAGGAGAATGGAGGAGAAGGGACTGTGGTGTGGCCATCCCCCTGGGGGGGAGTAATTTCTCGCTTTCTGTCTCTCTGTCTCTCTGGCAAATGCTCATGCCCTATAGCAAAAACCACTCCAAAAAAAAAAAAAAAAAAGAAAAAAGAAAAGAATATTTATAATTAAAAAATTCAGATAGTTATATTTGGGAAATGAGAGTAAAGTTAGGAATGGTAAGATTTGGTAAAGAAGCACTGTGGAGAAGTAAGTAACTATGTAGGCTTAAAATCCAGACTACCTGGTTCAAATTTCAGGCCTACCATTTAACAGCAGTATACATTTGACAGACTTAAGCATTTCATGTTAATCACTTGTAAAATGGGGATGATGATAATCATACTACTTAGAGTGGCTTTAGGATTGAATCAGATGGTGTTTATAAGTCTTGGGCCTCCACATGGCAATCACTGAATACATATTAGTTATCATTATGATTTTGGGTTACTGGGCGTTATTTGATTCCTTTCCATTTTACTCTTATTGATGTAGGGCAAAGGAAGATTATCTTGCAACTAGTAAGGATTATATCACTGGTTGATTTTTAGCATGGATGTGAAAAGTCACAAGTGATTATCAGCCTTAAATTAACAACCTAACCGAGCAAGATAAGCTATAAAAATCATAGTAGAGTGAGCCCATGGCATGGGGTTAAGGAGGCCAGATTCCACATGGCCAACCTTAAAATTGGAGTCCCAGAACTAGAAGCTTTGGAAACACTTGGAGTGTGTGCATGCATGCCCAAAATTCCAAAAAGAGAGAGATGGAAGAGAAGGGTTTTTGGTATGATTGTTCCTCAGGAGGGAGGCCTTCCCTTGCCTACCCCCTCTTTCTGATGAGTGTATATGTCTTCTAGTAAAATTTGAAAACAAAAAAAAAGCTATCATAAAGCTGAACATCTAAAGAAATCCAAATAAAATATCTTTATCCAGTGGAAGAGACTTACTACTGTTCTCATCACTAGAGAAAGAATACTCCATAGATAGGATAGGGGAAGAGTGGATGAACTGCTAACTGCTAATGTATGTTTAATAGCTATGTGTGGGCTCTTGTAATATATCGTAGAGTAATAAGGATCCCAGCCATAGAGCAGATAGCCACTCCACCACTAACTGGAAAATAATGGTGAAAAACATGTAACAGCATCAAATAAACCTCATATAAGAAAGAATAAATCTGATGAAAGATATATAAGACATCTATACTGAATTCTACAAATGTTGCTAAGAAAAATTAAAGAAGACCTACACAATGGAAAGGCATAGCATGCTTCTGGATAGGAAAATTTAATATTGCTTATATTTTTATACTTTCTAAATAGTAAGAGTAGGAGAGTTGTCTTTTACAGTAGAGCGTAGAAACCTCAGCATGCATGCATATATATATATATATATATATATATATATATATATATATATATATTTCTCTTTTTAAGTTGAGAACTTTCACTTTTTCACTTAAAGGAAGCACTTTACAGCTTTTCTCTGGCATACTTGATTTGCCAGTGTTACTACTCTCACACTTTGGGTCATTATTAAGTATAAACAGGGTTACTTGACCGTTAAATACTCTAATACTGTGACGGTTGATGTGATAACCAAGATGGCCACTGAGTCACTAATGAGTGAGAAGTGGAAACAGTGTAGATACATTGGATAAAGGGATGATTCATTTTCTAGGATGATGAAGCCCAGTAGCACCAGATTTCATCACAGTACTTCTTAAAACTAATGAGTTGTTCTTTTCTTTTTTTGTGAGAGAGATTTTTGTTGTAGGGTGCATGTGCTCAATTGGAGAGACAGAGAGAGAAGAGAGACAGAAAGCAAGAAATAACCACCCAGACAGGTGGCCATGCTGTGATCCCTTCTCCTACATTCTCCTCTCAGGATTTTGGGTATGCATACACATGTGACTGGCATGAATTTTAAACCATTGGGAGTTGGACCATAGTTGACTATCTGGGAGTCCAGTAACCATTATGCTATCTGCTGGTCCCATGAATTGTTTATTTCTATAATTTTCTATCTAATATTTCCAGGCCTCCGTTGACCATGGGTAACTGATGTGGAACACAAAACCACAGAAAAGGTGGGACTATTGTATACACAAAAGAGTATATACAGTAGGATTTGTTTATATGAAATCCAAATATTGAATCCAAAATTAATCTATGGTGGTAGAAACTTCATAGAAGTTATATGGATGGGGACAGACATTAACTGGAAAGGAGAGTCTTTTTTTTTTTTTTCGTTTTAATGTTTATTTATTCTGTGAGGGATAGAGAAAAAGTGAATGAGAAAGAGGCACTCCTAAAAGTCTTGTGGAGATCTACCGTGAGCTCAGCCAGCTAGCATCATGGGCACGTACGTGTACCAGTTGTGCAGAGGGAGACTGTGGGACCTGAACTCAGGATCTTCCCATGTGGCCTTAGCATCACAGGGCATTGCATTACCTCTGCAACACTCTAACTGGTCATGAGGGAATTTCTTTTTTGACTGGAGGTTGCATATTAAACCTCATCAAGTTGAACATTTAGTTTGTGCATTTTATTGAATGTTAATTCCATCTCAGTAAAAATGTGAAAACCCTCGGGACCAGCAGTTAGCGTAATGGCTATGTCGCTGGACTCCCACATAGTCGACTGTGGTTCGAGTCCCGGACCGGGTGGCTTAAACTCACACCGGACCGGACGCGTGTGTGTGTGCGTGCGTGCCCAAGATCCTGAGAGGAGAATAGAGGAGAAGGGATTGTAGCGTGGCCATCCTCTCTGGGAGGTGATTTCTCACTTTCTATCTCTATATCTCTCTCTGTCTTTCTGGCGAGCGCAGGTGTCCTATAGCGAAAACCTCTCAAAAAAAAAAAAAAAAAAAAAAAGTGAAAACCCAGTAGAGAAAAAAGCATCATCATTAGTTAAAAAGAAATTACAGGACAGTCAGAAGCAGTTTCAATCTCCAAATGCTGAAAAGAGAGTTCAAAGAATATAATATATAAAGAACATAAAAATAATTATTTGCTCTGTTTGTTTGTAGAATGGAATCATCCTCCAGTACAAAATCCTTTTGTCCTGAAATATGTCACACTGCCTGAGTGCAACCATCCTGAACTGTGCCTCTAATCCCTGGTGTATTCTAATCTTTAGTGCTGCTGATTTCATGTCAAAATTGACTAACATTTCTGCTCTCTTTGTTGTAAATAAAACAAACTCTGTAACAACCCAACGTTTTACAAGTCTTAGATTTTCATCAGAAAGCAATTCCTTGCAATGCAACCCATCATGCTTTTATTATTTGACACCCTATTTTGCCAAATATGTGTTGAGAATTTATGTGGGGAGGTTTGGGAGGTAGAAAATATATACTGGACTTCATAAGGTTGGATGAAGGATATTTGAGTCCCTACAGAAGGTGAAATTTGATAAAAGCAAATTCTCTACCTAATGGAACATGATAAATTCTCTGAGTTTGTACATTTTCTGTAATGGGTTGATAAATAATTTTACATACTCCCCTAACATAGAAAGGTAGTTTTCTGCTGCATTTTAAAGAGCTATAAGTCTACTACCTTCAAAATACGTGCATCCTTAGTTGTCAACCTATATTAAGAGTGTATGATTGTACAAAAGCTTTGGAATAATTTTTATTACTATCTTGTTATAATTATGCTGACTGCTGAAGTGGAGAATGACAGCTATTGAGGCACCTCAATAAGTTTTTTTATGTTACTGTCACTTCAGCTCAACCTTGAGCCTGAGGAAAAGAAATTCTCCCTCTCTTGGCTCAGCTGAAAAGCATCTAAATACTTTTTTTTTTTTCTGTGCTGTGCTCATTTTAATCAGATCACCTTGAAATTCTAGTTACATATAGCTTTTAGCAAGTTTTTTCTTGTTAGAATTTTTGAGAAAAACATACAAGCTGACAAGCTATTGTTGGTTACAGTGCCTGCACTGACTAAGGATGTCTCAATTAGATATTTTGGAGCTGCATCCACTTTGAGGAAAAATTCTTGGATTGGGAGAGTGTTCTGTCCTGGGATCATGGCAGTAGGCCAGAAGCATAACTCATGCTGCTTTTTTCTTTTAGTTTCGTGTTTACCACACCCTCAAGATGGGTCTCTTTTCCTTTCTTTGAGTTTCTAATGGTAAGCCCATGTGGGTGAAGTAGGGCAGATATTGGTAAAGGTAGCATTTTTCCTCATTTATCTAGTCAATGTTGAGTGGCTTTCCTTAACACCTGGATAGAATGATTAAAAAAAAAATCTGAATCTATAAAATTTTTGGCCTTAATTTGGTACATTGTAGAGCATTTGGGGGAGGATAAATGAATAGGCTAAACAAATTGAAAATATTCATAAACCTTGACTAAATAATTTTACTTTTAAAAATCTATTCTGCATAAATTCTTATACATTTTAAAAGATCTATGACAACTGAAACATTTTTGTAATAAAACATTAGAGGGGTGAGTAGGTAGTATGGTGGTTAAAGAGCTAGACTGCCACATGGCTGACTGTGGTTCGGCTCCCTGACCCGGCAGCTATAAATCACACTGGACATGTGTGCATACAAGCACATGCAACCTATGGCAAAAAAAAAAAAAAAAAAAAGTAACTTAAATGTTTATCAGTAAACGTGGCACATTATTTCTATTAAATATTGCACAGTTACTAAAGTAGTGGTATAGATCTATATGTAGAAACAGAAATATTTTCAAGACATGTTGATAAAGAGAAACACGATTCACTGAGCAACATGAATGTAAACTCTCATGTATTATATAAGCCAAAAAAAGCAAACAAATACACTTTCTATATGCGCAGAATGTCCTGAAAGAACTTTTAGGTTGTTTTTTGAGAAGAGGAGCAATAGTCAAGGAGTATTGAAAGGAGCTTTTTCTCTATATTTTTGTGCTTAATTTTAAGATTTTATTTACATATTACTTGTTTATCTAAACAAAGAAAAAAAGGGTTATTTTCAAGATTTTTTTCTAATTGTGTGTTACTTTTTTTTTTTTGCTTTAGGATATGTGTGCTCCCTGGAAAGAGACAGTGAGAGAGAAGGTGAGAAATCAACCTCCAGGGGATGGCCATGCTGCAATCCCTTCTCCTCCATTGTTCTCCCAGGATCTTGGACACACACGCACATGTAATCAGCATGTGTTTTAAGCCACCAGATCCATGACTTGAAACACGGTCAGCCATATGGGAATCCAGTGATGTAACCACTAAACCATCTGCTGGTCCCATGTAACTGTGTTCTGTTTAAGAAATAGTGAGTTTATTGGACCAGCAGTTAGTGTAATGACTATGTCGCTGGACTCACATGTAGTCGACCAAGGTTCGCGTCCCAGACCCGGTGGCTTAAAACTCCTGCTGGGTGCGTGTGCGTGCATGCCCAAGATCCTGAGAGGAGAATGGAGGAGAAGGGATTGTGGTGTGGCCATCCCCCTTGTGGGGTGATTTCTCACTTTCTGTGTCTCTGTCTCTCTCTGTCTGGTGAGTACACGTGCCCCATAGCAAAAACCTCTAAAAAAAAAGAAATAGTGAGTTCTAAAATTAAAACATGGATAAAAATAATGTATATTACAGGATAATGTAGAAAATATTGACAGATTGAAAAGATTGTTATTTAAATTTATAGCTTCATGAATTATATTAAAACACCTAAAAGAAAACTTTCATTAAAAATTTTTTAAAGTTTAAAAATTTAATGTTTGAGTATTTCCTTTTCAGTGTGAGCTATCTATACTATGTATATGGGAGGCGGATTTAAAAAGTTAATGGAGGGGGCCAGTGGGTGGTGTAGTGGTTAAGGCACTGGACTCCCACATGGTCAATGCAGTCTGAGACCTGGACCAGCAGCTTGAAAATCATGCTCTTTTGTGTGTGTGTGTGTGTGTGTGTGTGTATGCCCTAGATCTTAGGAGGAGAATGGAGGAGAAGGGAATGCAGTGTGGCTATCCTCCATAGGGGATGATTTCTCACTTTCCCTCTTACTGTCTCTCTGATGAGTGCAGGCATCCTATGGCAAAAACCTTAAAAAAATGTTACTGGAAAATATATATTGTGAAATAAACTATGTAAAGATTTAATTTTTTTTCACTAAAACAAGCTTGCACTTAAAATTTTGTTTTTCTGTGAACTTTTTGAAGTCTCTCATGAGAAAATGATTATTTATACAACTATCTGTGGTATGTTCGTTCAGTGGTTGTTTCCCTAGAAGATATATCAAAGTATTAATTCCCAGAACCTGTGAATGTGAATTTAGTTGGAAATAGGATCTTTACAGCTATTAGTAAAGAGACCATCCTAAATTATCTAGGTGGGCCTTAAATCTGAAGACTTGTGTCCTGATAAGGGAAGAGAACAACACAGAGGAGAAGGCCTTGTGAAGATAGAGGCAGAGATTGTGATACCATAGTGCTAGGTGATCAGACCCAACTCCTCTCCTGGTTCTTGTCTGATGCTCATGAAGAATTAGAGATGTGAACACAGAGAGGGAATAGCAAAGTAGAGTTTATTAGGAGAGGAAAGGAAGAGCAGAGCTCCCAAGCAGGGAGGAGTCCCAAATGGATTGTTGAAGAAGAGCTGGAGGTGATGAGATTTTATTTAGTAGTCTGAGCAATGGGCTGACTTTCTGATGAGAAAGTGGGCTTTAGAACATAGTTCCATGATAGTCTGAGAGATTTATTACACTGTTCTTTGTGGGGTTACCAGACCATCTTGTTCTGTACTTCTTAGAATACAGTTACTAAATAGGAACTATTGCCCTTACCTACAGTTGCTGAGTCCCAGTGTAGTCAGCTTTCGGCTGTGAAAACGTAGCCACTGTGACTCCATCTTGACCTTAATCCTGTCTGTTTGCCCAATATCCCTATTTCCTGCTTTATTAGCAAGAGTCACAAATTCTGTAGAGACATGTAAAAGGAGCATATATTTTACATTAACTAGGCCATAGAGGAAAAATACAGAGACTTTATTAAAAAGAACATAGTGACTTTCTCTTGGGTCCCTTACAGTATCTACCTGTAAGTAGGTCTAAGTCCTAAAGTAATTGGAGTGATCCAGCAACAAACTAGATAAAGCCCAAAGCCACCAGCAGCTGGAAAAGGCAAGGAATAATACTTCTCTAGAGGTTTTGGAGGTAGTGAGGCCCTGTTGATGATTTGGTTTTGGACTTTTGGCTTCCAGGGCTTTGAAAGAATAAATTATTTTATTAAGCCACCAAACTTGTGGCAATTTGTTACAACAGCCACAGACCACTAATATGTTACCCCTCTCCTAAATAAAAGTGTGGTAGATTTAAAATGCAGAATACAACAGAGAATTTTAAACCTAAAATCATTTCAAATTTTCTCTTAAATTTTAAAGGGAAAAAAAAACCACTAAATCATTACAGTATTGACTACCAGAGGAATGAACTTCATTCCATGTGTTTCCCTATACCTATGGAATGTTGAAAGATTTCATAGAAATTGTTTGGGCCTATAGCCAGAAGAGCCCATACTTCAAGAAGAAGTTATGAGTGTTAGGATTTGGCCAGGTACAGGCAAAAGGGAGTGGTGAATGGTAGAATAGTGAAGTGTCTGGTAGATCCAAAGGCATTGCAAATCAATCAATTTAGCACTGTAAAGCTGAAAGATGCAGTTCTGTCTACCCATTAAAACTCATGGGATTCTACAAAAATGAAAAAGAACAAAATAGAAACTGGAGGACACTTTGCTGTCCCTGTCAAGAGTGAACTAGCTGTTGAGCTAGGATAATCTAAGTTCCTCCCTCTGACTCTAGTGTGATTCTACCTTCTATTTGCTCTTTATCTCCACTAAGCAGAATGGAAAGAGACTAAGATGCATTGATCAGCATGTGTCAGACATCATGCCAGGTTCTTTCAGATATGTAATCTCATTTAATTCTCACAACAGCCCCATGAATTTGGAAGCTTTCCTCCAGGTTCTGTAACTGGCCTGAGGTCACTCAGCTAGTACTGTAAGCCCACTGACTGCACAGATTCATGCTGCTTCCAAGACATAACGCTGCTTCCAGAGGGCATAACAAGCCTGGAGGTTTTGGGCGGAAAGGGAGTATGTTCTCTTCTCTAAACACAGGCCCTGGTTGTTGTTAATAGGCATACTAATTTTTAATATGCTTGAATTAGAAAAAATACTGTTTGTTTGGTGAGACAATTACCTTCACTAATTTTTTCTGTTACACATTATGTAGTTTTTTTTTATACTTCTTTTATTTTATAAGAATTTCTTTTCCTTTCATAAATTCAAGACAATAGGCTTATTGGTTTTTTTTTCTTTAATTATTTTACAGCTGCTGAAATTATCAAATTACTTTTAGAATGTAATCTGATTTCCTCTGTACTTATTAAATGAAGTAATTATTTTGTATATCTGTCTTTTTATTTAAACAGTTGCATGTTTAACAATTCTGTCTTTTGGATTTTAAACATGCTGTGTGAGTTAAGTTTGTCTATACTGGAAGATGGTTGGTTTTTTTAATTGGCACATGGGAAAAATGCACTTTTAGGTAACTTATTTTAGAAAGAAGTTTTTTGCCTGTAGTCACTCTGTCAAATGCTGAGTGAACTTTCTAGTTGCTTTCACTATTTAGTCAGTCAATAAATATTTATTCATGGCCTACTATGTGTGCATTATATTATTTGTACATCATTTTAGATATTTAAAGAAATATAAGAGATGGGGCTAGTAGATGGCATAGTGGTTATGTTACCGAATGCCTTCATGGCCAAGTGTGGTTTGAGTCCTGGACCTGGTGGCTTGAAAATCAGGCTGGGCGCATGTGTGTGTGTGTGTGTATGTGTGTGCACGTGTGTGTGTGCACGCACTCACACCCACGATCCTGGGAGGAGAACTTGCATTAGAAAAGAGTCAGGTCAATATTGGAGTCAGGTAAGTTTATCAGGTATAATATTGCTGTGTTAATCTGATTGTGAGAGAAGGAGAGCTTGGACTAGGATAGTGATAGTTGGAATGAATAGGAGAAAGCATAGTTTTCCAAGAGGCATTGAAGGGAGAAACAATGGGACTTACTTAAAGAGTAGAAAATGGAGATGTATGTAGGCAGCTAGAAAGGACACATTGTGATTGGATAGGGAAGGAAATGCAGATTCTTTAGTACCAGAGAGCAGATGTCACAGCTGAAGCAGTGAGTACCTATCAGTCCAGTCACACGATAGCAAGAAAAATGGAGGAGTGAGCTTAAAGAACGTGCCATGGTTAGATACCTACTGGAGGAGAGGAGAGAAAAGGTGGCATCAGAGAACTGGGAGAAGACCTTAAGTAAAGTGCTGAAAATGCCAAAGGACAAGAGAATGTCATAGGTAGGTGATTCCTAGCAGAGAACACTGTAAAATGTTAAAAAAGAAGTCTGAAGAAAGGCCAAGGCTATACATTTGGTAGGAAGAGATGACTAGCAAACTTTGAGGATGTCGTTTCTGTGGAGGAGTATGCAGTGAAGTAGATCAGAAGGAATTTAGAACAGTTTAAAAGAGGAGATATGGTACCAGCAGAAGTTGTAGTGGTTATGTCACTGGACTGCCACATAGCTAACCGCGATACGAGTCCCATGGAACCAACCCAAATGCCCCTGTACAGATGAATGGATTGAAAAACTGTGGCACATATACTCTATGAATACTATTCAGCCATAAGAAAAACAACAAAACCCTGGTTTTTGACAGAAAGTGGAAGAATATGGAAGATTTATTGCTGAGTGAAGCAAGCCAGGCTATGAAGGAGAGACATTGTATGTCTCCTCTTAATATATACCGAGTGTCCGCACTCTGTGACTGAAGCTGACAGGCTAAAGGATGTACAAAAACAAGAGATGGGTGTGAATGCCAGATGTGGTGTGTGTGGAGGAGTGGGGCCTGAGGAAGGACATTTGGAGGAGGGATACGGAGACAGAGCATTGTCGGGACAGGGAGGTAGTGTTGTTATATTTTGATCAACTGGACCGGGGAGAAATGTTCACATATTGAAATGTTCACTTTGTAAGCTAAATAATGCAATTGAATGTATAAAAAAAAAGGTAAATAAATAAAATTTTAAAAAATTACACCAGTTGCTTGTATGTGTGCCCAGAATCCTGAGAGGAGAATGGAAGAGAAGGGATTGCAGTGTGGCCATCCTCCCTGGGGGGTGATTTCCCACTTTCTGACTCTGTCTCTCTAGCAAAAGTACATTCCCTATAGCAAAAGTTTCTCTAAAAAAATCAATAAATAAAGAGGAGATTGTTAACATAGCTAACAAGCCCCTAAGACCCATGGTAATTTGCTATGTGATATTAGATAACTGATACAAATCTATTTAGATTTCTTTCTTTGTGTATGTTTATCTTTCCTATTTTGTTTTATTTTATGTTTTAAGAATATTGGAATGACTCAAGATGAGAAGCTGAGTAAGAGAATTGCAGAACCAAGCTTTTAGTAGCTGGTAAATTAAGAAAACCAAAATACAGCTGGGGAGATTATTTTCAAAGAGAGTAAATCCAAAATAGACATAAACTCCATTCCATTCTGAGATAAAGATAGGAGTACCTGAAATAACTTACACAGGATCAGTTCAGTTTACTAATCCTGCATGCATACATAACCCTGTGCTTTTATATTGTTGCCTAAATTGGTTAGCAGATGACTGACTACTTATTATATGAAGACATTTTCTGTGACGGTGCAGTTTTAAACAGTGAAAATACTATCTTTAGTCCTCGATAGGCTCAGACAATTAATAAGTGATTCATTACATACATATTTAATAATTTGTAATTAAGCAAATAGTTTTGCTTTTGGTTATCTCCATATTTTTTCTACAAATCCTTTCCCTGGTCCCACCATCTACATTTATCTTGACACTGACACTGAAATAAGTCCTATTTGCTATCTATGGCTCAAGAGACATTGAACTTGAGGCTGATTTTTTTTGAGATTTCATTATTATTTTAATTTTTTTCCATAGGGTGCATGTGCTTGTCAGAGAGACAGAGAGAGACAGAAAGTGAGAAATCACCCCCGCAGCGGGGATGGCCATGCTGCAATCCCTTCTACTCTGTAATATCCCTTTTACTCTGTTCTCCTCTTGGGATCTTGGTCATGCATGCACAGGCGCCCATCATATGTTTTAAGAGTCTGGGTTTAGGACACAAACCGTGGTCTACTATGTGAGAGTTCAGCCATGCAACTGCTACACCATCTGCTGGTTCCAAAGTTGTGTTTTAAAAGGTTGAACTGGTAGAATAACAAAGAGGGGTTTAGAATGCAGTGGAGATGAGATTACGAAGATTTGGTTTGTGAATTGATTAAGACCATGTGTAGATTCTCAGATTCTGTTGTGTGTTCTTTGATATGTATGTTCTGGAGATGTGCTCATTTCTTTTTCTTTCTATTTTTTTGGAGAAGTTTTTGCTATAGGGCGCGTGAGCTCGCCAGAAAGACAGAGAGAGACAGAGACAGAAGGCGAAAAATCACCCCCCAGGGAGGTTGACCACGCCGCAATCCCTTCCTCTCCATTCTCTTCTTGGGATCTTGGGCATGCATGCACACGCGCCCGGCGTGAGTTTAAGCCACTGGATCTGGGACTTGAACCACAGTTGTCTACATGGGAGTCCAGCGACATAGCCATTACACTAACTGCTGGTCCCGCTCATTTCTTTATTGCATTAATCAATATTGTTAGAACAAAATCCATTTGTAGGTTACAGTAAGAAAACCTCTGAAGGCTACAAAGATTGATTTTTTCCTCTTTAAATTTATTTATTTTTTATATTAATTCATTATACATCATTACAACATACAAATGAATTTTCCATCCAAAATACACTGTATATTGGCTCAATCAAGCACATCAACATGCATGTTATCAGCAAATAATTTTCCATTTCTTATGTCTTGTATACTTTGTTTGTTTTGCCATCCTTGATTCCCTATCCCTCACCCTCTGCCATGTCCCACCCTCTTCCCACATTGTCTCTGGTATCCATGGTTGCTTTCTATGCCTCCCCCCCCCATTTAATTGATATGCTGATGAACTTAATTAGTCTAAATATATCCAATAGCTAGCACAGCTGATATATACCTATACATGAACCCAAGTCTGCCTTTAGGCATAAACCTCAGTGAGTAGAATGAACATACTATAAAGTAGTACCCAGCTGGGGCTATATAGCTTACTGCAGTCATAAAATATGCAATTTTAAAAAATTTGATACGAACAGTTTTACTGTTTTTTTTTTTCTCCTGCAACTTTTTTTTTTTAAATTACTTAACATTCATTCCCTGAGCATCATCACAACATACTAAATGTGGTTTCCCATCTAGAATAAACTGCATAGTGGCTTAATCATGCATGTTGTCATCAATAATATTCCATTTCTACTAAAAATATGGAACGCTTCATGAATTTGCGTGTCATCCTTGCATAGGGGCCATGCTAATCTTCTCTGTATCGTTCCAATTTTAGTATATGTGCTGCCGAAGTGAGCACTACAAAGATTGATTTTAAAAGCATCTTTCCTCAAGTAGTTTTAGTTGAACCTCATTGTTATAGGTAAAGGTGGTCTGGGGGGTGAGAGAAAAGACAGAAGAATAAGAGCACATGTGTGCCTTGAATGCTCAGATGATTACTGCGCATTGGAGTTCCAATGAGTTCTTCTTACAGGGCTCTTTAGGAAGGGGGAAGAAATGAGAAAGTATGTTAGCATTCTAACATGCACTCACAAGCAGCACTTTAGCATATGAAATATTGTTGATGGTGAACAACATGGCCTTACCATTCCTTCAGCTTGACTAAACGTTAGATGGGTTTCTTTCTTACTTGACCTCCCTTTTATTTCCTCTGACACGTATGTAAATCTTCTCCCAGTCTTTTGCCAGTCTTATAGGCCGTGAAATGTCTTCTCTAAGGATCTGGGACCATCTCTTTAAAGTGTTAATATCAAAGGAGGCAGCACCCTTATCTCTTAGTTTCTGCCGTTTGGTGGGAGCACTTTGATGAGCATCAGTTAGCTAATACAGATGGCCTAATCACAGAGAAAAACCTGTGAATTCAAGTGTACCCTGATCAACCTTCCTGCTAATGTCTTTCAGTACTTTCTGAGCCCACTCAAGTGCTTAGAAACCTTCCCACCTTCTGGGGCCAGCAGGCCATGTGGTGGTTAATGTGGCTGGACTCTCACATGGCCAACCAAGGTTTGAGTCCCAGATCCAGTGGCTTGAAGAACATGCTGGGCACTATGTGTGCATGTTCCCCAAATCCTGAGAGGAGAGTAGAGGAAAAGGAATTGCTGTGTGGCTCTGTCTCTTCTCTGTCTCTCTCCTCGCTGGTGTGCACATGCACCCTATGACAAAAAATTAAGAAAAACAAAACAAAATAACCTTCCCACCTTCCCCCCCACCAAGAGTTGAGTTCAGGGGGCAGCTGATGGCATGGTGGTTGAGGTGCTGAATTCCCACAGAGAGTCCCAGACTTAGAGCCTTGCAAATTTGCTTGACTTGACTATAGTACTGTTTCACTATGTATTTATATATCAGAAGATCATGTCATATACCTTAAATACATACACTAGGTGCCAAAAGACCTGAGAGGAGAATTGAGGAGGAGGGACTGTGATGTGACCACACAGCCTGGGAGGTGATTTTTCACTTTCTCTCTCTCTCTGCCTCTCTCCAGCAAGCACACATGTCCCACGGGGGGAAAAAAATAAAGAGTTCAGTCTCTATGCCCTTTGCAATAGCCTAAATAAAGTCTTCCTTACCTGTCCATATTTTTTGTCGTATATATTTAAGTTATATGACATGATCTTCTGATATATAAATACATAGTGAAACAGTTACTATAGTCAAGTCAAGCATATTAACATATCCATCTCATCACATCCTTACATTTTTTCTTTCCTTCCTTCCTTCCTCCCTCCCTCCCTCCCTCCCTTCTTTCCTCCCTTCCTTCCTTCCTTCTGATAAAAACACCTAAAATCTGCTTTCTTCATACTTTCCCAGGATACAAAACATTATTACTAACTTTAGTCACCACGCAGCATGTTAAATACATTTATTCATCCATGTAACTTCAGCTTTGTACCTTTGACCAACATCTTCCCATTCCCCCTGCTCTTTACCCCTAATAACCACCTTGTGCCTCTCTGTTTCTCTGTATTTACTGTATTAGATTCCACATATAACTGAGATCATGACAGTTCTGTCTTTGCGTGCCTGGATTATTTCACTTAGAATAATGTTCCCCAGGTTCATCCATGTTGCTGCAAATGGCAGGATCTCCTTTTTTCATGGCTGAATAAGTTTTTTAAAAATATTAATTACAATGTGGAATCTGAAACTACAATGTATTATTTCCCACTATTGCCACAAAAAGTTACTACAAATTGTGTGGTTTACAAGAGACATGGTTTCTCTTGTGGTTCTGGACTCAAGGTGCAAGTAGAGTTGTACTGTCTCTGGAGATTCAACGGAGATTGTGTCTGTGTGTCTTTCTTCTTCAGGTGAGTGTTGGCATTCCTTGAATGTGGCTTTATCACTCCTATGTCTGCTTTTGTGGTCACACAGCTTCCCCCTCCGTCTGAGTAATCGGCCTCTGTTTCTCCTTCATAAGGACACTCACTAGTCATTGGATTGAGGACCCACTCATACAATTCAAGATAAGCCTCTTCTCTCAAAATCCTTAATGCGATTGCTCCATTTACATATGATTCACTTTTCTTTATTCTTTTCTTCTAAATTTGTCAATGGATGTATGAGCTTTCTAGAGAGAGATAGGGAGAAGGCGGGAGATGAGAAAGCACCCTTCATGGGGGATGGTTATGCTACAGTCCTTTCTCCTCTTTTGCCTTATGGGATTTTGAGCACTCATGCTCATGTTCCAAGCAGTTTTTTTACAAGCCACTGGGTCTGGGACTCCAACGGCACAGTTGGCTATGCTGGATCCAGTCACTTTAACCACCACTGGTTGGCCCATTCACTGTTTTTTAAAACAATATAAAGTTAGCACTTATATGACCTAAAGATGAGAATATGGACATATTATTTGGGAAGTCATCATTATTCAGCTCACCACACATGTCGATGATCTTGTCCAACTGTATTCCATTAAAAGTCATTGATTTATCTTGTTGACAGCATGTATTTTTTTTTTTTTTACCATGCATGACTTTATAACACCATTCATTAGTTATTTGGAAAATACTGATTTACTGAGTTACAGAAATCTTCCAAATATTGACACATTTTATTGTATAATATAAAAAGAACCCAATTAACATAACCACAAAACTCATCCAAAAAGTCCTTAAAGATTGGGAAGATACATGATGGCAGCTGCAGGTTTTCCAAAATTCTGATTTTCTCTCAGAAGCTCCAATTTTATCATTGACAAAAAATCTACTCAGTTCTTTTCCTTGAAATGGCAGGCTCACTTTGTTCACTTTCAAGAAATTTTCTACCAAATACCCAAAGTCTGAATAACCATCATTTGCTTGTCTGTCATTCTTTTAAGTAAAAATAGTGTTCCATGCAAAAGTAGCTAGTTCAGCTCACAAGTCAAACAATAGCATGAGTGCTTTTCCTAGAAGCAGCCATTATACTTCAGGTGCAGCCAAGTATTGATGCAATATTCCTTCTTTGCCACACAGACTCCATTAAAGCGTGTACTAAAAGGTTTGAGATTTAATAATACTAATAAATTTCTACTGCTTCATCAAGAATATTTTAAAGTGAGATTGCCTTTTTCTCCTTTAGTTTTTGGTGCTCTGAATGTGTGGTGGTGAAAAACGTGATGATCTGTACAGTTTGGTACCACTTGGTTCATGGGATAATGCCAGAAATTTTACCCATGATTTCTCTTGACTATTAGTACAAATGTCAATATAGTGAAAGAAGCAAATACATTTAAAATTATGAGAATTATTTTGAACTTGCCGTTCCTTGAAGTCCTTGGGGACCTCTTGAGAATTTCTGTGTTGAGGCATGTCCAAAATTCTTTCTATTTTGAGTCAGTTCTTTTAGACTTAGGGTTTTTTTTTTTTTTTTTTTTTTTTTTGAGAGGTTTTTCGCTATAGGGCGCGTGCGCTCGCCAGACAGACAGAGAGAGACATAGAGACAGAAAGCGAGAAATCACCCCCCAGGGGGGATGGTCACGCCGCAATCCCTTCTCCTCCATTCTCCTCTCGGGATCTTGGGCACGCACGCACACGCGCCCGGCGTGAGTTGTAAGCCACCGGGTCCGAGACGCGAACCACGGTCGACTACGTGGGAGTCCAGCGACATAGCCATTACGCTAACTGCTGGTTCCCTAGACTTAGGGTTTTTGATGCTTATGTTTTCCTGTATATAGCATTATGCTCTGTATCATCAGTGTTAATGAACAGCATTTTTAAAAAGGATGCTTCAGGGGCCAGCAGGGGACATGATGATTAATGTGCTAGACTCTCACATGGACTGATCATGGTTTGAGTCCCAGGCCCAGTGACTTGAAAATCATGCTGGGTGTGCGTGTGTGTGCCCAAAATCCCAGGAGGAGAATGGAGAAGGGATTGTGGCATGGCCATCAACCTTGGGGGTGATTTGTCACTTTCTCCCTCTTTCTCTCTCTCATGCGAATACATGCACCCTATGGCAAAAACCTATTAAAAAAATGATGCTCCATAGTAGACTCAGATTTTCTTCCAAAATCTGAGTCATACACATTCAGTACATTTTGACATTGTTTTGCCAGAAAGCATCAGTAGAAAGATGTCAGACAATAAGCAGGAAGCATATTCCTTTCTCAAATAATTCCAAGTTGTTTACTTACCCAATTGTTGGAGATTGCAGTTGTCTAGTTGTGCCGCTAGGACTAGAAATTAGATTCATGCATGTATAGACAATGGTTAACATCTATATGATATTGAATCCTGTATTTAAAATTATGGTATATCTGTCCTTTTGTTGTAGATGCTTTTGTGTCTTTTAGGAGCATTTTATAGCTGTCTTCATACAAGATTTGATTATTTCTTTTTTTTTTTTTTGGAGAGGATTTTTTGCCATAGGGCACGTGTGCTTGCTAGACAGACAGAGAGAGACATAGAGGCAGAAAGCGAGAAATCACCCCCCAGGGGGGATGACCATGCCGCAATGCCTTCTCCTCCATTTTCCTCTTGGGATCTTGGGCACACACGCACATGTGCCTGGAGTGAGTTTTAAGCCCCCGGGTCCGGGACGCGAACCGCGGTCGACTACGTGGCAGTCCAGCAACATAGCCATTTCGCTAACTGCTGGTCCCGTGATTATTTCTTTTTCTTTCTTTTCTTTTTTTTTTTTTTTGGAGAGGTTTTTGCTATAGGGCGTGTGTGCTTGCCAGACAGACAAAGAGAGACAGAGAGACAGAAAGCGAGAAATCACCCCCTGGGGAGATGGCTATGCCGCAATCCCTTCTCCTCTCGGGATCTTGGGCACACACGCACACGCGCCCGACGTGAGTCTAAGCCACTGGGTCCGGGATGTGAACCGCGGTCGACTACATGGGAGTCCAGTGACATAGCCATTGTGCTAACTGCTGGTCCCAAGGTTTGACTATTTCTAAGGTTTCATACAAATATTTCTTACCTGAACAGGGTCTTCTCTTTCATTATATCCTCTAATTGGTTTTGTATTGTGTTTATATACCATGTTCTTTCATAGAAAGGTTTAACATCATAGATAATAGTATTTGCAAAATTAATAAATAAATCTAATGTAATCTCAATGGAATTTTTTTTTTGAGAGGTTTTTGCCATAGGGCACATGTGCTTGCCAGACAGACAGAGAGAGACACAGAGAGACAGAAAGCGAGAAATCACCCCCTGGGGGGATGGCCACGCCGCAATCCCTTCTCCTTCATTCTCCTCTCGGGATCTTGGGCATGCAGGCACATGTGCCCCACGTGAGTTTTAAGCCACCGGGTCCGGGACGCGAACCGCGGTCGAGTACGTGGGAGTCCAGTGACGTAGCCATTACACTAACTGCTGGTCTCTCAATGGAATTATTTTTACCCCTGTGGGGATAAACATGTTGATTGGTCAATTCATTCTGCAAACCAACCAGGAATAGCCAAGAGTATCTTATAGAAAGAGTAATGATGTGTGGGGGTGAACTAGCTCTATTACAATATAGTGATTAAAATAATGTAGTTTTGGAAGCTAAGTAGATGTTTAGACAGAGAGGAAAAAATGTAGAAATAGATAAAAATACTTATGAACATTTTCTACATTATGAAGTCAGCATATCAAATCAGTGAAGAAAAGATGAGAATTTTAATAAGTGATGTTGGTAAAGGCTATAAAATTTCAATTATGCAAGATAAATAAATTGTGACGATGTACAGCATAGTATCTATAGCTAATAACACTCTGTGAAAGGTCTTTAAAAAGTACATGAAAAATGGATATATGAAGAAACTATACATGGATTTCAATTTTTTTTTTGAACCAGAATAAACCAGTACTTTAATTCCATTTTCTGTGAACTTTTGAAGTACCCTTGTATGGTATGTTTAAAGTTTGCTTAGAGGATGATTTTTATGTAAAGTGTTCCTACATATACAAAATAATAATAAAGTGTGTTGGGAGAAAATTTGGCAGGTGATGGGTATGTTTATGGCCCTTGATGTTCCCAAGCTGATTGAATCATATACATTAAATATATACGGCTTTTTCCATGTCAGTCATAACTCAAAAAGTGGTTTAAAAATAAGTGATTTAGAATAACTGGCTAGACATATGAGAAAAGATAAAAATCACATTTATTTTCACACCATACTTCAAGATAAATTGAAAATAGATCAGAAATGGAAATTTAAGACATAAAATGTACAAGTACTAGATGGAAACCTGAGTGTGTTTATTTGTAACCTAGGAGTAGAGAAAACTTTCTTAGTTATGATTAAAATACAGTCAGTGGAGGTTAGCATACTTGACCACTAGAAAAATTGAATGGCGAGAGAGTTATAAACAAAGTAGAAGATAAAATGATAAGCCAGAAAATATATTTGTAATTTATTTTAGAAATAGTTAATGTAATATAGATGCTATAAACTATTTTACAAGGGAAATGACAACTCTAGAGAGAATGAGCAGCTCATAGAAATAAAGAAGCAAATGACCCTTAAACATTTGATAAGATTTTTAGCTTTGTTCCCAAAAAGTAAAATGCAAACAGAAATGAAAATTTATTTCTTATTAGATTGACAAACGTTCAAATTTGACAATGTACTCTTTGATCAAGTCTGTGTGGAAACAGGTGTTCTTCTGGTGGGAATTCAAAATGGTATAACTCCTATGAAGAGAAGCTTTACGATTTGTAGTAAATTATACATGCCTTTCTTTTTTGACCCAGCAATCCCTGAGATTAAAGTCTGTCTCAAAGATTTGTTAGCAAAAATATAAAACTATATTTGCGTAGAATTATTGATTACAGGATTATTTATTTATCGAGTCTCTCTCTCTCTTTTTTTTTTTTTTTTGGAGAGATTTTTGCTATAGGGAGCATGCACTCACAAGAAAGACAGAGATAAAGAAACAGAAAGCGAGAAATCACCCTCCAGGGGGGATGGCCACACCGTTATCCCTTCTCCTCCATTCTCCTCTCGGGATCTTGGGCATGCACGCACACACGCCCGGCATGAGTTTAAGCCACTGGGTCCAGGACTTGAACCATGGTCGACTACGTGGGAGTCCAGTAACATAGCCACTATGCTAACTACTGGTCTCTTTTAATGTATCTTTTGGTTTAGAACTATGTAAAAAGCTGTTATATCTACACAAAGGAGTTTTATTCAGTTGTTAAAGAATGAGGGGATTCTCTATATACTGCTATAAAATAAAATAATAAGGTAAAACAAACATATATAGTATATTATTACTTTTATCTATATTGATATATAAAAAATTGCTTATATTAAAAATGGATGGGGACCAGCAGTTGGTTTAATGCCTATGTTGCTCTACTCTTATGCAGTCTACTTTGTTCAAGTCCCGGACTCAATGGCTTAAACTCACGCTGGGCATGTGTGTGTGTGTGTGTACGTGTGTGCCAAGGAGAATAGAGGAGAAGGGTTTGTGGTGTAGTCATACCCCCTAGGGGGTAATTTCTCACTTTCTGTCTCTCTCTCTGGCAAGCGCACGTGCCCTATAGCAAGAAACCTCTCCAAAAAAAAAAAAAAAAAAGGATGAATAAATCAGAACATATTTAAAAAGATGAACAATATGTGGAGGGCACATAACTAGAAGCTAAACTCTCCTAAACTGCCCTAAATATGCCACACTTTATGGCTTTGATGTTGCAACCATGAAAATGTGTTTTTACATAATTTTAAAAAATTGACACAATAAGCACAAAAACAATACTTAAAATCAAAAATAAAATGAGCTGGGACCAGCAGTTAGCATAATGGCTATGTTGTTGGACTCCCATGTAGTCGACCGCTGTTCGCGATCCCGACTCGGTGACTTAAAACTCACACAGGGCGCGTGTGCGTGCGTGCCCAAGACCCCGAGAGGAGAATGGAGGAGAAGGGGTTACAGTGTGGCCATCCCCCTGGGGGCTGATTTCTTGCTTTCTGTCTCTCTGTCTCTTTGTCTCTCTCTGTCTGTCTGGCGAGTGTAAGCGCCCTGTAGCAAAAACCTCTCCAAAAAAATAAAAAAAATAAAATGAGCTAATAAATCTAACTTTGATTCAACATGACCATATGAATTATAGAAATAGGAAGTATTATGGATGACTTTAAATTTCATAAATTTATTACAGATGTATAGTGGGTTTTACTATGATATAAAGATAAAAGGATATACCTGAAAATTTTAAACATGTTTTAGTAATTGTACTATTATAATATCTTGGATTGTTCTTTTCTTATTAGTAGGATGAAAGAATTAGGAAATATGTTAATGTAATTAGGAACACAAATTTTCAGAGTAAGTGAGAAGATAAAAATAATTTAAATTTGAATAGGAAGTATTCATCAAGCTGCACTCTCTTTTAACAAATGCTTGTTTTCTTACTTTGTCTACTCAGAAGGCCTGGAAACTATAATCAACCTCTAGCAATGAACACTCCTAGTACCAAGATCTCTTAATACCATTTCCTGCCCTTCTAGGGACCACAATATTTTGTGGAAATGGGAGACCCGAATCTAGAGTAAGAAAGCTGTCAAAGACTATTTTAGTCACAGTAAAAACCAAGAACTTAACTTAGAAGAGGTTCTCAGTTGAAAATTGGGAATGGGGGGCACTGAACATCAGTATTAAAACTAATTGCAATTAATTGATATAAAAATACATGCTTTTTATGATAAGCTTTGTTACTGTAAAAATTTAGCCAGTTTATATTTTTCATGGCTATTTTTATACATTCTTTTCCATTCTATATATCAATAGTTTCTTTTTTTATTACTCTTTCAGACTGACTGACTGACTGGTTAATGTGGTTTTCTCCCTATTTTCCCTGTCCTCCCAGTTGGTTTGAAATGTACACACACACACACTGTACTTTTTGGTGGTGGTTCTTTAAGTGATTACCCTTGAAATTTTCTTTGTATATCTAACTTATTTTATTTTAGTAAAGATTTATTTATTGTTAATGTTTATTCGTTATTATTATTCTTCAGTTTTGACCAGAGAGAGACAGAGAGAAAAGGAGATTGAGAAAGCAAGTCACCAGGTTCGGGACTTGAACTGTGGTCGGCCATGGGGGAGTCCAGTACTTCACCTACCGGCCCCACTTAAGAAAATCTTAAGATCGAACAATATATCAATAACTCCATGATGAAATTGAATATTTTTCTGTTGAAATCACAAAAGATAAGAATCAACACATCTGTGTTTCCTAACTTCCTTCACATTTTTAATTTCTTCATCGCTTGTTTCATGCTGGATAAATAATTTTTATTTATCTTTTAGCTTTCAAGTTCTTTTTTCCACTGTATCTTCCCTGCTGTTTTAAACATTCATTAAATTATTTATTTCAAATTTCTACAATTTCTTTTTCCGTGTTGTCTATTTATTTCCTATATTTTCTTGATTTATGTTTATTTTTGCCATTCTCCATTTTTCTTCTTTAAGCATTTCATCCATAGGTCTGAGTGCTGGGAATGATAATTTCAAAATCTTCTAGTCTTACAGGTATTCATTTACTATGAATCCTTTATTTCTTGTTTTTGCTGGATTTGACTCAAAGTGGTTTCCTTTTTTATGTGTGTGGCAATCTTTGTCAAATTCTGCATGATTTTTGTCTCTGGAAATTCTGCAAGCCAACTCTGTATGATTTTGTTTTTCTTTAGTTTTTGTTTAGGGCAGCTGTCTGAGACTGTCGTTCTGCGTCACTAGCCTCAAAACTGTGTTGCCTGAAGAGCTGCGTCAAGGCTTCCTTGCCCTTCCATGCTGTCACATGTCTAGGCAGTCCGCTTGTCCTTACTCCCCGCTTTTCTGATTCTGAAGTATAGGATCCATTTTTCTGCTTTGGCTTCTGGACTATGAGCTGCTCTAGATCCTGGCTTCTAAAGACTTTTAGCACATTGGAACTCTTCGGTTGCAATGTCTGCTTCATCCTTTACACACTGTCACTAGTCAATATAAATTATCTTTTTTTTTTTTTTTTTTTTTTTTTTTTTGCTATAGGGCGTGTGCACTCGCCAGACAGACAGAGACAGAGAGACAGAAAGCGAGAAATCACCCCCCAGGGGGGATGGTCACGCCGCAATCCTTTCTCCTCCATTTTCCTCTCGGGATCTTGGGCACGCACGTATATGTGCCCGGCTTGAGTTTGAAGCCACCGGGTCCGGGATGCGAACCGCGGTCGACTACGTGGGAGTCCAGCGACATAGCCATTACGCTAACTGCTGGTCCCTCTTTTTTAACTCTGTTAATTAGACACTAAAATAGCAGTACTTTTCTTGACATTTTATTTTTAATATTTTGTTTGCTCATTATTCCTTCTCATATTTGTCCTGATTAGAATAGTGACTAATACGGGGTATGCAAACATTTTAACAGTTTTGAAAGGCTTGGGGTCCTTGTGGAGGTTCCATTTTAAACATTAATGAAAATTCCTCTTGAGCATTTTAGTAAGCAAACACAGCTAGACAGTTTTGCAGTGGGTCTGCAGGAGGAAGAAAATTGTGCACTTGACATGGGATTTTGCTTCATGCCAGGGGCCTCTTCCATAGACTTTATTTCAGTGAGGAAATCAGGGTCTGTAGCTTGAGCCAGCAATGTACAGATTAGTAGACAAGAAGATTTATTGAACGAAACAGAAAGAAGGAAAAGCTATTTTATAATGCATGATAGAATATTCTAACCAAAACATTGTTGTCTTTCCTAGTCTCTACATAAATCAGTGACTTATCATTTCTGGGCAGTCATGCTTAACATTTTTTACCCTAGAATTATGAGTAAAATCTTTGTAAAACAGGCCTTAGAATACATTCGCTTTATGTTACATATAAAAAGCATTTTAAAAACACCATTCTCCTAATTTTTTTTTCTCAGTTTTATTTTTTCTCTGTTAGAAACTCGCAATCCAGGAGCTTATGCTTGTATCCTGAACAGATTCTGATCAGCCCGTTCAGGTGTCTCACCCTCAGATGTGACACAGTATTCTCTATGAAGAAAATAAGAAATTCAAAATGAATGTGTCAGCCTTAATGTTACCAGGCTTCTTTTCTATTACCGGAAGTGTGGTTTTAGAGGTTATTATTACTAAGGACAGCTAAGATCTGTTTGAGGCTGGTGTGATTTTGCTCTTCTCAATTTGACAATTAAGGGGTAAATGTTTTTCTATTGCCCATAATTCCATTTTTCCTTTCCCCTTCTTTACTTTCTGTTTCTAGTGATGTTTCAGCCTCATCTCAGAAATTGCTGTTGACAAAAAGAAATGTGTGTGATATAAATTATCTGTCTGGGTCATGTTGTATCTATATCATCGGTAAGATTGCTTAGGATCAGCTTCTGACATTGTTATAAAACTGTGCAAAACAGGAGAAATGGGAGGCACATAAAATCCAGGACGCTTATATTTTAGTTCCTTAGGTGTAGAAGAAAATTCTGTATCTGGAAAAATATGTAAAGAAGTTATGTTTGGGAGAGGAACTATTTTTCCTGTTAATAAGGCAAGTAATAATTAAAACAATTTAAAAAGTAAAGTGAGAAGTCATATTTATTACCCCAAGTTTGAGGAGTGTGTCATTCCATAAAAAAAGGCTTTGGTGAAATATAGAACCTAACATGTGTTTAAGAGTTAATTGAAGACCAAGTAAATATTTTAATAAATTCCCATTTTCCTATAAGGCTAAGAGACAAACATTATTAAGACCATAGCAATCTCTGCAGGTGACTCTCAGCTCCTACCCCTTCTTTGCTTCCAAGAGCCACCATCATTCTGAAATTCTGAATTTGATGTAATAATTTTCTCTGTTTTCTTTCTAATTTCAGAAAAATATGACTCCTTAAACAATGTACCATTTAGCCTTTGTTAAAAAAATTCACATTAAAGGGACCAGCAGATGGCATAATGGTAATGTCATTGGACTCCCAAGTAGTAGACTACAGTTTGAGTCCCAGACCTGGAGGCTTAAAATTCATGCCAGGTGTGTGTGTGTGTGTGTGTGTGTGTGTGTGTGTGTGTTCCAAACTTCTCAAGAGGAGAATGGAGGAGAAGGGACTGCAACATGGGCATTCCCTTGGGGTGATTTCTCACTTTCTGTCTCTTTTTGGTGAGCATACATGCCTTATAGCAAAAATCTCTCTCTCAAAAAAAAAAAAAAATCACATTAACAGAATCATACTGTATACATTTTTGCTGTTGTATAGTATTCCACTGAATTTACAAGTGTACACATATGAATATGCATAAGGGTATGTTTACAGCTTTGTACACATACACACATATACCAGTAATAAATATTTGCAGTGTTTTCAGTTCTCCTTTTGATACAATTAACAATGCTGATGTGAATAATTATAACAAAAAACACAACTAGAGCTGTAAGGTTTATGTCATACCAGGCACTGTTCCAAGCACTTTATGCATATTAACTCATTTAACTATGAACACAGCTGATGAGGGAGTTATTAATATTATCCACTCATAGATGAGGAAACTGGAGCATAAAATGCTAAAAAATTAACTCAGATGTAGTTAAAAAGTAGCATAGGTGAAATTTCAATCAGAAAGTCTGACTACATAGTCTATGCTCTTACCATGGATGCTCCGTTGCATGATTCTTACAATGTTTCTTAACACATTTCAAGGGTATCTGTATACACTTTATGCATAAACATGGAAGTGTAAGATTTTAGGGTTGGCACACACTTTTACCAGAGAATGCCAAACCATGTTTCGGTTTACCCCCCCCCCCCCCCCCGCCACTTGCAGTGGATGGGGATTTTTATTAGTGCACATACTTGCCAATACTTGGTATCATCTGGTTTCTTGAATTTTATAACTGTTGTTGGCATGGAAGGGAATTTGATTGTGATCTTAATTTTTATTTTCCTTAAATATTGATGAAGCTGAACGTTTATATGTTTGTAGGAATGTTGTGTTTTCTCTGTGAAAAGTCGTTTTGTGTTTTTTACTAATTTCTTTTTCCTAAAAATGTTCATTTTTTTTTCTTGATTCACTGAGTTTTTATATTTTTTACACAGTATGCTTTTGTGGCATATATGTGTTGCTAATATTTTCTCTTATTCTTGTAACTTTAGGGAAATTATGTGAAAGTTCTGTTGCAAGTGATTTTCTCCAGAAAAGTTGTGTTTGCTCTTGCCAGTTGCCTGAGGCCCATACCAAACCAAATTACTCTAAATTAATTTTTCTTTATTTTTTATTTTTCTTAATTTAATTAATACAGGAATTAATTCATTTTTTGCCGTAAGGTACACGTGCTTGCTGGAGAGAGGCAGAGAGAGGAAAAGTGAGAAATCAATTTCCAGGGATGATGGCCACACTACAGTCCCTTCTCCATTCTCCTCCTGGAATTTTGGGCAAGTATACGCATATGTGCCTGGTGTGATTTTCAAGTCTCCAGGTCTGGAACCCAAACCATGTGGGAGTCTAGCTCTTGAACGACCATGCCATTGCTGGGCCCTTTCTTTTTTTAAAGTTTACTTACTTCTTTCTTTTAGGAGGAAGAAGAGAAAAGGAGAAACAGATACAGTTTTCTTACTACACCATGATCCTCCTCAGTCTTCCAGCCAGCCGGGATCATGGGTGTGCCCACAGGTAAGCCCAACATGTTCAGGTCCACCTGAGATCTGAACCTGGTTCCTCCATGTTGTTCCAGTGTGACGCAGTTGCACTCACCAGCTATGTCATCATGGCTGGGTTTAATTTTCTTTTGAAGATTTAAAAATTTTGTAGGAAGTATGAATCAGCATGAAACAAAAATAAAATCCAGAAACGAAGCCCTAGTAAGGAGTTTCCAGCTAAATTCCCTGTACGGTGAGAGTACCGGTTTTACCTCATGTCCCTGTCTCTATAAACCCGTTAGACTCTCAAGGTTCCTTAGATTCAGCAGAAATCCTCAGATGAATAATAGTTTTATTATTCTTAACATCTCAGGGTAGCAGACATGCTTACATTTTGCTTGATTCTTAGCTTTGTGATTCTTAATTTTCATGCCAGTTCAATAATACACTTAAAAGAGAATATATTTTGTCTAAAATTTTAATTGATTCAACTTAGAGGGTGACTTTGGGTATCTGGACACAAAAATGTGTGATAATTTAATAACTGTAATACTATGCTTGTGTTTGTACAACATGTGGTTTTTCTTAGGCAGAATCTTGCTGTCCTGATTCTCCTGCCTTAGCATCCTGAGTAGCTGGGATAGCAGGTGCATGCCAGCATGCCCATTCCTTTCAGACTGGGTCTTACGATGTTGCTCATGTTAGTGTGAGCTTAAAATCTTTCTGCCTTAGCCTCCCAGTGACTGGGACCACAATGCATGACCCTATGGCTTTTTTGGTTGGGTCAGGAATTGAACTTGGGCCTCTCATGTGACTTCAACCTACTAAGTAGCAACATCCTTCATGCATTACCAGGACTGAGCATATAATTTTATAATGTGGGGCATTATAGTTTTAACCACAGTTACAATAGCTAATATTCATTGACTATTTGCAATATGTAAATACTAAGCATTATTTAGCGTAATCTTTGTAGCAAACATAAGATACCATTTTTATCCCAGTCAGTGATGACATTAAAGACTCAAGGTCATATAATCTTATGTGGTAGAGCTGGAACTCTGTTTCACATTTGACTATAAAGCTAAATGTCATAACCATTATGATATGAACTCTACCACTTCTGAAATATTAATATTTCCTAAACACCATGGCAAGTGGAAATGTGCAGCTTGGGTCAAGGAATCTTTCAAACTGAATGATCTTGAAAAGGAGGCCAATAGTGGGCATGGTAGTGCCCGGCCTATGGCAAAAGGAGGCCAATAGCGTAAATTTATAATCTTTTATATTTGCGACACCTGTGCTCCTGAATAATTACCTATTTGTCAAACAAAGTTTTTTTTGTGGGTTTCATATATTTAAAATTTTTTTACTATACTGTAAAAAAAAAGAAATCTGAGTTGATGTTTCTTCCTAATATGATTTTAGGAGTCACAGTATGGGGGGAGAGGATTTGGAAATAAGATAGTTTGTATCTTGATTGACATTTCTGGTTGTAAAATGCTTAATAGAACTGCTGATTGAGTAGGAAATAAGTTTAATGTGTACTTTCATAAGATTTCTTTGAATAAAGTCTTATGTTCTAAAATAATTATTTTAAAGATACTGTGCAATAATTTCACTCTTCATTATTTTAAGTAAACTTGTTTTTATGAATATGAAGATAGTAGCATTGGGATGAAACTTCTTTTATGACATATTTATCTTTTTTTAAAGTATACATTACAAAGAATTTAACTGAAAAAATATAAAGATACCATATTCTGAATTAGCCCAAATAAAGCTGAAAAAAGTTGGTAATTAGGAATCTCTCACAACAGAACGGATGTGAGCAATTAACCTTTCTTTCTTAATAAACTCTGTTCACAGAGACCCAGCCAATAGATTATCTATTAATAGCTTGAAATAAAACTTTTCTTCTTGCTTAAAAAAAATCCAAATATACTATGAATTTTTTTATTGTCCAAGCAAAATTTTAATTCTAATGTACAACATGCTGCATTTTTTTTCTTTAGGTGCTATTTTTTTTGTCAAATGAAACAGATGGTTGGACTCTGGTTTGTTTTCTAACTATCAGTTTAAGTAATTGAAGTGAGAAGAAACTACGCTGGTCCTGTCACTTCTGGATTAACCAATTAGCATCTGATGCTTGGGGTAAAAGCATTAGCTACTAAGCCCAGGCCTGATATACCTTTCTCACACCCATAATCAGACAGCCAAAAAATTGGCAATGTAATGATAATGACTTTCCATCACTGTTGGCTGGTTTGAGTCCCACTTGCTTTTCTGGAAGAGATGTTGCTGTGTAGTAGGTTCCTCCTGTCTGCAGCCCCATCTCTTGTTCATTGGGTTTCCAGGCCATCTTGTCTTTGCTGGCTGCAGTGTCGATCTCTAGGCATTTCCTAAATAAATAATGATGTTTGCTCTTATGATTGTCTTATACAGATGCTTCTAAAATGTTTTGGCTCTTATCTCTTCAGGTGTTAGATTTTCACAGTTATAAAGACATCTTCTCACCTACAAGGTTTCAACTGGCTTCAATGCTTGAGCGTTTAGAAGCTACACTACTGTTAAGTTGCTTTTTTACGCTTGCTTTTTTACGGTAGAGCCATTTATCAGTCAAATCATCAGTAAACTTTGGAGTTGAGTGTGAAATGGTCCTCTTTGGTAGGTCATTCACACTTCTTTATGAAGAAACTTCCCCAACTGATTTTATTAAATGTATGTCTTTTGCCTTGAAGTAAGTAATCCTTGCTACCATCAGGCTGTTCTGGGCAGAAACAGGTGACTCTGTCACTTGGTTTTCTGAAAAAAACATGTGAATACAGCTATTGGTAGCAAAGTGGTCGAAAGAGATAGACTGATGAGGCAGAAATGTCAGATTTTTTAAACTTTGTCCTAAATTTTAGCTTATATTTTATGTGATGCACCCAGGATGCAAGGACTGTTTTATAGCATAATTATGGAAGAAAATGCAATTTCCTATCCATTGTAGGATTTCTCTAGAACATCTTTATTTAGATGTCTTGAAACTGATTGTGATAGATTTTTCTCTCAGCATACTGGTCAAGAAGGTGGAGGTAAGAATAATTCTTGGAATTGAGGAAGATATTGTGATGAAAGAGGAATAGTTCCCTTGACAGATTGCCCTTACTCAACAAGAGAACTGGGTTTATTAATTTAGGACAAACAGGGCATGAAACATTATATTGGCCTTTGAAAGGTAGAACTATAAACAGTCCATTCTCACCATTTTACTTCCTTGAGTGAGTGACCAGCAGCAAGTTATCTGACTTTGGCTGACAGAATGGATTTTTTTCCTTTCCTTTTCATAATTGCTGTGTGTACGAGAGAGAGTGTGTATGAGAGAGCGAGAGCGGAGGGAGAGAGAGAGATAGATAGAGAGAGAGAGAGAGAGAGACATCCCCTAATAGGTGCTTTCATTTTACACTGTAATACCTTCTCCTCCATTTCTCCCTCTTACTGGGATTTTGAGTATGCATGCTCATTTTCTTTTAAGGTTATTGCCATAGGGTGCGTGTGCTCTCCAGAAACAGAGAGAGGGAGAGAAAAAGAGAGAGAGAGAGAGAGAGAGAGAGAGAGAGAGAGTGAGAGATAGAGAGTGAATATACCTCCCAGTGGGGATGGCCATGGTATAAACCCTTCTCCATTCTCCTCTTAGAATTTTTGAAGTATACATGCACATGTACCCATCATGATTTTCAAGCCACCGGGTCTGAGACTCAAACCGCAGCCAGCTGTGTGGGAGTTTAGTGCCTTGACCATCGTGCCACCTGTTGGCCCCCACATTTATATTTTTCAAGCCTCTGGGGCTGAGATGCAAGCCAAGGGCCGTGTGGGATCTGCCTCCTTTAACCACTAAGCTATAGGGCCAGTCCTAGATTCTTAATACACAAAAGACACTTATAATAGTTTCATTGAATAGGGAATAAAGTCTGGAAAAAATTCCAACATTATTTAGCATTAGTCTTTCTCTCTATTGGTGGGAACTATCATCACTATCATTTTCTTTTTCCTTTTGAAGATAATTAGGAAACAAAATACTTCTGACATAGACATGGCAAAGATAAGGCTCTACTCTGTCATTACATTATTCCAGGCAAACATTTTGCGACATCACATGAACAAAGTCTCTAAGACTTGATATACAGAGACTAGGAATATTGACAAAGACGTAGAAACAGAAATTGAAAAAAATCTGCCAAGTGAATGCTCCACATTATTACTACTTTTTTCCTATTGGGAACCTCTGAAGGTGAATGGATGTTGTTAGTGTTTGTTTAGATTTTGGAGATAAACAAATGCGAGACAAGATTTACTTAGGGGAGTCAAAAGAAGTTAGGAAGGGGTAAATGATCTGGAAAGGATGGTAAAATTAGAGTTTTTAAGAAAAGACACTTGGAAATGATGCTGTGTCATGTTAGCTAGTTGCTTGTGTTCTCTGGGCTGCAAACTTCTTATCTGTGTGAAGAGCAGTGCTGATCTGCAGGGCAGGAGATGGTGATGGGAAGGCACTGGGTGCAGACAACAGACAGTGCATCATCTGTAGAGAATTTAAATGGACTGAAAGCCAGTTTCTTCTTTTGAAAAAAAAATAAATTGCCTTGCACAGGCAATTCCAAAGGACATTAGTGATAAAATCTTGTAATCCATACCACAGGGTGGGCCACTCGCCCTGGCCCCCATCTTAATGAGCCCTTTTCTTCTGTTTACCTCATGACAGTGACCTTGGCAGCAGAAACAGTGCTCGATGTTCATAATTTCACTGCTGAATCTAAAGAAATGGGAGCTAATGCTTTTCTGTATTAATAGTGATAACTACAACACGACCAAAACAGAAGCATTAGCAGAGAGTGCTCACTGAACAATTTTGGCAATCCAGTACTTGACATCCATAGTTGCATTTCTCTTTACCACAATCTTAAAGCTATCATTACTGTATTTTTCAGTTGAGGGAATTAAAACTTTGAGAAATTTAGAAGTTTGTCCCAGGTCACCCAGTCTACTGTAGAAGCTGAAATTCATATGTAGTTCTGTCTGATTTCGAATCCTGCAGTGTTTTCCACTATCAATGCACTTCTTTCCACTAACTTTACTTGATGGTCTTTGGAGAGTGATTTTTTTTTTGGAGAGGTTTTTGCTACAGGGCGTGTGCACTCGCCAGACAGACAGAGAGAGACAGAGAGACAGAAAGCAAGAAATCACCCTCCAGGAGGGATGGCCACGCCACAATCCCTTCTCCTCCACTCTCCTCTTGGGATCTTGGGCATGCACGCACATGCGCCCGGCATGAGTTTTAAGCCACTGGGTCTAAGACATGAACCACGGTCGACTACGTGGGAGTCCAGTGACATAACCATTACGCTAACTGCTGGTCCCAAGAGAGTGATTTTTTCATGAAGCTGGGTAATAATTATATTTTGATTTCTTTCCTGTTTTTGCCCCCATTCTCACAAGAAGAGCTTTCTTACTCTTCACCTCCTCTTGATGCTCTTGGCAAGTCCCTCCAGCTTGCTCTCAGACAGGTGTGTCTTCTCTGACAGGTCCCATAAGGCACTCACAACAGTTTAGGGAATAGACATATAATCCATCACTTTCTACCTGTCTACCTGTAGGCTAGGAAGCCAATGATGAACATGGGTGTACAAATTGGATATAACCTGATTTACTCTTGTTAATTGTGTCAGGTCTGTGGTTCAGTCACCAAGACTACCTTGTTGTTGAATTCCAACTTGGAAAATCTACAGCAAGGAGGATATCATGACCCCCCCCCCCTTTTTTCTAAAAAAAAAAAAAGAAAGCAATGTTAAGGAAAGTAAAGAGGAAAATATGGGTATCAATTTGATTTCCTCTGACCATATTTTGCACAACAGTATGACTTGTGGCCCTTAAAGAGCATAGCGGAATAAATTCAAACCTAGGCCATTCTTTCAACATCAATTTGAATTGCAATGGATTAGACAACTATGAACAATGATTAAAGAGTGATTTTACAATGAATATTTGATGTTACTGAATAATTATTTAAAATTTAATTTTGCATATCTTAAAATATTCTACATAATTAAGTTTAGATAATTAATTTTGCATTTCCTAAAACTGGTAAGAACCCTGTCCTCCATTACAATAATGATTATTAAAAATTTGTTTTAGCTTCTTCCAAATATTTAATCATGGCTATTTTAGATCTTTAACAAAGGAAAAACTCCAAAATCCCTGTGCTATAGTATCATGCAAGTATTATGCTATTATTCACAGTGATGGCACAATCAAAATGCATAACCAGATGAAACAGGAAGAAAATAGCAGCTCCCAAAGGGTGTTGAAAACTGTGTTCTGCATTCAAGGCTATACATCGTGATGCATTAGGCAATTTAAGGAAAGCAAACAACTAGTATAATTCAGATGCATGCAATACTGTTTACTAACTGATTTTGTTAGTATGTATTATACAGAGTATGACCTTCTTTTGTATTTTATAATTAGACTAACTGCAATATTTTTTTGAAGCTGCTTTTGTCTGTCTACATCGATGTTTATACTATCAGTCATGTCTGTCGTCTATTTATCTCTCTATCCATCCATCTGACCATTCCGAATAGCTGCTTTAAAATATTTCTTAGAGAAAACAGAACTACATGTCTTTACTATGGGTTATGGAACACTAAAATGAGAAAAAGAGGTGGACATTTTGTAGAAATGATATATGTATGTACTATTTATATGAAAAGACAGATACATTGAATCGTCTGGAAAGTCATGATGCATTTTTTGCATAGAAAAACACAGAAAAATATGTCATGACTTTCCCAACAACTTAATAGGTTGGATGCAGACTGTCAGTCTGGAAGCCACATACCTTCGCTGATTCCTTATTTCAATGCGAGCTTTGGTGGTGAAGGACACTATTTTACTTTTCATTTTTTCATGTGGAGGATCTTGGCTAGCATACTATTGTCTCTTTTCTTGACCCAAGGAGTAATTTTCTCCACTTTGGTTCTTTGCTTTCCTACTCAGATGAACTCCAGGGGATGGGAAAAGCCTGTAGTCCTGTGTGTCCCTGGGTGTGTGTCTGTCTAATACAGGGTGGGATGCTAGGAGGCCTTTGGATGCTGCCTTCTCTGGTCTGCTTTATTAGGAATAAAGCTGTTATTTAAAACTCCATCTGTCTAGTTCCTGTGTTTTATTTTGTAATCAGCTCAGAACCTAAGATGGGAAGAGTAGGGTATTATTTACTGATCCCATAAGATACCAAGGGTGATGTTGAAATCCCTGGAGCATATGTTTCCATGAAATGTGGAAAATAAGGCCAGCCTGTTGTAAACTTAAATAAAAGTGTGACTGAATTACAACCGAATTAACACCATTGCACTTTTAAACAAATCTCTATTTTAAAAATCTCTAGCATATGGACTAATTAAATATCAAAAGCAAAATCTAAAATAACTTCATTTTGATATTCTTCCTCCTGATTGGAGATAGTGAAACCATTTTGATTCAGTGTGTAAATCTCATGGTTTATTATTTCAAAAATAGTAATTTAGACATTAGGTTATATTGTGGTTGATTGTATATTTTGCCCATTCAAAAAAGGTCCCCCCATTTTTATTTTAAGAGAGATTTTTTTGCTATAGGGTGCGTGTGCTCACCAGAGAGACAGAAAGCGAGAAATCACCCCCAGGGGGATGGCCACGCTGCAATCCCTTCTTCTCCATTCTCTTCTTGGGATTTTAGGCATGCACGCACACATGCCCAGCGTGTTTTAAGCCAGCTGGCCTGGGACGCAAACCATGGTCAACTATGTGGGAGTCCAGTGATGTAGCCATTACACCATCTGCTGGTCCCAGAAAAAGCACCCTTCTTAAAGCTATTTCCTATTGTTTCTGCCTTCTTGCTTTCCATAATGCAAAGTTAATCTAAGACTTAATGTATGACATTTATGTACCAAAAATCTCAAGTTAAAAAAAGGAATCTTTATGTTAATTATTTCAAGGGTTTCATATTTATTTAATCTTAGGTCAAAGACAATTTAAATTCTTGAGAAGGACCTTTTACAATACATGCTTTACAGCTTACAATATGTAGGATGTATGACAAGCTTTTAAATGTTTCTCATTTCATTACATTTCTTCTTTAATTTTATGTTACCAATTTTAACATTCTGGCAGTAAATGGAAACTTTTGCTTTCCTTTTGTAAGAGATTTGATAAAGTTGTGGGATGTGGTTGCCTTGCCTTTCAATTTTTTATATGTTCAACATTTCTTCCAGTAAAAAAAACTCTTAAAATGCCAGATTTTCTTTTTCGGTTTACCAAGTTACATATGCTCTATTGCAAATGAGTTCTGCCACAAGAAATCCATAATTAAAATATCAGTGAGAATTGAAGTGCTCTTTATAACACTTGAGACTGCTCTATTAATATGAGGGCAAAAAGATTGAGCTATTATGTTCCCAGATGGCATCAGGCAATGAATGGACAGTCTTTGCTAAAGTGGTCTTAAGTATATTTTTCCTGATGGTTAGGTCTAAGAGCAACCAATTAATACTGGTTAATTGAAGTCCCTGAGTAGCATTTTAAACTCAAGTTTAAATCTCTATGCTGCAAGTCATCAGGTTCCTGTTAATTGGCAAGAAAAGTAGTAAGTTTTATAGAGATACAGCCTACGGCTGGCCCTGTAGTGCAGTGGTAAAGAAAGCCAAATCCCACATGGCCAACCACAGTTCAAATCCTGGCCCCAGCCATATGCTGGGCATTTGTGTGCGTGCCTGACAGGACTGAGAAACAGAGGGTAAAGAATTGTGATATGACTGCACTCTGTTGAAGGATGCTTTCTCTCTCTTTCTGGCGTGTGCAGGCCCTCTTAGCAATAATAATAATAACAAAAGATACATTTTAAATTGTCTTTGGAGATAAAATGAAGAGATAAGCTAAGTCTAAATATAAATTTATTCTACATATCTGCAGGTAGAAATGAATTTTCCTCAGTTTTAAAGAAACCTCTAAACATGTATTAGCATATGATTGAGATTATTAGAAATCCTACACAAATTTCCACTCAATAATAATATAACTTCTCACAGAAAATTAGTAATTATTTCCATCCAATAGGAATTTTCTTTGCTTAGTCTTTTGAATTATTATTATTATTTTAGGTTTTTGCCATAGAGTGCATACATTCACTAGAGAGACAGAAATAGACCATGAGAGGGAAAGTGAAAAATCAACCCTAAATGGGGATGGCCACTCCACAGACCCTTCTTTACTCTTCCCTTGGGATTTTGGGCATGCACACACACATGCCTGGTGTGACTGTTCAAGCTGCCAGGTCTGGGACTCTAACCACAGTTGGGCATGTGGGAGTCCAGTGTCTTAACCACCACACTACTTGCTGGCCCCACCTTTGAATGTTTTTGGAACCTATTTTCTTGGAATTATTATTTGACTTTCATCATATCTTACTTTTCCACATTCCTTGTGTAGCAAAAAGAGCAAAGACTTTGAGACAGAACTGGATTATATCTGGCACCAGCGAGCCATAGAACTTGGTTAGTTTTCTCTTAGCTTTTCTGAATCTCACATTTTTGGCTGTTAAATAGAGCAAACAATAAGTATATCACAGAAAATTTAGTAAATTATTTGAAAAGTCTTCTGTAAAGACACCAGAAGTAGATGCTCAGTACTTTAAAAAGTATGTCTTGGCCAGCCATGTCAATGTGTGGTTATGTGTTCTTTGATGCTGAGGCCATACAGGAAGGTCCTGGATTTGAGACCAAGTTTTCCTTGTGTGTGCTGATGATTGGGCTGGCTGGGGCTAGAGGAAGAACTGCTGCATGCAGCCCCCTGCTTCAGTACAACTCTCTCTTTCCTTGTCTCATGGGAGAAATAACAAATTGATTAATGGAACCAGCAGTTGGCGTAGTGGCTATGTCACTGGACTCCCATGTAGTCGACCGTGGTTCGAGTCCTGGACCCAGCAGCTTAAACTCATGCCAGGCATGTGTGTGTGTGCCCAAGGTCCCAAGACGAGAATGGAGGAGAAGGGATTGGGATGTGGCCATCCCCCCTGGGGGGGGTGATTTCTTGCTTTCTGTCTCTGTCTTTCTGGCGAGCGCATGCGCCCTATAGCAAAAAAATCTCTCCAAAAAAAAAAAAATTGTATTACCGACTAAGGTATGCTATGCTCCGGGGACAGAAATGTGATGCTTCATTTTAGAGTGTAGGAGTAAATATTTGTTGCTGATGATGACAGATTCTTTTCATGAAGATTTTTTCCTTGCGTAGTCTGAGTTTGATGAGGGTCTTCAGTGACTGTGAAGACTATCCGTATCAGTCTTTAGAGCAAAATTGCTTTGTGTTTTTTATTTGACTCTTTTGGTTCTAGATTAAAGAGAGATGAGGCAAAATGTCAGAGAAATTTCCTGTTTTTAGGAGTTTAAGCTCCCTCTGTGCAGTCTGGAGACCACAGTTCTTAGTCTCCTTTGCCTGCAGGATTTTGGTTGAAGTCTGTCAATTAGTGGCTTTTATGAAGATTCGAAATGGGAAAAAGGAGTTTCATCAGTTCAGGCACAATGGGCATCAGCAGATCGCAGCCATGGGCTTTGTCGCAATTTGGGGTCCTCTCACTCAGAATCCCCCTGCCCTCCTTGGCGATGCAGGTGGATGGGATCACTGGTGGCAGCTTTCTGTAACCTTGACATTTTAGATATCTTGGGAGGCCTTAAAATGCCCAGGGTGGAATCTCTTTAATGAATACCTAGTACAAACTTCCTTCACTTAAATAGCTGCCTTAGAAAACTTTTTGCCCATTTTTATAAGCAAACAAACTAAATCTAAACCCGGTATATGTACTTAAATTTATTTAACTATAAATTACTTTTTATTTATTTGATTATTTTGATAGTAATATCTTCTACATGGTATTACTTAAGTGAAATCTTAAATAAATTATAGCACTGAAATTAGTTTTGGATTAGCCCTGTAGCACAGAGGTTAAATGCTATGTGTAGGGAGCTAGATCCCACATGGCCTACCATTTTTTGAATCCTGGTCATGTCCCCTTCTCTCTCTCTCTCTCTCTCTGACTGTTTCTGGCAAGGGCTTGTGTCCTATGGCTAGAATTAGGGGAACAAAAAAAAAGCACACTGACAATATCCTGGTTTTTTTTGTTTTTTTTTTTGAGAGGTTTTTGTCAAAGGGCATTTGCTTGCCAGAAAGAGAGAGAGACAGAGAGACAGAAAGTGAGAAATCACCCCCCAGGGGAATGGCCACCTGCAATCCCTTCTCCTCCATTCTCCTCTCAAGATCTTGGGCATGCATGCACACGTGCCTGGCATGAGTTAAAGCTACCAGGTCCGGGACTCGAACCACAGTCAACTGCATGGGAAATCCAGTGACGTAGCCATTATGCTATTTGCTGGTCCCCGGTATCCTGTTTTCACACCAATGAATTTTTAAAAATTTGCCAGAGAACATCATGTGTGCCAGAGAGAGAGGGAGGGAGTGAGTGAGGGAGGGAGGGAGAGAGAGAGAGAGAGAGAGAAAGTAAGTGTCAGAAGTCATCCCCCATAGGAAATGGTCAATTCACAATATTTTTTCCTTCATTTCTATCTCCTTTGGGGATTTGGGCACACATTCACATGCACCCAGCATGTTTTTCAGACTGTTGGGTCAGCACTTGAACTGCATAGTCAGCCATGTGGGATCTGGCTGCCTTAACCACCAGGTCACAGGGCCAGCCCCCTGGGCTAACTTTTTACCAGAGCATATGGAGATAAATTAACTGGAATCTCTAATACTAGAAATGGTAATCTCCTGGTAGCTTTAATTGTATTAATTAACTTTAATTGTAGGTTCTAGTGTTATATTTATATAAGTGTATTTAGGATCTATTATGTGATGGTAATAACTGGCTTGATGGTATTATAAACTCAAAAGTTTTTTTGTAATCATATCATTTAACTTCTTGGAATTGTTCACATTATGCAATATTTTATAGATCAATCCAAGCTTTAAGCAAGTTTTTTTTTTTTTTTTTTTTTTGAGAGGTTTTTGCTGTAGGGCGCGTGCGCTCGCCATACAGACAGAGACTGAGAGATAGAAAGCGAGAAATCACCCCCCAGGGGGGATGGTCATGCCGCAATGCCTTCTCCTCCATTTTCCTCTCGGGATCTTGGGTACGCACGCACACGTGCCCGGCGTGAGTTTAAGCCACCGGGTCTGGGACTTGAACCGCAGTCAACTACGTGGGAGTCCAGCGACATAGCCATTACGCTAACTGCTGGTCCCGCTTTAAGCAAGTTTTATAAGACTGTGGAATTACTATGGCTGTATGGCGTGCTACAGAGTTAGTAATTATGAGGTGGTGGAAGCCCCTGGTTCAGTATCTTCATTGTCCTCAAATCATGGCCTAGGTCTCATGATAGTCATGGGGGAAGGGATGGGAGGGGAGTGAGTGTATATATCTGCATAAACCTAAGCTCACTTAAGAGTTTATGCCTACTCATAGAGGTTCATAATCATATTCTTCATAACAGCTGTAACTTTATAACATTTTATAATACTTACTTACATAGCACCCATAGATATTTTATGTTTCTTAAAATCACCTTGTGAAATTGTCAAGAAATATATTTTCATTTGCATTTTAAAGATAATGAAACTCATGGTCCAAGCATATTAATGTCCTGGCTAAGATTCTCAGAAACTTTTAGGCAGATCTGAGACCAAAATCTATTTGTACTGACCTCAGCCCAGGGTTCTTTCTAATGCCATTTGAGCAGTATTATTGGGCTTATTTTAATTCTAGGCATTAAGAATCTCAAGTGGGAGAATGACACAGGGCTAACAGGTAATATTAAGAATAGAAACAATATCACTGGTAGAAAATGATCGCGTATCTTTTTGTTTGACCAAGGCTGTGTTGTTAGCTATCCTCTGTTGCCAGAATGAACAACTTCAAAGAAACCATCAGCCGTCTGGCAAGGCTTTTCCCCCAACACAGATCCAGTGAATCTATGCCAAGCTATTTGTACCATCTGTTGGGCATGAGTCATTGGAGGGAGGACTGGGGGACAGCTGGAGCTGTCAGCTTTGAAATGCCACTTACAGAGGGAAATACCAGAATTCACATCAGAAAGGATCAAAACAAAGTATCTTCTGATCCAAAAAAAAAAAAAAAAAAAAAAAAAAGAAGTGGTTAAATATGGTGGCATTTCTGATGAAGCTCTTCTTTTTTGAAAGGACACTTTTATCCTACCTAGTCTTCTTGTGCCTTATGAAAAAGACATGAGCAGGGACTTTTCACATGGGAATATTGAAAGAAGTTGAGAGGAAATAAATATACTACACTGTGTCCTCTAGGTCTAAGGGCATGGGAGCAGCATCTAAAACTTTTGATTGATTTTGTATTAGAGGTAGACTTATCCATTTATAAATATATATATTTTTTATTTTTGGAGGGGTTTTTGCTATAGGGTGCATGTGCTTGCCAGAAAGAGAGAGAGACACAGAGAAAATGTTCTTAATTATTGTTAGAGTTTCCAAACATGAGAAGTCAGGCAGATCATGTAGCTCACTGGTTAAGTGTGTATACCCCAAATCCTGATGGGATGGAGAAATGGAAGAAGAAGGATTGCAGTGTAACCACTTATCATGGGAGGGTTGCTTTCTTTCTCTCCCTCCCCTTCTGATAATTTAGGTGCACTCCCCCCGATAATTTAAACAAAAATGAGGAAAATATTTTCAACTAATAGTTACTAATTTTATCATTCAACAAGTATATTTTATTTTAGGGAATTCAGATAATGTAACAAAGCAAACATTGCCTATAATTCTATGTTGAGAATTCTAAAAATTAGAAATTGAGTGATAGCTCTCCACCTCCCAAATTTCACCCTTTAGAAGTAATCACTATTAATAATATATATCCTATAATCAAAACTTTTAGTTAAAATGGAATCTTGCCAAACGTAATAAGTATACTCCCCTCTTATAATTTAAACAAAAATGGAGAAAGAGGTCAATGCTAATCAGAAAAAAGGGAGAAAATGTTAGTAGAAAGAGTCAGATGGGACAAAAGTTTTGAACTTTTGGACAAGGTTTTCTGGTGATGGGATTATTTACTCAACTCAAAAATTTCTCTACTTAATCATTTCACATAGCAAATTTGTTTTATCATGAAAGAATTGTGGTGAGGGAAAAATATATTTGCTATTTAATGTAGTCCTTTGTCAATGCCCTTTTAATGATATCCTAACGGGTTCAAGATGAGAAGTCTCCACTGACAAGGACTCTGTTCAGTCACATGCATTGTAACATGAAAGAGCCTTGTATTCTAAGAATTAAGTTATATGAAAATAAATAGCCCAATTTTATTAATCCCATTTACTTTACTTATATTAAAATGAAAATTGGTCATAATGGAAGGACCAACAGAAAGATTGTATAGTCCTGTTAGCATTTTTGCCCTAACAGTATCCTAAAAGAATTTATCATACATTTAATCTATGGTACAATGAATATTGACATTGTTTGACATATAAACCAAGTAATAGCTTAAAAATTATTTATAACTTGATAACATTTTTCCCTTTAATTTTTCCTATTAAATTATGCAAGATGTATTTATAGGATGTATTTTAAGACTTATAAAGTTACTATGGGGACCAGCAGTTGGCATGATGGTTAAGGTGCTGGACACTCCTACATGGCTGACCACAGTTCGAGTCCCAGACCTGGTAGCTTGCTTTCTCACTTCCCCTCTTTCTCTCTCTCTCTCTCTCTGTCAAATTAAAAATAAATGAATGAATAAATAAAATTTAATAAGTAATTATTTATGAAAAAAAGACTTACAAAGTTACTAGAGAGGATGTGCGGTAGTAGATGGTTTTATATATTGCTGTTGTAGATTAGTACAAAGTTTCTGTTAAACTGCCTGGAAATATATCATAAAAGACTAAGCTGTTCATAATCTGTGGTATAATAACTTAACTTTTACAAAATTAGGAAATAGAGATTGTGTTTAGTATGAGAAATCTTATTTCAGAATTAAGGGGTAATAAAAGTAGATAACATAGGCACATTTAACAAGTCAAAAAGATTCAATTGTTGTATATTCATATGAAAACATACTAATTATCTTTTTTTAATAATAATAAAATGGAATTAAAATAAATAAATAAAACAGCTAAAACCAAAACCAAAAACAACTCCATGCTACCTAATAAATAAACTTTAGGGCTCATATCCTAAAAAACATAAAGAAAGAAAGAAAGGAAGGAAGGAAGAAAGAAAGAAAGAAAGAAAGGAGGAAAAAAGTATTATTAAACAACTGAAATATTTTTTATGTTAAATATAGACTGCTTCTGAGGTATGATACCTTAGTTCTCAAAGTATAGTGACCAGACCAGCAACATCAACTCACTTTGCACCTTCTTAGAAATGCAAGTTATTGAGTCTCATCTTTAGACTCACTGCATCAGAAACTCCAGCGATGAGGGGCAGGGAACCTGTATATTAACAAGTTTTTCAGGTGGTTCAGATGCTCACTGAAGTTTGGGACCACTGATAAAAATTATGAAAAAAATTACTAGAAGACAGATTGTTCACAGTAAAAAAATAAAAAACTTTTCTGATTATCACAAGAGAATTATAAGTTTCAAGTTTTGAAAAATATCTTCAATATTTAGATATTAATTTCATCATTAGAAAATTTTATTTTAGGAAATTCAGATAATTCAACACAGTAGATACTGTATATAATTCTATGTTGAGAATTCTAAAAATTGGAAATTGAGTGATAGCTACCCACCTCCCAAATTTAACCATTTAGAAGTAACCAGTATTAATAATACATATCCTATATTCAAATTTTTTAGTTAAAATGGAATCTTACCAAACATAATTAACTGGCAGTTGCTTTTTTAAAAAAATATATTATGGATATCTCTCCAGGAACACATTCTTCTTCACTGTATGCTTAATATTCCTAACAAGGATATACCTTAATTTATACTACCATTTTATTTTGATGACCATTTAAACTATTTTCAATTTATTGTTTCCATAAAACAGTAGTACAATGACAATTCTATGTCTTTATGATATTCATAGTAAAGGACTGAAACATATTTTTTGGTGAAAAATTACAAATATTTAAATACATGAAATTATTTGCCATTGTCTTATGTAGAAAAATTGGGTTAATCTCCAGTGACAAAGGATTCTGTTCAATCATGTGTATGGTAATATGAAAGAGCCTTGCGTTATAAGAAATATTTTATGCATGAGGCCAGCATTTGACATGGTGGTTAAGGCACTGAACTCCCACATGGCCGACTGTGGTTAGAGTCCTGGACCTGGCGACTTGAAAATCATGGCAAGCATGTGTGTGTGCATGCCTAAAATCCTGAGAAAAAAGTGGAGAAGAAGATATTGCGGTGTGACCATCCCCTATGGAGGGGTGAGTTCTCATTTGCCCTCTCTGTCTGTCTCTCTCTCTATCGAGCATACGCACCCAATGGCAAAAATAAAAATAAAAAAGCTTACAAAATGAATAATTTATGTGAAAATAAGTCCAGTTTTTTTTTTATTTAACTTTATTCATTTATTTTAGTTTGACCAGAGAGGGACAGAGCAAGAGAGAGAGAGAGAGAGAAAGACAGAGGGAAAGTGAGAAAGCAAGCTGCCAGGTCCAGGACTCGAACTGCGGTCAGCCATGTGGGAATCCAGCCACCTGCTGGCCCCGTGTAGTCCAGTTTTAATAATTCCCTTTACTTATATTAAAATAAAAGTTGGTCATAATGGCAAGGACAAATAGAAAGACTATACAGCCCTACTAACATTCTTGTATCTGTTAATATTGTTTAAGATCTATGAGTTCAGTCATACAGAAAAATTAAATCTTAGTTAGATACCTCTTATTTAAGCTCATTAAACAGTTTCTTTCTTCTTCTTCTTTTATTTATTTTTTCTTTAGGTTTTTGCCATAGGATGTGTGCATTCTCTAGAGAGAGGGAGAGTGAGAAATTGCCCCCTAGGACGGATAGCCACACTGTAATCCCTTCTTTTCCATTCTTTTCTTGGGATTTTGGGCACTCATCAACATGTACCAGGTGTGATTATTTTTTTGGAGAGGTTTTCGCTATAGGGAGCGTGCGCTCGCCAGACAGACAGAGAGAGACATAGAGACAGAAAGCGAGAAATCACCCCCCAGAGGGGATGGTCATGCCGCAATCCCTTCTCCTCCATTCTCCTCTCGGGATCTCAGGCACGCACGCACACGTGCCCGGCATGAGTTTTAAGCCACCGGGTCTGGGACGCGAACCACGGTTGATCACGTGGGAGTTCAGCGACATAACCATTACGCTAACTGCTGGTTCCCCCAGGTGTGATTTTTAAGCAGCTGGGTCCAGGACTTGGACTGTAGTTGGCCATGTGGGAATCCAGCACCCTTATGACCATGCCACATGCTGGCCCATTAAACAATTTTTTTATAAGAAAAAAATTTCACTGTGATTTATTTCCTAAGAAATACAGTAATTTTAATGGAAAAGATTCTTTGGGAAAATCAAAATATATATGATTCAGGTTAGAATATTCTTGTTAACTTAAATGCATAAATGTCTAGCATACCACATACTTGTAACCTTGTCTCAACTGATTTTTTCCCTATAACATTCAATTAATGGTAATAGTTTGTATTTCTTAAAAGTCAACACAATATACTTGAAACAGTTTATAATGTAAGCTCTTAATTTATAGGATATTATATTCTATGTGACATCACATAGTCATATAGTATATTATCACTGCAAAAAATGCAGTACAAATATACAATCATTAGTTAAATGTTTTAGGGAAGATAATTTCATGTAACAAATTTTATTTAGAGTTTTGAAAGTCCTATTAAAATATTTGAAACACTTTTTAATTTTTTGTTTTTTGCTATAGGGCACATGCACTTACTGGAGACAGAGAGAGAGAGAGAAAGAGAGAGAGAGAGAGAAAGTGAGAAATTACCCGCAGGGTGATGTCCATACCACAGTCTCTTCTCCACTCTCCTCTCATGATTATGGGCACACATGCACACATGCCTAGAACGAAGCACTTATTTTAAAATTTTATTTCTTTTGAAAGAAAAAAAGAGAGGAGCATACCAGCAGTTATCATGCTATAATTTAAGCCTAGCCTCAGATAACCAGGATCACAGGTACACATGTGTGTATGCCTAGCATGTATATGGAAATCTTCGGATGTGAACCTGGGACCTTCCCAAGTGGGTCTAGTTTGCCATTGTGCCACTATGCCATTGTATGGTCCTCCGAAATTCTATTAAAACATTTAAGTCATGTTAATTTAAAAATTTCAAATGGTATTTAGGTTCGTTAGTCTTTAGGATAAACAAAAAATGCCTTTATCTTTGGGTTATGCTAAAATAACTATTTTTTGTCATAAAAGCTAAGCAGATTACAAATATAAAAACAAATATAAAAGCGAAGAAAAGAGATACTTACCCTAGCAGGGGAAATGCCATGATCACGTTGGTGGTTTTCCCAGGGCGAGGCTCACCCATGGCTCTGTGGGTATGCTGACCTCTTCGATTTCCCCAAATGTGGGAAACTCGGCTGCATAATTTGTGGTGGTGGGGGGGGGGGGCTTTAAAAAAAATGAAGAAAAAATATCATTTTACCATTATTAATTTTGTTCATCTTATCTTTTATTCTGAAGTTTTTTTCTTTTTGGTTATAGGGCTGCGCACTTGCCAGAGAGAGACAGAGAGAGAAAGAAAGTGAGAAATCACCCCTCAGGGCCAATGTACATGCTGCAAGTCTGTCTCCTCGATTCTCCTCTTGCAATTTGGGGTATGGATGCACATGCCTCTGGCATGTTTTTTCAAGCTACCATGTCCAGGACTTAGACTGTGAAGTTGGCTATGTGGGATCCAGCCACCTTAACCACCATGCCACAGACTGGCCCATGTATTATCATTTTCATATACATCTTTTTATTTTTGTCTAACTAACTAAACAATTTTGTATATTAGTTTTTCTTTTACTTTCATAGTATAAACTGCTTTTCATGCTGATTTATAGTACTCATAAACATAGTTTTTAATTATTGCAAATACCCCATTATGTTTGTCCATCATTAACCTACACCATTTTTTGTTGAACATTCACTTTGTACTCTCTTTTCCTCATAAATAATGTAAAAATGGGAATACTCTTGTATATAATGTTTTACCCATTGTAAGTTATTTCCTTATGATGTATTGCTTAAAGTTAAAATTCTGGATTAAATAGAATAGACATAGATTAAATAGAATAGACATAGAGCATTGTATTTTTCGATTTTATTTTAATAGTATAATACTAATGAAATTTAAAACCCCAAAATTCCACTATTCCACTGTTGAGAATTAAAGCAGAATATATATATACATATATATATATATATATATGTATATATATATGTGTGTGTGTGTGTGTGTGTGTGTGTATGTTATTTCAAATATATAAACAAAACATATATCTGAAATGTTCTATTAAATTATTTAAACCAGCGACCAGCAGATGGCATAATGTCTTGTGTTGCTGGACTCCCACATAGTTGACCGTGGTTCAAGTCCTGGACCCAGTGCCTTAAAAACTCATGCTGGGTATGTGTGCATGCATGCCCAAGATCCCAGGAGGATAAAGGAGGAGAAGAGATTGCAGCATGGATTGCACCATCCCCCAGGGAGATGATTTCTCCCTTTGTGTCTCTCTGTCCTTCTCTTTCCCTCCAATGAGTGCATGCGCCCATATAGCAAAAATCTCTGTCTCAAAAAATTATTTAAACCAAAACCATATTAATTTAATTTTCTCAAATAGTATTTGATTTGAAGGCTCTAAATATAAAAATAATAAACACTAATGCTCAAAATGGACTATGTAACTTGATACTGGACCTTTGAATTCATGAAATAATAAAGCCTAAGTAGAGAATTTGAGACTTGGCTATCACAGAAACAGCCAGTCTTTCATGCATGAACATTTCACCATAAACAAGCATTCTAAAAGAATGAAGAGATTTCTGTGTAGTGGATGTGGCCCAGATTACCAGTACCTTGTCTTGTTAACAAATACTTCTACACTAGTGATCTTGTTCAGTAACTCTGTGCCTGTTCACATTCACTAGCCATGTCCCAATATGCTGCTTTCATTCAAAGAAGGGAGGGAAAATAAAGAAGTCACAAGATTTCTAATAATTTTCATATTGACAGAATTAATGAACAGTATTTAATTTTCTTCTGCCATCTTTCCAACAATAGGTTTCTTGATTATTCTAAAAAAAAGAAAAGAAAAAATCCAAAACAAATCATGCATATCATACCTGTTCACACACGTCTGAGGATAAATCGGAGTCCAACAAATATTTGGAAAAGAAAAGGGTAGAAGATAGTGAATTCACCTTTCTCTTTCCCAATTAAGTTCAACACATTTCTTCTTTCCAGAGTGGCTACCAATCAGCTAGATTTCAACTCTAGACCTGTTGACTAGGGATAGGACTTCCAGCAATGTATTCACAATTACAAAATTTAATTAAAGCAAAAGCAAATTACAGGTCCAGTGGAATTCATTATAGTGATATTTGATCCATATTTGTATTTTATCAAGAATATAAATTAATCTGGGAGAAGTTTTCTTTACTCTTCCTCTTCGGGATCTACCTGCCAATTTAATTTATGTATTCAACTCACATGAGAGGATACCTTGCAAAACCACTAATGTCTCTGTGTTTCAGCATTTCATGACAGATATGGAGTGTTTATGACTCATTTTGTCAGAAAGGTGTTCATAAATGAAAGGAGATATATGAGTGTAATTTTTTCCCATCATAATGCTGTGTCACACTTCAAACTATGAAAATACTTTCAAAGAGTTTAACCTCTGTCTCCATTATGGAAACCAGAATTTAGCTTGCATGAAATGTTCAGCATGGATTTTAAGGGAATACATGATGAATGAAATAATCACACTCTCTGGATAGAAAAAGAGGACTTTATAAATCTGACTTCAATAAAAATAAACAAATATAACCTCTAGTATATGCCACATATTTTCCTAAACTCTTGAATATGTATTAATTCATTCAATCCTTACAACAACCACATGAGAAGGATACTCATATTATAGTTCTTTCATGAATGAAGAAACTGAGGCACAAAGAGATTAAATTCTCTGAAGTCACACAGCTATCAAATGGTTGAGCTGAGAATCAGAGCTGTTGGTCCAAGTCCAGAATGTCTGCTCTTGATCACTACACCCCATGCAGAGGCTGGTGAGGAGACAATATAGGGAGAGATTGTCTTGGACTATTTTTCTAACACAGATTGGGCCTAATAAAGTTTGAACTATGTCCATGCCATAGACCAGTATTACAAAGGTGCATGGGCTGTGCTTCCCAAAGTTCAGCAAATAGGAGAATCATTTGAAGAGCTTGTTCAAACACCAATTCCCAGGTTCCATTGTCAGATGTTCTGCTTCAAGAGATTGGATGCAAACATCTATACTCCAGTAATTTTCCAGATGGTACTGATGCTGGCCAGGCATCACATTTTGAGTAGGACTGCCATAAGGAACACAAGAACCCCAAGGAGCAGAGAAGTCACATCCTCAATGAGATGAGATGCAACTTTAACCAAGAAATAAAATATTGTCGAGTAATTAAAAGCCAGAATGACAATTGCTGACATTGTGGTATTTATTATCACAGTGGAGATTAAGTCATAGAGGCAATCATTATAACTGGGGCTTCCTAGGAAAAAGGAGGTAAGAGATCACAGCCCAGTAACCAGCAGTTGAGTCAGTCCCAAAGAAGGGATGCAGATTCACTATGCGGATTTGCAAAGGAAGGTCTGGTCCTTTCAATGTTTTAAGTATTCTTAAGCTTTACATTTTCTCAGAAAATGAAGTGTCAGTAGTTATGATTTGAGGTGAATACCTTTTTCCAACTGAGGGTTTCAAGATGCTTATGTGTTAGTCTAGCAAGTAAGTATTCGTGAAATGTTAGAGAGTCTTTTCTGTTACCTATATTTAATGTGCTATGGCCAGAGTGGTCCTCTTTCCTGTCTATTCTTCCTTCTTTTGTTCCCTAAACATCTTTAGAGCAAATACCAAGTTCTAGACTAGCAAGTAGATGATGGGAATTTTTGAGTTTGTGATCTAATGGGGCAACCAGGTGGTAAACATGCAATGAAGCAAGTACTTTATCAATTAATTGCAATAGGGGTAAATTCCATGAAGCAGTAATATTTATTGTGTGTGCTAGGGCTAGGGGTAAGTTGTGTGATGGTAAATCTGTGAAAGACTGTATGTCATTGCTTAATACACCTCCTGTGGTGAAATCTCCATACTGGAGAAAGTTCAGTTGCCTTTTCTCTGTAGTATCTGTTAAACGAGTACACTGAATAAAAGAAATTTCTCTTGACTTGGGTTCAGGTTGTTTCATTCTTGAATAAGAAAACAGGGGGATGGGACCAGCAGAAGGAGTAATGGTTACGTTACTGAACTCCCACATAGTTGATCGCAGTTCAAGCCCCAGAGCAGGTGGCTTAAAACTTATGCTGGGTGCATGTGTGTACACGCCCAAATCCCAGAAGGAGAATGGAGGAGAAGGGATTGTGGCGTGGCTATCCTCCCTGCGGGGAAGTGATGTGTGATTTCTCACTTTCTGTCTCTCTGGTGAGTGCACATGCCATATAGCAAATTTCTTTCTTAAAAAAAAAAAATAAGAAAAAGAAAAAAAGAAAAGGAAAGAAAAAGAAGAAAACAAGGGGATGTCTCCTATACTTTCAGATACTTATCCTAAATTTTTGTCTCCTGGAATCATCGCATGTAAATGTCTGAAGTCTTTGAAGATTAGTGTTACTTTTCTATTGACCATGTGACCTACAGGGACATGGCTTTATTCCATTTTCTGTTTCAGGTTGTAAAACTACTACAGGTCAAGGGCCCAGAGCTATGCAATTAATTTTCTCAGCACTGAGAGCTTCATGCACGATTAGGTGCTTAAATGGTTTTTCATTCTAAGGATGATGCTAGTGAAGTTTTCCTATGAATTTGATTGATGGTCTAAATAATGCTTGATTTTACAAAGATAATGCTAATGGCTGAGTTTAATACAGTGTTAAGAGGATTTTGCTTATAAGCCATACCTCCAAAAGTGAGTCAGAAATCCATAGATGGCATATGTTATGCTTTTCTTATGTCACAGGGTCATATGCTAATGCAGACTTAGCTATTTTTGGCTTAAATTATGGGTGATGGTGGGGGGTGAAGGCCAAATGTGGGTTAGGGCAAGATGTTACAGCAGAGTTTTCAGACAATAATGTTAAATTTTAATAAATGTCACAAAGGTAAGGAAAATCATATTCTAAAGTGGTAAAATTATCCATACAGACATATTGAATCTTTTCTCTAAATGTTTTCTATGTAAGTAATAAGAAATTTGCAATAGTTTTATGACCTCCTAGCCCTCTTCTATGTTTCAGCTGAATACAAACTGGCTTGTTAAAAATCTCTCAAAGCTAATTTTTGTGTACTAGAATTTCAGCAAACCCTAAAAAGGACATAAAGTAAGCTCAGTTACTCACATAGCAAAGTTAGGTCAAGGTGTAGTCTATAAGGTGAGAAGAAATGGGCTACATTTTCTTCCAAAGAACAACCACGTTAACATCTATGAAACTCACGGTTAGAATCTGTGCCTAAGGGACCAGCAGATGATGTAATGTTTATGTTGCTGGACTCCCACATAGCTGACCACGGTTCAGTCCCAGACACAGCAGCTTAAAACTCACTCTGTGCGCATGTGTGTGTATGCCCAGAATCCTAAGAGGAGAATGGAGGAGAAGGGACTGTGGTGTGGCTATGCCCTCAGGGGTGTGATTTCCTGCTTTCTGTCTCTCTGTCTCTTTAGCGAGTGCACATGCCCTATAGCAAAACTCTCTCTCTAAAAAAAAAGAATCTGTGCCTAAAAACTAATTTGTTTTCTTTCAATGACTGAACCTGTTTCCAGTATCACCCACTTCTGCTCTTAGCTATCCTCGGTATTGTGTTGCCTGAGCGTGTACTAGTATGGGTAGTCCTGAGTAATAGTCTATAGTTTTGTGATTATTATCCAGCCCTAGCATGCATGGTCTCTAGATTTTAGAAAGGAAACCTTACCTAAAATGTGAAGATTGCATCAGAATTGTTTTTTCACATTGGAATTCAGGGAGAACATATTTGCAGATCTTGAGTTTCCTCTGAATCTGATGAAATAGTAGTGCCAAAGGAAGGAGTTTTAGAAGGCATGTAGTCTTTCTTCTCTTAGGTTGTTGGAAAAGCCATGACATGTTTTTCTATGCAAAATGCATCATGACTTTCCTGGTGACCCAATACAGCCATATCTTTGAGGCTTGTTATTTTCTCATTGGACTTAAAAAATTTTGCCTGCAGTTCAATTGTGGCACAAAGCAGTGAGGATGCCTTATTGTAAAACAGAGCCTTTCAAGTGAGAAGGGAAAATAGTTTATGTTACCTGGGAAAAATACATGTATGCACAAATACTAAAATTATTATTAAGAAGTCAAACTTCTTTTTTTTTTTTTTTTTTTTTTTGTGGTGAGGTTTTTGCTAGATGGCACATGTGCTCGCCAGAAAGACAGAGAGACACAGAGAGACAGACAGACAGAAAGCGAGAAATCACCCTCCAGGAGGGATGACCACACTGCAATCCCTTCTCCTCCATTCTCCTCTCGGGATCTTGGGCATGCATGTACAGGCGCCTGGCGTGAGTTTAAGCCACTGGGTCTGGGACTCGAACCATGGTCAACTACATGTGAGTCCAGCAACATAGCTAGTATGCCTACTGCTGGTCCTGTCAAACTTTTTTTCAAGAAAAATAAGTGAAAGTATTCCTTTGAGCAAGAATTGGATGAATAGCAACATCTTGAAAACATCGAAGTGTTCTTTTTTTTTATTATAATTTTAATTGACATAGACTCCTAATTGCACATATTTGTGGAGGACAGTGTACATGTATGCAGTGTATAAGGATCAAATCATGATAATAAACATATCCATCATTTCAAACATTTTCAATTACTTTGTGTTGTGAACATTCAAAATCCTCTCATGTTACTATTCTGAAATATATACTGAATTTCTAATAATCATAGTTATTCTACTGTGTTATAATACTCTAGAATTCATCCCATTTATCTAAGTGTTATACATTTATCTATGTATCCTATAACCTCACTTAACTACTCCTGGTTTTAGATTCTATTTTGTGCTGTGCATTATTTTAAATTCCAGTGGGATTTTCTTGGAACTTTTGAAAGAACATTGAGTCTTGGCGTTGGCTTAACTGTTAAGCTACTAGCTGCTTGGCATAAAGCTATCAAACTGCTTTAGCCCATAGAAGCTTAGAAGGGTCTGCATTGCAGGCTTGCTGTTTAGTGACAACAAAAACTTGTTTGGCCATCCAGAAGGTGTGAAAGCTGATCCTTTCAGTACTCCTCTTTTTTCCTTATGGCACTAAATCTTCCCTTATTTACTTATCCTGTTTCTTAGCTAACACCCTTATCTGGGACTGTTTTCTGCTAAACTTGGAAAGCATTATGACTACTTTATTTCGGTTAGTGCCTACCATACACATTTGTTCAGCTTTTTCTTAAGGATGAATGCAGCTCGACTAAACTTAGATATTATGGATAAACACTCTACTTTTTTTTTTTTTGGAGAGGTTTTCGCTATAGGGCGCGTGCGCTAGCCAGACAGACAGAGACACAGAAAGCAAGAAATCACCCCCCAGGAAGGATGGTCACGCTGCAGTCCCTGCTCCTCCATTCTCCTCTTGGGATCTTGGGCACACACGCACACGCACCCAGCATGAGTTTTAAGCCACCGGGTCTGGGACACGAACCACGGTCAACTACGTGGGAGTCCAGCGACATAGCCATTACACTAACTGCTGGTTCCCAACACTCTACTTTTGATGATTCTCTCTGTATATTATCAAAATCCATAGCAAATTTGATCCATGCTTGATTGTCATGATTTTCTTTGATTTACCTAGAACATATTTCTCTAGCTCTGTGGTTTTTATTTCTTCTACTCTGGGCCATTTTTCTGACAATATTTGTTGTCTATTGTAAGCCTCTACCATTTAATTTGTAAAAGTGATAACATTTCTGACAGTAATCATAGGAATTAAATTAAATAAACATGTAAAAAAGCATAGCACTGTTGTTGTCATACAAAGTTTGGGAAAATTTTTCTTGGTAATTTAAGAAAATACAGATTTTTTTTTAATTAAAAAGGACACATCCAGATGACCAATAATATGCTTATCTGATGGGGCAATTATAAAATCATGTTGGGGGCCAGTATTATAGCCTAGTGGTAAAGGGAGCCAAATCTAAAATGACCAACAGCATTTCAAATCCTGGCCCTGGCAGCTTGAGAAACATGAGAGGTGTGTGTACGTACATGTCCCAAAATCCCGATTAAGTGGAGAAACAGAGGAAAGGGATGGGGGTGAGACCACACCCAATTGGGGGATGCTTTCTTTCTCTCCTTCTCTCTGGTAAGCACATGCCCCTCTGGCAATTAAAAGAAAATCATATTAGAATCCAAATTTTAAGGCAGAGAGAGGGACCAGCAGTTAGTGTAATGGCTATGTCACTGAACTTCCATGTAGTTGACTGTGGTTCAAGTCCCGGACCCAGTGGCTTGAACTCATGCCGGGCGTGTGTGCGTGCATGCCCAAGATCTTGAGAGGAGAATGGAGGAGGAGGGATTGTGGCGTGGCCATCCCCCCTGGGGGGATATTTCTCGCTTTCTGTCTCTCTGTCTTTCTGGCAAGCGCATGCGCCCTATAGCAAAAACCTCTCCAAAATAAAAAGGAGCAGAGAGATGTTGAATATTTGGTGGAGTGAAAAAATATGTTATTCACAGAGCAGTCTTCTAAGGATTTAAATCACATATAGGCATGATGTAACACTCATTTTGTCAAACTTTCAAATTAAAGGTTTGTCTGATAAATTTTGTTTTGAAGGAAAATTTTCAAATTTTAATGATTTAAGTAAATAGTCAATTAATTCTCCCAATGAAAACTTAAATATTATAAATAGGATTAAGATTCCTCCCTTGGGACCAGCAGGTAGCATGGTGGTTAAGGTGTTGGACATTCCCACATGGCCAACTATGGTTCAAGTCCTGGACCTTACTTTCTCACTTTCTCTCTCTCTCTCTCTCTCTGGCTTATCAAATTGGAAATAATAATAATAATAAAAAAGACTCCCCCCCTTATTCCCAAATAATTATCTTTACCCTCCCTAGACTATGATTTTTATCTGTTTCATATGTACTCATCCTTCTTTTGTTTATGTATATGTGTAGAATACAGAGACATGTCATTTTTATTTAACATGTATTTAAGTGAAATTATACATATAGTTTATAAATTTCATTTTTTTACCCCCAAAAATGTCTTAATAAGCTTTCCATGTCAGTACATGTAGATATATCTTTTTTAACTATTAGTCATTACAATGGACAAATTACTGAATTCGGAGGGGAGGGCCCAGCTATTGTGGCCCAAGCCGGAATACATCCCTGCATTGTGGCTGAGGTTTCAAGAGATCCCTGGTTTTTTTTCCTAGCCCAACTGAAACAGGAAGGACATGGTGGCATGTACCTGTGGTCCTAGCTAACAGAGAGGCTGGGGCAGGAGGATTGTGACTAGTGAGACCCTACCAAAAGTATCATTCTCTCTCCCTCTTTGTCTCTTTTTCTTTCTGTCACTATCGTTTATTTAATTAAAAATAAATAAATAAAAAGATAGGAAAGCAGAAAATCATTAAAATTTAGTCCTTTTTCTAAGATAGGACCTTTTTAGGATTCATTGTCATTGTGAACTGCCCTATAATCATAGGATCTCTTCTTCCCTGCCCTGCCCAGTGGTGGTACACAGGTGTCCTGGTTTTCCCATACCTTTGGCAACACTCAGACAGTCATGTCTGCTATATATTTTACTTGCAAAGCTTCAATATCTCTAGATTGTCATATTACATTGATTAGAACCTCCAGAACTGTTATGAAATTCTAGTCTGTTTCTAAAATTATTAGGAATCTTTCTAACATTTCACCACTTCTGATAGATATTTTCTGTCATCTGAAAAAGTTTCCTTCTATTTTTAGTTGCCTTCACAACTGAGTACTCTTTCATCATTTTTGGGAAACTCTATAATTTCTTTTCTTTCTTCATATTCAATTTTGTAATATCAGAATAATTTAGGCACTTCAGAATCTGTTTTCCACATCTCTTTCATTTTCTTTCTTATGCTTTTCTCTATATTGCAGTGTGTGACATCCATGGCATTCATTTTCCTCAAATTTAACTTTATAGTGGTGATACTTGTATGTTTATCTTTTTACTTGAGATTCATTCTTAGAGGAAGGTGTGAGATGAGTCAAAGCAGTTTTTCTCCAACCTTTCCTCACTGAGATTCAGTGAGGAGTGGGAAACCCAGCCAGGCACAGTATTAGATGGCTTACTCTCTGCATAGAGTTATTTCTTTTCTTCTTGATCATCTCCAGCCACCAGTGTATGGCCCTGTCTCTGAACTGAGTCCTCACTCAGTGCTCCGACCTGCACAAGGACATCCTCATTGGATGACACATTGGGATACACAAAGCTGGGAGAGAGAAAGGACATGTTATCTATCGAATCTTCCTCCTGCACAATCCCAGTTATTCATTTATCACTTGCCTTCAGAGCCTCTGTCCTCTTTCTCATTTCTAAGGCACTTGGGTTTCCTCCTCCTAGAACAATTCTGTATACTTTTTGTTTTAGGAATTTTGAGTCATTTCCCTAGTCATCCTCTACAGCATGGATCCCAACCTCTGGGCTGCACCCTGGTGCAAGTCTGTGGCCTGTATAACCACACCCCACTTCTCACCCCTATTCCAGCACAGAAGGAGATGGGCTGGTGGGAAGGCAAGTAAGGCTTCAAGATGTTTGCAGCTTTCCTCCATCATGCCTTGCTGCTTGGGCTCCATCTCCTGTAGGGTAAGATCCAATATTGGATTCTCATGGAAGCACAAACCCTATTGTACGATTGTTTAATTGTACACTGCTATGCAGTAGTGGTGGAAATGGGGTGCAGAGTGGTCATGGTGTACTTGGGTCGTCCTGGGATGACCTACATCTATGGAAGGATTGTCTTTCATGAGGCTGGTCCCTGGTGCCAGGAAGGTTGAGGACCGCTGCTCTAGAGGACCATCTTAATTTCTATTGTCTTTCCAGTAACTAGTATTTATCTATTTATCTGTTTCCCTTTCTATCTACCCATTCATATATCTGAATAGCTATTTTTCTAGTTCATGGAAGGATCTGGGATGGAGAAGAAGAAGGAAGTGCATACTAGGAAGACCTACTATCATCTAATTTCCCTAATATTTATGTACTACTTCTCTGCTTCTAAATTATTTATACCATTTATACCTCACAAGACAGCTTTAGGAAAGAATAAAGAAAAAACCTTTTCTCTTTCTTATCCTTTCTTACTCTAAAATAATTTAGACCAAAAGTCATTTAATGGGACTAAGCATGTTAGGTATTTGTTCTGGGAGAAGGAAGATGACTTTGGTGGTCCAGAGTAGAATGCGGAAGTCCAAACTTGGTAAAGATGCATCCACATGTAGGAATGGCCTGGAGCAGGGTGTTGAAGGCCAACTTGGAAAAAGTGGGAGTTTATGTGGGAAGATAATCCAGAAGAGTGTCAGAGCCTGTGTGGGATGAAGAGGACATTCGACATAAAGGGCCACCTCACCATGGGTTGTTGGAACCTAAGCAGTGTGAGACAAGCGTCCGTGTATGGGAAGTAATGAGTGGCAGTTGTGGTGATGGGAAATTGCTTATGTGATGGAGTTGTGATCAAATCAGGAATGATTTGGGAGTTAGTGTTCTCAGTGTCACAGTAGGGCATTCAATATGGCAAGGCGGGGAGCAGCAGATGGTCTAGTGGTTATGTCGCTGGGCTCCCACATGGCCAACTGCAGATTGAGTCTTGGACATGGTGGCTTGAAAATCATGCCAGGCATGTGTGCATGCGTGAAAATCATGCCAGGCATGTGTGCATGCGTGCTCAAGATCCCAGGAGGAGAATGGAGGAGGAGGGATTGTGTCGTGGCTATCCCTGGTGATTTCTCACTTTCCCCCTCATTGTTTCTGTCTCTCTCTCTTTCTCTTTGGTGAGTGCACATGCCCTGTTGCAAACACATCTTTAAAAAGACAGGGGGGACTTGAACTGTGGAGAATGAACTCTATAATGTTGGTTTGGATTTGAAGGTATTAGTAACCTTCTGATTTCAACATAGGTTTATGTGTGTAATTGTGTTTCTTTGTTTTGTGAAACTCATATACCAATGAACACACCTAGTGCCTAGATGTTGGATTCCTAGAAAAATAGCTGATTATTAGACTGAGGCCAGAAATGTACAAAATGAGATGATAACATCTTGTGTTAAAAAGCAAGGAAATGCACAATTACTGGATCATGTCAAATTGCCTGCCCCTGCAAAGTAAGTTTAAATATTAAAAAGAAATGGTGAGGGGCTGACAGGTGGCATGGTGGTTAAGGGGCTGGACTCCCACATAGCCGACTATGGTTCAAGTCCTGGACCTGGATTGCTTTTTCACTTTCTCCCTCTCTCTCTCTCTCTCTCTCTCTCTCTCACTCTCTCCCTCTCTGGTCAAATTAAAAAGGAGAAAGAAAGAAAGAAGGGAAGAAAGGAAGAAAGACGTTAAATAAAATAATTCTTAAAAGAAATAGTGGTAGCAATTTATTATAACTCATTGGATATAATAAATCCATGAGTCTATATAAAAATAAATATACTAGAAGATTGATTAGAAATGGGATATTTACATAGTTTCATATATCCTTAAATATTTAACTCCAAAGGTAAAAAATAATAAATTTCTAGTGGAGAAACCTAATAAAATTATCAAGGTTAACAATACCACTAATAAGACAAATCAGATTGTGTACAAACTTACAGGATGCAGTAAGAACACAGAATCACTTGTGTGATATTCTTGCCAAAGATTTATAACCTGAATCTAATTGTGAGGCTATATCATATAGAGGGACGTTTTACAAAATAATTGACTGTAATGTAGCAAAGTACCAAGATTGTGAAAGTCAGGGAAAATAACTTATGGATAGCTTCCACATTAAAAGAGATTAAAAACAAACACACACACAAAATTCTAATTGAATCCTTTCACTCTAAAGGACATACTGGAGAAAATGCTGACCCTTGAATGAGGTCTGACATTAGGAATATATTGTTGCTAATTTTCTGTTTTGGTGGTTGTATTATGGTTATATGGGAGAATGTCGTAATTTTTAAGAACATAAAGTAAAGTTCAAAAATTTTAAATAATTGAAATGTACTAAATAATATACTTAGCATTCAGGGTAATAAGATATTAGAATGACAAGGCCAGGGACCAGCAGTTAGCGTAATGGCTATGTCGCTGGACTCCCATGTAGTTGACTGCAGTTCAAGTCCTGGACCCGGTGGCTTCAACTCACACTGGGCGTGTGTGCATACATGCCCAAGATCCTGAGAGGAGAATGGAGGAGAAGGGATTGTGGCATGGCCATCCCCTCTGGGGGGTGATTTCTCGCTTTCTGTCTCTCTGTCTTTCTGGAGAGTGCACACACCCTGAAGCAAAAAACCTCTCAAAAAAAAAAAAAAAAAAAAAAAAAAAAAGAATGACAAGGCCAGCAGGTAGCATAGTGGTTAAGTCACTGGACTCCCACATGGCCAACTGCAGTTGGAGTCCCAGAACTGGTGGTTTGAAATCATGCTGGGCACAATGTGTGTGTGCTCCCAAAATTCTGAGAGAGTAGATTTCCTCCTTAGGGGGGTGGTTTCTTATTTTCTCTCTTATTTTCTCTTTCTGGCAAGCACATGTGCCCTATGGCAAAAATCTTTAAAAAAATGATATCAGAATGGCAATTTAGTCTCATGCTCTGAAAAAATAAAATTTTTCTTTCTTTGTAACTACAGTATTTTAGAATTTATTTTTAAAAAAGTCATCCTAATGCATTCATATATATTATAAAGAGTCAATCTTTATTAAATAGCTCTTAAGGGGCTTACCATAGACTGTGCTAAGTATTATATTCTTATAGCAACATAATAAGGTAGGTACTATAACTATCCTCATGGTTCAGAACAGGAAATTGAAGCCCAGAAGAGTTAAGTAACTTATTAATATTTATTTGAATAGGAAGTAAAGGAATTGTGCTTTGAACTAAGATATTGATGTGCAAAACCCACCCTTGTAACTAGTATTAAGTAAGCTTCCTAGTCTCTTGGCAATTCAAACTTTATTTCTATGATCATATCAGTCTTTTAAAAATATTTCCAGTAATTTGGGTCTAGGAAAATTCTTTCTGATCTATAATTTTTGTAACAGCTCTTTTATTTCCTAAGCCAGAGCTTCCCAACCTTTGTACCATGACTGGGGAATATATACATTGAGATGGTGACCCTTGGCCATGAGTAGGTGACCAGAGGGACTTGGGACAGCCATAGCCCCAAGGCCAGGCTCCTGTGGTTCCTAAAGTAAAGGAGATATATTATTTTTTAATGAACATCCTGATCTGATAGAGGGAAGCCATTTTGAGATAGTATTCCTTTTTCCTTCAGCCCTTTGCTATTTTAGATGATGAAAATAAAAATCACCTCCTTGCCATAAATTCACTGATATGTCTCTTGATAATATTTTTTAGAAAGCCTACATCAAGTAGACTAGAAAATTAGAGGCAGAATCTATATGATTTCTCATTAGGTGTTCTGCTTTCTTCTCCTGCTATGTTTAGGTGCTAAATATGCTAAATTATTGTTTTTATTCCTGGTGTTGCTGTACACACACATATATATGCACAACACATATACTTGTGGTATCTTTTGTCTAATCAAGTCAAGACACAGTTTTATAGCTGCAGCAGGTTGACTTATGATGCAATTGTCAGTTGACAAGTAGTAATGTGGTACTCTGTAGAACTATAAAAAATACTGTAAGATACTTCTTCATACATAGTATTTTTTGTAGACTGGAAAATGTATTATTGCATTGCAGTGATGAAATGATTGCCTTTCCAAAGTATAATTTGGTCGATAATCATAATTTTTATTAAACAAATGTTCAGACAATCCTGCATCCATCACCTTAAATCCATTTAAAAAGCTTTCTACAGTTTCAGAATGTATGAATAACTTTTATGTTTAATATAGAAACTAATGTTGATGCCTCCCTTGGTATGAAAATGAGAAGTCTAATTTTAAGTAATAATTCTGTCAGTGTTATAAAGTGACTAAAAGAGATGTAGTGCTGCTGGTTGATAATGAATGTATTACTCAGGGCTGCTTCTGAGTGGAAAGTTATAATTAGAGTAAAGAATCTTCTTTTTCTCATAACTTACATATTAATGTCTTTTTTCACTTGAATTTTCCGGTAAAGCATTATATGTAAGAAGGACAAGCCAATTTTAGAAGGATTATATTATAAAGATAGAGCAGACAAATATACTAGCAATTTGATGCAAGCATTGAATAAAATATTTTATTGATGATTTGTACAATCATTGATCTGCTAACTGTAATTGGTAACTAATCATGAATTAGAAATCACATGCTTTAAATTTCATGCCCTAAATTAATCTTTTCATTTCAAAAAAATAGAGAGGTGGGAGTTAAAGTCATACAAGTACAGCCAATATAGAAAGTTATTTCAAAAAATTATGGAAAAATGGAATTTAAGTATGAGTTTATGTTGGTGCAAAAAATATTTGAAATCTATGCATAGTTTTTTTCATAATACATATGTACTGTGATTTTTTTGAAGTTTTCTTTTGTGTCTCTTTAAAGGCAACAGCATTTTCTTCATTATGATAAATCATGGAGAAATTAGCAAATAATATAAATGGGTATGTGATAAGAGAGTTACAGGTCATGTTGTAATTTCTTATTCAAGTCCCCCTTATAAATTACATTATGGGCCATTTCAGAGTATCTTTTCTTTATAAAAATGGTATCTTTGAACTAGAGTGAAAAGAAAGAAAAAATCAGTGATCTGATTTGTTCTTGAACTTCTCTCTCGGTCCCAGCTACGCATGAAGGGCTGGGAAGTAATTATGAACAGGACAGACACGGTTCTTATGCTCTGATAACCTATAGATAGGTAAAAGATAGAGACATATAAACAGACAATTGATGCGGGAGGATCAATGCTAGGCCAGAAGGGATGCAAAGGCCCTTGGAGGGAGAATGTGAAAGAAGCATTAAACACTGAATGACAAAGTTGGAAGTGTCTGGTTAGGGGGTCACAGGTCTTTCCTTGGAAATGGATGCCTAAGCATGTATAAATAGGAAGAGGTTGAAAAGCGTAAGTGGCATGTATGGTGACCTGCTAGCAAGCACAGGGCTTGTGGGGAATGGCAATAGCTTAGTCAACTGTATTTCCTGTTGAGGAATACTCCCTACCACCGTGCCTTTCTTTTGATCTTAGGCTTCTTTCTCTTTGGAGCTTTACTCTAAAAGCCTTTTCTTTTCATGGAAAATGTCATGGCTCTTAAATGTAACTGGTTCCAGGGCCAGCAGGTGGCGTGGTGGTTAAGGGTGATGTACTCCTACATGGCTGACTGTGGTTCCAGTCCCGGACCTGGTGGCTTGCTTTCTCACTTTCCCTCTCTCTCTCACTCTGTCCCTCTCTGGTCAAATTTAAATAAATAAATAAAGTTAAATAAAATAATTATTTTGAAAAGTAAAATATAACTGGTGCCAAGAGGTCCGGTTCACTTTCATCCCGAGGGGTGTTTTAGACTTCTTATTTGCCAACACATGTCAGGGATCCTCGAAATGGCCCCCAAGATGCAAAGAAACATACCTCTACACTGAAGTGGTGTCTGAGAATGTTTATTTTAAAACAACTCTATTCTTTTTTTTTTTTTTTTTTTTTTTTGGAGAGATTTTTCACTATAGGGCGCGTGCGCTCGCCAGACAGACAGAGAGAGACAGAGAGATAGAAAGCGAGAAATCACCCCCCCAGGGGGGATGGTCACGCCTCAATCCCTTCTCCTCCATTCTCCTCTCGGGATCTTGGGCACGCACGCACATGCGCCCGGCGTGAGTTTTAAGCCACCGGGTCCGGGACGCGAACCGCGGTCGACTACGTGGGAGTCCAGCGACATAGCCATTACGCTAACTGCTGGTTCCCAACAACTCTATTCTTGATGTATAGCTCAGCCATGTTTATGAGCTACTGATTTTGTATCCAGTTAGGGAACTGTTTGTTCCAAATAGGTTATTTTGTATAGCTGAAAGGCTCCCTGTGGATTGACAGTTTGCTTGGTCTTCAAATTTAATCACCCAAAAAAAAAAATTAATCACCCATCCATAAATGCAATCCCACCTAGTGTTGAGTTATCATCTAGAAATGGGAGCTCCATTATATCTCAGCTCTCCTCAACATTGGTTATTTTCTTATTATGAGTTATATATTCCCTCTACACAAGGGTGGGGCCTTCAAAAAGTTAATGGAAAAATTGTGTATTATGTAAAAACTACATGTAAATTTTTAAAAATTATGCACCAAAGTAAACTTGTATTTAATTTTACTTTTCTCAAAAATTTTAAAGTCCCCTCATTGATGTTTATCTTTATATCTCTCAGTTTCTCATAAGAATGGTTGCATAGGTAGGTGCTTAATAATTATTTAATTGAATTTAATAACATTGGTGGTAAAGGAAGAGAGGAAACATGCTTAGTTTCTATTCCCTGTGCTGTATTATTTATTATATTTCATTTGTTTTTATTAATACAATGAGTCTCATACTGTCTCTGTAAATGTCTTGTGTGTTGAGTTTTTGTATATCACCGTCTTGGGCTTTGACCTTTTCCAAGCAGAATTAGAGTTATGAAAAATAGAAGCCAATATCAAACTTGTTTTCATTTTCTACTTGTGCCAGGATGTAAACACACATCTCCACAAGTAAAACGATGGCTTCTACTGAGCTATCTAGCTCATTCTTTGATACCAGTTAATAAATCTCAAACTAATTTAATCTTAAGCTTATGGTTTTAGATACTTTCTCTAGCAGGCACCTATTGGAATATTATCACTGTATGGAGTCTGGGAAGAATAGTAGAGGGAATAATGTTTATAGTGCTGACTTTTTCAATAGCTCTGTTGCTTAAGTATTTTTATCTTTTTCATTAAAAAACACACACTCTCATACCATTAGACCCCAACTTCATGTTGAAGTGTATCGGATTTGCTTTTTTCAAATATTTGATGAGTATACATGATATCTATCAATTATCTATGTGTCTGTATTTTGTCAGAGTGCACTCACTGGAGGTGGAGAGGAAGGAGGAGAGAGAGAGAGAAAGCACCCCTAATAGGGGAATAGCCATATCTCAACCCCTTCTCCTCCACTCCCTTTTTCAGAATTTTGGTCATACTTGCACATGTGCCCAGAGTGTTTTGTTCAAGTGGCCAAATCCAAGACTTGAACCACGCAGTTGGCCATGTGAGATCCAGCAGCCTTACCTACCATGCCATGGGCTGGCCCATGATGATGGATTTTTATTTTCTCAGTATCTCTGCTCAATACAACCTTTACTGTGGTTGTAGCATACAGATTTTTTTTTTTTTAACTTTTTAACTTTTTGGTATCTTTGATCTAAAGAAATCTATTTTATATAACAAATTATTAACTCTTTTTAAAAGTAGAATGCTAACATTCTATTTGGTCAATGTTACAAAGAAATAGAAAACATTCTCAAATAAATAAAAATCCAGGCTAGTTCAATAAAAAATAATCAGCAAACAAAAGTACCTAGATGCAGCAGGTGGCTCCTATAGGCCAGAAATTAATACAAAATTACAAAACAGCACTACTTCTATTAGGGAAACCAAGTCAACATTTATGTTATATTACTCTCATGATCAAGAAATATTTAAAACTGTCTCTGGATTAATAAAAAAAATCATTTTCTAGCAGCTTTGAAAAGCGGTTCTTGGTGGTAATGACACTTAGTGCATTTTGGACTAGCCTCATGAAATCAATGCAAAACTTCGTTGGATTCATGTTCTTTCATTTTCTTTCTGTTCTCTGGACGGGTATATAATACCATTCCATGTATAGCAGTTTTTCATATTTTCTAAGTGTTATGAAATAATCTTTTTCTATTTCTACCAATCGTGTCAGTCTAAACCCCTGAGAATGCTACCAGATAGAACATTTGCATAATTCTCTATCACATTAATAAAAAAACACAGAGGCATGAAAACAAATTTGACTATTGAAAGAAATTTCCCTGTGCTATTTTTGTAACTTTGTTTTTGTCAATCTGAAATTATCTCAAAATGGAGTTAAAAAAATACACGTTCTGTATAGTATAGAAAAAGAGAGAAAATCTTACAATGCAATCAAGTGGCAATAGCTACTTCAAAATATTCCCCCCATTGCATTGAACCAGATTAATTGCTATATATATAGTAAACTATATTGGATATGTCCTAAATAATCTTTCATAGAGTACCCCATAAAGTAGCAAATTTAAGAGAGTTATATTTGTATTGGTGTTTGTTTGTTTCTTTGATACTTATCATAGGCACTATAATACCCTCACACCACATTAACTCAAAAATGATGAAATTGACTCTAATCATCTTTGCTTCTGTGGACTTGATGATACTAATAAGTAAATGCTGTACAGTTATTTACACTGCATTGACTTCTGAATTAGAATAGAAGAGATGAAAAATACCATTATCCAAGTGGAAAAAAATGACCTAGTAGCATAATGTAATTTTCTATTAAAAATTATAATTTTTGCATCACCATAAAATTCATTTCAAAGGTGCCATTATATTTGAATCACCTGCCTCGTGCCATCAGACATGATGAGAATAGAACCAGCTTAATTGTTATTTTCCTGCACAATGAGTTTATAAAACAATAGAATGTAGTTCTTCTGTTGCTCCTGATGCAGGAGGCTCTGGTGTTTGGCAATAAAGCCTGTGTGCTGAGAGGGGTGGTAACTCGACAGTACTGCATCTACCAGATGTGATGCTCATTGTGCTTGACTTTTCGGCCAAATCTGAAAGATTATTCATAGGAAATTAGATTGTAAATGCAGATAGGATTTTTAATATTCCTGCTGTCCACAGTTTTCCAATTGTATAATGGAATGATAACTAAGCTTGGGATGGCACAGCCCTTACTAATCATCATACAGACAATCTTGGAAATAAGAGAGGAAGAAATCATTTCTACCCTCTGCGCATCCCTGAGGAGAGTAAGGCTAGTGCAAATGGATTTGCAAAATGGCTCCCATTACCCCATGCTGGCAGCGTAATTGCTTTGGTAGTACTCTTGCAGAATTTTCTGTCAGCGCTAAGAATGATACCTAGGAATTATACCCTATCTTCTCAAATTCCTAGTATATTTTTAACTATGTCACAATCCAGGGAGAAGTAATGTGAAAATATGAGGGTGGTTGCAGGATTGACATGTAACTGTGTTTTCCACCCAACCAATCCTTTCCTATCACAATCTTGTATTATGCCTTAGTTTCTTGATAGAATGGTGGTCAAATATTTATCAGACTCAACAAGACTACAAGTTAATTGTGTAGTCTTTGTCCCCATTTTTTGTGTTGAACATATAATCCTATTAAGCTCTACTGTCTTTTGCATAGGGTGCAGGGAGGTACTGAATTATAGTACTTTTTTGCACTAGAGACAGAGATAGAGATAGAGATAGAGATAGAGATAGAGAGAGAGAGAGAGAGAGAGAGAGAGGAGCAAGAAAGCACTCCCTATGGGAAATGGTCATGCTATAATCCCTTCTCCATCTGTCTTTCCTTTCAGGTTTTGGGTCATGCACGCACACATGCCTGGTACGTTTTCAAGTCACCACCAGGTCTGGGACTCAGACCACATAGTGAGACGTGGGAACCACCACACCACCATCAGGCCCTTGAATTACAATAAAATAGTTTTGTCTACAATCATTTATAAACTCCCAAGTTATTCCAATTAATTCCTTGTAGAAGTTTTTGCCTTAGGGTGCGTGGGCTTGCTGGGAGAGAAAGAAAGACACAGACAGTGAGAGGGAAAGTGAGCAACCAGCCCCCAGGAGGGATGGCCAAACCAATTCCTTCTCCTCCATTCTTCCTGGATCTTGGGCAAGTGTTCACATGTGCCTGATGTGATTTTCAAGCCACTGTGTCCAGGACCTGAACCATGGTTAGCCATGTGGGAGTCCAGCTATGTGACCACTATGCCATGTGCTCGTCCCTATTCTAATTATTTTTGAAAGTTATAAGTCTCTCAGATTTTTACTATTGTGCTCATAATGTTTCTTTTCCATGACAATTTAGAGTTGAAGCAAAACTTGAATCTCCTATGTCACAACAGATTGCTAGTTTGTCCCACAACATCCATTCTCCTGTACCCTAAGGCCATTGAAATTCCTATTTTCAGGTACGCACCCAACTAAAGATTACATTTCCTGCCTCCTTTCTATCTAGATCTGAGCATGTAACTTAGTTCTTGTCAATGAGATAAAAGTGTGAGTGTTTTTAGTAGTTGCTAAGATTTTTCTTAACATGTAGCATGGTATGCCCTTTTCTCATTCCATGACTCCTCCTTTATATTCAGACCTGGAAAAACAGATATAGGTAAAATCTACCATTTGAAACCATATGAATTAGGCTCTGAGAAATGGTTGTGCAGCGAGCTCAAAGTGCTTAGTTTCCTTGGGATTTCAGGAAGCTGCGTGCCAGTTCTGGAGTGTTTATATCCAGTAGGCTCAATGGAAATAGCTATTACATGAGCCGTGAGCTCTGTGTGGTATGAAGCTGACTTGGGAACTAGAAATAGGGTATATCAGCCTTCTTTCTACATGATAGAGAATATGTTTTTGGACCAGAGGAAGAGATCAGGTATACAGTAATATGGAACGTAAAAATGACCGACACCTTTTCTGGACCTGACTGGCTCAGAGGAAAAAGATGTTTTGGTCTTGTTTTTAGAAGGTTGTATCAGAAAGGGATGAATTCCAAAGATTTCATTTTGTGGTCTGATTATTTAAGTTACAAGTTAGTGGTGGCATTTGTGTCAACCCGGCACACATTTTATAGAAGAAATACTTAGTTTTAGTTTTTTTAATTTTTTAGAATGATTTTTTTATTCCATTGCTCTTGGAACTTACTACTGTCATATTGTAATTTCAAACAGTTGCTTTCGAAGTCTATTGAACAACTGTAATCCTGATAAGTTTTTAAAAACTGCTACTCCATTGCAATATTGATTTTAGTACCTGAGGTCTTTTCATTTTTTATTTTTTGCATTCTTTTTTTTTTAATAATTATTCTATTTTATTTATTCATTCATTTTATTTATTATTATTTTTTTTTTTAGTTTGACCAGAGAGAGACAGAGGGTGAGAGTGAGAGAGAGAGAGGAATTGAGAAAGCAAGCCACCAGATTCAGGACTTGAACCCTGGTTGGCCATGTGGGAGTGTCCAGCGCCTTAACCACCACGCCACCTGCTGGTCCCATTTTTTGCATTCTTTGTTGATTTGAGGAATCATTTGAGTAATATTCTGAGAAAAAGTATTTGGGAGGTAAATATTTTGATTTCTTTTATATGTGATAATGTCTGTTTTTATCTTCACACTTGATTCATAGACTGTCTAACTATAAAATATATAATTCTATGATAAAAATCCATTTTTATCCTCTAAAGTCTGAAGGAATTCACACTATCTTATAGCATCCAATAAAGCTTAAAAAAAAAAAGGTCATTGCTAGTCTTATTTTTTATATTTTGTACATCTCCTCTGTCCCTTTCCCCTTTTCAAGAAGGTTTATTGTCTTCTTGTCCTGAATACTTTCACACTTTATTATAAAATGCCTATTTGGGTTCCTTTTTTCATTCGTCCTATTTAATACTATGTAGCAGTTTTCTATCAAAAGATTCTTGTTGCTCTACCTCTGAGAAAACCTTTCCCCCCAGCCCTGACAATTACCCTCTATTTCCTCTGTTCTTTCTTTCTTTCTTTTTTTTTTTTTTTTTTCCAGAAAGGATGACATTTATGTCTTTTCCCTTACATCTCTATCAATTGTCACAGCAAAGTCAAATAAATTTTTCTTAGTGATTCTTTTTCATTCATTTTTTAAAAATATTATTTATTTTTAAAATTTACATTTAATCACTATATACCTTTACAGTGTGCAATGTTGCTTTTTTCCAGCATAAACACGGTGTACATCAGTCAAGACGAAGGCATTACCATATACATTATCATCAGCAAATAGCTTTTCATTATTGTGTCAGTTAAATGCATTATTTTTTCCCTTATTCCCCCTTCCTCTATTACCCACCCCTGTCCTTACTATCTCTAGTATCTACAGTTGCCCTCCCTTCTACTATGACTTCTAAACTTTCAGTTTATGCTATAGAGCATAGACATTTGTTACATGTTGAGTGAGGACATACAAAGTCTGTCTTTCATAATCTCTGGCTTACTTTGTTTAGGATTAAGTCTTCCATATTCGTCCACTTTGTATCGAATGTCAGGGTCTCGTTGTTTTTTATGGCAGAATAGTATTCCATAGAGTATGTGTGCCACATTTTTTCAATCCACTCATGTATTTTTGGACACTTGAGCCAATTCCATGTCCTAGCAGTTGTAAATAATGCTGTGATAAACATGTGCAAGTATTTTTCAAACTGAGGGTTTTTCTATCCTTTGGGTAAACACCTAAGAGTGGAATTGCTCTGTTGTATGATAGTTCTACTTGTAAGTTTCTGAGGAATCTCTATATCATTTTACACAGTGGTTGTACTAATTCACATTTCCACTAATAGTGTAGGAGAGTTTCCTTTTCCACAGAGCCTCACCAGCACTTATCATTATTTTTTAAAAATTTTAGCCATTATGACTGGGGTTAAGTGGTATCTTATTGTAGTTTTGATTTGCATTTCCCTTATGATAAGATATGTCAAACATATTTTCATATGTTGTTTGGCCTTTTGTACATCTTTTTTTGAGTTTTCTGTTCAGCTCATTTTCCCGTCTTTTAATTGGATTAATTATTTATTTGCGGATAATCTGCTTAAGTTCCTTGTATATTCTGGTTTTTAGTTTCTTTTCTGAGGTATAGTTTGCAAATATATTCTCCCACTCTGAGGATTGTCTTCTCACTCCAATTATTGTTTCTTTTCCTGTGCAGAAGCTTCTCAGCCTAATATAGTCCCATTTGTATATTTTAGGAACTATTTCCTGACCTCTGGGGGTCTTCTTTAAGAAGTCTTTGCCTGGGACCAGCAGTTAGCGTAATGGCTATGTTGCTGAACTCCCATGTAGTTGACTGTGGTTCGAGTCCCGGACCCAGTGGCTTAAACGCACGCCGGGTGCGTGTACGTGCACACCCAAGATCCCGAGAGGAGAATGGAGGAGAAGGGATTGTGGCGTGGCCATCCCCCCTGGTGGGTGATTTCTCACTTTCTATCTCTCTGTCTTTCTGGCGAGTGCACGCGCCCTATAGCAGAAACTTCTCAAAAAAAAAAAAAAAAAAAAAAAGTGTCTTTGCCTTCTTCAAGGTCTCAAGAGGTTTCCTGTGTTTTTCACCAGTATTTTTATAGTTTGAGTTTTTATGTTTAGATCCTCAATCTACTTTGAGTTGACGTTTGTTAGTGGTAAGAGCTAAGGGTCAAGTTTTATTCTTCTGCAGGTAGATACCAGTTCTTCTTGCACCATTTGGTGAAGAAATTTTTTTCCACTGGATTGTCTTGTGCTGTTTGTCAAGGATCAGTTGACTATATGTTTTGAGGTTTATTTGAGGGTTCTCAATTCTGTTCCATTGGCCTGGCTGTCTGTTTTTGTGCCAGTACCATGCTGCTTTAATTATCACAGCTTTGTAATATATTTTGAGGTCAGGATGTGAGATTCCTCCTACTATATTCCCTTTGTGCAGTATTACTTTGTCAATATATGGGGCATTTATGATTCCAGACAAAATTTTTCAAAAAAATTAAGTATTTTATTTAACTTTATTTATTATTATTATTTTTCAGTTTGATGAGAGAGAGAGAGAGAAAGCAAGCCACCATGTTCGGGACTTGAGCCGTGGTCAGCCATGTGGTAGTCCAGAGCCTTTAACCACCACTGCGTCTGCTGGCCCCTGATTCCAGACAAATTTTATGATTGTTTTTTTCTATTTTTGTGAGGAATATATCTGGCAGTTTGATTGGGATTGCATTACATTTGTAGATTAATTTGGGTAGGATTGCTATATTAATTATATTCTTCTAATCCTGGAACATGGGAAATTTTTCCACTTTTTTGTATCATTTAAAATTTCTTTTTATAGTATTTCATAGTTTTCCTTTAGAGATTTTTGTCATCTTTGGTAACATTTATTCCTAGATATTTTAAAGATATCTTATAAATTTTATGGCTGTTGTAAATGGAATTGCTCTCCTCATTTCTTTCTTAGTTTGTCCATTGTTAGAGTATAAAAATGTTACAGATTTTTGTATGTTGATTTTGTATCTTGCTACTTTACTATATTCATTTATCACTTCCAGGAGTCTTTCTGGGGATTCTTTTGGATTTTTTATGTATGGTATTATATCATCTGCAAATAGAGATAATTTCACTTCTTTTCCTATTCAGATACCTATTATTTGACTCTCTAGTCTGATTGCACTGGCTAGAACTTCCGCTACTGTGTTAAAAAGGAGTGGAGAAAGTGGGCATCCTTGTTTTATTCAAGTTTTTCAGTATAATGTTAGCTATGGATTTGTCATAAGTGACTTTTATTGGTTTGAGGAATGTCCCTTTTAAGCCCATTTTGTTGAAAGTCTCAATCATAAAGCGTTGTTGTATTTTATCAAATGCTTTTTCTGCATCAATTGATATGATCATATTGGTTTACTCTTCCTTTTGTTAATATGAAGTATTACATTTATTGTTGTGTGTATGTTGAACCATCCTTGCATCCCTGGGAAATAGCCTACTTGATCATGGTGTATAATCTTTTTACTATGTTGTTGAATATGATTTGCTAGTATTTTGTTGAAAATTTTTGCATCTATATTCATCAGGGATATGGGTTTGAAGTTTTCTATTTTTGTCACATCCTTGTCTGGTTTTGGAATTAAGATAATGGAGAATGAATTTGGGAGGGTTCCTTCCTTTTGAATCATTTGAAATAGTTTGAGGAGTATTTGGGGTTAGTTCTTCTGTAGAAGTTTTTTAGAATTTAGAAGTAAAGCCATTGGGACCTGGGCTCTTCTTTGTTGGGAGACTATGTATTACTCATTCAATCTCATTGCTTGTTATACGTCTATTCAGACTTTCTATTTCTTCCTGTTTCAATGTTGGTAAATTACACATGTCTAGTAATTTGCCCATCTCATCTGGTTTTCTTGTTTGTTGGTGTATAATTGCTCATAGTATTCTCTGATATTTTGCATTTCTTTACATCTGTTGTAATAACATCTGTTTCCTTGTTTCTATACCTTTGATTTTTTTTTTTTTTTTTTTGGAGAGGTTTTTGCTATAGGGCACATGCACTCACCAGGAAGACAGAGAGAGAGACAGAGAGACAGAAAGTGAGAAATCACCCCCCCCCCCCCCCCCCCCCAGGGAGGATGGCTATGCCGCAACCCCTTCTTCTTCATTCTCCTCTCAGGATTTTGGGCACACACGCACATGTGCCTGGCATGAGTTTAAGCCACCGGGTCTGGGACTCGAACCGTGGTCAACTACATGGGAGTCCAGCGACATAGTCATTACACTAGCTGCTGGCCCCTTTACCTTTGATTTTGTAAAGACTTGTTTTGTGTTCTATCATGTGATCAGTCTTTGAAAATGTTCCATGTGGGGGTGAGAAAAATGTATATTTTGTGGTAGTTGGGTAAAATACTCTGTAGATGTCTGTCAAGTCCATTTCATGTATGGTATCATTTATATCTTTTATCTATTTATTTATTTTTTGTCTAGATGATCTATTGGAACTCAATGGGGTGTTGAGATCCCCTACAATTATTGTGTTGCAGTCTATGTCTCACTTGAGATTGAACAGTCTCTCTTTGATATATTTAGGTGCTCCAGTGTTGGGTGCATAGATATTTGCAAGAGTTGTATCTTCTTGGTGACCAAGTCTTTTTAATACTATACTATGTTCTTCGTCTTTTCTTAAATCTTTCATCTTAAAGTCTATTTTGTCTGATACCAGTATTGCTACTCCAGCCTATTTTTGCTTTCCATTTGCATGGGATATCTTTCTTCAGTCCTTCACTTTCAGTCTGTATATGTCCTTATCAGTGAGGTGTGTTTCTCGCAAGCAGCATATAGATAGTTTCTGTTTTTTGTAACTATTCAGTCAGTCTGTGTCTTTTAATGGGAGAATTTAATCCATTAACATTCAATGTTATTATTGCTATTTGTGGATTTATCCCTGTCATTTTGTTAGCCACTTTCCTCAGTTGGTTTTTTGTTCTCCTGTTTCTGTTTGTCTTGCTTTAGTTATCCTGATAAAACACTCCCCTCAGTATTTTCTGTAGAACTGTGTATTGGTGAATTCTTTCAGTTCTTGTTTATTTGAGGATACTTTTATTTGTTCTTCCCATTTGAAGAACAGTCTTGCTGGATATAGTTCTTGGTTGAAATAATTTTTCTTTTAATTTTGATTACATCTTCCCATTTCTTTCTTGTCTGCATTGTTTCAGTTGAGATGTCTGACATTATCCTAATGGGATAACCTTTATAAGTAATTTGACATTTCTCCCTTGCCATTTTGAGAATATTATCTTTATCTTTAATGTTCACCAATCTGGCTATTATGTGCTGGGGGAAGGTCTTTTTGTGTTGATTCTATTTGGTGTCCTTTTTTATTTCTTGGGTCTGAATTTCTCTATGTTTCTCTATATTTGGAAAATTTTCAGTGGTATTTCATGAAAGAGGTTTTCCATGCCTTTAGCAGATTCTTCACCTTCTGGAATACCCATTATTTGGATATTTGTGCATTTCATAGTGTCTAGAATTTCCCATATATTGTCCTCATTTTTCAGTGGTGTCCTTTTCTTTCTTTCTGATTATTTGGTCTATATTGGAGACTCTATCTTCAAGGTCAGAATTTCTTTCTTCTGCATGGTCCAATATGCTGTTATTACTTTCTGGGGAGATTTTAATTTCTAGTATTGTGCTCTTCATCTCCAGATGTTCTGTTTGATTCTTTTTTCAGATGTCTGTTTCTTTATGAAATTCCTCTTTTATGTCCTGAAATGATTTTCTCATTTCATGAAACTTTCTGTTTCCTCTTGTACCTTATTGAGTTTTGTCACTATGAATATTTGGAATTCTTTTTCTGACATTTCTGTGTATTCTTCTGTGTTGTCCACTGTTGGTGATGGGCTACCACACTAACTGGGGAAGAGTTACCATGTTGTTTTCTCATGTTTCTTCAAGATCTGTGCTGGTTTCTAATTATCTGATGCAGTATTCACTTTTTTTTTCTTTCTATTTATTGGAGTAGATTCCATAGTTTTAATAGGAGAAAATTTCAGCCTTAGTTCCCAGGTGTGTTCCTGTTTGAGGGCTCTGTCTCCCAGGTCAGAGGAGTTATGGGTAACTTCAGGTGCTGATGCTTCTAGAAAACCTTCAGTTCTTGATGAGGGGGTAGCAAACTAAAGAGATATAACTTAGTGAAGAAGATCAACTTGTACGCTGCCTGAGCATGGACTTACCCAAGAGGCCTGCACATACCAGGCTCTGGTCTCTGGGTGGGCAGGTGGGTACGTGGCAAGCCCATTCTATTGGAGAGGTAGGCCATGGAGTCCAGAAGTTCCAAAGTTGCTCCCAGGCCCTGAGGGCAGACTCACCCAAGATGCCTACCTAGATCAGGCTTAAATCTTCTGGCAGAGTGGTGGGGAGAGCCTAGGCTGCCAGAGCAGTGGGCAATGGATGGGCTTTCACTTTAAAGTGATAGTTGTTTGATTTGTCCTGGTTTCTGCTGTTATGAACTGTTCAATTTTGTGTGTGTGTGTTGTTTTTTCTTCATTGTCTTTCATTTTCATAGTGCTGTCTTTCTTCATGTATGTGTCATCATATATAGTCATTTTTATATTTTAGGATAAAGACACTTACTAGTGCTTCTCGGTGGTAAGTGGATTATTGTGCCAATGGGGAGGCTCTTCTTGTGAGTTAGTAAAAACACAGCCAGTAATTAATGTATGAAACACTAGAAAGACTGAAAAGGAGAGATATTTTTCTTAGGTGCCAAAGACTTGTCTAACCTAGTTATATCCAAGCAGTTATTCCAAGTTATTTTTTGTTTTTAAGAGAGATTTTGCTGTAGGATGTGTGTGTCCACACTAGAGAGATGGAGACAGACAGACAGACAGAAAGCAAGAAATCACCCCCCGGGGGAGATGGTCACACCGCAATCCTTTCTCCTCCATTCTCCTCTCGGGACCTTAGGCATACACCCACATGCACGCAGCATGAGTTTGAGGCTGTCAGGTCCAGGACTCAAACTGTGTTCAACTATGTAGGAGTCCAGTGATGTAAATTCTTTAAATATGATCCTTTCGCTTGCAGATCTGAAGTTAAAATAATTACCCTTTTTCTATATTCAGAGGAGCAGAAAGGAAAGCAAAGCTTGTTTCCTGAATTCTGTCTGTTTTAAAAGTTATAATAGAAAGACCTAACTCAAAAATGTTACTGATTCTATTTCCTGTGTATTCCCTAAAGTGATTAGCTTCTTTGAATCCTACTGCTGTGACCATAAGCTATCTTAAATTATCTTTTCCTGTTTGAATTACTTAAATTAGTGTCATCTACTCTTGTGTATCCTCCTGGTCTCAATATCACCACTGTGTGATATTTCTAAAACCCAAAATTGACCAACTAATTTATTCATACATTCAGAATGTATTTATTAAATGTCTACAATGTAAAAATCATTATTCTAGCTCCTTTTTTTACCCTCAGAAACTTACATTTTAGTGATAATAGTGGGTAATAGATAATAAACATCTTAATATGCAAATATTTGATCTTATATGAGATAACTAAATGATGCATGGTCTTCCATTATATTTGTCTATATTTACACATCACATGAATTTCTAAACAAAATCTCAAAAGAATTTTATTAAACTAAAATTTATTTGTAAACTTATCTTTGATAATAAGTATCTGAAAATGATTTAAAAGTAAAGAACAAAATAAATGGAGACAAGATATTGAAATTTATATATTTACTTTTCAGAAATTAAAAGAATATACAAATCAACATACTGATCAGTTAAAAAAAGAAAGATCATAAACATATTAAATATTTTTACTTTTTTTTTTTTTTTTTTTCTTTTTTTGGAGAGGTTTTTGCTATAGGGCGCGTGCGCTCGCCAGACAGACAGAGAGAGACAGAGAGATAGAAAGCAGGAAATCACCCCCCAGGGGGGATGGCCACGCCGCAATCCCTTCTCCTCCATTCTCCTCTCGGGATCTTGGGCACGCACGCACACGCGCCCGGCGTGAGTTTAAGCCACCGGGTCCGGGACTCGAACCGCGGTCGACTACGTGGGAGTCCAGCGACATAGCCATTACGCTAACTGCTGGTCCCAGTATTTTTACTTTTTGTAAGATAAAATTGGCATTTTAAATCAGTTAGGCAAAGACCAATTGTTGCTAGATGAAGCTGAAATAATGGGCAGATTCTATAGCAGTAAGGTCATGTTCTTTTTGCAGAATAAATAGTATAAGAAAATAACTCAGAAAAAAACCCAGAAAAATGTGTATTACTTTGGGAACATAGAAGTTTTTTTTAAGGATGACAAAAATGTTAAAAATTATAAAGAAAAATACTCGTGGATTTGTTTACAATAAAATTTGTAACTTCTTAGGCTGACTCCATTGCCCAGTGGTTAAGGGAGCAAGATCTCACATGTCCTGAGTTTGAGTCCTGGTCCTGATGGCTTGAAAAATATACTAGGCATGGGTCCCTGGATTTTCTAAATCTTAGCAAAATAGAGAAATGAAGAAAGAATTGCAGCCTAACAGCACCCCATAGGGGGTGGGGAACCCTTTCCTTCTCACTCTTTCTCTCTGATAAGCACATGTGCACCTTGGCAATTAAAAAAAAAAAATAAGGGCGCGTGTGCGTACATGTCCAAGATCTCGAGAGGAGAATGGAGGAGAAGGGATTGCCGCGTGGCCATCCCCCTGGGGGGTGATTTCTTGCTTTCTGTCTCTGTCTCTCTCTGTCCATCTGGCGAGTGCACGCGCCCTATAGTAAAAACCTCTCAAAAAAATTAAAATATTCTTGTTTTATAGATCAATATTTTAATGCATTTCTCTCTTAATCACATAGAAAACAAAAAGTGAAATTTTACAAACCAAAGTTAACAATAATACAATAATACTAATTAACCCTAATGATTATGCCTAGGAAAAATCTTTAAGTATAATTTGTAAACACTTTGATCTATGGAATTTAGTATGAATATATTAGCAATTAAATATGGAATGGCAGCTGAAGTTTATAATAGTTATTTATAGGTTTAATTATTGCTTCATCTGATATGATATTTTGTATAAACAAAATGTGGTTTAGAAAAATTTCTCAGAATCTATTTTCATATAAATAATTATTTAGTCAAATTATTCTCATTCTATTAAGTAATTTTTTTTTTTTGAGAGGTTTTTGCTATAGAGCACACGCGCTCGACAGAAAGACAGAGACAGACAGACAGACAGAAAGCAAGAAATCACCTGAGCTCCGGGAAGATGGCCATGCTACAATCCCTTCTCCTTTATTCTCCTCTTGGGATCTTGGGCACACACGCACACACACCTGGCATGAGTTTAAGCCACCGGGCCCAGGACTCAAACCACGATCAACTACATGGAAGTCCAGTGACATAGCTATTACACCAACTGCTAATCCTGTCTATTAAGTAAATTTATATGCATTCGTTTTAAATCTCTTCTCACAGGGTGATTGGTTTCTGTCTTTAAGCTTCAGTAGTAATTTTTAAGTTCTACAAAATGTTCTCAGTCCCATGATATGTGCCTCCAATGTGGTTTGAGGACTTAGGAGCAAATTATAAGAAAAGATATTAAATAAAAGTCATTAGAAAAGCAAAACATTGAAATAGAAATTACATTAGAGCTGGAGTATAGAAAGACAATTTTGCTCTAAATGAATATTTTTATACCTAACTGTTAAACTAAGCAGTTCTTTCCTATCAACCCCCCAGTTTTAATTACTTTCACTTGTTCAAAACTAAGTCATTTCAGGTTCTTTCTTCACTGTATTTCAAAATATAGGATTATATCAATAAATTCAGTTTCTTTTCTTTTTCTTTCTTTCTTTCTTTCTTTCTTTCTTTCTTTCTTTCTTTCTTTCTTCTTTCTTTCTTCTTTCTTTCTTTTTCTTTTCTTTTTCTTTTTTTTTTTTTTTTTTTGTATGTGTGTGAGAGAGAGCTATTTGTTATATGGAGCATGTGCTTGCCAGAAAGACAGAAACAGAGATACAGAAAGCAAGAAATCACCCTCTGGGGGAATGGGCATGCTGCAATCCTTTCTCCATTTTCTTCTTGGGATTTTGGGTATGCTTGCACATGCACCCTGTGTGAGTTTAAAGCCACTGGGTCCAGGACTCGAACTGCAGTCAACTACATGATAGTCCAGTGATGTAACAATTACACCATCTGCTGATCCCATAACTTAAGATATTTTTATGTTTAGGGCCAAGTAGAGAAGAGTCCTATTTTTTTTACACTTTTCTTTTTTAAAAAAATTTTTTATTTCATTGTCTTTTATACATTCAATCACATTATTTGGCTTACAAAATGGATATTTCAACAGGTGAACATTCTTCCCTAGTACAGTTGATAAAACTAGAAATTATCTTCAAAAGATAATACCACATTTCTTTGTCCCATTAATGGTTTGCCTCCCTATTTTTCTTCTAAATGCCCTTCCTCAGACCCTCCTCTTTCACACACACTATATCTGGTATTTACATCTATATATTGTGTTTCTATATCCTCTAGTAAATCAGTTTCAGACATAAAGTGCGGTCACTCGGTATATATTAAGTGGGGACATACAGTGCCTCTCTTTCATAGCCTGGCTTGCTTCACTCAGCAGTAAATCTTCCATATTCATCCACTTCCTGTCAAAATACAGGGTTCTGTTGTTTTTATATGGCTGAATAGTATTCATAGAGTATAAGTGCCATAGTTTTTCTATCCATTCATCTGTTCGTGGGCATTTGGGTTGTTTCCATGGCTTAGCAATTGTGAATAGTGCTGCAATAAACATCAAAGTGCAAGCAGTTTTCCAATGAAGTATTCTTCTGTCCTTTGGGTAGATACCAAGGAGAGGGATTGTTGGATCCTATGGTAGTTCTAATTATAGATTTTTGAGGAATCTCCAAATTGTTCTCCACAGTGGCTGGACCAATTTACATTCCCACCAGCAGTGTAAGAGAGTTCCCCTTTCACCACACCCTCTCCAGCACTTACCATTTTTTTTTTTTTTTAATCTTAGTCATTCTGACTGGAGTTAGGTGGTATCTCATTGTTGTTTTGATCTGCATTTGCCTTACAATGAGGGATGTTGAGCATTTTTCACATGCCTTTTAGCTATTCCTATGTCATCTTTAGAATGTTTTTTTCAACTCATTCCCCCATATTTTAATAGGATTGATCCTCTTTTTTTTGGAACAGCTGCTTGAATTCCTTGTGAATTCTGGTTATCAGTCTTTTATCTGACGCATAGTTTACAAAAATCTTTTCCCATTCTGAGGGCTGTTGATTCACACTAATTACTATGTCTTTTGCCATGCAGAAACTTCTTAGTCTGAAGTAATCCCACTAGTGTGTTGTGGGGATTATTGACTGTGCTTTGGGTGTCTTATTTAAGAAGTCTTTCTCTACTCCAGTGTCTCCCAGAATTTCCCCAGTGTTTTCCAGGAGTAGTTTTATAGTTTGAAGTCTTAGATTTAGATCTTTGAACCACCCTGACTTGATTTTTGTCAGAGGTAAGAGGTAGGAGATCAGATTTATCTTTCTGCAAGTGGAAATCCAGTTTTTCCAGCACCATTTGTTGAAGAGGTTTTCCTTTTCCCACTGTGTTGACTGGTACCCCTTGTCAAAAATCAGTTGACTATATGTTTGGGAATTTATTTCTAAGGACTCTGTTCTGTTCCATTGGCCCACGTGTCTGTTTCTGTGCCAGTACTATACTGTTTTGATTGCCACAGCTTTGTAGTGTATTTTTGGGTCAGGGAGTGAGATGCCGCCCACTCCACTCTTCTTGTGCAGAATTGCTTTGGGAATATGGGGTCTTTTATGATTCCAGACAAACTTTATGATTGTCTTTTCTAGATCTGTGAAAAATGCGTCTGGTATTTTGATTGGCATTGCATTAAATACGTAGATTAATTTGGATAGAATTGCCATTTTGATTATATTCATTCTTTCAATCCAGGAACATGAACTAACCTTCCACTTTTTGTGTCATTTTCAATTTCTTTTTTTTTTTTTTTTTGGAGAGATTTTTGCTACTGGGCACGTGCACTCACCAGGAAGGCAGAGAGAGACAGAGAGACAGAAAGCGAGAAATCAACTCCCGGGGGAATGGCCACACCGCAATACCTTCTTTTCCATTCTCCTCTCGGGATCTTGGGCACCCAAGCACGCATTGTGCCTGCTGTGAGTTTAAGCCCCTGGGTTCGGGACTCTAACCGCAGTTGACTACATGGGAATTTAGTGACATTGTCATTACACTAACTACTGGTTCCTCACTTTCTTTTTTTATCTTCTCGTAGTTTTCCTTGTGAACGTCTTTAACTTCTTTGGTTAGATTTATTCCTAAGTATCTTATACTTTTTGTGGTTGTAGTAAATGGAATAACTTTTTTCAGTTCTATCTCAGTCTGCCTTTTGTTCGTATGTAGAAGTGCTATAGATTTCTGGATATTAATTTTGTATCCTGCAACTTTACTGTATTCATTTATTACTTCCAGAAATTTTTTCATGGAAGCCATTGGGTCTTCTATGTATACAATCATGTCATCTGCAAACACAGTTTAACCTCTTCTTTTCCTATTCAGATGCCTTTTATTTTTTCCTCTCTTCTGATTGTGTTGGTGAGGACTTTCAGTAGTATATTGAAAAGGAGTGGAGAAAATGGGAATCTTGTCTTGTACCCTTTTATAGTGGAAAAGCTTTCAGCTTTTCTCCATTGAGGATGATGTTCACTATGGGTTTTTCTTAGATAGCTTTTATTGTGTTGAGAAATGACCTTTCTATGACAATTTTGCTGAGAGTCTTGATCATGAAGGGATGTTGTATCTTATCAAATCTTTTTCTGCATCAGTCGATATGACCATATGGTTTTTATCTTTCTTCCTGTTAATATAGTGTATTACATTTATGGTTTTGCATATGTTGAACTAACCTTGCATCCCTGGAATAAAGCCTACCTGGTCATGATGTATAATCTTTTTTATAAGTTTTTGGATACCATTTTCTAGTATCTTGTTGAGAATCTTTGCATCTATATTTATCAGCGATATTGGTCTATAGTTTTCCTTCCTTGTTCAGTCCTTATCTGTTTTAAGGATAAGGGTGATAGAGGCTTCATAGAATGAATTAGGGAGAGATTCACCCCTGTGTATCTTTAGAAATAACTTGAGCAGAATGGGGGTTAACTCTTCTTTGAAAGTTTTATAGAATTCAGAGGTGAAGCCATCAGGGCCAGGGCATTTCTTTGTTGGGAAGTTATTTATTATTGATTCAATCTCCTGGCTTGTTATGGGCCTATTCAGACTTTCTATATCCTCCTGGCTCAATCTTGGTAAATTATATGTGCCCAGGAATTTGTCTATCTCATCTAGATTGTTTTGTTTCTTGGCATACAAATGTTCATAATATCCTCTAATAATGTTTTGTATTTCTACTATGTCTGTTGTTATTTTGCCTGCTTCATTGCTGATCTGATTACCCTGGTTCCTTTCTGTCTTCTTAATAATTCTTGCTAGTGGTGTATGACTTTTGTTTATCTTTTCAAAGAACCAGCTTTTACTTTCACTTATTTTCTATTTCATTTATTTCTGCTTGTACCTTTTTATTTCCTTTCTCCTCGAGTTTTTTGGATATTTTTGCTGTTGCTTTTCCAATTCTCTGAGGCATGATGTTAGGTGATCCATTTGCCTTTTTTCCATCTTCCTCTTACGTGCACTAGTAGCTATAAACTTCCATATTATGATTGCTTTAGCAGTGTCCCAAAGATTATGGAAACTCGTGTCCTCGTTGTCATTGGCTTCAATGAATGTTTTGATTTCAGTCTTTATTTCTTCAGTAGTTGTGGAGTCATTCAGGAGTAGGTTATTTAATTTCCATGTATTTGTGTATTTTGAGGATTTCTCTTGCAATTAAATGCAAGTTTATTTCCAACATGGTCAGAGAAGATGCTGGATATAGTTTCTATGCCTTTGAATCTGTGGAGGCTTGCTTTGTGCCCTATGATGTGGCCAATCTTCGAGAAGGTTCCATGTGGGGGTGAGAAAAAAGTGTATCTCATGATTTTTGGATGGAAAGTTCTATAGATGTCTGTTAAGTCCATTTGATTTATGGTATCATTTATATCCTTTATCTCTTTACCTATTTTTTGTCTACATGGTCTGTCCAGAGGGGATAGTGCAGTGTTGAGGTCTCCAACAATCAGTGTGTTGCAGTCTATCTCCCCTTTTAGATCTAACAATCTTTCCTTCACATATTCAGGTGCTCCTGTGTTAGGCGCATAGATATTAATAAGCATTATATCTTCTTGATCAATTGACCCTTTCACTATAATATAGTGCCTTTCTTTGTCTCTTCAAACATTTTTTGAGTTAAAGCCCATTTTGTCAGAAATTAGTATTGTGACTCCAGCTCTGTTTTGGTTCCCATTTGCATGGAAAACCTTTTTCCAACCCTTCACTTTCAGTCTATGTATGTCTTTATCCGTGAATTAGGTTTCCTGTAGGCAACAGAAAGAGGGTTTCTGGTTTTTTTTAATTCATTCAACCAGTCTGTGTCTCTTGATTGGAGAATTTAATCGATTAACATTCAATGTTATGATTGATGTTACTGGACCTGTCCTGAAGTTTAAGTTGGCCATTGTCTTAATTGCCTTTTATTCCTTTGTTTCTGGCCTTTACTTCTTTAGTTTTCCTGGAACAGTATTTTCTTCAGTGTTTCTTGAAGAGCTGGCCTGGTGTTGGCAAATTCTTTCAGGTTTTGTTTGTCTGAGAAGGTTTTATTCTTTTTTTTCCCATGTGAAGGATAATCTTGCAGGATATAATAATCTTGGTTGAAATTGTTTCTCTCTTAACACTTTCAATACATCTTCCCATTCTTATTTTTGCTTGCATTGTTTCCGTTGAGAAGTCCAGTGTTAGCCTAATGGGGTGACCTTTGTAAGTCACTTGTTGTTTGTCTCTTGCCAGTTTTAATATCTTATTTTTATCTTTGGTCTTTGCCAGTCTGGCTAAGATGTGCCTTGGGGAAGATCTTGAGTTGATTCTATTTGGGGTCCTTTGTATTTCTTGGGTTTGGGGTGTTTGAGTGCCTCTCTAGACTTGGGAAATTTTTTTCCAATATTTCATAGAATAGATTTTCCATGCCCTTATTAGTTTCTTCATGTTCTGGGATACCAATTTTTTGGATGTTAGGGCGTCTAATGGAATCTAGCATTTCTCATATGTTATCCTCATGTTTTTTTTTTTGTTGTTGTTGTTGTTGTTATTTGCTCTATCTTATTGGTGGTTTTCTTTAGGTCAGAGGTTTTATCTTCTACATCAGATTTTGATCTTCAGCATGGTCTAATCGACTTTTAATACTTTCAAGAGAGTTTTTGATTTCCTATATTACTGACTTTATCTCTAATAGTTCCATCTGATTCTTTCATAACACATGCATTTCTTCTTTCATATCATGGAAGGACTTTCTAATCTCCTGTAGTTCATTGTCTCTTCTATTCCAATTCATAGAATTTGGTCACCATGAATGTTCTAAATTCTTTCTCAGACATTTTGGTAACATCCTCTTTTTTTTTTTTTTTTTTTTTTTTTTTTTTTTTTTTTTTTTTTTTTTTTTTTTTTTTTAAGAAATGGAAGGGAGTCACTGTGTTCTTTTAATGGAGACATATTTTCTGCTTTATTCAGACCTGAGGCTCTTCTTCTACCTCTAGCCATTTGGGAGATGTATTCACTTTGGAATACCTTTTAAGAGAATGTTTCCTTGAATAGGAGCAAGCGTGTTTCCCTTTTTCTTTGGACTGAAGACTGCCAAAGTCTCTCTTCTGTTGTGTTTAGTAATGTGATCCGAGGAGGGCTATTCTATTCAGGTGTATGAAGAAAAGTATTTCCTTTTTCTCAGTGGTTCAATAAAATGGAGGATCCCAGAGAGTCTTAAAATGCTAGAATATTTCAGAACTGTAATTCTAGGCCTATCTGGCTGACATAGATAGGGGTCTCTGGCTTGGGGGTGCCAGGGCTGGATCTCAGGCGGGGACCCTGCCTCAGTGTCCCTTAGGCCAGGGATCTGAAGATGGAAGTGGGGTGGCTGTAGAGCTGATCTTAAATAATTTCCTATAATTAGTAAAATGAATAAAAAACATATACATACATTACATCTTTTAATAAAAACTACAGAAAATGTGAAAAGCCTACTAAAAGCAGTGAGATTATTCAAGAGCATAAGTCAAAGTGAAAAACAGCCATCACTGAAACAGGAAATATATGCTGCTTCTGGATAAAGGGCATAGTATGATGCAAAACTGCCAAATTCCTTACATGTTACAACTACAGTAGGCTAGTCAAGATGATGGTGGGATCATCTTTGGGCCCAGTTTTCTTGTTGAGAGACCAGGATGGTAGACCAAATAAAGAGTAACACCAAAAGAAAATCATAATTTTTGGAAGTATTATTTTAATGATACAAGGTGAATGAGTAAAATTTGATTAATTCTTATCACTGCTATCTCTTTTGTCTAGACCCTAAAAGCTCAAATATACATTTGTGTTATGAGAAAATTTTCTAGCAGACTAGAACAAAGGTAAGGCATTTTTCTGATAGAATTTCTACAGGTAGCTGATGCAGAAAGTAAAAAGCCTTAAAAAACTGATCTCTTTCTAATTAAAATTCATAGCCCAAAGAAATCAAGGAAACAGAGTAAAAATATTTTAAAAGAAAAATTAAAACAGAAACAAGGAAAAGATAGTCGAAGCAAATAAAAACATTAACCAGATAAATCAATTCCCAGGAAACAAAGTGAAATTTTGACTGCATATCTGTAGATTAACTGAAAAAAAGAGATAAAAATTATTGCTTCTATGAAAAATTAAGAGTGGGCCAGCCCTATGGCCTGATGGTTGAGGTGCTGGATCCCACAGGACTAACCCTACAGTTTTACTCGGACCTGATGGCTTGAGAAACATGTTGGGCTTGAGTGCATGTATGCCCAAAGTTCTGAAAAGAAGGAAAGATGACAACAGATTGTGGCATGACCAATTCCCATGGGGGATGTTTTCTCCTCTCCCTCTGTCTCTGTCTCTCCCTCTATCTCTCTGTTGAATACTGTACTCTCTAGCAAAACAATTAAAAAGGTATATAAAAAAGAGCACAATACAGAAAATGTGAGAGTATAGAGAAAAGACTATAAGATATATAAAGATGATAAGAGAGATGAACTGGTAAAATTCAAGGAAGAAGCAGAATAAAAATTTGGAATGTTATAGAAATGAGGATGGACTCAGAATAAGCAAAAAGGAAAATAGTTACTTTAAAAACACAGCAGGAGAAAGCAGAAAGTAAATGGTGGTTACCAGTCTGGGGACTAAGAACATTAGAGGGAGGTTGGTCAAAGGGTGTGAAATTTCACTTAGAGAAGAGGGACGCATTCAGGAGAGCTGTTGTATATATGGTAACAATAGTTAGTAACAATATACTATATTCTTTAATATTCATAAGAGAGTAGATTTGAAGTGTTTTCATCACAAAAAAGATAAGTATGTGAACTAATGCATATATTAATTAGCTCAAAGGCAATCCCGAAGTTGATTATGTGGGACCCAGTGCTTTAATCACCATGTCACTTACTGGCCCTAGACTTCAGTATTTTAAACATAACATAGATACAAGTTTTATGCATTTTTCGTTTTGTATTTTACGAGTTTTACGTTATTTATATTATTTTTAAACTACAAAAATATATTATGACTATAGTAAGCAAAACAAATGAGAAACAGGGTAGTGGCCATAATATGGATCCAGCAGTAAAGCTGTTTACATGAGGTTAAGACTGGCCATTGGCTCTGTACCTTCAAGGAAACAATGCAGAATAAAAATATTGATAGCTGTCTTCAAATATAAAAAAGGGGATAGACTAGGGAAAAGAGAGGCTTTAGAAAGCATTTTAATGAATTAATTAATTTATTTATTTTTTGAGAGATTTTTGCAATAGGGCACATGCACTTGCTGGAGAGACAGAGGCAGAGAGACAGAAAGCAAGAAATAACACCCCCCCCCCCCCCTCCGAGAGGGGATGACCATGCCACAATCCCTTCTCCTCCATTCTCCCCTTGGGATTTTGGATTTTGGACACACACACACACACACACACACACTCCTGACATGAGTTTTAAGCCGCCAGGTCCAGGACTCCAACCATGGTCAACTATGTGGGATTCCAGTAATGTAACCCTTATGCCATCTGCTGGTCCCTAGAAAGCATTTTAATAGGGTATTGACACTGTATGGAAGAATCTTCAGGGAGCATTTATAGGAATGTATGGGAGTCAAATGGTGAAAATATGGTCCTTAGTAATATTTGCATTGCCAATGAAATGATAGAGGCAAAGTGGTGTTCTGTAGCAATGTCTTACTATGTTCTCTATTCTATAACTGATACCTAAGACTGGGTAATGTATTAAGAGCAGACTTTTTTTTTTTTAAGAAGTTTTTGCTATAGAGTGCATGCGCTCGCCAGAAAGACAGAGAAACAGAGAGACAGAAAGTGAGAAATCACCCCCCCAGGGGGGATGGACACGCCACAATCCCTTCTCCTCCTGGGATCTTGGGCACATATGCATACGCACGTGAGTTTAAGCCACTGGGCCTGGGACTTGAACTGCGGTCGACTACATGGGAATCCAGGGACATAGCCATTACGCCAGCTACTGGTCTCTCTTTTTTTTTTTTTTTTTTTTTTGAGAGGTTTTAAGAACAGAGGTTTTATAGTTCATGGATATGGAGGCTGGGATTCCAGGGTTGATGGGCTGGTGTTTGGCGAGGCCCTTCTTGCTGCAGTATAACATGGCAGAAGGCCTCACATGGCAAGAAGGCAAGAGTGTGTATGACAGAGACTACAAGAGAAAGCTGAACTTGCTTTCGTAACAACTTGCTTTTGCAAGAATTCATTCACTACCCAGAGAATTCATTCACTCTTGTGAGAACTCACTGACTCTCATGATGACCCATGAATCCATTAATCCACTAGTCCATGAATAGATTAATCTACTCATGATGGCAGAGAGATGAAATTTCCAACACATAAAGTTTTGTGGGTACCCATTCAGATCATAACAAACAGCATTTCTAAGTGTAGCTTGCTGACAGTCTTTGTTAATCCAAGGACAAGTAAGATGAACTAGTTAAATATTCATTAAAATATTAACACTTTTAAACAACCTTCTCTTGTATATTCAATGATAATGAGCTTGTAGGTTCTTTTTGGCTGAAAAATACTTATACTGTCTGTGTTCCTTATTTTTATTACGCACTTATTTTACCAAATCACCTAACATCAATGTATTAAAAAAATATCCAGGGCCAGCAGGTGGCATGGAGTTAAGGTGCTGAAGTTCCACATGACTGAACATGGTACAATTCCTGGACCTGGTGACTCAAAAATCATGCTGGCTGCGTATGCATGCATACCCACGATCCTGAGAGGAGAGTGAAAGACAAGGAATTGCCACATGGCCATTCCCCCCAGGGGGTGATTTTTCACTTTTCATCTCTCTGTCTCTCTCCAGTTAACACACACACTCTATAGTAAAAACCTAAAAAGAAAAAAAAAATTGCTTGGGGCCAGCAGGTGGTGTGATGATTAAGGTGCTGGATTCCCACATGGCCGACTGTGGTTTGAGTCCCAGACCTGGTGGCTTACTTTCTCATTTTCTCTCTTTTTCTTTCTCTCTCTTTGGTGAGCACACGTGCACTACAGCAAATTAAAAAATAAATATGTAAAATAGAATTTGAAAAATGTTTTACTGGCTCCAGATAGTAGCCCATTTGTACTATTTTTTTTTTTTAAAAAATTTATCAATTTATTTGTTGTAATTTTGTTTTGAATTCTTAGTTTATTTATTTATTTTTAAAATTAATTTATTTTACAGTTACTCACTGAGCCACATCACAGCATACTGAATGGGATTTTCCATCCAGAATACACTGCATAGTGGCTTAATCATACATATTATCATTGATAAATAACTTTCCATATCTTGTTTCATACATATATACATATATATATATCTCCCCCTATTTCTCACCTTGTGCCATTTCCCACCCTTCTCCCACACCGTCTCTGGTATCTCCAGTTGTTTTCCATTCCTTTCCCCTCCCCACATTTTATTGATTCACAAAATATCTTAATTAATCTAACTACTTTCAATAGCAAGTTCAGCTGATATATACATATCTGTGAACACATATCTGACTTTAGGTGTGAAACTCTGAGTAGAATGAATATACGATAAAGTAGTACCTAGCTAATGCTATATAGCTTACTGACATCATTAAGTAGATATTTTTAAATATATTTTTTTTAATTTTAAGAAAAGTAGTTTTAGCTTTAATAAATCAAAATTTAAAAAATGCTAAGAGAGCTTCGCTTAAAACAAACTTAAGGCTAGGAGGGGCCAGCAGGTGGTGTGGTAGTTAAGGGCAATGGACTCCCATATGGCTGACTACAGTTTGAGTCCCAGACCTGGTGGCTTATTTTCTCACTTTCCCTCCCTCTCACTGTCTCTCATTCACTCTGTCCCTCTCTGGTCAAATTTTATTTTAAAAAAGTTAAATAATTCTTAAAAAGTAAATAAAACAAATAAACATCTTAAAATCAGGAAACATGTTAGGATTCTGTTCAAATAGTAGGTACATGAACCTATCAGCAGTTCAAGACAAGACAAAAATCCTTAAATCTGGAAAACAAAGCATAGAAGAAAATCAGTAATGTTTTAGCAAAAAGTCATAAGATTCTATTTCACCTGTTTAGTCTCATGTACTTAATCTATCTTCTGTTGTGATCTGATCTTCCCATTTAAATTCTGGAACATAACATTAAGCTCTAGACTTGTACCTACCATTAAGTTGGCCATTTTCTTACTTGTTACTGAACTCTTATTTCTGTGTGTCTGTATTTAGTTTTCCTGGTATAGCTTTCCCTTCAAAACTTCTTGAAGAGCTGGTCTGGTGTTGGTAAATTTTTCAGGTTTTGTTTATTTGAAAATGTTGTTGTTTTTTCTTCCCATCTGAAGGATAACCTTGCCAGGTACAGTATTCTTGGTTGAAATTGTTTTTCTCTTAACAGTTTGAATATATTTTCCCATTCTTTCCTTGCTCTTATTGTTTCTAATGAGAGGTCTGCTGTTAGCCTGTTGGGGTATCCTTTGTAGGTAACTTGAAGTTTCTCTCTTGACAATTTTAGTATCTTGTCTCTGTGGTTTTGGTCAATCTGGCTGTGATGTGCCTTGGAGAAGATCTTCTTGGTTTGATCCTATTTCGGGTCACTTGTATTTCTTGGAACTGGATCTTGGAATGCCTCTCTAGGTTTGGAAAGTTTTCCTCCAGGATTTCATGGTATAGATTATCAATGCCCTTATTAGTCTCTTCACTTTCCGGGATACCAATTATCTGGATGTTTGGACATTTTATGGTATCTGGTATTTCTTGTATATTATTCTCATTTTTGGGAGCTATTTTCTTAGTCTTCATGGTGGATTTTTCTAGGCCAGAGATTCTGTCTTCTACATCTGAGATTCAGTCCTTTGTATGATCTAGTCTACTTTTAATACTTTCAAGGGAGGTTTTGATTTCCTGTTTTACAGCCCTCATCTCTAACAGCTACATTTGATTATTTTTTATGGTGTATATTTCTTCTTTAAGATTGTTCAAGAACTTCCTCACCTTCTGGAAATCATTGGCTCTTTTCTCATGTGTCTTCTGGAGTTCATTATCTCTCTTCTCTTGCATCTCAGTTAGCTTTGTCACTATGAATATTCTAAATTTTTTATCTGACATTTCCATGAGTTCCATTGTACTATCTGTTAATGAAGAGGAGTTATTCTTTTCCCTTGGAGGGGAGGTATTTTCTTGTTTATTCTTTTTCTTTTTTTTTTTTTTTTCATTTTCCTTGTGCCCCTGTGGTGATTTCTGGTCATCTGATGGGTTACGTGTTTCTTCCTAAATCTTGAAGTTCAATCTGAGCTTTCAGAGGCATACTGGAGGAGCTGGTCTGCAATCTCTCCTCCGTTCCATTTTTCACTCTTTGTGTGCCAGATTCAGTGGGAATTGAGGAATATTTTCACCCTAATAGTAATCAGATTTTTGGATACTCTTCACTTAGACTTGTCTAGACACTCACTGCGTGGAGGCTGAGCAGCCAAGGGATGAAGTTAAAAGAAAAAGGAAAAGAAAAGAGAAGAAAAGGAAATAAAATATATAAATAAAAAATAAAAAAAGAAAGAAAAAAGACAATAAAAAATTTTATATTTTAATTTTAAAAGGCAAAAAAAGTAAACTACATGGCATACATACACTCAGTCTGAAAGCGATATTTCACAGCTAAAGTTTAGTAGCCATCTCAGAAGGGGCCTGGGTTTGTGGCTCTCCTAAATGGGAGGAGGGAAAGACATGAATTAGCAAGTTAAAGGAGGGGTTCTAGAGCCCAGAGTATATTTTACCTTAAAAAAACTGAAGAAAAAATTACGAGACATAGGGAGACACAGAGAGACAGAAATGGAGAGAAGGATACAAAGGTTGCCCTAGCAAGCTAGAAATGAATCTGGAGGAAGAAGTCTCAGCAGAAAATCTTTATTTTTAGTCCCTGAAAGCAATATTTCACAGCTGAAGTTCATTAGCCATCTCTGCCCATTTGCATTGTTGATAACTTTCCCATAATCTTATTTTTCTAAAAATTGAGGTTAGTAATAATGTACCATTTGTTTTTTTAAACTTAGATGATCTTTAAAATGTTTTGATTTTTTGGAAAAAGATGGCATATGAATAAAATTTGAGGTCATTTTTATTCTTGCTGTCATGTAAATTTCAGAGTTTTTGTGCAGTTTTTAAATATATTAGTATTCACGTGGAATTTGTGTATTTTATTTTGTAAGTATTCTGTGTCTTTGATGATACATTTACAATGAAATCTGATTGGAAATACTTTTTCAATGTGTTTTGAAACATTTTCACTTCTGTTTCCTAACAAACATTTTATATATTTTATGACAGTTTATAATAGTTTTCTAAGGTTAGTTAAATGCTTTCTTTATCATTAAAGATAAGGCCATATGGGAGACCTACTGGCTTGAACCGTGGAAAGTCAGCAGGTTTGGAGTCGATAAGTCAAGGCTGTTTTGAGGACTCTAAGGAGACTAAATATTTTATTCACAGAGTAATTCAGTGTATATCTGAGGCTTTCTTCCAAGAGTACGCCTATCAGGAAAATGCTGAATATATGGTATTAGTGGGAAGGGATGCAATTTTAGCTACATGTATCTCTGCCAACCTGAGTTGGCTAGCTTCCTGTAAGATATGCTTTAAGCACATGGGGGAAAAACATTTTGTACAAAGGGAATAATGTAACTCTTCATCTAAAGTTAAAAGCTAAGCACTGTGAATTCTCTATCTTTCAGTATCTACTTTTCCCCAAATTACAGGGTAAAGAAAGTTTAGCCATTCCAGTGATCTGATAGACTAGCTGTCTGAAATCATTCTAAGTGCTTTGGAATAGCTGTGACTTCTAGGACAAATCATATTCATTTTGAAGTTTAAAATATCTTTTTTTCCCACCCACATGAAAACTTTTGTTTGAAGATTTAAACATTATTATCTCTGTTATTAGATAAGCTACCAAAGAATTTACCTGTAATATCTGAAAATGTCTTAAATAAGAAAATAATTATTCTCCTGTTCTCAAATTTTTATTATACATTTAGAAACAAGTATTAATGTCTTCACTTCATAGAGGAGAAACATAGTAATTAAAAATGTCTCCTAAAATAGAGATCACCTCTTATCAATCTTCAGGTTTTATTCCAGGGTAGTTAGGTTTTATCTTGGGGTTGAAACCAGAGCTCAGTGTCACTCTTGGCTGCACATGGGCAGCTTTGACATATTCTGTCATCTGGACTTCAAACCCAGAGTTTCTGAATTCATTGTTCTGAGGTGTGTGCTGAGCTTCAGTTGAGTGCTAAGAGGATGCTAAGACACAGGTTCTAGGTAAGCCCTCCAACTTTCATGACAATGATGCTATATGTGACAAGTCTTACAATGTCAGGAGAGATAGGAAACCAGGAAATGATTCTTAACTGTAATAGTAGGAGAGGAGATTTGTAACTCATATGAACTCCTTTCAAAATAGTCATCCTTTAGCTATGGTACAGAATCACAACCTTATGTCCATGATAAAATAAGAAATGTGACAAAAGTAAAATCTCTGAGGAGTCTTTGAGTCACAAAAAATTAGTTGGTATACAAATCAAAGTAATTTGGGGAAACAATTACCCAAGACTATCTTATGCTTCTGTATGTTTTGTAAGCAGAGACATTGACTCTTTTCTCTCTCTTTTATTTTTTAAAACTTACCAAAGGGCACGTGTTTTCACCAGAGAGAGACAGAGAAAGAAGAAAGTGAGAAATCATCCCCCACAGGAGGTGGTCATGCAATCCCTTCTCCTCTATTTCTCTCTTCTTTTGGGAATTTGGGCATGCATAGACATGTATGTGGCTGCTGGTTTTGGTACTTAAATTGTAAAGTTGGCCATGTAGGATCCAGTGGCCTTACCACCATGCCACTGGCTATCCTGTCTTTTTGTTCCAGACTATCTTTTCCAAGATATCTGTGTAGTGAGTAGTCTTGAAGATTGAAATAGTATCTCTCTCTGAAACAAAGGGCAGATATGCTTGCCACTAAAAAGATACAAGTTCCCTAAACTAAAGATTTCTTTTCTGTAGCACAAGCCTCTCTGTGTTCAGGCATTCATGTGGGCATATCTGCATTATCCCTGTAGGACTTGTGGACAAAAGGGAGTGATCCAAATACACTAATGCTCATGCTTCTTGCTGTGGCATGCATAAAGTCCTATGTCTTTGGCCCCAGAGTCTCATTTCTTCTTTAGCATCTTGGCTAACTTATTACCTTCACAGTAGTAGATAGAATTTCAGTCTCAGAACCTTTGCTGTTATTGCCAAGTAACAATGGCAAAATATTTTTAAGAAATTAAAAAAAAAAGAAAATTTGAATTAAGGATTATTTCTATTCACAGTGTTCTGAAAAGGGCTGTATAACATGTAACTATGTAAATAATCATGAAATACTGTACTCATGAGTCCTTTTTAAGGCATCAAAAGATGAGGAGCTTTATTTGATGAAGATATAACTAGGAAATGGTCAAAAGGACTATATATTTAGGTGAAAGTCTAAATGTTGAAGGTCAGTATGTTAATGTCCTGAGCTGTAATAAATAGAAGGAAAAAAATAAAAAACAAAGCACACACACACACAAGTAAGAAATTGGGAGGCATATTAAAAAAAAGTGAAAAGCAGAATGGTATTATTGATTGCCATATAGATAATAGATGGGAATAAAAAAAATCTAAAGTTATAAATATATTATCAGAAGCCTACTTAGGAAACTAGCAGATTTAAATCATTAGAAAATATGTTAGTGTAAAGATAACTACTAAAACAATACAGACTTTACTACCCAGCAAAAGGCATATAGTAAAACAGAATAATAAATATAAATTAGAAACAATAAATTAATAATAAAGTTCCACAGTAAGTGCAACATAAAAATACGATGCCAAATATCAATTTTACAAATATATGTGGGATTAGTTCACTTTTTAAAAATGAAAGATTTTCAGATTGGTGTGCAAAATGCAGTTCAACCCTCAAGTAAATTGTTTCAAAATAATTCAAAACTGGGTAATATATAAAGATTATGCAGACAAATCCAAACAATGAGAAAGCAGTAGTTGCAATATTGATATTAGGCATAGAAAGCAGGACAAAAGTAAAAATGAGAGGAAGAAAAACTTACAAATAAGTGCTAAGATAAATGTTTGAATTGAAAATTTTAAATCTTCCATATGAAGTTTGGATCATTTTGTACCAAAAAGACAGCTAATCTTCATAATGTAGAAAAAAATAGACAGGCATAAAGCAGTAGTTAGACTTTGAGATAACATTCTAAATCCAATAGAGGTTAGTAAACAAAATGATCAAATATATAGAAGGTGAAAACAACATAACCAGTAAGGTGAACCCTGTAGATATGTATCAGACTTCTTTTTTTTTTTCTCTTTAAATTTATTTAGTTTTTACATTAATTCACTATACATCATTACAGCATACAGATGAATTTTCCATCCAAAATAACACTGTGTATTGGCTCAATCAAGCACATCAACATACATGTTATCAGCAAATAATTTTCCAATTCTTATGTCTTGTATACTTTGTTTTTCATATTGCCGTCCTTGATGGATAGGGATCCCTCACCCTCTGCCATGTCCCACCCTCCTCCCACATTGTCTCTGGTATCCATGGTTGCTTTCTATGCCTTCCACCCCCCCCATTTAATTGATTTGCTAATGAACTTAATTAGTCTAAATATATCCAATAGCTAGCACAGCTGATATATACCTATACATGAATCCAAGTCTGACTTTAGGCATAAACCTCAGTGAGTAGAATGAACATATTATAAAGTAGTACCCAGCTGGGGCTATATAGCTTACTGCAGTCATCAAATATGCATTTTTTAAAAATTTCGATACGAAGTTTTACTGTTTTTTTTTCTCCTGCAACTTTTTTTTTTAAATTACTTAACACTCATTCCCTGAGCATCATCACAACATACTAAATGTGGTTTCCCATCTAGAATAATCATGCATGTTATCATCAATAATATTCCATTTCTACTTTCATACATATGTATATGTATATATATGTTTTTTACCCCGTGTTTGACCCTCTGCCCTTTCCCACTCTCTTATTACACTGTCTCTGCTATATACAGTTGTTTTCTATTTCTTTTCCCCCAACATTTTGTTGATCACACAATATCATAAGTAATCTAACTACTTTCAATAGCAAGTTCAGCAGGTAATTTCAAGAAGAGCAGTTTTGAACTGGTAATGATATTTCCTTGAAACTTAAAGCCTAGAAACAAGTTAGTATTCTGTTCAAATAGTAGGTACATGCACCTATCAACAGCTCAAGACAGGACAAAAATCCTTTAAAACTGGAAAACAAAGCTTAGAAGAAAAGCAGCAATATTCTAGTCAAGTCACAGAATGTTGTTTCATCAGTTCAGTCTCATGTACTTAATCTTTCTTCTGTTAAGGTTCGATCTTCCAGATTGAATTCTGGGATATAATATTCATCTCCAAACATTGTCCCTATAATTAAGTTGCCCATTTTCTTAGTTTTTGAACTCTTATTTCTGTGTGTCTGCATTTGATTTTACTGACATAGCACTCCCTTAAGAACTTCTTGGAGATCTGGTCTGGTGCTGGTAAATTCTTTCAGGTTTTGTTTATCTGGGAATGTTTGTGTCTTTTCTTCCCAGATGAATGATAATCTTGCTGGGTACAGTATTCTTGGTTGAAATTGCTTTTCCCTTAACACGTTGAATATATTTTCCCATTCTTTCCTCGCTCGCATAGTTTCTGATGAGAGATCTGCTGTTAGTCTGATGGGATACCCTTTGTAGGTAACTTGCCTTTTTTCTCTTGCCAGTCTTAGTATCTTGTCTTTGTGGTTTTGGTCAATCTGGCTATAATGTGTCTTGGAGAAGATCTACTTGGGTTGATTCTATTTGGGGTCCTCTGTATTTCTTGGGACTGAATAATTGAGTGCCTCTCTAGGTTTGGAAAGTTTTCCTGCAGGATCTCATGGAATAGATTATCAATGCCCTTATGAGTCTCTTCACCTTCTGGCATGCCTATTATCCAGATGTTTGGACATTTGATGGTATCTAGTATTTCTCATATATTAGTCTCAAATTCTTGGGCCATTTTCTCAGTCTTCGTGGTGGATTTTTCTAGGCTAGCAATTTTCTCTTCTATGTCTGAGATTCTATTTTCTGTATGATCTAGTCTGCTTTTAATACTTTCAAGGGAGATTTTGACTTCCTGTATTATAGCTTTCATCTCTAACAGTTCCATCTGATTCTTTTGTAAAGTGTGAAATTCCTCTTTTAGATCTTGCATGAATTTCCTCACCTCCTGGAACTCAACAACTTCTTTCTCCTTCCTCTTCAGCAGTTCATTGTCTCTCTTCTCTTCCATCTCTGTTAATTTTGCCATTATGAATATTCTGAATTCTTTATCAGACATTTCCATGAATTCCCGTGAACTGTGTGTGGATGAAGACGAGTTATCCTTTTCCCTTGGAGGAGAGGTATTTTCCTGCTTTCCCATATTTCTTGTGGTCCTGCAGCAATTTCTAGTCATCTGGTTGATGGTCAGTTTCTTCCCAAACTTGTAAGTTCAATCTGAGTGTTGAGGAGTGTGGAGAAAAGGAAACAGAGAGAAACAACAGCAACAACAGCAAAAAACAAACAAACAAACAAACAAACAAACAAGAAACAGAAAAAGAGAAGGAAAAAACGAAGATAAAACTTCTCAATACAACTTAAAAAATTAATATTTAAAAAAAATTTCAGTTAAAAAAACAAAAGTTGGAAAACCACGTGGCGCACTTGCGTGCCACGTGAAATTCTAAAAAGCAAAAATTAAATAAAAACGAGGAGACAGAGACCGAGACAGAGGTAGAGAGAGACAAAGACAGGTACAGAGACAGGAAGCCTGGAAGGGCTCTTCCTACCACGTGAGTTTTGTGTGCTGGAAGCCAAATTATCAGTGGGAAGTCTTGATTTCTGTTCCCCCAAAATGGCTAGGTTGCAGAATCCATGTGGCTGTGGCTTCAAGAAGGCCTCTTCCCTTTGCCTCTCCTGGGTTCGCATCAGACTTCTTAATAGTACATAAAACATTTGTAAAAATTGACCCCAGTAAATTATTTTTATTTCGACACTTATTATTACTTTTTCCAAAACCAATGGTTATCTTTTGTTGTACCTTAAAAACATCACCTACATGCCTTAGAAATAACCTGGAATTTTGCTTCTGTAGCTGGAAAACTTTTAGATCTTATTCACAAGCCTGCTGAAATGTTCCCTGTTCAGAGACAAAAATACCACACCAAAATTTTTAGATAATCTTATTTTTAACTACTGTGGCTTGCTTTATCAAAGCAGCTGAATTTGAAAAACATTCCATGTTGTTTCCTTCAGAATCAACTCATATTTTTGAATTATGGTTTGAGTATTTATAACAATTATTTACATTACTAATTTTTCCTTGAATGTGAGTTCTCTGAAGTACAGAGCTATGAATTCTGGTAAAGAGTCCTTAACTTTTTTACATTTATTAGATTCTGATCTTAGAGATTTTTGATACACAGTAAGCTGTGACTTGTTGCAGACTCCAATTAATTCTTTAAAACAGAAAAGGGAAAACAGCAAAAATAACATTCTTATATCATAATGAATTGGACTTGAAATTAAAAACAAAAATAGATAGACTGGCCTCCACTGTCCAGTAGAGCCCCAGTTCCATCCAGCCTCCTGGCCAACAAGGGACTTCACTGGCCCCCACCCCAGCTCTAACTCTCCCAACCCCAGAGCTCTCTCCTCTCAGAAAGACTGGCCTCCACTCTCCAGCAGAACCCCAATTTCATCTCCAGCCCCCAGGCCAGCAGGGGATGTTGAGGCAGGGCCATCACTGTCCCCAGCCCCAGATCTAGCTCTCCCAATCTTAGAGTCCTCCCATCTCAGAAAGGTAGACAGGGTTTACTTTTGCCTTTCCTCTTTCTTTTGTTAATTTGCTACACCTCCTTGCCCCACAGACTGACCTCTGCTCTCCAGCAGAGACCCAGTTCCATCTCCAGCCTTCGGCGAAATGTGGGGTGTACGACTTTTTCTTTATTCTCTTTCATACTCTTTTATTCCCTCTTATATTGTCATCTCCTCCTTATCCTTCACCCTCCCAGAGGGACTAGACAGATCTAGAGTCACAGTTATGAAATACCCTAGTATTGTAAGGCTCCCTGGAATCCTCCCTTTTACCAGACCACCTGCAGAAAAGAAGATACTGCTCTTCAGACACGGGAAGAGAATACTCCTCTTGAGACCACATTGCTAAACACAACAGAAGAGAGACATTGGCACACATCAGTACACAGCAAAAGGGAAACATACTTGCTCCTAGTCAAAGAGACATTCTCCTAAAAGGTAGTCAAAAGTGAATACATATCCCAATGGCTAGAAGTAGAAGAGGAGACTCAGGTCTGAATAAACCAGGAAATATGTCTCCATCAAAAGATCACAGTTAACTCCTCTCCATCTCTCAAAATCAAAACAAAACAAAACAAACAAAAAACCAGAGGAAGTTACCAAAATGTCAGAGAAAGGATTTAGAACAATCATGGTGACCAAATTCTATGAGTTGAAACAGAAAAGAGACAACGAACTACAGGAGATTAGGAAGTCCTTCCATGATATGAAAGAAGAAATGGTCACTATCAGAAAGAATCAGATGGAACTATTAGAGATGAAGTCTTTAATGCAGGAAGTCAAAAACTCTCTAGAAAGTATTAAAAGTCGATAAGACCATGCTGAAGATCGACTCTCCAATGTAGAAGATAAAACCTCAGACCTAGAAAAAAACACCAAAAAGATAGAGAAAATAACAAAAACCATGAGGATAATATATGAGAAATATTGGATTCCATTAAATGTCCGAACGTCTCAATAATTGGTATCCCAGAGGGTGAAGAAACTAATAAGGTCATGGAAAAATCTATTTCATGAAATCCTGGAAGAAAATTTCCCAAGTCTAGAGAGGCCTTCAAACATCCAGACCCAAGAAATACAAAGGACCCCAGGTAGACTCAATCCAAGAAGATCTTCCCTAAGGCAAATCTTAGCCTGACTGGCCAAGACCACAGATAAAGATGTGATACTAAAACTGGCAAGAGAGAAACAATAAGTGACTTACAAAGGTCATCCCATCAAGCTAAAACCAGACCTCTCAATGGAAACAATGCAAGCAAGGAAAGAATGGGAAGACATATTGAAAGTGTTAAGAGAGAAACAGTTTCAACCAGGATTATTATATCCAGCAAGATTATCTTTCATATGGGGAAAAAAAATTAAAATCTTCTCAAACAAAACCTGAAAGAATTTGCCAAAACTAGACCAGCTCTACAAGAAACCCTGAAGAGAGTACTATTCCAGGAAAAATAAAGAATGAACAGCCAGAAATAAAGGAATAAAAGGCAACCAAGACAATGGCCAACTTAAATGTCAGGACGAGTCCAGAAATATTGATAATGACATTGAATATTAATAGAGTAAATTCTCCAATCAAGAGACACAGATGGGTTGAATGACTAAAAATCCAGAAACCCTCTACCTATTGCCTACAAGAAACACATTTCATGGATAAAGACATACAGAGACTAAAAGTGAAGGGTTGGAAAAAGGTTTTCTATGCAAATGGGAATAAAAAAAGAGCTGTAGTTGTGATACTAATTTCTGACAAAATAGGATCTAAAACAAAAATTGTTTGAAGAGACAAAGAAGGGCACTATATTGTAGTAAAAGGGTCATTCGATCAAGAAGATATAATGCTTATAAATATCTATGCACCTAACACAAGAGCACCCAAATATGTGAAGGAAAGATTGTTAGATCTAAAAGGAGAGATATTTTACAACACACTAATTGTTGGAGACCTCAACACCCCACTATCCAGATCTAGACAAAAAATAAGTAAAGAGATAAAGGATATAAATGATACCATAAAGCAAATGGACTTAACAGATATCTATAGAACTTTCCACCCAAAAACCATGAGATACACTTTTTTTTTTCACCCCCACGTAGAACCCGTTTGAACATTGACCACATGATAGGGCACAGATAGGGCACAAGGCAAGCTTCTACAAATTTAAAGGCATAGAAACTATATCCAGCATCTTCTCTGACCATGATGGAAATAAACATGCATTTAATTGCAAGAGAAATCCTCAAAAATACACAAATACATGGAAATTAAATAACCTACTCCTGAATGACTCCACAACTACTGAAGAAATAAAGACTAAAATCAAAACATTTATGGAAACATGGAAACCAATGACAACAAGGACATGCGAGTTTCCATAATCTTTGGGACACTACTAAAGCAGTCATAATATAGCAATTAGTGCACGTAAGAGGAAGATGGAAAAAAAGGCAAATGGATCACCTAACATCATGCCTCAGAGAATTGGAAAAGCAACAGCAAAAAGATCCAAAAAACTCGAGGAGAAAGGAAATAAAAAGGTACAAGCAGAAATAAATGAAATAGAAAATAAATGAACTATACAGAAAATAAACGAAAGTAAAAGCTGGTTCTTTGAAAAGATAAACAAAAGTCATACACCACTAGCAAGACTTATTAAGAAGAAGACAGAAGGGAAACAGGGGAATCAGATGTGCAATGAAGCAGGCAAAATAACAACAGGCATAGTAGAAATACAGAACATTATTACAGGATACTATGAACATCTATATGCCAAGAAACAAAACAATCTAGATGAGATAGACAAATTCCTGGGCACATATAATTTACCAAGATTGACCCAGGAGGATATAGAAAGTCTGAATAGGCCCATAACAAGCCAGGAGATTGAATCAATAATAAATAACATCCCAACAAAGAAAAGCCCTGGCCCTGATTGCTTCACCTCAGAATTCTACAAAACTTTTAAAGAAGAGTTAATCATCATTCAAGTTATTTCTAAAAATCAAAAAGGGTGATCCTCTTCATAATTCATTCTATGAAGCCTCCATCATACTTATCCTTAAAACAGATAACGACAGAATAAGGAAGGAAAACTATAGACCAATATCTCTGATTAATATAGAGGCAAAGATTCTCAACAAGATACTAACAAATTGTATCCAACAACTTATAAAAAAGATTATACATCATGACCAGGTAGACTTTATTCCAGGAATGCAAGGTTGGTTAAACATACACGAAACCATAAATGTAATACACCATATTAACAAGAAGAAAGATAAAAAACCATATGGTCATATCAATTGATGAAGAGAAAGCATTTGATAAGATACAGCTTCCCTTCATGATTAAGACTCTCAGCAAAATCGGCATAGAAGGGTCATTTCTCAACACAATAAAAGCTAACTACGAAAAACCCATATTGAACATCATCCTGAATGGAGAAAAGCTGCAAACTTTTCCACTAAAAAACGGGTACAAGACAAGGAGGCCCACTTTCTCCACTCCTTTTGAATATAGTACTGGAAGTCCTTGCCAACACAATCAGAAAAGAGGAAAAAATAAAAGGCATTTGAATAGGAAAAAAGAGGTGAAACTCCCTCTATTTGGAGATGACATGATTGTGTCATAGAAGACCTAATGGTATCCATGAAAAAATTCCTGAAAGTAATTCATGAATACAGTAAAGTTGCAGGAAACAAAATCAAAATACAGAAATCTATAGCATTTCTATAAATGAAGAGCAGGCAGAGTGAGATAGAACTGAAAAAAAGTAGTTCCACTTATGATAGCCACAAAATTATAAGATACCTAGGAATAAATCTAATCAAAGAAATTAATGATCTCAACTAGGAAACCTACAAGAAGCTAAAAAAAGAAATTGAAAATGACATAAACAAGTGGAAAGACATCCCATATTCCTGGATTGGAAGAATTAATATAATCAAAATGGCAATTCTACCCAAATTAATCTGCATATTTAATGCAAGGCCAATCAAAGTACCAGACACATTCTTCACAGATCTAGAAAAGATAATCATAAAATTTGTCTGGAATTATAAGAGACCTCATATTGCCAAAGCAATTCTGCACAAGAAGAGTGGATTGGGCAGCATCTCACTCTTAGACCCCAAAATATACTACAAAGCTGTGGTAATCAAAACATCATGGTACTGGCACAGAAACAGAAATGTGGATCAATGGAACAGAATAGAGGCCCCAGAAATAAATTCCCATAAATACAGTCAACTTATTTTTGGCAAAGGGTACCAGTAAATCCTGTGGGAAAAGGAAAACTTCTTCAGCAAATGGTGCTGGAAAAACTGGATTTCCACCTGCAGAAAGATGAATCTGAACCCCTACCTTTCACCTTTGACAAAAATCAACTCAAGATGGATCAAAGATCTAAACCTAAGACTTAAAAGTATAAAACTGCTCCTGGAAAACACTGGGGAAATTCTGGGAGACATTGGGGTAGGCAAAGACTTATTAAATATGACCCCTAAAGCATAGTCAATAATTCCCAAAACAGACAAGTGGATTGCATCAGGCTAAGAAGTTTATCAATACAGAATATGGATAATTAGAGCATTTCAAAACATTCTGTCTTCCCTCTGCATTCCCGTTGCGTCCCATACACCTTAAAAGTATCAAAGACCAAACACCAAAAGACCAAAATCTCAAAAGATCTATTACACTCAAGAATTTTCATATTACATTTATTTTAAATGGAAACATTGAGACTTATTTTTATATTAATTTATATATGTATGTGTTTAACAGTTATAAAAGTTATTTTCAAACTAGTATGTTATCCTCACAACTATGCCGTGAGTGGTAGAACAGGCATCCTTTCTATTTCACAGTCAAGGAAAGCATAAGATTAAATGAAATAATCTAGGTTAATTTTTTTAAAATGACAACTCCAACTGATATTCAGTACTCTCTTTAGTATTTACATCTTTTATATATGATACAAAATAGCCATAAATTCCTTTTCTCTGCTGTTTTTGTTGCTGTTGTTATGAGCCTTAATTTTCAGATTCAAATATTTTCTGAATCTTCTTGTAGCTTTGTCTTAAAGAAACTTAAACTCTCATGCTGTAAGAATTTGAAATCCAAGTTTTCTGTGCATAATAATCCTCTTCAGATAACTATTGCTGGAAAACACTGGGGGACTGCTGGGAGACACTGAGGTAGGCAAAGACTTCTTAAATAAGACCCCCAAAGCACAGTCAATAATCCTAAAAAAGACAAGTTGGATTACATCAGATTAAAAAGTTTCTGCATTAAAAAGTTTAAAGACACAGTAATTAGTGTGAATCTACAGCACTCAGAATGGGAAAATATTTTTGCAAACTATGCATCAGATAAGGGACTGGTAGTCAAAATACACAATGAACTCAAGCAGCTGTCCTGAAAAAAAGATGATTGGCCCTATTAAAAGACAGGAGAATGGGCTAAAAAAAAAAAGCTACTCTCTAAAAGTGACATATGAATAGCCAAAAGGCATATTAAAAAATGTTCAAAATCCCTCATTGTAAGGGAAATGTAGATCAAAACAACGAGATACTACCTAACACCAGTCAGAATGACTAAGATTAAAAAAAAAAATCGTAAGTGCTGGCGGGGCTGTAGTGAAAGAGGAACTCTCCTACAATGCTGGTGGCAATGTAAATTGGTCCAGCCACTATGGAGAACAATTTGGAGATTCCTCAAAGATCTACAAATAGAACTACCATATGATCCAGGAATCCCACTAATTGGTATCTACCCAAAGGACAGAAGAATTCTTCATTGGAAAAGTGCTTGTACATCAATGTTTATTGCGGCATTATTAACAATTGCTAAGAAATGGAACTAGCACAAATGCCCACGAAGAGATGAATGGATAGAAGAACTGTGGCATGTATACTCTATGGAATACTACTCAACTATAGAAAACAACAAGACCCTGGCTTTTGACAGAAAGTGGAAGAATATGGAAGATTTACTGCTGAGCGAAGTAAGTCAGGCTATGAAGGAGAGACATAGTATGTCTCCACTTAATATATACTGAGTTTCCATACTCTATGACCAAAACTGAATGACTAAAGGATATAAAAACACAGTAAATGGTTATGCATACCAGATATAGTGTGTGGGGTGGTGAAGAAGTAGATTCTGAGGAAGGACATTAAGGAGAAAAATGGAGAGGCAAAGCATTAATGGGACAAAGAAATGGGCTATTATCTGTTTAAGATAACTTTATAGTATCATCAACTGGACAGGTGAGAAGTGTACACGTGTTGGAATATTCACTTTGCAAGCTAAATGATGTGATTGAATGTAAAAACGTACTTGAAATAAAATTTAAAAAGAAATTAAAAACAAAATAGAAAACAAGGCATCTCTTTAACTTGAAAAAATTTAAACTATTGAATATAGGTAGAGAGGAAATAAAAACTTAATTTGAACTATGATAAGGAAAACTCTTTATAATTACAATCTATCGGATACAATTTAAAACTGTAATCAAAGGAGTAGTCTTCATTTAAATTTCTTTTACCAGTAAAAATTGAAAAATAGCTTTTATAAGATACACCCCTTACTCAAACAGCTAGAAAATGAAAGAAAAATAATAAATAATAATTATAAAATCACAATGAGGTAAAGGATAGGAGGGAAACTCCACTGGAACAATAAATAAGTAGAAATACTGGCTCTTCAATAAAAATTCAACAGTAGAGACAAAGCTCTAACTAGCCTACTCAAGAAAAAAAAAAAAGGATAACTAAATTTAAAAAAAATCTGAGGGGAAACATCTTTGAAACAGAGGAAATTTCAAGCAATTCTTTCAAAATGTACTTGAAATTCCACATAAAATGTATAATTTACTAGAAAAAATGCAACCTTTGAAATTGACCCCAAATGAGATTGAAAGTTAAAACAGACCAAATTTCAATGATACAAATAAATAAAATAAAGAATAACTATCCACTGAACAGCTTTACACTCTGATAGTTCCATAGGGAAATGCTAGATGTTATCAAAGAATAGATTCTAACTCTATGTAATTTTTTCCAGTAAATGGGAAAAGAACACTTCCAAATGGTTTGTTATAAAACAGATATAACCCTGTTCCAGAACTGACAAAGATTGTCCTGAAACATAAAACAAATAAAAATGCAACAATTCTTTTTTTGTTTAGTTTTGTTTTAATGCTAAAATTCCTTTTAATTCCTGGAATTCTACCAACCTGATTGTATTATATTATACTTTTTGGGGGTGTATGTTTCTAGTTTGATTTTGTTATTTGTTTTGAGTTTTTACAATTATGGTTATCAATGAGAAGAGCCTAGTAATTTCTTTTGTTTACTTTAATTTGCCAGAAGATGGATGTGATCACCAGAGAAAGAGAAAAAGAAAGAGGAAATGAGAAAGCAACCCTCCCCATGGGGAATGGCCATTCTACAATTCCTTTTCTTTCTTTTCTCCCTCCTTTTGAGATTTTGGGCACACATGCATATATGCTTGGTGTGTTTCTCAGTCACTGGATGTGTGATTTGTACATTTGGCCATGTGGGATCCAGTTGCCTTAACCACCATGCCATGGTCTGGCCTGCAACTATTTTTAATAAAGAAAATCTGACAATATATTAGAAAAAGTAAGCTAATAGTAAAATCTAATGGTACTTCTTGGTTTCTAAATTAAAGGGAATTTGACTCCTTGAAAAATCCCTCCTTTCATATCCATGTAAAGAAAAATACAAGTTGAGTTTGGAACAATTTGTGACAGAAAGCATGGAGATACTCATAGACAGGGTTAGGTCAAAAGAATGTAGGAGCCAGCCTGAAGCAGTCCAAATTTGACATAATCAAGTTTCAAAGATAATAATGATGGTAATGGATTATGACAGGAGTCCCCAGTCCCCAGACCATGGATGGATAGGAACTGGACTGTACAGCAGAAGATGAGCAGTGAGTGAATGAGTGAAGCTTCCTCTGTATTTGCAGCTGCTCCGCATTACTCACATTACCTCCTGAGTTGTGCCTCCTCTCAGATCAGTGACAGCATTAGATTCTCATAGGAGTGCAAACTCTATTGTGAACTGTGCATACAAGGGATTTAGATTTTGCACTCCTTATAATAATCTAATAACTGATCGATGATCTGAGGGAGCTGAGGCAGTGATGTTAGTATTGGGGAGTGACTACAAATACTGATTGACATAAGCAGAGAAATTTGACTGCACAGAGACCATAATAAATCAATTGCTTGCAGACTTCTATCAAAACCCTATCAGTGAATGGCAGGTGACAATTAAGCTCCATCTATCTGGTAGCAGGCTTTATCGTGCCAAATGACTTGATGTACTTGAATTAATACACTGCATCTGGTGGCAGGCTTTAAGTCAGAATATGAAACTTATTTTAGTCTGCACATGACCTGCCCATTATATTATTTATATTTATTACTTCCGTCCATGCCCCTTTCCTGCATTGTGCACTTGTCTCAGTCACAGTTTTGGTAAGCCTAACCTGAACCTAACTAACTTGAACCAAAATGAGTAAAAAGCAAATGTCACTGGAAAGCTTCTTTGAAAAGAGGGAAAGACCCAATAATGAAACAACAGAAAACTCTAAGACTGCCAACAAAATGAAAGTTGTGTGTAAAAGGAAATACCGGGAACCAGCAGTTAGAGTAATGGCTATGTGGCTGGACTCCCACGTAGTTGACCGCGGTTCGCGTCCCAGACACGGTGGCTTAAAACTCATGCCGGGCGCGTGTGCGTGCGTGCCCAGGATCCCGAGAGGAGAGTGGAGGAGTAGGGATTGTGGCATGACCATCCCCCCTGGGGGTTGATTTCTCGCTTTCTGTCTCTATGTCTCTCTCTCTCTGTCTGGCGAGCGCACGTGCCCTATAGCAAAAACCTCTCCAAAAAAATAAAAAGGAAATACCAAGAGTCCTACTTGAATTATGAGTTCATTGCCATGGGTGATTCACATTCTCTCAGTACTGTATTGTGACCAACTATCCAACAAAGCCACAAATTCTTCAAAACTGCTTTGCCACATGGATACCAAGCACACTGTGATAAAAGACACGTGTTTGGATTTTTTCAAAAGAAAAAAAAAACATGAATATGAATAATAGAAGCAATTACTGAAGACCACAACTTTATTAATGTGTCTGCAATGAGAGTATCATTCTTAGTGTCTAGCCACATTGCTAATGCTAAGATGCCCTACACTATTGGTTAAGAGTTTATTCTGCCTACTGATAAGGACATTTGTCATAAACTTTTAGGAGAGGCTGCAGTTCAAAAGGTACCACATGTTCCTCTTTTGACTAGCTCCACGACTACATGAATTGATGAAATAGCAGAGGACTTTGAGACACAATGAGAGGATCAATGAGTCACCATGGTATGCACTCCAGGTTGATAAGTCTATTGATGTTGACAAATGGGTAACAATGCTTGTTTTCATATGATACATTTTTTAGGAAGATGTGCATGAGGATCTGTTATGTGCACTTCTGTTGCCAACCTACACACACAGCTTCAGAACTATTCAAGATTTCGAATGATTACATATCAGGAAAACATTAATCATTCTGTGTCAGTATGCACATGAATGGAACAAGTACCGTGACTGGATGGCTTTCCAGTTTCACTTTTTGGATCAAAGAGATAATTTCTGAAAGTAAGTCTGTGCACTGTGTCATCCATACAGAAACACTGGCTAGCCAAAAAAATGTCACCTAAACTTAAACATGTTTTGTAGGATGTTATTGAAATTATCAACCACATTAAAATACATCTTTAACTCAAGTCTGTTCAGGCAGTGCTGTGAGGAGATGGATATAGAGCACACACGTTTTCTATTATACACAGAAATGAGATGACTTTCTAAAGGTAGATCAGTAGCCATAGTTTTCAGTTAAGAGAGCTGTTCCAGAGATTTCTTTTAGAAAAACAGTCACCACTGGCAGCACATTTTAGTGACACAGAATGGGTTGCAAAACTTGCTTGTGGGACATATTCAACCTGCTCAATGAACTCAATCTGTCACTGCAAGGAAGAATGACAACTGTTGTCAAGTTGGCAGATGAAGCAGCTACATTCAAAGCTAAACTGGAATTATGAGGGTAATGGGTGAATATTGGGATTTTTTGCATGTTTCAAACACTAGCAGAGATTTTGAAAGAGACTGAGCCAGGGTCTTTTTTCTCCCAGTTGGTACATGATCACCTATCTCAGCTTTCAAAAGAATTTGAGCATTGCTTACCAACCACAAATACCCCCTAACTGGGAAGGAATGGATCTGTAACCCATCTGTAAATAAGCCAGTTGAATCGACTTTGTCCATGCTAAAAGAGGATCAACTGCTTGAGACTGCAAATGACAGTGGTCACAAAAGTACATTTGAGCTAGTACCATGCTGTTTTGATTATTACAGCTTTGTGATATAATTTGGGGTCAGGGAATGAGATGCCTCCTACCCTACCCTTGTGGAGAATTGCTTTGGCAATATGGGGTCTCTTATGATGCCATACAAATTCTATGATTGTTTTTTCTAAATCTGTGGAGAATGTCTCTGGTAATTTGATTGGGATTGCATTAAATATGTAGATTAATTTGGGTAGAATTGACCTGCTTATATTAATTCTTCCATTCCATATATACTGAATGTCAGCACTCTATGGCAGAAACTGAAAGATTGGAAGGTATAAATGCATGGAGAGCAATGGTGATACTGGAGATAGTGAGGGAGAAGGGTGGGAAATGGAGGAGGGTGAGAGGGAGAGAATCAAGGGAAGAAGAGGGAAGGAAAACATTAGCACATTTTGGGGCAAAACATTTTGAAATCCATGCGTAGTTTCTTCATAATACTCATTTCCCATGAACTTTTTGAAGACCCCTATATACTTGTATGATCACACACACACACACACACACATTCACACATGTTTTCTCAATCCTAACGACTTAGAGTCTCAGCCTCAGTGGCTTGAGAAACACTCTGAATACACACCTAGGATTCTGAAGAACAGAGATGAAGAATTAGGGATAAGAGGGTTGCAACATGATCGGATTCCACTGGGAGAATGCTTTCTTTCTTTTTTTTTTTTTGTCTCTCTTGTGCACACATATGCCCTCTGGCATAAAAAAAAAATAAAAGCATATATATGATTAATTATCCTATTTTTTGAACTTGTACTGTTTAAAAAATATATTTTTAAGAGGTTTATGCCATAGGGCGTGTGCACTCGCGCGAGAGAGAAAGACAGAGACAGTGATAGGGAAAGTGAGATGTCACCCCCCACATGTGGGATGGCCATGCTGCAATCCTTTCTCTTCCATTCTCCTCTGAGGATCTTGGGCATGCACACACACATACCTGGTGTGTTTCAAGTTTCATGAGTTTCAAACCAAGACTGGCCATGTGAGAGTCCTTATCTCCTCACCATACAAAGACATTTTTAGGTAAATTAAGAAAATTAAATTTCTCAGATGTTAAAAAATTCCTATCTAATGACTGCAGTAAGCTATATAGCATCAGCTAGGTGCTACTTTATAGTATATTCATTCTACTCAGTTTCACACCTGAAGTCAGACATGTATTTACAGATATGTATATATATTGGCTGACCTTGCTATTGAATGTAGATTATTCAAGATATTATTTGAATCAATAAAATGTGGGGGAAAAAAGAAAAGGAATGGAAAGCAACTGTAGACACCAGAGATAGGATGAGAGGAGTGTGGGAAATGGCAGAGGATGAGAAATAGTGGGAAATATATGTATATGAAACTAGAAATGGAAAATTATCAGCAATAGCATGCATGATTAAGCCACTATGCAGTATATTCTGGATGGGAAATCACTTTTTGTATGCTGTGACAATGCTCAGTGAATGAATGTAAAATTAATTAAAAATAAAAATAAAATATTAAAAAATTTCTCAGAAATAAAATCACTGGGCATCATTTTTTTATAAATTATTACCTGAGAATACACATGTACGTAGATGTATATAAAATAAAGGGGTAAGTGTGTTTTTAAAAGGAAAAGTGAGCTAACTCCATGGCACAGCAGTAATACACTACTCAAAAGAAACTAGATCCCACATGCCAACCAAGGTTTGAATCCTTGACCTAGTAAGCCTGAAACATGCTGGGCTGTGTTGAGCGCCCAGGATCTGAGGGGCTACTTCCTGGAGGAAGGGAATTGCATGTGATCAGATCCTGTGGAGGGTGCTCCTCTCTCACACATGCATACATTCTATCAGCAATAAAGAAAAAAAAAAGTCTTTCCAAAAAAAGAAAGAAAACACAATTTTTAACAGCCAAGGTGATGAGAGATTTGATTTTAACTAGTGTTGAGATTTGAAATCAAAGCCAATTACATAGAAAAGAATAAAATCCTAAATATTTCACTTCTTGAGATTGGAAAGGAAGCCTTTTTTCTTTTTACACTGGCATATTTCCTGACTCATATCATTAATAATTAATGTCAGTATTATAATACTCACTGAGAGGTGGACTGTAGTATTTGAAAACAATCAGAGCAACTGAACTTAATGTATGTTTATTTCTCATCTTTGGAGATGTGCCACGAGCATCTGGGTGGAAAGACACATGGCCTTACAGAGAATCCTCTAAGGCTCTCACTCCCAGGGAAGAAAGAAGTGAGCTCGTTCTCTAAGAGAGCTCTGATGAGTCTAATGACTCATGATGGAAATGTCTATAAAACTTACATCATTGTTGGTTTTTCAGTGACAGACTTCTGATTTGGTATGCCTGTGAAACATAAGTGTCCTTGTCAAAAATGATCAATGAGCATACAACTTTGGTAATTTGACAGGCTGCAGTAAAAATGCTTTACATCTCTTAATTTTTTTTTTTCCTTTTACTTCTGTGAAAGCCAAAGGATCTTGAGGGTTAGAAGTCACCATATTAAATTAAACTTTGGTAGGAAAGATATCTTGCATTTACGGGATGGTACCTCTGCCCACACTACAACTTGATACAAGGAAGAACAGGGACAAAGGAACTAAATTCAAAGCCTGTAATCTTGTTTTCTACAGAACGGCTTCCTTAGAAGTGCAGAGAAAATGTAACTTTGGGCCATTATGTACTTTATGAATGCAAAATTTATAATCTGTTTGCTATTGAGCACACTTGGAATATGTTTTCCTTCCCCGTGGCTGATCCCTGTGGCATATTTATATTGGGTTTCAAGTTGTGTGGTCTTTTAACACCACATTCATAACAAATTGTGGTTTTAGAAAAGGCTGAAAATGATTTGTTCTGTTGTGAAAATCTCACATTAAAGCAACAAAAAACTAATTATGTTTGCATTGCATTTCTTACATTCCATTCAAACTCTTGGAAATAGCTTATAATTAGAATCAGGAAGATTTGATTTCTCAAAATACTGTTTCTTTAGTCAATGAATCTTTATTATGTCCACTGTGTAACAAAAACTATTTCAAACTGAGTGAAACCTAAAGGGGAATGAAAGAATTTTCCTATGATATGAAATGTAATTTTCACTGTACTGACAAGTATTTTAAAAATGTGTAAGTTTCCATTAAGAATGGAAAAAGAAACAACTTTTTGACAAAGTAGGATCAAAATCATAGCTATTCACATATACATTTCACACCACTAAAAATCGGGGGTTTATAGAATTGTTTTGGTGACTTCAGATAATTTATTAATTTAAATGATATGTTTTAGTCACAAAACAGATCTTTTAAAGGCCTAGTTAAATTAGAGTTAAATTAAGACCTTAACTAGTCAGTAAACTAGACCTTAACTTCCTTGACTTAAATTGCTTGTGTGTACTATAAAATCTTTGCCAGATTCCCTCAACCTATATGACCAGGATTTCTTTGGTTTCTGCTATACTATCAATAGTTTTTTATTTGATGTCTTTTTTCTTTTGAGAGATTTTTGCATTTGGGCATGTATGCTCTCAGTAGAGACAGAAAATGATGGAGAAAGAGAAAGTGAAAAATCACCCCTCATGGGGGATGGCCATGCCACAGTCCCTTCTCCATTCTCTCCGGATTTTTTGGCACACATGCACAGGTACCCTGGCCATATGGGAGTCCAGCGCCTTAACCACTACGCCACCTGTTGGCCCCTTAATTTGATGACTTTAACACAAATCCTTACCGATTAATATATAACATTGTAGCTTCTGGAGAAATGATTAACTTTATTTCTTTGTGGTGTTCAACTGATGCCCACCCTGGTGTGAAAGACATCACTGAATGATATGTGTAAGTTCTTAATCTTCTAGAGAAATATAGTGATTGTATCACTAGTTTATTAGAGAGGTGCTATCCAGTGATCTGAGCAATTTAGTTTGCTAAATTAATTTCATATGCTATGATACAACTGGAAATTACTCATTTAAAATGGAAGAGAAACTTGTACATCTTAACTAGTGATATAAGAACCTTTTAATCTAGGAAATTATAAAAATCTGAGTCAGATCATTCTAAACATTTTCAAGCTATACCACTAGGAATATCTTACATTGATCATTCTTCTAGAGTTCAGACAAATATATGAAAGGCAGCTGTAAGTATTTTTGTATTTCAACTTCCCAGCAAGCTCACATTCCCACCAATTGGTAAATTCTGTCAGTAATGTCTAGGGGGTGCTCATATAAGTGTTTAAATATGCTCAATCTCAAAGCATAATCTAGGCTCAAGTATAATCACATTTCAGGAACATCTTCCAGCTTCATAGTTAACCAATCTGGAAATGGAAGGACTTTTGCTGATTTATAAAAGTAGAAAAGACATTTTGAAGTTTCATAAAGTTTTTTTGAAGTAAATGTTTCTGAAGATGAAGCAGAATATCTCAGTGCATTTAGCTTCCCAGCCAAAAGCAACATTATTTATAAAATTATAGGGTTTGATCTGTTTTGCCATCACCAAGATCCACTTGTCTACCTAGGGAGATGTTAACAGCTTCTTAATGGCTCTGCTAGCTGGGCAAATCATATACATTTAAGGCAAAAAAAAAAAGAACAAAACAATAACAAAACCCTCAAAAAACCTTTTTCCTCTATGGTTCACCTTTCTTTAAGAAACTTTTTTTTTATTTCCAAACTCTAAAGTCAAAAAATAATTTTTCTCTCAAGAATTTATCTAAAATTTTTTTTTTTTTTGTGGAACTCTACCACTGAAGAATAGGGGTAGGAGAGAGGGATTCTCTTATTTGACTCCTTTTTATGCCTTTTATGTAACAGTTCTATAAATTAAAGTGTGCAATTCCTAAAAAACTAATCAGGAATGGAGGAATAATTTGGTTGTGGTGACTTATTTACCATAAATATATTTTCAGATAATGCTGTTAAAAAGAGGAAGCTAAATTGTTTATATAGAAAAAACAAACAAAAACACCATAATTAAAGGAAACATCACTATTTCGTGCTTCTATAATTTTAGTTATTTCTCTTTAATGTTTAGGCGTCCACTGAAATCAATAATCTCATAAGATTTTAGATTTTAAGAAAAATGATTTATCTTGAGGCAGTACAAGAATAGTCTTCTGAATGAGTAGAATTCTGAATTGAAAAATGAAAATTATATTCCCAAAGGTTTTGCATGGGACACTAGTCTGGTGTAGCTCAATGCTAAAAGCAGGGGAAGCTGCTTCCAGCTCAAATTATTGAAATCCCTTTTCAGGACAATGGTCCCAGAGTGGTCTGCATAGACTATACTCCTTACTAGTGTTCTTGGGAAAAATAACCTCTTCTAGGTTTTTTTAAGGTTCCTTAACATGCTTGACAAACTCAAAACACTCTATCATCAGTTTCTTTAATTGGGTCTTCCTTGATCCTGACAGTTTGTTGTTGAGGTTTATCTTAATTTATATATATTTTAGTTATTTGTTTATATTTTATTTCTTAATGTGTATAATTCAATGGCTTTTAGTATATTCACAAAGTTTTGCAATCACCACTATCAATTCTAAAACACTTGAATTACCCCCTAAACAAACCCTATACCTTTTAGCATTCATTTCCCATTCTTACCTTACCCCACTCCTAGCAGCCACTAATCTACTTTTTGTCTCAATAGAGACAATTTTAGATTTAACAATCTTAAATTTCATATAAATTAAATAACATAATACTGGCGCTTCATATCTGGCTTCTTTTCACTTAGTATAATGTTTTCAATGTTCACTCAAATAGTATTCCATTCTACTATTACATTTTGTCTATCCATTCATTAATTGATGGGCATTTGGTTTACTTTCCTTTGGGGTCTGCTATGAATAATGCTGTCATGAACATTCAGGTACAGGTTTTTGTTGGACTTCTTTTTTCAATCATTTTAGGTAAATACCTAGGAGTAGAACAGCTGGATTATATGGTAATTCTGTTTAACTTTTGAAGACGGTCAACCCCCAAAGGGTCTGCAGTATTTTATTGTGTATTCCCACCAGCAATATATGAGGGTTCCAATTTTTCTGTATCATCACTAACATTTGTTATCGTTGGTATCTTTTATTTTAATAACTTTGAGGTACACAGCACCAAGATCCACTTGGTTACTTAAGGAAATATTAATAGCTTCTTACCCAGCTGCTAGTTGGGTAAGACATTTAAGTCAAATGGGGGAAGAAAACTCCTCAAAGCCCCCTTTTTTTGATATACACAAAACTTCACATATTTAATGTATATAATTTCATGAATTTGCACATACGCATATACCATTGAAACCATCACAGCAGTCAAGATAATAGATGAGTTCATGACTTCTAAAAGAGATGAATTTATAATAGATGAATTCATGACTTTCTATACGTTTTCTCACTTTTTTATTTTTGTGGAGAATGTGAGGAAGGCTTAATGTAAGAGCTGCCTTCTGATCAAAGCACAAGTGCACATTACGGTATTATTAATTACAGGTACTGTGTTGTAAATAGATTTCTAGAACACACTCATCTCACATAAATGAAAAATTATAGCTATTGAACAAGTCTTCATTGCCTCTACAGCCCATCCCCTGGCAACCATTCTGTTCTCAGTTTCTATGAGATAGACTATTGCCAATGTGAAACGATTTCAAAAAACTCATGGAAAAATGGAATTAAAGTACACATTTAGCAAAAAAAAAATAATAAAATTCATACAAACAATTGGAGCAGAAAATGAAATTCATACAAAATCTTTTAACAATGATCTATTTTGTCAACTTGGAATCACACGAGTTTATTGGGAGGCCTGATTTTAGTCACTGTTTAAGGATAAAATTTGCAACTTATCTTTTTCTATTGTTTATTTCTTCCGTGGAAGACAAAGACAGAGAGAGAGAGAGAGAGAGAGAGAGAGAGAGAGAGAGACAGATGCCTTCTACATAGTTTCCTTGTGATTTTGCTCAGTTCAGCCACCCTACATCACACACTCAGTGTGATCAGGAAGGTGTCAGGACACAAACTGATGACTTGTCCGGTGAGTCCAGTTGCATTACTGCCATCTCACAACTTGACTCCTTAAAATTTTGTTTTTTAAAAATATTTGAATTATAGTAATTAATATTTTAAACAAATTCTAAATGTCCATTGGGCTAGGCTTACCATGTGTTGAAATAACATAACACCCAAGCATGTGATATACTAAAAGTTTTATCTTTTTTATGTAAGTTAATAAAAGTAAATTATAAAATCAGGACTGTTAGAAACTATGAAGAAGAAATTCTATTGTGACAGCAAGTTGGACTAGATGATACGAAAACCAGCCATGCAACAAAGACTTTCTCCCTGGCCTAACTTTAGTCAGGTTCCTCTGAATTCTCTTCTAAATTGACCTTTGGGCTTTAATGTTCATTTTTACATTGTCCGGTTCTAGTCAGACTTCTAATAAACTACATTAGGGAGAATACCCCATCCTTGATATCTAATCCAATTCCTAATTTGTTACATATATATCTGATCACCCTGGCCTGCCTTAAGCAAGAATTCTTCCAATTGGTTTAGCCAGAACCACCCCTGGACCCTTAGTATTTTCTTTTAGTAACTTTTATCCACTGACTCCAACCTTATTCTTTGGCTTTAAATCTCCACTTGTCCTTGCTGTATTTGCAAGTGAGCCCTGTTCTATGCTGAGCCTTTTTCTTCCTATTGTCATAGTTCATTAAAAAAAAAATACTTTCCAGTGCTAGTTTTATTTGACATACAAGAAGACTCAAAAAGTTTATGGAAAATATATATTATGGAAAATAAAACTATGCCTGGATTCGATAATCTTTTGCACTGAAATACACTTTAATTCCCTTTTCCCTTGAACTTTCTGAAGGTCTCTTGCAGTTAAGCTTGAGAATAACTCAATACATATTTGTCAAATATCATTCATAATGTCCTTAATCCATCGAATTAAATATTATTAGTATGCTGCTCTGAATCCTTTCCCCATCACGTTGCACTTACAGGGATGTGTTTGCTTTTGAGGATGTTCATGGACTGTGCATTAAGTATTAGAGAAGGAAGGGGCATGAGGTTGAGAATGAAGATAATCTAGTTTCTTGAATAAACACTGTTGGAAAATTGGTAAATAAGCTAATAATTATTGCTTATGTCAGGGGATATCAAAGCATAGCAGTTTGGGTACACTCCTATTCATCTGCTTCCTGTCCCCTGGGTTTTGACTCAGACCAAGGTCCTGGCTATCCCCAAAGGAGCTTCTGCCGTCATAGAGAATATAAAAGCCAGGAGAAGTCAGCAAAGGTCAGGAACTGCACCTGCTCAAATCTCTTGGTAAAGAGATGTTTGAAAGTCCTCTTGTTTTCATGGCTAAATATAGATCAAGTTCACACTGAAACATCAATGAAAATTCTTAGCACAACTTAGTGGTTGGCAAGTCAGGAGAGGTCAAAATGCAAGTGCATAATATTTCTGCCAAGACTTCTTTCCACTGGCTGTCATTATAAGATCTCCCTGCTAGGAAGAGTCTGGCAGAATCAGAGTAGCAAAGGCCTTGAGGCATCCCTCCTTGTGATGATTAATTTTAGGTTTCTGTTTGACTGGACTAAGGGATCTTGAGAAGTCTAATAAAGCATTATCTTGGGTGTGTCTCTGAAGGTGTTTCTGGAGGAGATTAATTTATGAATCTTAGCAGTGTGATCAGATACCATCCAATTGACTGGAGGTGCTGGAAAGAACAAATACAGAAAGTGGATTAGGCTCTTTCCAGAGTGGGATAGTCTACTTTTCCTGCTTTGAACATCAGGATTCAAGGCTCTCCTGCCCTTAGGCTCCAGCACTTATACCACCTGCTTCCCTCATCACCCCAGGTTCTCAGTCTTTAGGCCATGGACTAGCAGTTAAAACATTTTTCTCTAATTCTGAGGCCTTTGGATTTGGACTGAGCCACACTGCCAGCACCCAAGGATCTCCAGCTTGCACATGGACTAGTGTGGGAATTCTCAACTACCATAGCCACATAATTCAATTCTTCTAATAAATCCCCTCTTATATATCTATATACATATTATGTTGATTTTGTCTTTCTGGAAAACACCAGTTAATCTACCCTGTATGCGCTCTGCTGCCTATTGACCACCAGGATATCATGCATAGAATGTATTTCTCTATACTTCAGTTTTCTCATCTGCAGACAGGGTACTTGGTAACAGGTGCCAGACCAGGGACATTTATTATGCATTCATCAGATATGATTGTGCACCTACTATGTCCACACCTGAAGCTAGGCACTGTGATACAGCAATGGAACTTATCGTCTGATTGGAGACAGAAATAAAACAAGACACACATAAAGAGTTAAACATATAATTATTGACTGTTTAAAAGCTGTGAATTAGAAAATAAGAACAGAGTCTTGACATAGTAACTATGGAGCTCTTCTTCAGATGGGGATGATCAGACTGATAATCATCTAAAATGAGACCTAACAAATTATGTATTGTGATTTATTCTTAACCTCAAGCCTTGAGCCCTTAGGTAATGAGTGTCCTTGACCAGAGAAGCCAAATTTTCAAGGTGTGAGGTGTGCCATGAAGTGAAGGTGTCAGGGCCAGATTAGGTGTGATCATGTAGGTTATGAAAAGAAGTTTGGATTTTTATGCAAACTGGGTAGAAAATGAATTGACACATGCTTAGCACCAAACTTGTATCATTATTACTACTCTATTGTAATTTGAATCTGAGTTATATGGGATCTCACTCATGTCTTGTGGAAGTAGAAAAGGGAAATAAGTATATTACAGGTCAAATACATACACACGTGTGCACACACCGCTGAATTAAATTTCATCAAGGAACAATGGTCTCATTAATGTTTTAGGCAGCAATTTAGTTTGTCAGCTGTTTTCTTCAATTAAAACATAAATTGGTATGTAACAAAAAAGTGCCTCCATAGAGGTTATTTACATTTTATTACACAGCTACCAGCCTTTCATCTATTTTTTAAGACAAAGGGGAACTTTTGAAAATATTGCTTATATCTACTTGCGGAAATGCAATCGTTATTGAAATTGAAGTGCAATTAGGTTAATATCTCTTTAGATAGCACATATAACTAAAAGTTTACAGCTCTAAAGCAAAACTATTCCTAATGTGACAAATACCCAAATCAGGTTTAAAGATTAATAAAAGAATACATGAAACATTCCATGGAATAGTCAGGATATTAGAGGAAGTAAATACGCAGTATAGCTTAAGTAAGTTGCTATGCCATTATTTTCCCCATTCACATTTTTATTGGTTATGTGTTTACCTGTTGCTCTCAATATTCAGAAGAAATGTTTATGGTTCAAAGATTTAAGGTAGGTAAATTTATTTTCTCTATCTCAGCTAATTTGAAGCAGAATATGATAGAAATATTTCAATTTCAAACTCTTGTGATTTCTCTATAGAAACTACTAGTTGTATGTGAGTGTGTGTGTGTGTGTGTGTGTGTGTGAGAGAGAGAGAGAGAGAGAGAGAGAGAGAGGAAGAGAGAAAGTGAGGGTTAGGAAGGCCAGGAGAGTGTACAAAGGAGAGAACTGCAATTTATAATAAATATGGGTAACCAGTCTTGTTACAGTCATATGTCCATACCTAGTTCCGTAGGTAACAAGATCTTCTGAGCACATTTCTACAAGAGGATTATAGGACTAGTTAACAAGTTCTAATTATGAAAAATCCCAACAAGTAGCTTTGGCTTTGTGAAAGTATAACTTTTATGTTTCAAATAATTTATATGAAAAAAATGAGTAGATCACAGAGGACCACATAGATACGACCAACAAGGAAATTTAGATCTCTACCAATGCCCCCAAATTACAAAATGTCCTCAAGATTTCAGCTTAAAGTTAGCGTTAATGGCTATGTTGCTGGACTCCCACGTAGTCGACCGCGTTTCGTGTCCCGGACCTGGTGGCTTAAAACTCACACCGGGCACGTGTGCGTGCGTGCCCAAGATCCCGAGAGGAGAATGGAGAAGGGATTGCGGTGTGACCATCCCCCCTGGGGGGTGATTTCTCACTTTCTGTCTCTCTGTCTCTCTCTGTCTGGCGAGCACACGTGCCCTATAGTAAAAATCTCTCCAAAAAAAAAAAAAAAAAGATTTCAGCTTAAAAAAAGGCATTATTATTTTTCTTTTAAATATCTATTTAAGGCTGATGTATTGTAAAATTTCTTTTCTATATGTTTTAGTCTCAAGGACCTGACTTTGAGATCAGGGTCATGTAATGGAAATTTGCAAAACTTGGCATCACACTATGAGAATGTGAAAAAATGCTTTACTGTACCAATCTATCAGGAAAATTTATTCACATCTGACCCTTCCATAATGTGCAGGAACCTTGGGAATTTAATTACGACTCTTTTGTTAATCACTAGTGTCTCCTTGGCTTTGTTCCTTTACTCCTCAGCAACATGCTTAAGGGTTGAGGACGAGGAGTTACCAAGCAAGATATACGTTGAGCCAGAATGTTTCTGTCATACAAACCTTTCAAATAAAGAATCATTTTCAAGAAAGATCTCTCTCTCTAACTGTAAAATTGCAGTGGTGAAGTTGTAGACAGACCTTTTTAAAACCCAAATCTGATTATGTTACTTCTCTGTTTAAAACCCATTGAGAGCTTCCCATTGTACTTTGAATGATGTCTAGACTAGTTAACATAGTTTATAAGGCAGGCAGCTCCTGCTTACTTTTCCAATTCATTTCTCATCATTCAAGCCTGGAGCTCTTTCTTCCAGAAACATCCACTGCCCTGCCTTTCTAGGACACATTATCTTCACCGTGCTACCCACCCGCTTCTGCACATTCACTACCCAGAGTCCTCTTTTCACTTCTCCATACCTGTTTCATTCCTACCATTGTCCAGGATACAGGTGACATGTCCCTCCCGACAAGCTGCTTTTCTTTATTTTTTTTTTTGGAGAGGTTTTCGCTATAGGGCGCGTGCGCTCGCCAGACAGACAGAGAGAGACAGAGAGATAGAAAGCGAGAAATCACCCCCCAGGGGGGATGGTCACGTCGCAATCCCTTCTCCTCCATTCTCCTCTCGGGATCTTGGGCACGCACGCACATGCGCCCGGTGTGAGTTCTAAGCCACCGGGTCCGGGACGCGAACTGCGGTCGACTACGTGGGAGTCCAGCGACATAGCCATTATGCTAACTGCTGGTTCCCCAAGCTGCTTTTCTTAATCCTTCAGTAGGCATCTATCTTATTTGTTTCAAGGGCTGGTATTTCCCATATCTCCACACTTCTCACACTGCATTTAACTTGCTTCTCTTCAATGCGACACCATTTGTATTACTTAGCTCTGTACCCAGAGTCTACAGAATTGCTCCTTGTTTTTGTTGTTGTTTAATTGCAATAGGGTGTGTGCACTTACCAGAGAGAAAGAGAGAAAGGGAGAAAGGATCCCCCATGCTGCAACCCCTTCTCCTCCATTATCTGTCTCATTGGGATTATGCAAAGGTGGGCAAATAGCTTAAAAAATATTTCCACATGACAAAAGAGGATGGAATGATAGTGCGAGAAATGTAAGTAATAAAAACAATAAAAAAGTAAACACACAAATTTAATTGCACTATGCACCTTTGATCAACTTATTCAGAGATGAATAACAATTGTGTAAGATTTGACATCATTGCTCCTTCACCCTAACTAAAATGAGTAAGAAACATCATTTTATCTATAGATTTTAAATCACTAGCACGTGTGTATTATAGCTCTACCAATAAATTTATATTTTACTTTTGGATATTAGCAAATGATAGTTGTACATATTGATCATTTATAAATAATTTATAAATATTGGGTCATTGGAAAATTCATGATGCATTTTTGCATAGAAAGACAGAAAAATATGTCATGACTTTTCTGATGACCCAATATATTGGCAATGCACAGTTAAAAGGTTTTTACTTATGGGGTGAAAAAACATTGGAATACTATAGTATTATAGTTGGAAAGAAGAAACCATCAAAAAGATTACTTTTTCAATTCATAGAAACACGATCTGTAATTTTAAATCTTAAGTATCTATTTGAAAGTGAAACTCTTAGAACTGCTTAAGGTCATTAATGACTACGATTCAGGGGAATTTAAGCCTGGATTTGGTGGCAGCCCTTGGAAACTTGATTTTTTTTTTCCTTTCTACTCATCCGTGATTTGGGATTCCATACTTTAGTCCCTAGTGACAATTACACTTAGATCATAATTTCTCACTTCTATGTGTTTTTTTATAGACAGTAGAGAAGGAGGAAAAATAAACCTTTTAAAATTCCTTAGATGGGAGTTTGATGATTTTCAGATTAACAGTAAAAAATAATTGACCAAGAGAAAAAATACAAAATGATAAGTTGTTACCAACTGTGGGGAAAGGTAAGGGGTTCAATGAAGTCAGCCAACAACAATGTGTATAGAAGGTGTTTACTGGAGAGTGGTGTGAACTGAATTTTCATGATTTAACAACTTTAGGAAGCTCACGGAGAATGTGCACTGTGCAATCATTCCCTTGGGTGCTTGTTTACATTTTACTGCATGATTTTCCTACCTCATGTGTAGGTTCAACTGTTTATTCTTACATAAGTAGGGCCTTCTGCTATATCTCCTCTGCAGGATGATTTTAACATATTGAGAGGTATCAATTTGTCTTATTCTCAAATAAGACAATATAAAATATAAAAATGTTTAATTCATATCTCAACACCAATTGAAATACATTCAAACTTATATACACACTAAGACCAAAAATCAGGTTATTTTCATTTTGGATTCCTTGTACCATGAGGAATGAACAACTTATTTTGATTAATCTCCATCAGAGTGCTAGCCCTCAGAAGACTTAGATCCTTAAGGGAAAGACTAGCTTTGCTCTGCAAGGGAGAAAGATGGAACTTTCAGCCAGGACTTGAAGACCACAGAGGACAGGACTATTTCCCTGAGATTAAAAAAAGCAGAATTCGGAAACAGCAGTTAGTGTAGTGGCTATGTTGCTGGACTCCCATTTAGTCAACCGTGGTTCGCGTCCCGGACCCGGTGGCTTAAACTCACGCCAGGCGCATGTGCGTGCGTGCCCAAGATCCTGAAAGGAGAATGGAGGAGAAGGATTGCGGCGTGGCCATCCCCCCGGGGGGGTGATTTCTCTCTTTCTGTCTCTCTGTCTCTGTCTGGCGAGCGCATGTGCCCTATAGCGAAAACCTCTTAAAAAAAAAAAAAGCAGAATTCAGGTTGAAGGTGTTTTAATTTCTGGGCCCTTTTTGATGCTTTCTGCAAATGGCAGCACCTCAGAAGGAGTCATATTTGCTGCCCTGTGTCAACTACTCCACCTTATACATTTTATGCTTTTCTTTTCTTTTTTTTTTTTTGGAGAGGTTTTTAGCTATAGGGCACGTGCGCTCGCCAGAAAGACAGAGAGAGACAGAGAGACAGAAAGTGAGAAATCACCCCTCGGGGGGATGGCCACACTGCAATCCCTTCTCCTCCATTCTCCTCCATTCTCCTCTCGGGATCTTGGGCACACATGCACACACACCTGGCATGAGTTAAAGCCACCAGGTCCGGGACTTGAACCACGCTTAACTACACGGGAGTCCAGTGACATCGCCATTATGCTAACTGCTGTATGCTTTTCTCAAGTTCTGTTTTCAACTGGCTTTAGTGCAGGTAATGGGAGGCAATGGTAGGCCAAAGGACAGGAAAAGAAGTCTAAGTATTCTTTCTTACTCTCTTCCTCTTTGGCGCTGGGTTTCTGCCTGTGACTGTGTCCTTCTACATTATGGCTAAGGCCCTTCCCTAATGGTCCAGATCTCATTGGGCTCCTATAAAACCATTTTATCTCCCTGTTCTTTTAGGACTCAGGGCAGTATTGGCTCTCTTCTGCTGCTAGTCTCTGTGTGCTTCAACTTCTCTAGTAGATTCCTTTGATGTTGGCCATAATTTTGTAATTATCTCTTATGAAACTTTTTTAAATGGAAGTTTATATGGGATACTGCTTTTTTCTGGAGCCCTGACTGATCAGGATCTAAAGAGGTTGGGCACTAATATTTTGGGTTGGAGTCCTCTTGCCTTAGAAGGTTGACTGCATCTTTGCTGAGGCTGGCACAATCCTGACAAGATGACACAGTCCATCCTGGAAACTTACTCTAGTGGCTCTTCTTTCAAGAAGTCTTCCAGGACTATCCATTCCCTCTCCAGAATTGGACTGCCATTCTTCTGTCTATATTAGTACACAGTGCATGCTTTCATATAAAGGAGATGTCTTCTTTACCAATTAGATTCCCAGAGTAAGTTGGTCCTGGTAAATGTTTGTTTAATTAAAATATCTCATATTAATTTCCCTTTTATGTCTTTGCATAAGCCCAGTTACCTATACGTTTTCTCTTTAACAACTTCAGATCTGTGGCATTCACAAATTAAACTTTTGTGATTTGATAATTAATGAGGGACTCTAATACTCTCCAAATATATAGCAATTTATACTTGCTGAGACCCATCTTTAATTGCATACTGTGAGGTCCATGTGTTGCTCTGAGCTTCTTGGTGAACAAATCTACGTTATTGTCTATGGGTAGTGCTCTACAAATGCCCGAGAATTTGGTGATATTAAAATTCTGAAGTTACGTTCATTCTGAAGATCAAGGATGGGGACCATCAAATGGTGTAATGGTTTCATTGCTGGACTCCCATGTAGCTGACTGTGGTTTGAGTCCCAGACCTGGAGGCTTGAAACTTATGCTGGGTGTGTGTGCATGCATGCCCAAAATCCCAAGAGGAGAATGGAGGAGAAATGATTACTGCATGGCCATCTCCCTTGCAGGGGGTGATTTCTCGCTTTCTGTCTGTCTCTGTCTCAATGGTGGGCACACGTGCTCTATAGCAAAAATCTCTCTCTCTCTCTTAAAAAAAAAAAGGAAACCAAGGATGTACCGAATTAAATACTCCATTAAATACTCTTTTATATGAGTTTAATTGTTCTTACAACCTACATATTATCATATTATATGTTGTTTTTTTGTTTTGTTTTGCTTTGTTTTCTGCTTGTGTTTAGTTTCTTTTTTTTTTTCTTTTTTTTTTCTTTATTTTTAACAGATAGACTATAAACTGCTTGAAGGCCAGAACCACTTGTAAACCTTAGTTTCCTGTTTCCCTTACCACTCAATAAATCTATGGTAATATGTTGCCAAACCTCTAGAGAAAATAGGTAGATATAATGCCAGCATTAAATGATCATGGAGGCCCAGTGCTCTAAGTGTAGGGACTAAAAAGATGAGTAGAAAACCTCTCAGGAAAAATGGAAGAATCTGAGTTTTTCTAACTTGCATGAGTAGAAAAATAACTGATGGAGAAAGGGTTTCGCCCTTATCTAGAACAGGGGGTGAGGAGAGGGTAACGCCCAGGCTTCCCATGAATATACACACGGAGATAGGCAAAAAAAAAAAAAAAAAAAAAAAAAAAAAAAAAAAAAAAAAAAACAACAACAAAACAAAAACAAAACAAAACAAACAAACAAACAAAAACACTGGAAAAGTCTTACTTGTGCGTCTGTAGGGCTGGCAAGATAGTCCCTGGGCTTCCTGAGTGAAAGTGGGAAGTGTGTTGGCCGACGACGGGAGGAGGGCAGCCATAGTAGCATGTGCAGAGAAGTCTAGGGATGCCTTGCAGGACAGTTGCATCCTCCCAGACTCCCAGCACATGACTGTTCACAGGCCTTGCATATCTGGTACCCAGCTCCATCTGGGTCAGGAGCTTACCGCGGAGGATCCTCACTGTGGGCAGAGAAGTCACAGTGACAGCAACAGTGACATGGCAGGTGCTGTCTCCTGGCTGTGCCAAGGGCAGTGAGGGTCTGTCATCACAGTGAAGTGAGCATGTGAGAAGCAGGGAAAGAAGAGAGAGTAATCACTCAAGGATTTTTCTCACTTACTACCTTTTCGAACCAGGAGAATGAATTTGGACACTCTGATCCATTAGAGAGCTGTTACGTTGCTAATCTGTACCTTGTCTCTATTCCTAGCCAAGGTGTTCTTGGGAACCACTTCTGGGAATCATTTGTTCATTAATTAAATTATTAACTAGGTTACAGTTATCCAGATGGACATGCACATTAGAGCTCTTTCAGTTGCATGCTGCAGAAACAGGTTGGCTTTCAAGCCCATGCTATTAATGAAAATTTTGATTCCACAGTGGGTTATTCTCTCTGGAAGGGTACTCTTTGCACTAGTCTTCACTCACCCCATCAGCTAGTGGAGTCATTTAGAATTCTCATCTTTGATAGCACAAGTTTGAGGGGAGCTATGAAAATCTTAGTTGCTTCCCCCTCCCCACCTGATGCAATTCAAATGTCTTGAAAGTGTTTTTAAAATAAGAGAGCAAAATTTATATATCACATTTTTACAGACTGGAAATGATAAACATTTCAGACAGTTCTGACAGGTTACCTGAACTTTGCCTAGACCTTGGAACAAAACCTACCCTGCCTTCTCTGTCCATTTAATTAAACTTCTTTTAAATATAACATGAATTATTAAGCCTGTCACATTGCATTTTTTTTCTAAAGTTTGGTCTGTGCACATTTGAGTATATTAGTATATGTTCACGATATTCAGTGAAATGCCAAGTAAAGCTCAGGACATATGTACATCTGTTACATATCTATTAGTAATTTATAACCAGCTTTTAAAAATAAAAAAAGGTTTCTCTGCTATAAAATGTAGAAGTCAATGGCTATCTCATGCCTCTCTTTGGGATAACATAGGAGAAACCAATAAAGTAGAAGCATTAAGAAGGTAATGTAGAATTTCCCGATGATAATGTGAAAAAAGGAGGCTTATACCATATACTACACAGAAAATGGCTTAAAATCTTTCAATATTTTGCTCTTCAAAGTCTATTTTAACTCCCAACAGTTATGTGGGAGATGTGTGAGCTAAGGAGACGATGTAGATGTGTGGGTGGAGGGGTATACTACTGTCTTGGGCTTCAGTATCTATGCCTCCCGGATTTTCCCTGGGCCTTGAAAATTCCTCTCTCTCATTATAGAGAACAATTTAACTGCTCTTAGTTCTTATCAACAAATGTTACTCAAACTGCATTCAATAAACAAGAAAATTTTCAATTATTAAGGTCTATTCTCTTTAGAAAATTATATGTGTTTATAAAAACAAGTTAGATTTTTCTGTTGCATATTTTTCTCTTAATTTGTTTCCAGTATTCTTCTTATACTGGAAAAACATCTGGTCATGTTAATGCCTTAAACACTTACTTAGGATTTTCTTTGTGAAAATACATTTTTCATAGCATAATTTAAGAAACAAATAAAAAAGGGCCAGCCAGTGGTGTGGTGGTTAGGAGGCTGGAACCCATGTGACTGACTATGTGGTTTGAGTCCCAGCCCCAGTGGCTTGAAAAACACACCAGGCACTTTTGCATGTGTGGCAAAAATCCCATGAGGAGAGTGGAGGAGAAAAGATTGGCCTGTGGCTATCCCCCATGGTAGGTCAGGGGGAAGGGATGATTCCTCATTCTTTCCCTATCTCTCTGTCTTTGGTGAGTGTATTACGCATGCTATAGCAAACTAAAAAAACAAAAAACATAAAACAAAAAAAAAGCAAAAAAAAAAAAAAAGGGAAAATAAGTCCCTTAAAATAAGCATTAAGTTTATTCCATTAAAGGACTATGTATACATCATACCTATTTCAAAATACATGCAAAGAGTCATAGGCATTCTTAAATTTCCTTTTAGGTAAGGAAGACCCCATTTGTATCAGCTGTAGAAGACTGATAAACTGTGTAGTCTCTAAAATTTTTTTGTTTTTACTAGACTAAAATGTTACTGAATTAACAGATAGCAAGACATACAAAGCGAGACAGCAAGCATCTGGCTAGGTAGCAATCAGAATATCAAATCCGTAATTAATGCTAATTACATTTTCTTATGCTCACTAATATTCTCATACTTCAGTATGCAGATATCTATATTTACCAAAGATAAAATACAAAACAAATGTAAATTGCTTATCTCCATAAATATTTGGAGACATTTGTTTAAATATACATAGGAGTATGCAGCAAAACCAATAAATGCATACATATTTCTCCAAAGCACCAATTAAGAAAACAAGTTGGATCACACCAACAGAATACTTGTTTTTTTCCCCTAATTGCCAGAGGTTGTATGTACTCATCAGAGAGAAACAAAGAGACAGGGAGAGAGAAAGAGAAGAGAGAAAGAGAGAAAGCACCCCTTGTTGAGGCATGGTCACACCATAGTTCCTTGTCTATTTCTCTATCCTGTCAGGATTGTAGGCACGCACACACACACACACACACACACACACACACACACTTGGAGTTTGTCAAGTCACCAGAGCTGGGATTTGAACCACAGTTGGCCATATCAGATCTGGCTCCCTTAACCACTAGACTTTTTGAGATTGGTCCCTAGATCTATCTTAATGCTGGTTTTTGACCACTTTTTCATAATTACCATAGAGATACAAGTCTAGAATTATTTTTAGCAACAGTCTACTCCAATGAACACTGGCAATATTTTTATAATAAGAATCCAGTTATGGAGCCTCAAGTTTATTTTGAAATATATTAAATTATGAACCTTGGAGCTAAAGTTCTATTATTATTATTATTATTATTATCATTATCATTAACCTAAAACATAATAATGGAAATTATCAGTCTTCCATTAGGTTTTGAAAATTCCCTTGTTCTATCCTATTTGATAGTTTCTACCTACTCCCTTTTCTCTCTGATGTTTATTAATTAACCTCCAATATGCACAAATGTAGGATGTTTATTAATTAACTTCCAATAAGCACAAGCATGTATGTGTGTACAAATAGAGATGGAAATAAGAGCTTTTCTAGAAAAGGGCTATTCATTTGTCAGATTTTCAACCCATAAAAGTGCGGCCCATGCCATTGTTTCAGTGAATGGTACTACAATTGAAGGACATGGGTTTAAATGGTATTGTAGTAAAGAATCTCCTGATATGACTAAAAACTTCTAACAGTTTGACTGTAGTCAGTGGGGTCAGTGGAGCCAAGTGTGTGGAAACCCACAACAGTATGGACATTATATGACAATTGGATGGCAAGTAGCACCTTATGGATTACATGGGCAACCATGGAATCAACAAGGATGTGGAGTAGGTCAATCACCTTCTGCTCCTTGGATGGATGGATTTGGTGCTCAGCCTTCCCAAGGCCAAGCTCTTCCCAATGTAACACCTCGTTCTAAACTAATGCCTTCTGCAAATAAATGAGTTTCATAATCCCAACAGGGACATTATAAGAAAATTGATGGGTTCCAGGTACTGGGGCATAAAGCATACAGCAACTCACTTTAAAATGATTCCACAGAGATATCTAGAGTTGAGGAATGCTTCCAAAGAATTAAAAAAAAAAATTAACAAATAACAACAAACTTGTTTTGTTACATCTCAATTGCATATAAAGTATTACTCCTCCTTTCTTCTTCCTGATCTAAGACTGCAATTGAAAGGATATTAGATTGGTCATGAAAATAATAAAAATCAGAGACCAGAGAAAATGTTTTGACCATCTTCCAGTGCTCTAGAACTTATTTTTAAAACTACGCTGAAAAATCTTATTCCTGGACATTTCAAAGTTGATATTGTATGCAAAGGTTTACTCTTGTCTTTCTAATTTATTTGATATCTTACGTATCTACTCATTCATGCTTTAAATAATTACTCTCCATCATTGCTGTGTCAGGTAGAACTAAGCCTTTTAGACAGATAGATAAAGTACAATCCCAACCTCCAAGGAAGTTCACGTCTGCTGGGGAAGCTCAGTCTGAGTGTGTTTACAGGGCAAGCCAGTTCAACTGGTTTGAAAGGATGTTGAAAACCACATCATCTTAGCAGGTGGCGTTGAAAATGACCACCAGAGTGTGTCTACCTTAGTTTTCATGGGAAAGGTTCAGATCAACAGCAACAACAACAACAAAACCAAAACCAAACAGTTTATCTCTGATTTGAGTTAAAATCTGGGACATCTGTATAGATGAAACCAGTCAGATAATCATTAATTCCTGATCCTTCCCTTTCACTCTATTATAGCCAAAGACAGTTTTTAGGCTGGTCAGAAACCTTTGTTATGGGTTTGTACTGAGATGGTTGTGCTGCATTGCACTTCAAAGTTGGGTCAGAGTGTTCAATAAATTGATTTTTCTGTCCCTTCTATTTCTTGTTCTAGAACTCCACCATAACTGGATACATGTAGCTTCCATTCTGCAGTGGGAAAACCTGTACCTTGAGTGAAAGCTGCAGCTTTTGAAGTTTTATGAAATGGTTGTGTTGATTTTCTCTTTGTTCAGTGTAGAGGGTAGGATGCATCTGACTCATCTAATTTAGACGCTTAAAAGTCAGATCCCAGCTCTACTTTTCAAAACCATCTGGGTTGCTTTTTATTCTCTAAACCCAGGAGCCCTCAGTGAAATCAATGGGGTTGGCAGGAAATATCTGAAGAGCTGAAGTTAGCCTTTTTTTTTTTTTTTTTCCCTAACAAGACATTTTTCTGAGGCCCCAAGGAAAAGAAACTCAGATTATTTAGGTGATATTTTACAGGTATAAAGAAAGACATTTTGAGGACTTCTGTGGAATAGGTTGGGATTTATGAAAAGATACAAGATATTAAATATACTTTTAAAAATTATGTAAAAAGCAATGAATATTTAAGTATTTTCTTCTTTCAGTTTTAATTGACGCCTAGAATTAAACACAAAAATTATTTAAGACATAATTTCTATTTTCTTCTCTTACGTATGAGATTTTTGGGGTACAAAATGTTGATATAGAGCTTTTATTTATCTTTCCATTTCAGAAAATGTGGATATGTTAGAAGCTCACGCTGGTAAATTGCAAGCTGAAAAACTATTTGATTAATACTGTTATTTTAAAATAGGATTTGAGCCTGGTGATAGTGAGAAGAAATATAGCTTCATACAGGGTCCATATATTGGGCAAGCTGATCCTACCAATAAGGTTCAAGTGCTCTCAATTGAGCCACAAGCTGCTATATTTCTTCTATGCCAGTGTAACAATTTCCCAGACAACAGTGTATAAATATTTTGAGACGCTGCAGCCAGGTGAGTTATGTTGACCAAGGCAAAAGATCTGTCCGTCATTCACCCAAAGAGCAAGGCGATTCTCATTAGCCATTAAAAAAATTATCCAGATAAAACCAGTGCTTACATTATGTATGCTATTTCCTATTTTGATGCCAAAAGAATCCTCAGTTATATCTATACAGTTGCTATAAATTAGAGAGCTATGAACTCTCTGTCATATTTGATCACAATCAGAAGATTCACTGTGGCACAATGGAGTCAAAGGTTTATGGCCCCTCATTTGTAAAGGCCATTTCATATCCTATACTTAACCTTGCATTTATAGGGAAATAGGGCTCCTAAGTTTTTATAAATTTCAAACTCCACAAAACCTTGACTTATCTAAGAGGAATGCATTAATAAGCCAGTAGCTTTCAAAGTGTGGTCCTTGACCGGTAGCATCAACATGACCTGGGAACTTAAACATGCCAGTTGTTTGGCTCCACTTCTGAATGACTGAATCAGAAACATGAGTGTGTGTGGGAGGGGTGGGGAGGACTAGCAATGTGAAATTCAGTAAGCTCCGCAGGTGATTTAGATGTAGGCTAGGGGTAAAAAATGGCAAGAAGATACAACTTGTCAGAATTGCACAGTGTTGGGACCAGCAGTAGTATAATGGCTATGTCGCTGAACTCCCATGTACTTGACCGCGGTTTGAGTCCTGGACCCGGTGGCTTAAACCCATGCCAGGTGCGTATGCATGTGTGCCCAAGATCCTGAGAGGAGAATGGAGGAGAAGGGATTGTGGCATGGCCATCCCTCCCTGGGGGGTGATTTCTCACTTTCTCTCTCTGTCTCTCTAGCGAGCACACACACCCTATAGCGAAAACCTCTCAAAAAAAAAAAAAAAATTGCTCAGTGCTCCTGGAAAAATCCCTAGCTACCTGAGACATGGAAATATATGTAAAATAAAGATAGGAGGAGACAGCAGATGCTGTAGTGGGTTATGTTACAGAACTCCCACATGACCAACTATGTTTCGAGTCCTGTACTCAATGGGTTAAAAAGCATGCTGGGCATGTGTGTGCATGTGCCCAAGGTCCTGGAAGGAGAATGAAGGAGAAGGAATTGTGATATGGGCATCCCCCAGGGGGTGATTTCCCACTTTCTCTCTCACTGTCTCTGTCTCTTTCTCCAGCCAGCACACATGCCCTAAGGCAAATGCCTCTCAAAAAAATAAAAAGATAGGACGTGTTTGCATTTACTTTCTCTGTAAGTATTTTGCTTTTCATATACTATACGAATTAGATATGTAGCCATTTGTCTAGTTAATTGCTCTGGACCCAAAAGGAATAAAACTTTTAAAATCTTCTAGGCCAGCTAAACAGATATAGCCTGGTCTAGCTGTCAAGGTGCCTGAGAAACTGGAGTGCTACCTCCACAGGTATTTACATTCCTGGAAAAACAGTGCTTCATATTCTAGAGTTATGCAGGTTCTTCAAAAAGATCATGGAAAGTGCGATTACCAAAAAAAGTGCAAAGATTTGAAAAAGTCCATTTTTTCATAAGCTTTTTGAAGTCTCTTAGTATCTTTTGGTCACAAAAGCTGAGACATATGAGAGTATCTGGATCTCAGAAACTCTGAGTACCAAAGGACTTAGTGGAGTGAGAATCAGGCTCATAATATTTCTAAGGAAGCCTATTCTGGTGAGCTAGATGATGGCTGCCTTCTTCCCTTTCTATGCAGAGTAAAACAGTTCTCCCCTCATCTATATTTATATTTTAAAGCTACTTTTTAAAAATGGTTTTGTTTGTTTGCTTTTTTTTTTTTCCTGCCATAGGGCACATGCACTGGTCAGAAAGGAGAGAGACAGAGAGAGACAGTGACAGGGAAAGTGAGAAATCAACCCCTAGGAGGTTGGCCATGCTGCAATCCTTTCTCTTCCGTTCTCCTACTGGGACTTTGGGCATGCATGCACACAGGCCCAGCGTGATTTTCAAGCCACCAGGTCAGACACTCAAACTATGTGTGTCCATGGTGGGAATCCAGTGCCTTAACCACTATACAACCTACTGGCTCCCTTACAGCTACTTTTAAACATTCTTTTAAATTCATAATAGAGTGTGCACACACATGCCTCTTAGAGAGAGAAAGAGAGTGAGAGATAAGTACCCTTTAGAGGATCTAGTCATGCCATGATCCCATTCCTCCAGTCCTCTAGCCTTTTGGATCCTGGGCACTCATTGGTGTGTCCTGCTTGTTTCAAGTCAACTGGCCTGGGGGTTTGGTCTATATTCACCATGTGCAATTTGCCTCCTCTTGAGCAATGCGTTACTCCTGTGTGCCCATCCCTCATATTTTAATCTGTGGACTAACTATTTGGATAGGATACTTGATTCGGCACTCTTTCCCAAATGAGCCCTGTCATTACCCAATGGACTCTTGGCCATGGTGGCAGGGAAGGAGACTATGCAGTGACTCAGCAATGCTAATTTTACTTGTCAAGCTCAACCTTGCTGTGTTTACTATTAAGCGTTGGATTTGCCAGCAGCAATCAACTTTCAGTCCTCAATATGACATTATTCCCTGTGATGATCAGCCAGCTACCTCATGCCAGAATGATTGTATTGGGCCATCTCCATCATGGAAGGGACAGCATTTTGTTCTTACTGGAACAGACCCATTCTCTGGATATAGAATTGCTTTCCTCAGATGTGTTACTTCTGCCAGAACTATCATCTGTGGACTGACAAATGCCTTAACCACCGTCGTGAAATTTGTACCACATTGTTTCTGACCAAGGGAATCACTTTAGATAAAATGAAGACAGCAATGGGCCCATGCTCATAGAATACACTGGTTTTTACCATGTTACCCACCATCCTGAAACATTTGGTCTGATGGTGGAATGGCCTTTTGAAGACTCAGTTATAGCACCATCTAAGTTCTAATACCTTGCAAGGCTGGAGTAAGGTTCTCCAGAAGGCTGCATGTGCTCTGAGGTGTGGTTTCTCCCTAACCAAGACTTACCGCCCAGGAATAAGGGAGGGAAATAGGAGTGGCACCACTCACTATTACCTGTGATTACCTTGGACTCTAGCTTTCCTAGGTATCCAGCTTGCAGATGACAGATTTTGGAATTCTCAACCTTTGTAATCATCTTAAGCCACTTTTTCATTCTGGATGTACATTTTGTGCTGCTACGACAGAATACTACAAGCTAGATATGTTATAGTGAACAGAAACTTATTTCTCACAGTCTGAAAGGTGGGAAGTCCAAGATCAAGAAGCCAGTATCTGATGAGGGCCTTCTTGCTGCATCTTCCCATAGCAAAAGGCAAAAGGCAAAGAATTCACAAGAGAAAGAGAGAGAGAGAGCACACGAGCGAGTATAAGAGGAGGCCGAACTTGCTTTTTATAGGAAGCCCACTCTTGCAATAATGAACCACTACTGAAAAAAAGAGATTAACTCATTTGTGAAGGGAAGTCCCTTGAGACCTAATCACTACTTAAGGTCTGATAGCGCCACATCATTGCAATGGGGATTAAGTTTTCCATACATGAGTTTTGGAGGACACATTCAAACTATATCTATTTCTCTCTCTCTCTCCCTCTCTCTCTATTAGCTCATCAGAAAAGTCATGATGCATTTTTGCATAGAAAACAAACAATACATCATGACTTTTCCAACAATTCAATATGTCTACCTGTATCTCCTACATGGGTTCTGTGTGTTTGGAGAACCATAACTAATATACCCACAATGTATTTATGAAGTTGTTACTCTCTTAATTCTCCTTAGTGTTTCACAACTCTTTATGATATAGACTTCGTAGCACAGAACAAGAAATTTGACTTTAGCTTCTGGTTTGATGTGATGTTGTGAGTATCTATCCCAGGATTGGGAGTTCTTAATTCTGAAGTTTCTCACTTCAGTACCAAAGCTCTGTTATCTTTGACCACAGAGCAGGATAATCTTACCTACTCGAAATTCTTAATTTAATTGTATCTGCAAAATCCCTTTTGCCATGTAACACAGGTTTCAGGGGTTAGGACATAGACATCCTTGGGAGGGGATATTATTCTGCCTATCATAAGGATGTTAGTGCTATTAGATTCTGTTCTCTAAGTTCCAGGAAAAATCAATAAACTCAAAGGTTTTGCTTTTCAACCAAAATCTATCCATAATACACTAACATAACCATTTTTCCTCTTTGATGTAAGGTGAAGGAAAAAAAAAGCCCCTTAGGTTCCTCTTAGTTCTAAACTCACAATTATTTGAGAGTCAATATGTCCTCAAAAAGTATTTTCTGTTCCTTTTTTAATATATATATATATATATATATATATAATTATTTATTTTATTTATTCATTTATTTATTTTTAATTTGACCAGAGCGAGACAGAGAGAGAGAAAGATTGAGAAAGCAAGCTGCCAGGTCTGGGATTCGAACCATGGTCAGCCATGTGGGAGTGTCCAGCACCTTAACCACCACGCCACCTGCTGGTCCCAAGGTATGTTCTGTTCCTGAGAGTAAGCATTTTCAGGGATAATAGCCATAAAAAAGTAGAATATTTGCATATATGCAATTTTTATTATTACGTAGAAAATGCCCAAAATCTTAGTCTTATCCATAGTTGGCTACTTCCTGGGTTTAAATTTTCTTTAAAAGTTGGGTAAGGGGAGGGGACCAGCAGTTAGTGTAATGGCTATGTCACTGGACTCCCACGTATCGACCACGGTTCGAGTCCTGGACCCAGTGGCTTAAACTCACACCGGGCGCGTGTGCGTGCGTGCCCAAGATCCTGAGAGGAGAATGGAGGAGAAGGGATTGTGGCGTGGCCATCCCCCCGGGGGTGATTTCTCACTTTCTGTCTCTCTGTCTCTCTCTGTCTGGTGAGCGCATGTGCCCTATAGCAAAAACCTCTCCAAAAAACAAACAAACAAACAAAAAGTTGGGTAAGGGGACCAGCACTTAATGTAATGGCTATGTTGCTGAACTCCCACATAGCCGACCGTGGTTCGAGTCCTGGACCTGGTGGCTTAAACTGACGCCGACGTGTGTGCGTGCGTGTCCAAGATCTCAAGAGGAGAATGGAGGAGAAGGGATTGTGGCATGGCCATCCCCCCTGGGGAGTGATTTCTTGCTTTCTGTCTCTCTGTCTCTCTCTGTCTGTCTGGTGAGTGCACACACCCTATAGCAAAACCCTCTCTTAAAAAAAAAAAAAAAGTTGGGTAAGGACTTTGTTTTATATGCATAATGAAAAATGCTCAAACGATTAGTCCCTCAAGAATTAAGGGTAGGACCAGTCTCCAAAACAGATTAGACCCACCTCTAGAATGTAGGGAGGGCTTAGGAGCACTGCTCCATGTTCCATGGTGGTTTTCCTACTATTAAAAATTTAAGACCAGTCACAGTGGAACAGTGGAAGCTCAGTGCTCTATGATGCTGAAGCTATTAGGTTCTTGGGAAAGTCATGATGTATTTTTAATGTTTTTCTCTGCAAAAATGCATCATGACTTTCCCAACAACCCACTACACGGAAAGATTCTGGGTTCATGTCCTAATGACTTCCCATATATGTTGGTGCACGCACACGTGCCTGTGATCCTGGCTGGCTGAGGCTGTAAGTGGGTTGTGGTGTAAAGACCCTGTCAAAGTTGTCCTTACTTCCTGTTTCTCTCTCTTATGAAAGAAATGAATAAACAACTTAAAAAAAATAAAATCTAAGAGCCATTCTCTACTTCTTACATTGGGAAAACTGTGCTGCTGACAACTTTAGTATGGGAGTAGGACTCCATTAAAATATGGCTCCAGTTTTCTATGATATATTACCTTTATTTAGACATCCATTTCAGGATTTAATAGCCACATAGAGAACTCTAAAGATGAACAGACTTTATGGAATGTATAATTCAATCTCATCTTTTTTATGAATGAAGAAATTGAGATACAAAGGGGTTAAGTAACTTCCCAAATGTTTTATGAGAAGCAATTACATGGTAAGAGTTCTAGTTCCACTTTTCTTCTTTTTAAAAAGAAAAAAAAATGTGCCAGCTTTATTGAGGTATAATTGGCAAATGAAATTGTATATATTTATAGTCTATGATGTGATAATTTGTTATACATATTTTGACCAAATGATTACCACAACCAAGTTAGTTAATACACCCATAGTCTCACATAGGGGTGTGTGTGTGTGTGTGTGTGTGTGTGTATGTGTGCACGCACATACAAATACATAGCTATATAGTGTGGTAAGACTATTTAAGATTAGCTCTTTCAGCAAATATAATACACAGTATTGACTACAGTAATCATGTAGTGTATTAGATTCCCAGAATTTATTCATTGCGTAAGTAAAAAGATCATTTAACCAACATCTCCCCTTTCCCTCTGGCACCTGGGGGTCTGTTTCTGAGTTTGACTTTTTCGGATTCCACCTATCAGTGAGATCATTCTCTTGACTTTTTTTTAAATTTATTTATTTTTGAGAGGTTTCTGCTATAGGGCACGTGCACTCGCCAGAAACACAGAGAGAGGCAGAGAGATAGAAAGTGAGAAATCACCCCCCAGGGGGGATGGCCACGCTGCAATCCCTTCTCCTCCATTCTCCTCTCGGGATCCTGGGCATGCATGCACATGTGCCCAGCATGAGTTTAAGCCACCGGGTCTGGGACTCGTACCGTGGTCAGCTACATGGGAGTTCATTACACTAACTGCTGGTCCCTTTCTTGACTATTTTTATAATGTGTTTTTCAGTATAACATACTGCTTGTATAGATGGAAATTCTCTTAATAATTTTACCTTTTCCAAGGTATTTTTTTCTATATGATTTTCTCTAAATTGGGGTGGTTAAGTGAAAGATTTTTCTACCAGGTGCTTTGTGCCAGCCTTAGCAGAATCAAAAGGCTCTAGCAATGACTGAGGCTCCTTGCTTATCTATGTCTTTATGATACATCTACCACACCTGCTTTTGGACTTTTATTCTAGAACTTCTGATTTCAGGTGTCACTGTTCCTTAAAATTTCTAAACCCCAAAGTACCCTTATTTAAAAAGCGATAAAATTCTTAGAAGAATTCATGAGAGAGTGCACCCACAATTGCAATAGATTGAATTAAAAATAATAGGATTTTTAATCCTTCTGAGAAGAGGTTATATGCCCCTGAACATGGAAGGAGATAAGCATGATTTTATAAATGTGTTAAATGGTATACTTTGTATCTGCAAAGCATATAGAGGCAAAAAGAATAAAAAAGCTTGAATAAGACAGATACATGATTAAATAAGAATGGTAAAAAAAAAATGACTGTTTAAGAGTCATTTTTGTGCCCTTTAATAGGCGTAAGTTCTTTACTTAGTTTTCCATGTTTTAAAGTAATTTTAATTCTCAGTATATCAGTAACATGAACTAGCAGGGAAAATACAACAACAAGAACCCAAGATCCCCAAACAGTCCAAACGTAAGTTAGGAAATAAAAACCCGAAAGCTGCATGCAGCCACATCTCATATGCTTTAGCACATCTTGCTGTGGCAGGAATTATTATTCCCTTTGCTATAGAGTTTAGAAAATAAACAATGGTGGGCTTTTAAACCAAGTGGTATAAATTTAATATGATTCAAGAACTATACTGTACATGAAATCAGAGATAAAGGCAGTGAGAGAAGGAGCCACTCATTTTTCTTTATTCTAATTATCTTCGTTTCAGTGGATTAGAAAATGGTAAATGTAGAAGTCAAGTTGGAGATGGTCCTGAGCTCAATCGCCTGCCAAGTTAAGTCTGATAAATGGCAAGTATGTATAATTAATACTGTCATTTTTCCCTAGACCAAAGGGCGACTGCAGTAACTATAGATTGTAATTGTCATCGTTGTCACATAAAATGTGCTATTATTAAGTTCAGGCTGAATTTTATTGCTGGGAATGCTCATAAATTGAGCGGTCAGTCATTTAAATTACCAAGGAGAGAGCTTTGTGGCTTGCTCTAAAACTACTTTCTAAGACAATGTATTTGACTTTGGACCTCAGGAAACTAATTGCATTTTTTGAACAGACGTTCGACAGGCTGTAACCTATAAGTGAGGGTACTGTGACAGACATGCCATGTACATTTACGAATGTTCGGAGAATTCTTACATTTTTATTTCCAATATTTTTGGTGTAGGGGCAAGAGAGGAATAAGGAGCTGATGTGAAATGACATATGAGTGGGAGAGATCATATTGAGAACACACTTATTGCTCTCTTGCAAGATGCCTACTTTCCAGAAGGTGATGTTGATGAACAAAAAGAGTGCAGGAAGAAAATTATGATGGATTTGTTATGAAGTCTCTTAGAGAATGATAGTGGGAGATAAATTCGAGTGGAGTAGCAAGAGTAGGGAAATGAACTGGCAATATGTTAAAAAAATAGTGATTAATAGGATGTTTGGTGATTCCATTTATTGTTAGTTTATTTATATATTTTAAATCACTATAATTATAACAACTTATAATAAGATTCTAATCTGAGTTTGAAGACCTCAGAACCAGGAGTACCGAGGGCAGCAGAATATCTATATCTCAACTGAAATAGTCAGAGAATCAGAGAATCCTCCCGTTCTCCAACTTTTTGTTTTGTTCAGGCCCTCAGTGGATTGGATGATGCCACCCATACTAAGAACGGCAGTCTTCTTTACTCAGTCCATCAATTCAAATGCTCATCTCCCAGAACAAACCTACATAGACATACCCAGAAATAATGTTTCACCATATATCTGGGAATTTCTTGATCCAGTCAAGTTAATGCATAAAGTTAACTATTATGGCATTTATGTTTTATTATATATGTATATAGAATGTATAAATAAGTGTGTGTGTGTGTGTGTGTGTGTGTGTATAGTCAACTTGCTTTTTAGAAGGCTTGACCAAATGCCAGTACCACTATGTTTGTGTACAATTTTTTTCTTTTTGTTTTGAGAGGTTTTTGCTATAGGGCATGTGTGCTCGCCAGACAGACAGAGAGAAACAGAGAGACAGAAAGCAAGAAATCACCCCCCAGGGGGGATGGCCATGCCGCAATCCCTTCTCCATTCTCCTCTCGGGATCTTGGGCATGCACTCACACGCGCCCGGCATGAGCTTAAGCCACCGGGTCCAGGACTCAAACTGCAGTTGACTATGTGGGAGTCCAGCGACATAGCCATTATGCTAACTGCTGGTCCCTGTTTGTGTACAATTTAAATCATAGTTTCACCTACTCTATGTATTATAATTTTTGAAAAGTTTCTATTAAATATATAGTCATAAATGTTATACTTAATCTTGTGCATCTTTTTTTATTTTTAGCAAGTTTTACTTTTTTTCATTTTTTTAATTGTATCAATAAGTAGTACTTTCTCTTTTATAAGAGATTTTGTGCTCATTTTTTCTCTTTTTTAACATTTTTCTTTTTAATCAACATGAGCTCTTTTTTTTTAGAGAGAATTCTTGCTGTAGGGCACATGTGCTTGCCAGAGAGAGAGAGAGAGACAGAAAGTGAGAAGTCACTTCCGGGGGTGGGGATGGCCATGTCGCAATCCCTTTTCTTGTACTTTCCTCTCAGGATTTTGGGTACACATGCACATATGCCTGGCATGAGTTTTAAGCTACTAGGTGTGGGACTTGAACCATGATTGACTATGTGGGAGTTCAGCGCCATAACCATTACACCATCTGCTGGTCCCATGAGCTCTACTTTTAAAAGCATTTTTCTTTCTTCAACAGTATGAACTCTGTTTACTTTAACCCTTTGTGCCAACAAGCTTAGTTGTGTTCAGTTAAATCATTATTTAGAAAGGAGGCATGCTGTGAGCTTTACTGATACACTAAGAAATGACATATGTATTGTCCTTTCACATCCTTGACATAACATAGTGAGGAAGAAAACAATTATGGCTCTCACTACTGAACACCTGTTACATAGGTTATGTCAGATACTGTGGTCAGTGTCTTATATCACTTAATTCTCACAATTCATCTGCAAAGTTGGTAGACCATCCCTATTTAAAGATGCAAAACTGGGAACCAGCAATCGGCGCAATGGCTATGTCACTGGACTCCTATGTAATCGATCATGGTTCAAGTCCTGGACCCGGTCAGTGGCTTAAATTCACACTGGGTGCATATGTGTGCATGCCCAAGATCCCGAGAGGAGAATGGAGGAGAAGGGACTACGGGGTGGCCATCCCCACATGGGGGGCGATTTCTCACTTTCTGTCTCTCTGTCTCTCTCTGTCTTTCTGGTGAACGCATGCGCCCTATAGCCAAAACCTCTCAAAAAAAAAAAAAAATGCAAAAGTGAAGCTCAGTGAGATAAAATAAAGTGCCCGAGGTAGCATTAAATGTTGGTCTAGGATTTAAATGCAAATCTTCTTTCTCCTACAACTTCACACTGTCTTCTGTACCAGTATATCATTTTTGAGATGGACGTGTGTGTCACTTGCAAGGCAGGGTAACACAAATACCACTGAAATGCTGGAAGTGAAACAATCTAGAAAAATTGATGGCATTAAGATGTGTGTTTTCCCAGTCACTTGAATTAAGTTACATGTTTAATGTAAAGCAACAAAAACATTAACCTTTTTCTTTGCTTAATATACAAGTTCTAAATTTATAGTAACATGGTTTAAATTTCTAGCTGAAATATATGATTTTAATCTTGCTTGTATAAAATAGTGAGGAATGAATTAAACATCTACCAAATATTTTTGGTTCTTTTATTTGGACAAATTTAGATTTTGTATAATATTTATTTCCCCTGAAGTTTATGTGGTGTTTTAATAGATGATGTGAAAACAGTCATTTCTAGGACATATTGACAATTAAGAGAGTGGTTTGAGAACTCCCAGTGGGATTTACTGATTTTCACACATTATGTTTCTGGATAGATCAATTTAGAGAGTAAGATTTCTTAAGCTTTCATGGGCAGCGCTAAATTGTTTGAACATCTCTGGCCTGGGTCTTATTAGCATTATTGTGATAAACAAATACTAATTAAAGAGTCATATGGTAATAATTCATACATTTTTAAGATATAAAATCACATACTTGCATGAAAGATATGTAGAGAACAAAGGAAGTGAGAAAACTACTTTTTAAATTATCATTTTTTAAATTTATTTTTTAGCTGACAAAAATCTATATATTTATTATGCTAACTGCTGGTCAAAATCTATATATTTATTGTGTACAACGTGGCCCATCATTTCTTTTAATTTGCTCATATAGTTTACTTTTATCCAGTGTGAAGGTTAATGTAAGAATGGTGGCTTATTTTTTACAAAAGCATGACAATGTTCTGAAAATAAAGTATGCAAGAATATAATACAAAGAGAAACTGTCTCAAAGAAGCATTTACATGGGCATCAGATAATGTTGTATTTTAGGACCAATTATACCCACTGTAGAGTTATGTGAGTTTAGATAAGAAGTTTGACTTCTCTGGGACTGTTTTTTTATCTATGAAAGAAATATGTTGAATTAGGAAATGTCAGCGTTATCACAGAACTCTCGGTTTCTATGACTCTCTCATTTTCTTTGAGAATATATGTAATGTAGAAACTGGACCCAGTATTCTGTAGGGAGCAGTTACTTTATGTTTGTATAACATGTTTGACCTTTTTTAAGAGATATTTTTTGCTATAGGGTGTATGTGCTTACCAGAGAGACAGAAAGAGAGAGAGACGGACAGAAAGCAAGAAAACATCCCTCAAGGGGATGGTTACATCCCAATCCTTTCTCCTCTTTCTCCTCCACTCCTCTCAGGATTCTGGGCACACACACACGCATGCACCCAGTGTGTTTCAAGCTGCAGGATCTGGGTCTTGAACTGTGGTTGGCCATGTGGGAGTCCAGCGACATAAGCGCTATGCCATCTGCTGGCCTCTGGCATAGCCTCTTTACTGATATTAGTTCATTGTATTGATATTGCAATGTTGAGGTAAGAAGATAAGTATTATTATTCACAGAAAAAAGTTGGAGAACCTGAGATTCAAATCCACTAGTGACTGAACCAAGGTCACAGAACTAAATTCCAGCAGAGCTGGATGCGCTGATGCCCTAGTAAATGTTTGATAAATGTCTTGGTATGTCTGATTTCCCTCTAAATTTGCTTCTGGTCAGAGTAAAAAATAATTTATCTTTAATCTGGTTTACATCAGAATTTATTAACTCCATATTAAGGAAACAGAATAGTCAGTGCTGAGAAAGAGGGAAAAGCCAAACTGTCTGTATAAGCTAGATCCACTTGGATTCAGGTAGTTGGATCATAGTTTGTCCTGGCCTCAGTGTTTCCTGGACATCAGCCTGTGAGTTCTCCATGCCTCATAGCCTCATACTGTTCTTTTCTGTGAAGACAATATTTCTTGGCCAGTATTAATGATTTTAAATTATGTTTACAGCTAACATTCCTGAAGAAATGTTCACTGAGAGAAGAAAAAAAAATACTAAGAGGTCACTTCAAGTTTGCATAGATGAAATAGGATATATTCTTAGATAATGAGAATAGGGCAAATATAATGCTATTGTGTGAGGAATTACAGATTCACAAAATGCTTATAAACTATCTCTTGCATAATGTAGAATTTGTAAGAAAAGTTGCTAGTGTATAAATTGTAGTTTTACCATAATTTCTGAAACATGCTCTTGTACCATTATGAATATGATATTTTGCTTTGCTTTCCTTCCTTCCTTCCTTCCTTCCTTCCTTCCTTCCTTCCTTCCTTCCTTCCTTCCTTCCTTCTTTCTTTCTTTCTTTCTTTCTTTCTTTCTTTCTTTCTTTCTTTCTTTCTTTCTTTCTTTCTTTCTTTCTTTCTTTCTCTCTCTCTCTCTCTCTCTCTCTCTCTCTCTCTCTCTCTCTCTCTCTTTCTTTCTTTCTTTCTTTCTTTCTTTCTTTCTTTCTTTCTTTCACTACAGGGTGCATGTGCTCGCCAGAAAGACAGAGAGAAACAGAAAGTGAGAAATCATCCCCCTGGGACTATGGGCATGCTGCAATCCCTTATCTTCCATTCTCTAGTGATCTTGGGCACGCATGCACACATGCCTGGCATGAGTTTAAGCCACCGGGTCTGGGACTTGAACCATGGTCAAATACATGGGAGTCCAGCGACATAGCCATTATGCCAATTGCTAATCCTGATATTTTGCTTTTCTGACCAAGACAAAGTCCTGCAAAATTTGGGTATTTGCTAGACTCCTATTATATCAGAAAAAGTCATGGCTCAAAACATTGTTTCAGGGTCAGCCAGGTGGTGTGGTGGCTAAGGTGGTTGGATCCCACATGGCTGACCTCAAGGTTTGAGTCCCAATCCTGTGACTTGGAAAACACACTAGGTGCACATGTATGAGTGCCCAAAATCCTGAGAGGAGAATGGAGAAGGGATTGCAGCACAGCTATCCTGCCTGGGGGCACTTTCTCATGTTCTCTCTCTCTCTCTGTAATTCTAGTGAGTGCATGCACCCTATAGCAATGTTTTTTTTTTTTTTAAAAAAAGAACAAACCCTCACAGTATTTTGATTGATATTATATATGCCATGAGTATCCTGCTGACAAAGGTTTATCTGTATGTATAAAGGGACTTTAGAAAGTTCATGGAAGATGTATATTATGAAAAAATTATTCATGGTTTAAAATATTTTTGTGCCCAAACAACTTTATACTTTACTTATATTTTCTGTGAACTTTTTGAAATGCCTCATATATAGTTAGTTATCTTCGCCATAGTGACTTTACCCTTATATTTGATGTTTTTGTTTCATTTATACAAAGCAAAGTTCCATGCAGAGTTAAAATAGTAGTATTAATTGATTGCTATGAACTTCTCTTTCCTAGGTTATATAATCTGTTGATGGAAACAGATAACCTTGTAGTGGATGAGCAGTTGGTGTGAATTGATTGTTTCGGTCTTTGATAATTTACATATCAAAAGCTAGAGGAAAGTCATAACCTCAGTTGTATAACTGAGGAGATGCCAAAAATCATTTTGAGATTTGAAAGAGCCGAAAATCTCTGTGTGTAATTGTCTCTCAGCTTAGCGCAGTTCATGTAAATAAAACTGGGCAAAATCAGCTGTTTACTACAGGCATCTCTGATTCCAGAAAAATCAGAAAAAGACTTTTATTGTTTTTTAAAGTAGGAAGAAACGTTGAATTGAAAACCGGGGCACTGGCTTCTAATGCCGACTGTTTGTCCTCAGGCAAATTTCATTCCGTCCATGCTGCTGAAGCACTGTCTGTAATGAGGAAACCAAAAACCAATAAAGTAAAGCCTATGGTATATTTGAGGAGCTAGGAAGAGAAATGAAATAGAAATTAGATACTCTTTAACAGGCATGAAAATAAGCACGTTTATTATGCCTGTGAGAAATGTAATGATCTGATACTCTTCTATTCCTGTTATTACCTTTGTAGTAATAGTAAGGAATATGAATTTTCGAGAAATAGACACACGAGTTTGGCATAATCTGAATGGGCAGTAAACCAGGATTTTCTGAATCTTTGTCTAAATATACATATGAGATCAAATCATTCTGTCTGATTTGATTAGAGAAAAATAATAAGGTTAGCTAGGCAGTTTGGTCAAGTCATGAATTAGTGAAATAGTTCTTACTGTTCCAAACATATTAGCTGATATGTTTATTTTTTAGCCAGTAAATATTTTTCGGAGGATCAATTATATGTCAACAATGTGCTGTGGACACAGAAATGAGACAGACATATTCTTAACTTTAAGGATTCACAGATTATGGTTGATATAACTATAATCCAAGGAATCAAGTTAAATGCCATCTGTATTGAACCTACTATAGACACATGCTAGATAAGTCAGTAGTGTGAGTGAAGGAATAGTGAGTATGTGTCTTAGGAGGAGACACAGCTAGTTAAAATACAGGTAATTCAAGTAAAAGCTCTTCAGAGGAGCTTGGAACCTGGAGTTTTAAAAAAAATTTTGTTATTTATTTTAAAAAATTTGCTATAGGGCATATGTGCTTGCGAGAGAGAGAAAGAGAGAGAGAGAGAGAGAGTGAGAGAGTGAGCGAGCAGCCCTCAGTGGGGATGACCACACTACAATCCCTTCTTCTCCATTCTCCTCTTGGGATTTTGGGCATACATACAATGTGCCTAGTGTATTTTTCAAACCATTGGGTTCAGGACTGAACGACACAGTTGACCCTGTGGGGGGGATCCAGACACGTTATAACCACCATACCACCTGCTGGTCTGGGAACCTGGAGAATATATAGCTTACTTAGTGCTTGAATTTCTCAATCTCAACCCAGGCGACATTCAGCCAGGAACAGCAGGGTTTGTTTCAATTTTTTTTTTTACTCTTAACTAGCCCAAATGTTGAGTCTGGCTGTCTTTCTGCCTAGTATCCAAAGACTGTCACTTTCCCTGGTCTTTGAGTAGACAGGATGGGAAATTGGGTGAACACAAAAGATTGTTAATAGATAAGCAATATGATTTGGTAAATAGAAAAGGAATCATAACTGTATGTTAATATAAAATCCTTAGGGACCAGCAGATGGCATAATGGTTATGTTGCCGGACTCCCACATAGTCTACAGCAGTTTGAATCCTGATCCTGGCAACTTAAAACTCATGCTGGGCATGTTTCAGGCTGTGCCCAAATCCTGAGAGAATGGAGGAGAAGGGATAGAGGTGTGGCCATCCCCCCTGGGGAGTGATTTCTTGCTTTCTATCTCTCTAGGGAGCTCACAGGCCCTGCCCTATAGCAAGAATCTCTCTTAAAAAAAAAATAAAAAGATAAAGTGTTTAAGAAGATATCACAAAATATCCTAGGCTGTCAGTAATAATACTTAAAGTTGAACACCATCATTTATATTTAAAAACAGTAAATGAGGCCCCAACAGGAGATGAAACAGTACCTTGAATTTAGGTCTTAGGTCTAGGCTGGTGATCATTACACCACAGTACAAATGCCATGGAAAGGAGATTTTTACATGCTTTTATTATTATTACTTAGTGTTTTTCTTGGTAGCCTCTCTGTTCACATTAGACATGAAGGTAAAGAAGGAGACATCTGTATATTTATGATAATATGTGGTGAGGCTTTAGTATTCAGTAATAATTATCATTTAAAAACTACTCAGCTAAGCTGTGTCTAATAAGAGAAATGGAAGCCATGTTTAAATGTTTTGTGCTAACAAAATACTATTTCAGAGATATAAAAATCACCCTGGCTTTTTGTCTTTGGATGGTGCCTCTAGGGATTTGCAGGGACAACGTTTAATCAAAAGCCCAGCTAATGGCTTCTAATGACGCTAGTGAAATGCAATACTCTCAGAGAGGCAGTGATTCTTTCACAGCATATGGGAAAGTGAAGGCTTTGTCTTTCCTCTAAAACAAGAGGAAATGCCAAGATTCAACTTAAAGATTCTGTCTAGTTCTGAAATTTATTTTTAAAGTGTGTGTCATATCTGACTTGTTAAGCATGGCTGCATTATTTTTTTCTGCCACAGAATTAATTATAATCTTTTACTTACTGTTACATTCAAGTGCTCCAATCACATCTACAATCAATTGTTAACTTAGATATTATAATTATTTAAATATTTATTTAAATGGGTTAATGATAGTGAAATGATTCTGTAGCAACCATCTGTCTTGTTAATGTTCATACCAGTCTGGATTACATAGCAGAGTTGAATTAATTCAAGCTTTTTATTAAACTACGCTGCTTTTGCCAGTAAGTGGTGCCAGCAGATCCTGATTTTACTGCCTTGCCTAGAATTTAATAGAAGAATCTCTGAAGGAGTTGGGCAAGTTGTACAATCAATAAGCCTGGAGCAAGCATTTTAAATCTGGTTAGGTCATGCCAGACCTGGATGTCCCGCTCTCTCTCTAATAGCCCTCTTTTAAAAATGACATTTTGAATTAATTGAAGGAGTGAGGAAAATAGAGAAGAGAAAGTGAATGACAAGGTTATACACAGGTCATCACGAAACACAGTAATCTTGATTTTTTGAATCTGGATTTGAGTATACCAGGAAATGGGGCTGCTGGAGGTGGAAAGAAAAGAGGATAAATTTGAGAAGAGAGGATTAACAAATTAAAGGTTAAGCTAGAGTTCAAGTAGCTTCAAAGGATACTAAACCAAGGGATGATAAGGAAATCTACTTAATTTCTTTTTAAACAAGCACTAAGATATTGAAGCAGAAAACTATGAAAATCATGTTATATCAACTGATTAAATCCTTCCTAAGTATCTATTGCATTTTGGTTCAGTTAAGCAACTGTGTGATATAAAAAACTTTGAAATCTGATAGTTAAAGCAGGGGTCTGAAAACTACAGTCTCCCGAATAAATATGGCCAATTGACTGCTTATGCATGGCCTGGCATCTATTAGGTCATTGGGAAAATCATGATATATTTTTCTATATGTATTGTTCTTCTATGCAAGAATGTGTCTTGACTTTCCCAATGAACCAGTAATAATTTTGTACATTTGAATATTTCATGACATAGAAAAAACTACATGAAATTAAAATTTTAGTGTCTATAAACAAAGTTTTATTGGAACTCGCCCATAAGTTTTTTTGTTTCCTATTTTAGTGTCTGCTTTCTTGCTTCAGAGGTGGAGTTGATAAGTTGAGACAGAGACCATGGGGTGTGCAGAGCCACACATATTTACTTTCTAGCTCTGTATAGAACATTCTGACCCCTCATCCAAGATAAACCTTAGTTTCACTATTTCTTAGTTTGAGATTCAGTAAAATTTTAAGCTAAGATTTGTTGAGAACTGTAGTCTGTGATGTACTTTTCTCAGAGCTTTACTCATCCCATTTAGCCCTACCAACACTTCCATGAGATAACACCATTTTAATCCTTACTTTCAAAGGACATAGTTTTGTAATACAGCATTGATTAAGAATGAGTTTGTGTTAAAGACCTTGGCAGGAAAATAAATTATACTTATCAGGTTTATTACATATTTCTTCTACTCTGCATGCCTATGTTTTCCTTAAGGATCTTCTTGTTTACTTTTTGTTATGGTTTGAATAATAGCTCATTTCATATTTTGGGCTTTCGTCTTAGTGGGCAGTGATTGGAGATTGCCTGGGAATTCAAGTGCTGGGTCTTGATTGTATTGATTGTGTTGTAAAGATATTAAGTAAAAACTTAATTTCTTCACTGTGTTCCAGGGCGAGGCCTTTGGGTGTGATAATGCCATTAGGGTGGGGCCTCTATGATTACATTGTATCAAGTATATAAGCAGATATAAGCAGAGGGAATGAGACCAAAAGAGCAGAGAGAAAGCCACATGGATAAGGAGGACACTCAGCTAAAAGTTCTGCCTTCCACTATTAATATTAATATTAATATTAATATTAATATTAATATTTCGTGATGTCCCTGCACTGTCTAGCCACCAGAATTATGAGTTATTACACTTTATTTCTTCATAGTTCAACAGTCTCAGGTATTTCTGTTAGTAATGCAATAATGAACTAAGACACCTGTTAACACACAAAATTGAGATTCTGGACCCAGAGATTTTGGAAGGAAAACTGAAAACATATTTTATAATCTGTACTCCCAGTTATTTCAATGCATGTGGTTGGGATGGAATTTAGAAAATTCCTGTGTCACTGAGGATAGGAAAGAAGAAAGGAGAGAAGATTCTGTTCTTCAAAAAGAAAGATCTACTTGTGTACATAAAGACAACCATTGTAATTAATGTACATATCCAATATTATGAACAAGTCTTATGGACATTTATAAGAGAGGAGCTTATTGTAAGAATCAGAGTTATGGAATAAGAAACAGGAAAGAAAACAAAAATATATAAAGGAAGAACTAGGAGAACTAGTGAAATATAAGCTGCCCTAAAAGTGTGCATAAACTGGGACCAGCAAATGGTGTAATGGTTATGATACTGGACTCCCACGTAGTTGACCGTGGTTCAAGTTGTGGACCAGCAGCTTAAACTCACACTGGGCATCATGTGTGTGTATGCACCCAAGATCCCAGGAGGTGAATAGAAGAGAAGGGATTGTGGCATGGCTATCTCCCTGGGGGGTGTTTATTTGCTTTCTGTCTCTCTGTCTCTCTCATGAGTGTATGTACCCTATAGCAAAAGATATCTCTTAAAAAAAAAAAAAAAGAGTGCATAAACTGATGAAAAGTATGTGGAAACTGACCTGAGGGAGCATCATTCAGAAGATACTTTTTAAAATTTAGGTTGGCTGATGAAGGTAAGTATTTTTCAGGGACAGACACAAGGACCTGCACCAGAAGTACCCATGGTTCTTATTCTCAGGGAGTCTACAATTTAGTCAGAGAAGTAATGATGCAAAGAATGATTACAATTCAAAATCTAAAGTTCAATAAACAGTGTGATCAACCTATCACTACAGAGGCACCAACCCACTCAGCCTGGGGGAGGCAAAGAGGCTTATTCCAAAGTACCTGTGACCGAATGGTTTTGATTTAATAGATGTGTTAGTTGCAAAATGTCATTTTAAATACAGGTGTGTGCTCACACCATCTCTCTCTCTCTCTCTCTCTCTCTCTCACACACACACACACACACACACACACACACACACACACACACACTGAGTTTATTAGAGGTAGTCTGTCATTACCATAGTCCCTGGTTTTACGGAATTTGGTGGTATGAGATGGCACAATTTTAAAAAAGTCTTCTTAGGGGACCAGCAGTTAGCGTAATGGCTATTTCACTGGACTCCCACGTGGTCGACCGCGGTTCGAGTCCCGGACCCGGTGGCTTAAACTCACGCTGGGCGCGTGTGCGTGCGTGCCCAAGATCCTGAGAGGAGAATGGAGGAGAAGGGATTGCGGCGTGGCCATCCCCTCTGGGGGGTGATTTCTCGCTTTCTATCTCTCTGTCTCTCTCTGTCTGGTGAGCGCACGCGCCCTATAGCAAAAAAAATACTCTCAAAAAAAAAAAAAAAAGTCTTCTTAGGACATTTAGTTCAAAGTTCCATGATTCCATACTCAGTATGAGCTCAAAATGTGAAATTTTAAAATAGTATAGATGACTAAAAAATAAGATTAAATTGACATTATGCCTTTGTTTGGAAGTACACTTTATCTTTTATTTGATTTCCAACGATTAACCTCCTTTAAACTATCTTCCTCCATATTCCTTTCCTCCTTCCTACCTTAATGTCTTTCGAATACTTCACATATAAAATGTTAGCACTACCCAGTTTATGAAAATCTCAACATATTGACACATTTGCATCTTTTTTGTCTTAATTTAAATAACACCTGAAAACTATAGTAGAACTAAAAATCCTCTTGATATGCCTCTTCAATCTCCCCCCTTCTTTATAATTTGTTACTATTCTATTATGTGACTTTGATATTTATCATTCCAAAAAATTTTGAAAGTTTTGTGCATGTTTGGTACCTATAGGTCATACAGTAATGATTATGTATTTTTAAATTTCTAGTGTTATTACACAATTCTGAAATATGCATTTTTATTTAAAACCATCTTTAGGCTTATTCTTATTGAATATGCAACTCTAGCTTGTTGCTTTTAATTACTCTCTAATATTCCGTTGTGTGACTACCCCACAAGTTATTTATCCATTTTCCTTGCAAAGAACATTAGGTTTGTTTCCAGTTGGTAGCTATGACAGACAATATTGCAATGAGTATTCTTAGAGGTATCTGCTGTGTCTCTGTGTGGAATTTTATGTGGGGCATAGTTCTGTACACTGGCCACAGGTTGCAATCCCTCCATCCTTACTTGAGCCTCACTCTTAGAAATTCTTATTAATTTGTTTGGGGGAAGGGCTTAAGTACTAGTATTAAAGATAAAGCAAAAGAAAAACTCTTTAGGAAACTTTAACGTATAGTCATAAATAAAAATGCATTGCTAATCCAAGAATATAGTTGCTGGGTCACAGAATATGCATTTTTTCAAATTTGCTGTAATTATTGATAAGTTTTTCATGCCTTTACAGTGTACCTGGGTTTCTGTTAAACTATATCCTCATTAATACTTGTACTTGCCTCCATTTTTGTTTGTTTATTAATCTAGTTAGTTGAAATAGTTTACCATGTAGTTTTTCATTTTTTGTTTCCTAAATTACTAGTGGCATAAGTTTTGTTTTATTTTATTATAAATTCAAATTTCTACTACTTTGAACTTATATTTATTTGTTTTGGTCATTTTTTTCAATTGCATTTTTAATTTTATTACTTATTTGTATGAATTTTAAATACCACCCAAATAGTGTTCCTTTATCGGTTATATACATTACTGATTTCTCCTCAAACATCTGACTGTTTTTTACTTTATGGTAAATTTTTTTTTTTTTTTTTTTTTTTTGGAGAGGTTTTCGCTATAGGCCGCGTGTGCTCGCCAGACAGACAGAGACAGACATAGAGACAGAAAGCGAGAAATCACCCCCCAGGGGGGATGGTCACGCCGCAATCCCTTCTCCTCCATTCTCCTCTCGGGATCTTGGGCACGCACGCACACGCGCCTGGCGTGAGTTTTAAGCCACCGGGTCCGGGACGCGAACCGCGGTCGACTACATGGGAGTCCAGTGACATAGCCATTACGCTAACTGCTGGTTCCCTTTATGGTAAATTTTTTCACAGAGAGATTTTTTTTAACATAGTGAATTGTATTCATTATTTTTATTACGGCTGTTATTTAAGATTTATTTTAGGAATGTCTATGCTTAGATGATAAGATATGTTTTCCTCTATTGCTTCTAAAAGCTTAAACTTTTAATTTTTTATATTTGGGTCATTAATAAAAATGAATTTTATATTTATATGCAACCAGGTGCACTATAGTGGCTGAAGTTTATTTGGAGAACAGAAAGAGCAAAATACAAGGCTGGTGTCCTATATGCTAAAGCAGATTGCAGACTAAGTTGTGCTGTTTTGGGTCAGCTGGCAAAGACTGTCATAAGAAAATACCACAGACTGGAAAACTTAAACAACAGAAATTTTTTTTCTCACAGTTCTGGAAGCTGAAAGTCCAAGATCAAAGTGTCAGCAGGCTTGGTTTCTCTTAAGACCTTTCTCCTTGGCTTGTAGATCACCATTTATTCACTGTAGTGTGTGTTCAAATTTTCTCTCTCATAAGAACATTGATCAAATTGGATGAGAGCCTATCCAAATGACCTCATCTTAACCTAATTATCTCTCTAAAGCCCCTATCATCAAACATAGTCACATTTGTATCAATATATGAAATTTTGGAAGGATACATTTCAGTCACTAACAAAATACACTGAAGTTTACAGGTTCACGTCTAAACATCTCTTGGGAAGCAGCCATAGGAGTTAGTGCTCTTAGAGGGTGAATATGGAACTGTTAGGCCTCTGAATGGCCAGTTCTGGAACCAACACAATGCCACTGTTGCTTAATTCTGCTGGCCAGTGAAAATCAAGGGTCAGCACAAATTCTAGGGGAAAGGAAGTAGCTTCCATTTTTTGAAGGGAGGAATAGCATACACGTATAAAAACAGAATTTTCAGAGGCCATCACTGCAGATAAGCTGTCATAGAAACTGAAAAAGTGGTTATAGAGTAAGAAAACAATGGGAGAGCTTGATTTTAGATTCTGAGGAAGAGCGGTGATTTGAGAAACAAACAATTTGGTGTTGAACACGGTGGAATGTTGAACTAGGAAAGGAAACAGAGGAAACCTCTGGATTTGGCAGTCAGTAAGTATGTGGCGATCTATGATATTTTGAAATGTAGAAGGTAATGGATTTACATTTAAGGATTTAAATGCCATGGAAATGGAGTAAAACAGTGAACAAAGAGCTACGTACCATTAGTGAAATGAAGGGAGGAAAGGAAGAAATGAATATGGAGGAAGACTGGGTTCTTTGAGTGATATGAGGGAAATGGAAAAGGAAATGGGAATAATTATGGACATCTCCATCTCAAGGGAACATATGAAACTTACTGCAGAACCCAGAACCTGTCTTTCATTCATGTTGTCATCTTGTTAGACCTCTCTCCTATGAAGAGTAACTGTAATATGAAATAAAGTCTGGCCCTGTTTTGCAAGACATTGAAGAGCGAGTTTTCACTGAAGATTTATTTTGCTAAACAGCATATGACTTGTAGAGAGATCTTCTGTCCCATTGGTGCCTTTTGGTTGTTTTCCACTGGAAAACTGACCTCACAGAATATGCCAAAATAGTCTACAGCTGGGATCAGTAAATTAATTAGTACTCATGGACCAAATGTGGCCTGTTGCCTGTTTTTGTAAAGTTTATTGGACAAAGCCATATTCATTTGTTTACACATTTTCTGTGGCTTTCCTGCTACACTGGTGGAGTTGAGTAGACTGTGTAACGCACAAGGTCTAAAGTATTTACTGTCTGGTCTATAATATGCTTCAAGCAATGTTTGTGACACACATGAAGCAAAACAAGACCAAAAAAACTGTGGTTGTTTTTTTAATACTTAAAGCTAACTGAGGCATCCTGTAGTGTTTTTTTTTCTTTTTTAAGATTTTTAGCCATAGTGCACATGCTCTCAGCAGAGAGAGACAGAGAGAGGAAAAGTGAGAAATTGATATGGAGCAGCCTAGAACTTGTAAGCAACCTTGAAATAACCCAGGGCTGATAACTGCCTGGGCTTTCTGTTCCCCCGCGAGCTGGCTGCCCCTCCCCTGAGTTGGTGAGTGGCTGGAGGCCTTGAGCAGGCCAACATTCCTGCTTCTCTGCTGGCTCCGTATTAGGGCAGACACTGAGCACCTACCCTGATAGGACACTCCAAGTGTGCTGAAACCGCCCCTCCCCAATTCACCCATAAAAGACTGTGTCCATCTCTCAGTCAGGGCTAGAGACTGTGCTAACTCCTCCATGCCCACCAGTGTAGTAAAGAGTTCTCCTTTCTCTCCTGAATGCTGTTTTTTGTTCAATGGAGTCTATTTTTCTGCAACAAAAATCACTCCCTGGGGATGGCCACACCACAATTACTTCTCCTTCATTCTCCTTTCAGGATTTGGGTCATGCACACATGTGTGCCCAGCATGATTTTCAAGGCACTGGGTCCAGGACTTGAACTGTGGTTGGCCATGTGGGAGTTTAGTGCCTTAACCACTACGCCACTTGCTGGCCCCCTTCCTATATTTTTTTCTGGCCATCCTAGTCCTGGGGTGACAGAGAATAGTGCTTAGGAGAAAGGCTTCTGAAGACAGACTGCCTAAATTCAAACATTGACCTCTCCTTACCCTGGGAAAGTCACTTTCAGTAATGTGTCTAGCCCTGTTTGCCTCAGTTTCCCCATCTGTAATATGAGAATAATAATTTTTGCCTTAAAGGATTAGTGAAGATAAAGTGAGTTCACATACTGCAAACATTTAGAATGGTGTCCGAAACAAAAGTGTTCTATATTATGTGTATGCTATTATTAATAATGCAGCAAAACAAATCAGAATGAGAGAAGAACTTTGAATATTCCTGGATACACATGCTGTGAAGGAATGTAGAAACAGAGGTGATGCCCAGTGAAGTAGGTATTACGTCTAAAACAGATAGACTTGGCTGGCATCTGCTTAGAAGTACAGGCACAAACTGTGGTCTCTCCTTAGAGGGCACATTTCTTTCCGTATCATAGTATTTATTACCACTTTTTTTGTGGGATACAGTATGACTTTTCACAGCATGCATACACTGCAGTTATCAAATTACAGATATATACATATTCATCATCAATATTAAACATTACATTATGTGGTATACATTCAATAATCTAAGGATGTGTGTGTGTGTGTGTGTGTGTGTATGTGTATGTGTTTAGGTATTTATTGAGTAGTCACTGACTTTTTTCAGTTTGCTGTGGTACACCATTCCATAACCTATTCTTGGGGAGGGGCACATTTTTAGGTTTGCAGCTGATCTATGATGCAGAGTTCTTATTCTTAAAGTATCCTGGGATTTCCAGACTGAAATTTTCATATAAAATCACTAAGTAGAAGTAATATAGTTGCTTTATAAAAAGAAATTGGGTAGAGTTACTTTCTTTTTCTTTTGGCTATAGGATAAGAGAGAGACAGAGGAAGAGAGAAAGTGAGACATCACTCCCCTGGGAGGATGGCCATACAGCAATCCTTTCCCCATTCTCCTCCTGGGATTTTAGGCATGTATGTACATTGCACAGGATGATCCTTTTTTTGAGTTTTTTGCTCTAGGGCGTGTGCACTCTCCAGAAAGACAGAGAGAGACAGAGAGACAGAAAGTGAGAAATCACCCCCTAAGGGGGGAATGGCCATGCCGCAATCCCTTCCCCTTCATTCTCCTCTTGGGATCTTGGATACACATGCACACATGCCCGGCGTTTAGTTTAAGCCACCAGATCTGGGACTTGAACCACAGTCAATATGGGAGTCCAGTGACATAGCCATTACACCAACTGCTAGGCCTCGCACAGAATGATTTTAAAGCCACCAGTCTGGGACTAGAACCACATAGTCTGCCAGGGGTATCCAGCTGCCTTCACCTCCACCCACCTGATTCGAGTTACTTTTTCTTAGTCAATAATAGAGAGTTCATCAATCTTAGGCAGCATTAATTTCTTTTATTGGAATGGTCCTAATTATGTACCATCATGGATCCTATTCCAAAAGAGATAGTTTTTGAAATTTCTCAGAATGAAATGTGCTCTAGAAAACAAACAAACTAGAGCTCATATTCCCTATTTGAATGATATCTATTAACTTATGAAATAATTTTTATAGTTGTAAAAATTAGCTTACTTCTTTTACTTAAGGCTAACTTTTCATAATGTCTAAATCTAGGGCATGATATGATAATTCAGAATGTGACAACAATGTGAAAACCAAGGCAAAAGGTATACCTGCCTCATGGAGTGAAACTCACTTTAGTGAAACTCAGTTTAGGATCTGATATGGTTCTTAGTCAGCTATGATAAATAAAAATAGATTTTTAACATTCGAGCTTTCCTTGCCATGACATAATAAAGGTCTAGATCAAAAGATATTCTCAAATAGAGGTCTTCTCCTATGATGAGAAACAACTTCTTGGGTCATTGAAAAAGTCATGACACATTTTTGGTTGGAAAAACATAGAAAAAAACATCACTTTTCAGATGACTGGGTATATTATCTTGTAAGCCAAAGATTTTATTTAAAATTATTTTAAAAATAATCTACTTCCTTATTTTCTAGTTCTATACTTTTAAACCTCATTAGTCTTTCTAACAATATGTTATTCACTCCCTTCCATATGTGTACATAAATAGAGCTCATTGTACAATGCTGTATATATCTATGCTATTTTTTAATTACTTATTTATTTTTTAATTATGATTTTCAAGCCACCAGGTGTAAGTCTTGAACCGCAAAGCTGGCCATGTGGGAATCCAGCACCTTAACTGCAATGCCACCTGTTGTCCCTATCCATACTATTTTAATGTTTTAGGCTTAAATAGTCCTATCTAGTAGCCAGGTTTCAGAACCAGAAGCACCAGCTTTCTTTTCACATGGGTTCCTCGTATGTATGTCAATATAAGGCTCTTATTTGTATACTAACAACAAAAAATGAATGTAGGGAAATACTGGGTGGTTGGGCATCAGTGTCCTGAATAAATAATCCTAGAATAATGCTGAACACTGTTTAAAACATTTCAGAACTCATGATGGTGAGGGGAAATATTTACAATTATTTTCAAGATTCAGTCTAGATTTAAGTGGTCATGAATTTAAATTTATTCGTTGGTGCTATCGAGTCAGTACCAATAAATAATTTGAAAACCAGTGTCTATCATTTATCTATCTATTGACTTGTCAGAAAAGTCACAATCTCTATCCATCATCTATCTATTACGGGGCGAACTACTATAAGAAGAATAGTTAAAGTAAATGAATAAACATGAAAAAAATTGCAGTGATTGCAAGATGGTGCAAAGATATAATGTCTCTAAACCAACACAATCTGGTTTGATACATGATTCTTTTATTTTACACTTTTAAAATGCATCTCACAGCCAAAACTATTCTTTACTCCTCTCCTTGGGGAAATATGCAGAGACATGCAGTTCCACACAGGCCTGCCCCACTGGAAGGTTTTTATTTCAATGCTATCAACTTCTATTCTCTCCAATCATTTTTCTTTTATTCTCAGTATCCATTGTTTCCAGTAATTCACTTGAGCGATCTGAGCACTGCTGAGAACAACTGTGAGAAATATTTCTGCCTGCTGATTTTGTTGAGAATGGCTTTTTGTGAAAGAAGTTATTTCTGACTCTGTAGACAATTAATAAATAAATGGATTGAAATTAAATTATCATTATCTCACATAATCACAGGGATAAGAAAATACAATTTTAATTTTTGCTGTACAGAAAAGCCCTTAAATCATATCTGGTAACCTTGATCAGCACTATGAGTGATAACAGTGTTTACTATTTTTTAATGCAGGGAGGGAGCAGAGAAAACATCAGGGGAAGCTTTCATCTCCCTGTGCTCAGAGCCTGACTTCTTTTTGGACAGCTATCCTGTAATGACCTCCTTTTACCTTTCTTTGTCGGAGGCTGTTCTACTCTATCAGGTTTTGCACACAATTACCAATATATAAGGTATTGCTTCAATACGATGTGTAAGTTCATAGAAAAAAAAAGTTGAAAGTTTAATTTTCTTGTCTAAGCACTTGTACTTCACATATATCAAGGACACCTCCCAGATTGTTAATGCCCCCATCATGACCATTCACATCGTTATCTTCATTATTATTATGATCTATTAAAGTTGTGATTGTATGATTTCATGGTGAGAGATTTACTTAATTCAGTCATATTAATAAATTGAATCTACTTTTTAAAATTAATGGTGACCAGATCAGTCAGGTATCCATAAATTGATTAATGTGTTGTCATTCTCATGCTGGTTATGATGATATGCTGTTGCTTTCAGCTGACCAACTCTCCAAGTTGGTCAAGGAAACCATTAATCTAACATTTTTTACATCAGTGTTTTAGTTAGGTCTGCTTTAACAAAGTATCAGACTGGGTGGCTTATAGACAACAGAGATTTATTTCTTATAGTTCTTGAGGCTGGAAGTCTGGGATCGGGGTGACAATGTGGTTGGGTTCTAGTGAGGCCCTCTCCTTGTTGTAGACTGATATCTTCTCATTGTATCCTGACATGGTGGAAAGAGGACAGTAAGTGCTCTCTGGGACCCCATTCAAAGTTAAAGTCATAAAGTACCCACTCTCTTGACCTAATTACCTTCCAAAGGCTCCATCTCCTAATATTGTCGCATCGGGGGTTAGGATTTTAACGTAAGAGTTTTGACATTCATAGAATAAATAGGCCTCTGGACTATTTATGAGAAGGATCTTCTACATTGCCCAGGCTATCGTTTAACAGCTTTTGGTGAGAATGGCTTCCTGTCATGGAGGTTGACAGTATGCCACCAGGTCTAGAATTATTTTGCCTGTTCATCTATTAGGGGGGGAATCAGCTCTTTGAGCATAAATGTTTCACTTTACCAAGGCCTGTATTTCAATAAAGCAAAAATAAATTATTGTCATGTGAGTTCTTCCAAACAACCATCGATTTGTTTGATTTAGTTAGAAGAAACAGAGACAGAGTACATGAGTAGGTCAGTGTGGTTAAAATTATTTAGTAAACACATTAGATATGTGTATTAGCACTTCATCTGTGACACGTATTAAGGTGTTTCTGTGTATTAATTAATTTAATCTTTTAACAAAATTTATTATTTGCCCTATTTCATAGAAGATGATACTAAAACAGACAGCATTTAAGTAAACTGCCCAAGGCACAGTTAAAAAGCAGTAAAACCAAAATTTGAACCCAGATTATCTTGTTTATGTTCAGACACATTATATTACCTTTTCTTTCTAAAAATTTGCTCAAATGCAATGAGATTTTTGCTTAATTATAGGATGAAATTTATATTGTGTCTTACTTACCTCCAGTATTAGAAAAATATGTATTAATAGTTTACACGAGAAGACTGATGGAAGAGGAAATAATACATTACCAAACAGGAGAATTTACTGTCTTCCCTTTTACTTCTAGAGTTTCTGTAGAAGCAAATTTAAGAAAAAAGCAATTAAAACATTTCTTTTTGTTGTTCTGCAGAGGAAAAAAGAGATAGATATATAACAAGGATTGGGGACTCCAGGACAGGGAGCTTCAGGACAGGGGACTCCAGAGATAGATGAGGTACATGAGAGAAAGAACAGGGAAAGGACGACCTCTAAGTTATATTAATTTTTTAAAATCACAAATTTGATTCTATTTTTAACATTTTGTTAAGAATATATTAAAGATTTAACTAGTTTTTAATTCTGTTTAGAAATCAGACTGTGGGGACCAGCAGTTAGCGTAATGGCTATGTCGCTGGACTCCCACGTAGTCGACCGCGGTTCGAGTCCCGGACCTGGCGGCTTAAACTCACGCCGGGCGCGTGTGCGTGCATGCCCAAGATCCCGAGAGGAGAATGGAGGAGAAGGGATTGCGGCGTGGCCATCCCCCCTGGGGGGTGATTTCCTGCTTTCTGTCTCTCTGTCTCTCTCTGTCTGTCTGGCGAGCGCACGCGCCCTATAGCAAAAACCTCTCCAAAAAAAGAAAAAAAAAAAAAAGAAATCAGACTGTGGTGACTGAGAAACCAAACTGAGACACTATTCAGTTTTAGGTTGTAACTATTATATATGGTAATATTCTTAATTTGATTATCACATGGCCTGCATACTTGGCAAAACCATGTTGCATGCCATAAGGTTGTACAAATAAATATGAATAAGAAAATATATAGTAAGAAAGCCTAAAGTTATTAAAAAAGGCCTAAATATATAATATATGTATATATATATATATATATATATATATATATATATATATATATATTCTGGAGAGGTTTTTGCTGTAGAGAGCATGTGCTCACTATAAAGATAGAGAGACAGAGAGAGAAAGCGAGAAATCACCCCCCAGGGGGGATGGCCAAGCCACAATAACTTCTCTTCCATTCTCCTCTTGGGATCTTGGGCATGCATGCACATGCACCTGGTGTGAGTTTAAGCCACTGGGTCTGGGACTTGAACTATGGTCAGTTACATGGGAGTCCAGCGACATAGCCATTATGCCATCTGCTGGTCCCAATCATGTTTTATAATATTACTATTACTGCTACTACTCTGCTAATAATAATAATCACAATGACTTTCTTTGACCTAAAATTTGGTTTAGCCCATATTTTAATATTTAATTTATTTAGCCTTCACAGAAACTATATTGTTAGTACTATCACATTTTACCAATGTTCCTTTATTATATTTATCACTCTATCATTTATTGCTTTCATTTAGTTATTTTAAATTTATTATTTTGGGGAAAATTATATTCATATATAATTATTGGCTACACAGTGATGTTATATATTGGCTGTAGAATGACTGAATAAAACTAATTAACATATCTACTTCCTTAAACACATATTATTTATTTCTCCTTTTTAATTGGAACTAGGTACTATTTGATGAATATCTCTACATTTTCCACACTCTGTAACCCCTCACAACTACCATTATTCTCTGCTTCTATTGTGCACAGGCACACACGCTTGGCATGGTTTTTAAGCCTCTGGGTCCAGGACTTGAACCAGAGTTGGCCAAGTGGAAGCCTAGCACTTCAACCGCTGTGTCACAGGCTTGCTCCACTGAAGATAATTTCAAATGTTCTTTGTCACTGAATCTTTCTTCTGTCTAATCAAGCCTTCTGCTGAAGCTTTCTATTGGTTTTCAATTCATTCACTGTGCTTTCATTTCTAGGATTTCTATCTAATTAAAAAAAAAGTTCCTTTTTTGGGTCAAATTTCTTTTTGTTTGTATTGATTTCCAAATTTTATATTTTTCCAGATTTATTATTATTATTATTATTATTATTATTATTATTATTTTAGAGGGATTTTTGCTATAGGGTCTGTGCACTCACTAGAAAGATGGAGAGAGACAGAGACAGAAAGCGAGAAATCATCCCTTAGGGGAATGGCCATGCCACAATCCCTCCTCTTCCACTTTCCTCTCAGGATTTTGGGCACACACGCCTAGTGTGAGTTTCAAGCTGTTGGGTCTAGGACTCAAACTGCAGTCAGCCATGTGGGAGTCCAGTGTTGTACCCAGTATGCCATCTGTTGGTCCATATATATATATATATATTTTTTTTTTTTTTTTTTTTTTTGGAGAGGTTTTCGCTATAGGGTGCGTGCGCTCGCCAGACAGAGAGAGACATAGAGAAAGAAAGCGAGAAATCACCCCACAGGAAGGATGGTCATGCCACAATCTCTTCTCCTCCATTCTCCTCTCGGGATCTTGGGCACGTATACACACGCGCCTGGTGTGAGTTTTAAGCCACCAGGTCCAGGACGCAAACCGTGGTCGACTATGTGGGAGTCCAGTGACATAGCCATTACGCTAACTGCTGGTTCCCCATGTTGGTCCAGATATTTTTTTAATCTATATATTTTTATATGTCATTGAATGTCTTTTGGAGGACTATTTTTAATTGTTACAGGATCATCAGAAAAGTCATGATATATTTTTCTATGTAGGTTTGTTTCTCTGTCAGTGGAGCCTTGGGGTAGGTTTTGTGATTGAGCCAAGGTGCTGTTGAATGCCCAGGTTGTGCAAATATAGCCCCTACACTTTGTTGAAATGCTCTGAGGTGGGCATCTTCCTCCTTGGGGTGAGGGAAGTTAAGGCCATGTGGGTGTAATAACAAGGAATTTTTATCCTTTCCAGTCAGGGTGGTATCAGTGGAAGGTTTGTGGGGAACTGGACATTCTCAAATTCAGCTGGCAGAAATGAAGTGTATGCCCTGAGTGTCAACAGAGGCCAAACAAGAAACCTGAACTTCTACACCACTGGGCAGTAATAAAGCAATGAACCAACCTACCCAACAATGATTTCTATTAACTTATATCTTTAACTCTTTTTGCTTTTTAAAAATTTTTTAAATGAAAATTTATTTTGGGAGACCAGCAGTTAGCATGATGGCTATGTTGCTAAACTCCCATATAGCTGACTGTGGTTCGAGCCCCAGACCTGGTGGCTTAAACTCATGCCAGGTGCATGTGCATGTGTGCCCAGAATCCTGAGAGGAGAATGGAGGAGAAGGGATTGCAGTGTGGCCATCCCCCTGGGGCATGATTTCTCGCTTTCTGTCTCTCTCACTCTGTCTTTTTGGCGAGCACATGTACCCTATAGCAAAAACCTCTCAAAAAATTTATTTTTTAACCTGTAAAGTGAATTTACCCAACATGAATACATCTCACACCAGTCCAGTTCAAGATACCATACATGTTATCATCAACAGATAGTCTTCCATTTCTGTATCCCATAAAAGTCTTGCCTCTCTATTTTTCTTCTTGATTCCCTTTCTCTCTCTCTCTCTCTTCTCCTACCCTCTTCCCACACTGTCTCCAGTATCTGTAACCATTTTCCATGCTTCTATATACACTAATCTTTCAGTTTTCACCATAAAGTGTGGACGGTCAGTATATATTAAGTGGAGACATACAATCTCTCTCTTTCATAGCCTGATTTGCTTAACTCAGCACTAAACCTTCCATATTCATCCACTTTCTATCAAATGCCAGAGTATTTTTTTATGGTTGAGTAATATTCCATAGAGTATATGTGCCATGCTTTTTCAATTCATTCATCTGTTCATGAGCATTTGGATTGGTTCCATGTCTTAGCAATTGTGAATAATGCTGCAATAAACATAGATGTGCAAGCACTTCTAATACTAACCATTTTTCTATCCTTAGAGTAGATACTTAGAAGTGGAATTCTGGATCATATGGTAGTTCTATTTGTAGGTCTTTGAAGAACCTCCATATTGTTCTCCACAGTGGCTGGACCAATTTACATTACCATGAACAGTGTAGGGGAGTTTCCTTTTCACCAGAGCCTCGCTAGCACTTACCATTTTTTTTAATCTTAGCCATTCTGACTGGGGTCAGGTGACATCTAATTGTGGCTTTGATTTGCATCTGCCTTCTGATGAGGGATTTTGAACATATTTTCACATGATGTTTGGCCGTTCATAGGTCTTCTTTAGAGAGTTGTTTATTCAGCTCAGTTTTTCATCTTTTAATTGGGTTAATCATTTTTTATTTGGGTAAGCTGCTTGAGTTCCCTTTGTGTTCTGGTTATCAGTCTCTTATCTAAGGCACAGTTTACAAAAATATTCTCCCATTCCAAGGGTTGTCAATTCATACTAATTACTATGTCTTCTGCTGTGCAGAAACTTCTTAATGTGATGTAATCACACTTGTCTATTTTTAGGATTATTACTATAGTTTGGGGGTCTTATTTATGAAGTCTTTGCCTCTTCCTATGTCTATCAGAGTTTATCCAGTCTTTTTCCAGCAGTAATTTTATAGTTTGAGGTCTTAGGTTTAGATCTTTGATCCACTTTGAGTTAATCTTTGTTAATGGTAAGAGATAGGGGTCCAGTTTCATCTTTCTACAGGTGGATCCTGAAGTTGCAATAAGTGATATGCAATGAACCTTAAGCAGTGCTCTCTAAATTAAGGCATGCCCACCCTGTGGGGATGGCAAAATAATTTATTAAGATGCATAATTAAACCATTAGAACTTATATCAGTATTTGGTTATCTCATCTTTTTATGTCTCTATTGTTTAGTCAGACTGTGGCATGGTCGTTGAGTCAGCTGGATCCCATATGACCAACTCTTGGTTAGAGTCTTGGACCCAACATCTTGAGAAACAGTCCAGGCACTTGTATGTGTTTCCAAAAACCCCAACAGAAGGGAGAAATGGAGGAGAAGAGACTGTGGCATGCACATCTCTCATGAAGGGTGCTTTCTCATTTTCTCACTGTCCTTCTCTCTCTCTCTCTCTGGTGAGTGCACTTGTCCTCTAGCAACTTTTTTAATTTTATTTTTAAAAGTACATTTATGTATATATAATTGTGTGTGTGTGTGTGTGTGTGTCTGTATCTGTATATGTATATATCTATATATCAGGATATAAAAATGCATGTATTAAAAATGTATGGTCAATTATTTTTTTCTGATTAGATGCATCATGTTAATGTTTGTAGACAACTGTTTTAAACCATTAACGTCTAAAATCCTTTCTGACCTGAGTTGAGCCATGTAAAAATGCACTTTCATCTTGGGATTGGAATGAGTACTCAGGAGAGTAAAAAGGACTTGTCCAAAAGGAGATTTGGAAGGTGCAGGTGAAATGTGGTTTTTGCCTATGATTAATATGATTGGGCACAGGGACCTAACTTGGTTATCAGCCTCTACTAACTAATTGCATAGTTAAAATAAAGACCTGAAAAGTAATTATTTTAAGCCCTCAGGCATAAGGAGAAGAATAATCAAGCCATTTTGCAAGGGATGCATCCAAAGTACCATAAATGGCCAATTCCAGATCAAATCGGGTGGGCTAAGGAGAAATGCATTAAGGGGGTCTGTTGTAGCATCCCAATCTGACATCTAGCAGGATGTGATACTGGTTGTAAAGGCAATTTTAAAACTCTGGAAGTTGAATGAATTAAATTGATATATGATGTCTTTAATCCTCAGGGAGTCATACTTAAATTACATTTAACTGGTGATACTAATACATCTAAAGAAAGAATGAGTCAGAAGGAGAAAAGTGGAAAGCCTAGGCAATTGAGATTCACAATGTGAAGAATTGCCTGATTTAGTGACTATTATTCCACTAAGGATGCCTAATATAAAAAAATAATAATAAATGTAATACTGCCATCACCATTTCAACTTCCTACCCTATCTCTTCCATTGAAACTTACCAAGTAATATTCTGTTGAAAATATTGGATTCCCACTAACTTTACTAGTGAGAGCTCAAAAGTAGTTGATCATTGTTTTTGTGCTAGGTAGTATTTTGGGTATTTTATGGATTAGCTCATTTAATTCTTATAATGACAGTCTGAAGTGGAAGCCACTATTAGCTCTATTGTACAAATAAAGGAATTTTTTTCAGTCCATCTATTCATGGACATTCCAGTTGGTTTCATTTCTTAGAAATTGTGAAAAAATGCAAAAGTGTGGCACGTATACATATAGAATACTACTCAGCCATAAAAAGCAAGACCTTGGCATTTGATAGAAAGGGAATGAATATAGAGCATTTACTGCTGCGTGAAGCAAGTCAAACTATGAAAGAGAAATTGTATGTCCCCAGTTAATATATACCAAAAGTCCACACTCTATGGTAGAAACGGAAAGATTCGAGGATATAGAAGCATGGAAAATGGTTGTGGATACTGGAGACAAAGTGGGAGGGGAATGGGAATTGGGGGAGGGTGATAGAAAGGGAATCAAGGTGGGACCAGCAGTTGCATGATGGCTATGTTGCTGGACTCCCATGCAGTCAACCATGGTTCGAGTCCCAGACCTGGTGGCTTAAACTCATGCCAGGCTCATGTGCATGTATGCCCAAAACCCTGAGAGGCATTGTGACATGGCCATATCCCTGGGAGTGATTTCTCGCTTTCCGTCTCTCTGTCTCTCTCTGTCTTTCTGCAGAGTGCACGTGCCCTATAGCAAAAACCTCTCCAAAATTAAAAAAAAAAAGGGGGGGAATCAAGGAGAAAACAAAGAGACAAGACATTTAAGAGATGGAAGATTGTTAATGATAATGTGTATGATAATACTTTTAACTGGACTGGTGTGTAATGTATCCATGCTGGGAGAATTCATTTTATAAGCTGTGGTGATGTACAGTGATTGAATATATAAAATAAATTTTTAAAAAAGGAAACAAACCTCGGATGCAATTTAATATATATTTTCAAGTAGCCAGCAGAGTAAATTTCAAATGTAACACATGCTGACAATAAATGTTGGATTTGGCTAAAAAAAAAAAAAAGAAATAGGTCACACAAAAGTGAAGACCAAATTGCATAAGGCCAAATTATTAATAAGTGGCAGAGCTTAGGTTCACACTAGAGGAGCCATAACTCCAGTAATGAATTCTTAACCATTTGAAATATGGCTTTCTTGAGTCTAGGACAAGAGAAGCCATGTAAGAGAGGAATGAGTCTGCTCTTCTAAATTAAAATAGTCAAGGAGGTATTACTGTCAGAAGTACTAAGTATGTACTAAGTAAGTAAGCAGGACTTTATCAAGAGAATCTGATATCTCTGTTACTATGTTACTAAGAACATTTGATGTTTGGACTTAAACTGAATGAACTATAAGAGAATTACCTTTACAAGCCTCTCCTGTGTGACATCATCACTAGACTTGTGCCACCAGTTTAGACTCTGATCTGGGCAACTTCATTAGAAACTCCTATGCAAATATATCCTATAAATGTGTTTTCTTTTTTATTTTTAAAAAATTACTAGAGGGTATATATGCTTACCAAAGAGGGATACAGAGAGAGCGATAGAGAAAGCACTTTACAGTAGAGTATAATCTCGCTGCAATTCCCCTTATCCATTTTCCACCCGGTTTGAATTTTGGATATGCATGCATACATGCCTGATGAGTTTTTCAAGCCACTAGAACCGGAGTTCAAACCACAGCTGGCCACGTGAGATCTGGCTCCCTTAATGATGAGGCTGACCTCAAATGTGTTTTCTTTAAGAGAATTTGGGATTTTTCAGCCTCAAATGTGCTATCTTTTTTATTTAAAGTCGTTTTGTTTCTTCATTCATTCTAACTTTTGTCCTACACAGTCTTATCTGCTGCATCAGAGACCGCAGAATTAGCTCTTAAAATAATAAAGCGGCTAATACAGTAATAATGTAATGAGCAATTGCAGCTTGTTTTTGTTTGTTTTTCCCATCTGTAGAACTCGAGTGTTTTTTTTTGTTTGTTTATAATGTTGATTCTAGGTAAACTTCTGATTATGCTAGGCCAGTTCTTTTCTCTGAGAAATTACTCCTGAGGGTTGGCTTATGTTGATTCCTACAGTCAGAAACAGCTGGGAAGCTATTTGCTTCATGACTTTTACAAAAATAGCCTTCACATTATTGTAGTAGTTCTGAAAGGAACACATTCTCTCTACTCCCTACTCTCTTAAAATCGTTCTCAGGTGATCCCAGTACCATGGGCCATGCAGTGTTTCCTGTAGCCCTTCAGTTTCATTTGGCTGGGATGATTATATGGGGCCTGCAGTCATCAACAGGCATTATCATTAAAACAACTAAATACAATTAAGCAGGACTAAATGGCACTATTCTTCCCACAGTCTGCCCTTGAGCTCTCCAAATTTCTCCCAGTTCACATACTTACTTACCTAGAAAGTTTTCTTACTGGACATAGCTCAGTTCAACCAGTTTTCTTGCTATTTTCTCTTATCTATCCTAAATAATTTACTTCTTGACTACCCTAATAATTGACCTTTGCCTTCATGTACTATGTTTTTAAACCAATCGGTTGAAGCAAGCTTCTCTCCCAGTTTTGATTACTTCCACTAATTGTTTTCTGGCCATCAAAATGACTGTTCTTGGCCTCTTGTTTTATCAAATAACTAATTTCCCATTGCCTCATGTACCCCATTTAGTAAACACAGAATTTTAACAAAGAAGAAAAGAGAAAAAGAAGGAAGTGAAAAAAGAAGAAAGGAGAGAAGGAAGAAAGGAAAGCAGGCAGGCATCAAGCAATTGATACCTTATGAATAATTCAGTGGCTTACAAATATTTCTTTCCTAATCTTCTGTACAGAATATAGCTAAAGAACATTTACTAATGCCTATCAAAGAGAATACAAATAATTATATAATACTTTGTTTAGTTTTTTTTTTGGAGAGGTTTTTTCACTATAGGGGGCATGCGCTCGCCCAAAAGACAGAGAGATAGAAAGCAAGAAATCACCCACCCGGGGGGATGGCCATGCCGCAATCCCTTCTCCTCCATTCTCCTCTTGGGATCTTGGGCACGCACGCACATGTGCCTGGCGTGAGTTTAAGCCGCCGGGTCTGGGACTTGAACCACGTTCGACTACATGGGAGTCCAGCGACTTAGCCATTATGCTAACTGCTGGTCCCTACTTTGTTTAGTTTTTAGAGTTTGTTTTTGTTAATGGTTATTTAAGACCTAATATGTTGATTAGAGGTTTTTGTATCTGGAAATGTTGACCTTATCTGCAGAAGCAGAAAGAGCCTGTGAGTTTACAAAGTCTGAAAACCAGAGTTAGAAATTGTTCCTTTTTTTTTTTTTTTTTTAAAGACTTTTTCCTTAGGACACATGTACTCACCAGAGAAAGAGAGAGAAAGAGACAGTAAGAAGGAAAGTGAGAAATCATCCCCCTGGTGGGGATGGCTATATCACAATCCCTTCTCCATTCTCCTCCCAGATTTTTGGGCATGCACGCACATGCACCCAGCGTTAGTTTTAAGCCATCAGGTCTGGGACTCAAACTGCAGTTGGCCATGTGGGCGTCCAGCGACTTAATAGCTATGCCATCTGCTGCTCTGAAATTGTTCCTTTTTAAAATACGTTTCTCATCATCAAAAGCTGCTACAATTTTAAAGTCTATATGTGGCAAGTGACAACAATTATGGTGAGAAAAGATGATTGTAAGTTATTTATGATGGCAAACTAATGGGAGACAAATATATAGGAACTGAGTGATTCAAAGGTTATGTTGGTGAAGGATTGCCAACTTTCAAACTTCAGTTCCAGGATTCACTGAAGTATAAAACAAATCTTCAAAGTAAATTCTCTTCCCTTGTATCCTATTATTGTATTGACTTTCCAGGGACTTTCAGAACAACCTCAGAGAAGCATTCTTATCCTAAATAAATAAATAAATAAAAACAAAAAAAAAACAAAACAAACAAACCAAAAAACCCAACTATTTCCCCTTTTTTCCTTTAAAAAAAGCTCAAATATTTATTAGAAATGTAGCTACTAAGAGCTAGTAGTACAAAATTTACAATTGTAAATTTTCTGATAAATTAATGTTGAGTCTATTTTTTATATCTATATCTATCTATCTTTCTATCTATTATCTATCTATCTATCTATCTATATGTTGTTTTTATAAGGGACAAATCCTTAACACAAATGATTCACTATCTAAAGCTGAGATGTCAGACATCTGTAGTAGGTTGATGAGGGAAAATTAGGAATATGAGAGATTTTAGGAATTTTAAATCAAAACCAACAAGTAACCTAGGTAATAAACATATCCATCACTTCTAAAATTTGCACCCCCCCCTTTTTTATTTCTTTCTTTCCAAGTGAAGTTTTTATATACCAATTATACCTCAATAAAACTGGGAAAAATAACCATATTTGACTATGTATATTTTGTAAACTTTGACAAACTAAAGCTTTTCTAGAAAGTGACAGTCTGCTATTTAATTCACATTTAGGTCTGTGAAAAAGTATGTTAGTAATTCCATATGAATCATTTTTCCTGTTATAGTTCCTTTCTATAATCACTGTGGGCTTGATCATGTGACTGAATTTGGCCAACAGGTCATCAACAACTATACATGTAGTAGAGGCTTGTGTTTACACGTAGTGGTTTTCTTCTTCAGCACAGGATATCCAAGGTAGCCTTCAGAGTTCAGGCAAAGAAAATCCAATGGTCTAATGGTGCCACCCAGCAGCAGACATAAAAGTGTGGCCATCTGGGCACAGCCAGGGTGACACACTCTGCTAAGACTTTTTGCTCATGCTAGAATCACATGGGATGCCTGGATTCAATTTCTGTCCAACCTAAAGTTCCGGCGTCGTGGCATGCGTATGTAATCTCAGCAATTCAGGAGGCTGAAGCAGTAGTATCATAAACTAGAGGATTATTTGGACGGCATAGTGAAGGCCCTGTCTAATAATGAGCTGAGTGTGGTGGTGCTGTTAGTCCCAACTGGGAGACAGAGGCAGGAAGATCATGACACACAAGACTGTCTAAAAAAAGGAGTGTGGGAGGACATATGGAAACAGTCAGCCACCAGCTGATTGGCCAACTGACTGCAACTGCATGAGTGAATGAAGGCAATATAACATGGAGGAAAGATAAACTACCCCAGTTAAGCTCTGTCTAAATTGCCAACCCAAACAATTATTAGGAGAAATTATCTTCTTTTAAGCACTAAGATTTGAAGTGGTTTGTTTCACAGCATTAGATAACAATGCAGTGTCTATTAGAAAGTATGTTTGCAATTTCCCCTGAAACTGGGTGAGTTTTTGTCATTATGCACAAATGATGTATAAATTATTCTCTCTGACACTCAATTGGCTAATCGTAAAATAGGAATAATATCAGTATCTTTTGTTTGACTTAAAAAAAAAAAAAAAAACTTACAGCAATTGAGTTTATTTATCTTTTTCTCCAGCTTCAGAAACAGAAATTTGTTGGGTTAAATGACTTACTCAAAATTACAAGAATAGTAGCTGGCAGGAGCTGAATTAGCTCCCTTTGTATAATAATAGCGAGTAAAATTTAAAATTCTATGGAATGGGGGAGAAGGATAGCTCACATTCCAAAATAAAAATAAAGACATAAAAATAACCAGTATTGAATCTGACCACAAGAAAACAAGGCTAATAACAAGAAAATAGTAAGTTTTATTAGAAGACATAAACAAAACTGGAATAAATGGCAGGGTATATCAAATTTCCTGAAAAGATGTGCTATTATTAAGATGTCTATTATGTCCAAATTCATAGATTTGATTTCAATTAACATTCTACTTTATTGTTGTTGTTATAACCTGAAAGGTAGCTCATTTAAAAAATAATAATGTATGAAAATAGCCAAGAACTAAGGCTAGAAAATAGAACAAGAACTTCGTAGAAAAGAATGAAGAAGTATTTTAAATTCTATGGTCTGACATCCTTACTCTTGGATAACATTCCTGACATCCTCACTCTTAGATAACATTCTTGTTTTTTATTTTATTCAGAAAACAAAAGTAATTAGAAGGAAATTTTCATATGTTCTTACCATTCCATGTGTCAAGCCAGCTAAACCTGATCTAGATTCTTTATGCCTGATAAGCAGTTCATGTTTTTACTTCATGCCAGCCGTTTACTTTATAGTGAATCTCATCCATTTTTGCCTAGTTAAAGACTTTAACATTCTCTTTTCTCTCTCATAGCATTATTTTCCATTCTACTAGATTTTCTATGAGCATAAAATCATGCTGTCATTTTTACTTAAAAAAGAAAAAATAACCTTCTTGACCCTTATTCTTCTCCAGTTTCTATCCCATTTCTTTCCCCGTTACAGCCAAACAGCTTTGAAGAATTTCTGAGTTCACCAATTCCACTTCTCATCCACTCTAGAAATTACTTGTCTTTGGCATCTACCATTCCACCAAAATGATTCTTGTCACACATGTAGACTTCTCTCTTGCACAAAACAATGATCGATTATTTTTTTTCTTTCTGTTTTAAATGTTCTTTTCTTCTTATCATTTTTTTTTAAACAGAAGGACAATCTTTATTGAGGAACTTTCAATGTTTTTACATATATACACAGTGTACTTTCAAGGAGTCTTGACCATTTTATTCAGTGTATCAATAATCTTTAACAGAGTCAATATGCCTTTTATGGGGGAATACTTTCTTTATTTGGATATTAGGAAATCATTTTACCTTTATCATCATCCAGTTCTATAGCTGTAAATGGTTTCTATACATGTGTGAATTGCAAAGTTATATTTCTACCCAATATTCAATACCTTGTTCAAATTTCAAGTTTATTCATTCATCTATTCAGTATACCCAGTTAGAGGTATGACATATATCTCAAACTTAATAAGCTCAAACCTAAACTGTTGAATTTTGACATGCAAAACATACTTCTGTCACAGTCCTTTCCATCTAAACAGATAAAACTGTATTATTTTGGTTGCTTAGATTCTACATTGTGATAGCATCCTGTTTTCCTTATCCCTTATATCAATGAAGTCTGTTCTATTTTGAAAATATTTATAGAAATATCTCCATCACTATCACTCTCATTCAGTTTATCATTTATCCTGGATTATCAAAGTAACCTCTTAACTAGTTTTTTTTTTTTAATGCATTCCATAGAAGTAAACTACACCATAACTAAATAAAAATATTCACACTAAAGAGGTTATTTAATAACAAATGTGGCTGATATCTATATCTATATCATCTATATCTATATCATCTATATATGTTTGTTTGTTTATAAGGAAAGTGGGTCACAGTGAAAAGAACACAAATTTTGTTGTCAGTAGGCATAGATTTAAATTCAGTTTCTTTTTAAAATTTATTACTATTATTATTATTCATACATTCAATCACTATACATCATTTAGATTGTAAAGAGACATTACCTAGCATGATACACACCTCAGTCCAACACAGTGGAGAATACTATATACACATCCTCATCAACAGATAATAAACCATATCTTTGTCCCACAGGTGTCTTCTCTTTCTATTTTTTTCTCCAAGTTTCCTTTCCTACACTCTTCCCCTCCCACACTCTTTTTTTACTTTGTCTCTAGGGTCCATAACAATATTTAATGCTTTTATGTCCTCCAGTCTTTCAGTTTCTACCATAGAGTGCAGTCGGTACATGTTAAGTGGAAACATACAATGTCTCACTCAGCCTGACTCACTTCACTCAGCAACAAATCTTCCATAATTATCCACTTTCTATCATATTCCAGGGTCTTGTTTTTTTATGGCTGAATAGTATTCCATGGAGTTTATATGCCATACTTTTTCAATCCATTCATCTGTTTGTGTACATTGGGGTTGGTTCCATGTCTTAGCAATCGTGAATAATGCTGCAATGAATATAGTTGTGAAAGCGCTTTTCTGACTGAGCATTCTCTTGTCCTTTGGGTAGATACCCAGGAGTGGAATTGCTGGATCATATGGTAGTTTTATTTGAAGGTCTTTGAGGAACCTCCATATTGTTCTCAGTGGCTGGACCAATTTTCATTCCCACCAACACTGTAGGAACATTCCCCTTTCACCACATCTCCTCCAGCACTTATCATTTTTTTTTTTTTTTAATCTTTGCCATTCTGACTGGGGTTAGGTGGTATTTCATTGTGGTTTTGAGCTGCATTTGCCTTATAAAGAGGGATTTGAGCATTTTTTTATATGCTTTTTGCCTGTTTGTATGTCTTCCTTAGAGAGTTGTTTATTCAGCTAATTTTTTCATTTTTTAATTGGGTTAATCATTTTCTTCTAGATAAGCTGGTTAAGTTCCCTGTGTATTCTGGTTATCAGTCCTTTATCTAAGGCACAGTTAAAAAAATTCTCTCCCATTCTGAGGGTTGTCAGTTCACACTAATTATAGTGTCCTTTGCTGTGAAAAACTTCTTAATCTGATGTAATCCCACCCGTCTATTTTGGGATTATTGCCTGTACTTTGGGGGTCTTGCTTAAGAAGTCCTTGCCAGGACCAGCAGTTAGCGTAATGGCTATGTCGCTGGACTCCCATGTGGTCGATGGTGGTTTGAGTCCCGAACCCGGTGGCTTAAACTCACGCCAGGTGCATGTGCGTGCGTGCCCAGGATCCCGAGAGGAGAATGGAGGAGAAGAGATTATGGCATGGCCATCTCCCCAGGGGTGATTTCTCACTTTCTATCTCTCTGTCTCTCTCTGTCTTTCTGGTGAGTGCACGCACCCTATAGCAAAAACCTCTAAAAAAAAAAAAAAAAGAGAAGTCCTTGCCCACCCCGGTGTCTTCCAGAGTATCCCCAGTATTTTCCACCTGGGGAACCACCAGTCTTAGGTTTAGATCTTTGATCCACTTAGAATTGAATTTTGTTAATGGTGACAGATAGGGGTTCAGATTCATTTTTCTGCAGGTGGATACCGTTTTTCCAGCACCATTTGCTAAATAGGTTTTCCTTTTCCCACTGGATTGACTGGTACCCTTTGTCAACGATGAGTTGGCTGTATGTTTTGAGGTTTACTTCTTGGGTCTCTACTCTGTTCCATTGGTCCTCCTGTCTATTTTTGTGTCAATATTATGCTGTTTTGATCATCACAGCTTTGTAATATATTTTGGAGTCAGGAAGTGAGATGCCACCTACTCCACTCTTGTGCAGGATAGCTTTAGCAATACTGGGTCTTTTATGGTTCCAGACAAATTCTATGGCTGTCTTTTCTAGATCTGTGAAGAATGCCTCTCATAGTTTTATAGGGATTGCATTAAATATGTAGTTTAATTTGGGTAGGATTGCCATTTTAATTATATTGATTCTGACAATCTAGGAACATGGGATGTCCTTCCACTTTTTCTTGTGTCCTTTTTTATTTGCTTTTTAAGGTTTTCATAGTTTTCCTCATGGAGGTCTTTGACTTCCTTGCTTAGTTTTATTCCTAAGTATCTTATACTTCTTGTGGCTATGGTAAGTGGGATTACTTTCTTCAGTTCTGTCTCTATCTGCTTGTTTTTCTTTTTTTTTTTTTTTTTTTGTATGTAGAAATGTTATAGATTTTTGTAAATTAATTTTATATCCTGCCACTTTACTGTATGCATTTATTACTTTGAGAAGTATTTCATGGATACTATTGGGTATGCAATCATGTCACCTGCAGATATAATTTCAGCTCTTCTTTCCCTATTGGAATGCCTTTTATTTCCTTCAATTGTCTGATTGCATTGGCTAGGACTTCCAGTACTATATTGAATAGGAGTGAATAAGTGGACAGCCTTGTCTTGTACCAGTTTTTAGTGGAAAAGATTTCAGCTTTTCCCCATTCAGTATAATGTTAGCTATAGATTTTTCATAGATGGCTTTTACTATGCTGAGAAATAATCCTTCTATGCCAATTTTACTGAGCGTCTTAATTATGTTGTGTTTTGTCAAAAGCTTTTTCCGTATTAACTGTAATGATCATGTGCTTTTTATCTTTCTTTCTGTTAATATGGTGTATTACATTTATGTTTTTGCTTTTGTTGAACCACCCTTGCATCCCTAGAATAAAGCCTACCTGGTTGTGATGAATAACCTTTTTTATATGCTGTTGAATACAGTGAGCAAGTATCTTGTTGAGAATTTTTGCATCTATATTCATCAGAGATATAGGTCTGTAGTTTTCCTTTTTTGTCATATCCTTATCCATTTTGGGAATTAGGATAATGGAGGCTTTATAGAAGGAATTTGGAAGGGTTCCTTCCTTTTGGATCTCTAGAAACAGTGGGAGTAGAATGGGGGTTACCTCTTTCGAAGTTTTGTAAAATTCAGCAGTGAAGCCATTGGGACCAGGACTTTTCTTTGTTGGGAGGTTATTTATTGCTGACTCAATCTCATTGCTTGTTACAGATTTATTCAGGCTTTCCTTGTCCTCCTGGATCAATCTTGGTAGATTATATATGTCCAGGAATTTGTCCATCTCATCCAGGTTTTCTTTGTTGACAGTTGCTCATAGTATCCTCTAACGATGTTTGTATTTCTGTTATGTCTGTTGTAATGTTGCCTGATTTTCTGTGAATTTGATTGATCTGGTTCCTTTCTTTCTTCTTCTTAATTAGCCTAGCTAATGGTGCGTCAATCTTGTTTATCTTTTCAGAACTCCAGCTTTTGCTTTCATTTATTTTCTGTATAGTTCACTTATTTTGTATTTCATTTATTTCTGCTTGAATCTTTATTATTTCTTTTCTCCTGGCATTTTTTGGATTTTTCTGTTGTTCTTTTTCCAATTCCCTGAGACATGGTGTTAGGTTGTCCTTTTGTCACTTTTCCATTTTTTCTTGTGCATACTAATTGCTATGAATTTCCCTCATATGACTGCTTTTGCAGTGTCCCATAAATTATGGAAACTTATGTACTCATTATCATTTGTTTCTATGAATCTTTTGATTTAAGTCTTAACCTCTTCAGTAGTCATGAAGTAATTCAGAAGTAGGTTATTTAGTTTCCGTGTATTTGTGTATTTTCAAGGGTTTTCTCTGAGCTTAATATAAAATTTAATTCCATCATGGTCAGAGAAGTTGCTGGATATAGTGTCTATGCCTTTGAATCTGTAAAGGCTGGTTTTGTGCCCTATCATGTGGTCAATCTTTGAGAAAGTACCATGCAGGGCTGAAAAAAAATGTATATTTTGTGTCTTTTGGGTGGAAACTTCTACAGAAGTCTATCAAGTTCTTCTAATTTATGGTATCATTTAGGTCCTGAATATCTTGGGTTTTTTTTGTCACAGACCTGTCTAAAGGAGATAATGGGGTGTTAAGATATCCAACAATTATTGTGTTACAGTCTATCTCTCCTTTTAGATCCAGCAGTCTTTCCATTACATATTTGGGGGCTCCTGAGTTTGTTGCATAGACATTTATAAGCATTATATATTCTTGGTGAAATAGCCCTTTCACTACTATATAATGCCCTTCTTTGTCTCTTCTTATGGTTTTTGTCTTAAAGCCTATTTTGTCCAAAATCAGTATAGCAACTCTTCATTCTTGGTTTTCATTTGCATGAAATACCTTTTTCCATTCTTTCACTTTTAGTCCGTGTATGTCTTTATGTATGAGATGGGTTTATTGTAGGCAGCATATGAAAGGTTTCTGATTTTTATTCTAGTCAACCAGTCTGTGTCTCTTGATCAGAGAATTTAATCTATTAACATTCAGTGTTATTATTGATATTTACAGACTTGTCTCCACCATTATGTTGGCTATATTCTTGGTTGATTTTTGTTTTCTTATTGCTGTGTCTCTCATTAGTTTTCTTGGTATAGTACTCCTTTCAGAATTTCTTGAAGAGCTGATCTGGAGTTGGCAAATTATATCAGGTTTTGTTTATCCGAGAAGGTTTATATTTTCTTTTCCCATATGAAGGATAATATTTCCAGGTATAGTATTTTTGGTTGAAATTGTTTTTCATTTAGCACTTTGAGTGTATTTCCCCATTCTTTCCTTGCTTGCATTGTATTCAATGGGAGGTTGGTGTTAGCCTGATGGAATAGCCCTTTGTAAGTGATTTGACATTTCTCTTTTGCCAGTCTTAATATCTTGTCTTTGTCTTTCATTTTGGTCAATCTAGCTATGATGTGCTCTCGAGAGGATCTACTTGGATTGATTCTACTTGGAGTTCTTTGTATTTCTTGGGTCTGGATGTTTGAGAGCCTCTTTATACTTGGAAAGTTTTCTTCCAGGATTTTGTGGAATAGATTATCAATGCCCTTATTAGTTTCTTCACCTTCTGGGATACCAATTATTCGGATCTTTGGGCATTCATGATATCTAGTATTTCTCGTATATTATCCTCAATTTTCTTGGCTGTTTTCTGAGTATTCCTGATTATGTTTTCTAGGTTAGTTGTTTTGTCTTCTACTTCCAAAACTCCATCTTATGTATAGTCTAACCTGCTTTTGATACTTTTGAGGGAGGTTTTAATTTCCTGTATTATAGCCTTCATATCTAACAGTTCCATTTGATTCTTTTTTATGGTGTCTAATTCTTCTTTCATATTGTGGAAGGACTTCCTCATTTCTCAGAGTTCAACATCTCTTTTCTCTTGCATCTCATAGAGTTTTGTTACTATGACAGAAAGCATCCAGGCACCTCTACCATTGCCTGTTTGGGCCTCTGGGTTCAGCGTCATAGCTGTGAAGCCCCTGGCAGCCAGGGCCTTCCCCTCCTGACCCCATTGCTAGCCAGGTAGGAAAGTGTCTCCCGCTTGTTCTTCTCTGTCCCTTCTAACTTTTTTTCTCTTTAAAAACAACAAAAAACCAAAAAACAAAAACAGCTTTCTGCCCTGTTTGTGCCTTTCTCTTGTTAATTTGTCTCTTCTTCCCTCACCTAGGACAGAAAGCATCCAGGTACCTCCGCCTTTGCCTGTGTTGGGCCTTTGCAAGGCATGCTTGTGCACCATGTGCTTTTTTAACCCAATTTCATTTTCTGTAACACGATTTATATTTTTCCATCTCTTTTACTTGTAGTACTTTCTTTCTTTTTTCTTTGCTTTTTCTTTCTATTTCTATTTCTTACTTTCTTTTTCCTTACTTCCTGTTTTACTGCTCAGCCCTTACCCATAGCCTAGAGACGACTAGGTGCATAGTAACTAAACATCTGAACATTGTGAATTTTGGAGAATTCTTTGTACCTCACTGTAGTGGTTGCAAAAATAGTGAAATTCCCCTTTATAAATCTGACTGCAAATCTCCTGTGATCCCTGCATTGGAGGACACAGTAAAAGGGAGAAAATAGTACCAAATTATTTCACAGTGGGGGAAACACATGAGCTCACAGTCACAGAATCCTTCTCCAACAAATTGGCCAGAAGTGAATATATTACCAAATGACTGAAAAATTGGAGAAGAGCCTCAAGGGTGAGAGAATCAAGTAATACATCTCCAGGAAGGCAACACTGTTACTTGTTTCCAAGTAGGGAAAAATTAGAGGATATTACTGAAATGTCAAATTCAGTTTCTAGGGACCAGCAGATGGCATAATGGTTACGTTGCTGGACAATGGTTCAAGTACCAGACCTGGCAGCGTAAAACTCACACCAGGTGCATGTGTGTGGGTACCCAAAATTCCAAGAGGAGAATGGAGGAGAAGGGATTGTGGCATGACTATCTCCCCTGGGGGATGATGTCTTACTTTCTGTCTGTCTCTGTCTGTCTGGCTAGCACATGCTCCCTCTTGCAAAAATCTCTGTAAAAAAAAAAAAAAAAAAAAAAAAAAAAGAAACAAAAAACAAAACCAAAAAAAACACAAACAAAAACAAATTTAGATTCTACTATTTACTTTTATATGTCTGTAGGTAAATCACAAAAATTCCAGTCACTGCCTTTTTTTAATGAAATATGGATGTCATTTGCTGTCTCTACCCTACAGATATTTTGGACAATTAAATAAATGCAAAAGTACATAAGTGTATGTGAAATTTGTGAAATGCTGTCCAAATTAAAAGTGATAATAATTATAATAACAAATTATTGATGATATAATTATTATGACAACTGGATAAAAGGATGCCTACTTTAACATATTTTTTAGTGTCATAAAACATGAATAATAATTTCAAACTAGTGGAAACCATAATATAATAACCACTTCATAGAACTTACTGTGTGAAATTAATGAGGGAGGGGAGAAAGAGTGTAGGACAGTCACTTAGGAAGGTTTGTGAAGATTTATTGAATCCAGGGAGCAATCTCCAGTCTAGTAAATTGGCATTTGAGGGTTGTCACAAATAATAATGTAGTACATCTTACACTACAATGCACAGGTGTCCAAAGGCTATTAAAATCCTAGCACTGAAATCATATAAAAGTAATAGCATGGCCACTATGGGAAGGGTACTCAGAAAAGAACTTATTAAAAAATCTATTTAGTACAATCACTACCTTTAGTCCCATAAAACCACAGCAACTCAAGAAATTAAATTCTCTCTTCCCAAATCAGCCACTGTTTCTTTAAGTAATAATTGTAGGATAAAATAATTGTATATCAGAAGGTTGTCTGAAATTTTTGGTTTATTAGATTAAACCTATGTATGAGGGATTGTTGAAACCTCCTCTCTGAGGAGCTAGAAGATACTGGACTTCTGTTTTAGGCTATTTTTAGAATGAGTTAGATGAACTCTTTCCAGTAAGAATTTTAGTATGCATATTGTTTTAGAATTCTTGGTTTAGAATATGCTTTTTAAAAAATTAATTAATTATTTTCATTTCATTTTCTTTTATACATTCAATCACATTATTATTTGTCTTACAAAGTGGATATTTCAACAGGTGAACATTTCTCCCTAATACAGTTGATAAAACTACAAAATATCTTCAACAGATAATACCACACCTCTTATACTTTAGGTCTGTAACACAGGCATGAGATGTTTGATACTTATCTTTTGTAGAATATGTCCTTGCATCAGCTACAGAATTATATTTCTGTATTTAATTGAAGTAGGCCAGCTTGATGTTTAGCATGTCTGCAGCCATTTTGAAATTAAGAAAGCCTCTAATGTGAACAACCTGACCAAGTGCTGAGTCATGGAGAGGTCTGTTCGAGAAATGGTCAGATGAGAAATCAGGAGTGGGATTTAAAGAAAGCTAGGAATAAGGATAATTGCTCAAAGGAAAGCTATTACTTTGATAGTGGTGAGGAATGATTTGCACATGCTTGTATCGTATATCTACAAATACTGAGCACATACTGAGCTTTTTTGAGATAGTTTGGTGGTGCTGGCTATTTCCCTGCAGGCTGGTTGTAGGAATAAACCTTCTCTAGCCTCTGCCTCTCCTTTCATTAATTTCAGTTAGAAGCAGATGGACTCAGTTTGCTTATAACAGACTGGCATTGTGAGAAGGATCAATCAGCAGGCGTTACAACTGGAATCTTCTTGTGGCTGCCTGAACCAAGTAAGTTCTTGGGACTTTTCAGGTACTTGATGCTGAGATCTGCTACTGGCTTTTGCTAGAGTAAGAACTGAGGTTGGGAGCAGACATGTTTGCTTTTAGGTAAATTAATCTGGATCATAAGCTGTAAAGTAAAAAGTCTTTTTTTATTCAAGTTCTGTTTGAGAGAAGGAACCATTTGGGTGCTGTGGGAAGTGAAACTAGACTCACTTCAATTTGAAGTGCACTTTTGTAATCTGGGCCTTTTGTAGTTGGTAACTTTAACGTTAAAACTTGCGATTTGTGTCTTGTGCAAGTGTTTGTGTGAGTGTTATGTGTGGGAAACACAAGTTCAGTACCTTCAGATGAAGTAGACTACCTTTTTCTGATATCTTGGTTTATACAGATGCCTAAGGCATATGATATTAGAAGTGAATTAGATTATTGTAAATTGGATGTTTAAAAATGGACTTTTCAGATAATCTGATAGCTTAAAGTTATGATAAATAATATATATTTATAAATAAGTCATTTTAGGTAAGTTAAATAGTCTGATTTAATATGAAGTTAACTTACTTTTGACTTTTGACAGAAATGAGATACTGTCAGTTATTAAGATTGCTTTGTTTGGGAACCAGCAGTTAGCGTAATGGCTATGTCGCTGGACTCCCACGTAGTCGACCGCGGTTCGCGTCCCGGACCCGGTGGCTTAAAACTCACGCCGGGCGCGTGTGCATGCGTGCCCAAGATTCTGAAAGGAGAATGGAGGAGAAGGGATTGTGGCGTGACCATCCCCCCTGGGGGGTGATTTCTCACTTTCTGTCTCTATGTCTCTGTCTGGCGAGTGTACGCGCCCTTTAGCAAAAAACCTCTCCAAAAAAAAAAAAAAAAGATTGTTTTAGGTTGTTGGAAAAGTCATGATGCATTTTTGCGTAGCTAAACAGAAAAAATATTTCATAACTTTCCTGACAACCCAATACATTGAAAAATATGTTGATAAAGCAAATGGTTTTAAAGATTATAAGATGCATATTTATAAGCTCTTGCTATGTGACAAAGGAAAATTGCTTGCCTCCTGAGAATTAGGGTTACTAAGAGTTAAAAAATTCTGGTTATTGGGGGACCAGCAGTTAGGGTAATGGCTATGTCGCTGGACTCCCACGTAGTCAACTGTGGTTCGCGTCCCGGACCCGGTGGCTTAAAACTCACGTTGGGCACGTGTGTGTGCGTGCCCAAGATCCCGAGAGGAGAATGGAGGAGAAGGGATTGCGGCGTGGCCATCCCTCAAGGTTACTTAAGGTAAGTTCCATAAGTAAATTTATAAAGGAAAGAGAAATAAAGCAGAAAAGAAACAGTAAGTAGAATAGACATGTGGAAAGTTATAGGTATATGATGTATTTTTGATAAGAAAGGTTAAAAAAGGAAAGAAAATTTCCGAATGTGGAAATTTTGTGTGATAAAAATTTTGTGCTAATGTAAGGTGGTTGGACCATATCAAAATGGAAATTAGAAGAAAATAGTCACATGTGGAAAGTGAAAAGAATATTGTTGAAGGCTTGAGATATATCTGAAAGGGTTTTAGAAAGATGTGCAAAGATTGACAAGGATAATTTTATAAAGGATAGTTTATTTATGACAAATTGGCTAAAATTTGAAGAAAATTCTTAAAATTTTCTAAAAGTTAAACTATTGTCCTCTTTAAGAGAACATGGTTTTTCTTAAAGTATTGATCTATTCTGAGAAAAAAGCAATTTTATGGCAAAAGTTTTTCCTTTGTATTTTGGTAGCTTGCCTAAGAAACAGACTTGTGGGCTTCCTATTTATGTTTATTGTGTTTTTTGATTACTTGGGAAAATCAAGCATTCAAAGTTAAACTATGAACTATTAAGTTATTAATTGTGGTTATTTTAAGTTTTGGTTATTTCGTTTCAAAATTGATTCCCATAGAAGACTCTACAAAGTACTCTGGAATAATTTAGTTTCTGACAAGTTTAAGATCAATGGACTTCAGGTAGACTTGGCATGAAAAACACTCCTTCCCAACCTCCTTTGCTGTTCACATATGGTCGAAAGGATTTTGGTACTCTTTCCTGGTCAACGATCATTTCATTTCAGTGTGGGATGACCAGACCAACAATTAGAACAGGTCTATCCTGGCACTGAAGGGATGACTGAAGCAGGCCCACAAGACAGATGATCAGTGGTGCTTATATAGAGACATCTTGGTCAAGAGGGAAAATGTGAAAGTTTTCAGAATTAAAATAGTTATTTGTGACAACCCTGACTAAACTGAGCTTGGAAGGCTGTGGAGGAGGTGATTTTTCATGTTAGCATTCCTGATACCAAGAGCTATTGGAGAACTCTGCCAGTGAAATGTCTGTAAGCATGTTTGGAAATTATACTTTTCTGAGCTGTGCACTGGTGTATTCTCCCTCAGTTTCCTGAGAATTGCTGAATGTTAAGAATTCCTAGGTACAATTGATAGTGGGGCATCATGCTATCAATTCATCACACCAGAGTGAAACTACACCCACTAGAGATGGAGGCCAATGAACATGAAGAGACCCGGGAAGCTGAGCCTCTTGACAATTATTCTGCTTTGTATCCTGGGCTAGCTTGGGAAAATAATGCTTTAGTTAAGATTTCTCACTCTGTAACTTCTTCCACAATTCTGCTGAGACTGAGCACTGGACTAGTACTATAGAACTTTTCACTAGAACTCAGAGGGATTTATGGGTGGTGGTGGGGTACATATTTCTTCAGCTATGTTCTAGTGCTTGGTGAGGAGTTGCAGCTTATCAACGTACATTATACAGTTTACCTAAGACTGTTCCTCATGGCTAATGAAACTGCCAACTCTCTAAGTATTTTGCAGTTGTCTTTAGATTTTCTAGAAAAAGTAGGATTAGAAAATAGTATGATATTAGATTATATTGTAGCCGAATGAGGTGATTGTTTGTATGACAATTAATACTTCACGTTCCTATGAAAATCCTCTCAAGTAGAGACAAGTGTTGAGATAATTGGACAACAGGCAACCTGACTTCAATCCACTCTAGATCAACATTCCCCATTATGAAAGGAGGCTGCTCATTGGTTTCTAACATATTTTCCCAACTCCCAAATGGACTAAGAAATAAACATATAAGAGTAAGAAAGTTTTTAATTACTATCCAGTTGATATTACTGTTTGGATATTTGGTATTCAATGGATGCTTGGACTGTGTTCTGAATATACCAAAGCTTATAACCTGATCATTCCGTAGGCCAGAAGAGATTGGAGGGAGGCTTTCAGCTTTTTCATATAAAAATATAACTATGATAGAAATCAAGGGTGCATTTAACAGTGGGGATTGAGGTAGGCCAACTTGAGGTTTGGCAGGACTACAACCATTTTGAAATAAAAGTTTCTAATGAGAACAACCTGACCAAATCACAGAATCATGTGGAGATCTGTTTGAAAAATGGTCAGATGAGAAACCAGAAATGGGTATTTAAAGAGAAGCAAATCAGAATAATTGCTCAAAGGAAAGCAATTGACTTTGATTGTAGCGAGGAATGATTTGTGTGTGCTTGTATCTTGTATCTATAAATACTGAGCACATGCTGAGCTTTTGGAGACAGTTTGATGGCACTTGCTACCTATCTTCCAATAGTGGCTTACAAAATAAGCTCCCTATTCTCCAACCTCTGCCTTTGGTTTTATTGATTGCAACAAGAAGCAGCCACACTTTGTTTTTCAGTAACAGTTACAGTTCTACTATATGGTCTTTCTTAAATTCAAAATGGTTAAGTCCTGCTAAACTTCAAACTGGCTTGTTTCACTACTAACTGATTAATCACACAGTTGAAACTGCCCATAGACATGAGTTAGTTCTGAATACAAAGGAAATGATTACATTGTGATGTGCTTCTATATTTCATTGAATTACTTTCATCATGATATTTTATACCTTATGCGAAAGATATATTTAGGATTCTTCAGATATCAGGATAGAAAGTTTCTTTTGTGAGCAAAAATTGAGGAACTTGAAGTACATTGAAGATGAAAAAAAGGGCATCATCATGCCTAAAATGCATTTTAGTATTCATACAGATTTCAGTATCTGCTGGGAGTTATGCTGAATATTGGAGCCACAAGGGTGAGCAAGGAAGGTATGGCTTCTGATATGTTATATGTTTGTGAAATGTTCAGAAATGTGGAAATATGGCATCTTTATGATATTTCAAGAGTAATTTCTTTCCCTACTTTTTGAACCTCTTAATGCATACTTTCACGGAGATGCATAATTTGAATTCTGTTTCAAGTGGACACTCTAATGCGAGGATTTAGTCTAGAGAGAGTTTTCAGATGGTCAGTTTTTAAACTCATTGTGATCTGATGGTTCCAGCCCCTTTAGACATTACCACAGATCCCTGGTAATTATTTTTGTAATTAATTTTTTTCATCTTTATTGAGACTTAAATAAAATATATATTTAAGGTATACAACATAATGTTTTGATACACATATAAATTCTGAAATGACTACATGGTAACTAGAGTTAAACACTGTATTGTATACTTGAATTTGCTGGGAGTAGATCCTGAGTGTCCTCACCTTAATTATTTTTGAGCTGAGCCAGTGTGCTTTCCTCTGAGCACCTGTGAGGTCTGAGGTCCTCTTGCTACCCCCTTGCTTCCCTGTGCTTTCTCCTGCAGAGCTCTGGATAACACACAGATCTCTTAGTCTTCGTGTTTTGTCCAAACCTGCTTACGTTTGGGATTGTGGGGTTGCTGATTCATTTTCACCTCTTTTTCTTGCTGATACTGTCTGTGAATTTTGTTTTTTCAACTCTAGTTGCTCTCTCTCTCTCTTTATGGAGGATTTCGAGAGATTCAAAAAATGCCACCATTGCCATCTTCCCAGAGTTCAAAACATATATTTTTGAACTTGTCTGGACAAGTAGTGAATCTCTGGGGATGGACTAAAGCTAAGATTTATACACATGCCAGAAGTTATAACTAACAGCACAGCTGGACTGCACACAGGACTGGAAACTGAATCCAGCAGTTGTTTATCAATATCAGAATGTTTTTATTCTTGGAAAGCTCTCTTTCAGTCTGTTAAATTTACATGTGCTAACACTCCATGAATATGTATATATACATATAGACTGTAGACAAAAAAAAACCTACATAATATTTTGGAACTGAGAACTAAACAAATGCTACATTACCACCTGTGTCTAATTAAATATTTGTGGTAATTTAATGTAATTAAAAATTAAACAACCATTTGGTACAGGGTAATATATTTTCTACATCAGTTATGTATTTCGGTGTGCTCTCTCGTTGATTGTTTTAACTTGGATTTAATGTTAACAACATTTATTATTGTTCTAGTTTGTTGAATTTTACATTTAACATGCTTTCTACTTTGTCTTTCTTTTCTCTATTTTTTAACTAGTAAATTCCTCTTCATTTTAAGATCTTAGCTCTAGTGAAAATTAGAATCTCCTCTAGAAGGAATTGTGGCATGGCTATCTCCTTGGGGGATGATTTCTCACTTTTCCTCTCTATCTCTTTCTCTCTGTGTCTCTAAAATTAAAACAAATTTAGTCTCATCCTTCTATTATAATAATTAGTTCCGCGTGGTACCCAGGAAGTGTCAATGCTTGAATAAACAAATAGCAGAGCATAGCACCTTTTAATGATTTTCAGGTTTTAACTATTATGATTTTGAAGAGTAAGGCAAAACCAACCTTTTTTTTAAAGAATTATTTTATTTAACTTATTTGACCAGAGAGGGACAGAGAGGGAGGGAGGGAGGGAGGGAGAGAGAGAGAGAGAAGAGAGGAGAGAGTGAGGGAAGGAGGGAGGGTAGGAGAAAGGGAGGGAGAGGGAGGGCAAGTGAGAAAGCAAGCCGCCAGGCCTGGGACTGGAACTGCAGTTGCCATGTAGGAGTTTGGTGCCCTTAACCACCATGCCATCTGCTGACCCCAAAGCCAACCATTTTTAAAGAAAGTGTTGAGTCAAATAGCAGTAAAAACAGTAAGCATTTGAAGCTCTGTGCTGTATAACTCAATTGGTGATTTTGGTATTAGAATAGAAATCATGGTCCATATTTTTCTTTTAAAGGTTAGAACATCTATTATGTAAAATTTGGTGCTATCATTTTATTATCATTATTAACTCACTTGTTCTATCACGCTTTGAACTATTCTCCCCAGATAGTTATTAAGTTTTTGGGAAAGTCATGACTATGTTTATCTATGCAAAAATGTATCATGACTTTCCCAACAAACCAATATATTTAAATAAACAAACTCTAATCTAGACTTAGGATTGGGCAACTCAGCCAAGTTTGTTCAATCAGAATTATCATGCAAGGATGGAACCAGCAGGTGGTGTAATGGTTACGTAGCTGAACTTCCATATTGGTAGACTGTGGTTTGAGTCCTGGGCCTGGCAACTTAAAATTCACACTGGGCACGTATGTGTATGTGCCCAAAATCCCAAGAGGAAAATGGAAGAGAAGAGATTGTGGCATGGCCATCCCCCCTGGGGGGGGGGGGTTATTTCTTACTTTCTGTCTCTTTGTCTCTGTCTCATGCACATGTCCTATAGCAAAAATCTCTCAAAAAAGAAAACATTCCTTGGAGGAATATGAAATCAGGATGAAGTGTATCACTAGTCTTTTCAACCTTAGAACTATAAACCCTAGAGATCTGGTTATATTCTACCATATGGACTTGTAATAAGGAAAACTAGATATCCTAGGAGCTAGAATTATAATGAAGTCTTATAGAGAAGCAGACATGAGATATGAGAGAGTTCTGTTGGCCTTTGTGTCTCTGGTTACAGCTTATTTCTAAGGCTTGACTGAATCTGGATCCTTGAAGTATATAAATTATTTTTGCATGCTAACAATAATTTTTCTTCTAATATAATTTAATTTAGTGGGTTTTTGCTAGTTGAAATCTGCATAGGCCTAATAACACTAATTACTATTAAGTGAACATATGACAAATCATTTAAGGGCTTTAAATTCATGTAGCTCTTAGTTGAGGAACTAAGCAGTCATTGTGACAAAGAAGGTTCATTCTCCACACAGTGCTTGGTTATGTTCTGTAGGATATATATAACTGTTCAGCATCTGGAACATTAGCAATTAATGTCAGAAGCGAAAATGAGATTAATCTAAGTCATTTAACCATTTCTTCAGCATAATCTAGATACATCATTTTTTAAAAATAACTTAAGTTTTTCAATAACAACTAAAGAATGCATCTCAAACAGTGGCATTAATGTGACTGAGACGAACTGGGACCCAACTTAAAATAATTAATGCAGTTGTTTAACTTCCTCCTGGCCTATCATGACACTATTAAGAGATGGGAGTATCAGAGGAGGATTGGGTCTAAATATCAAATACTTATCTCTGCCTCTGGCCATACAAACCAGCTGGGGCAAAAGATAAACCTAACTGTATGTGGCTTCGAGGAGCTCTTTTGCTCTTACTGTTATCATAGGAATCCCTGTGGATGTTTTCTCAGGCCAAAGTCACTGATAGAAAATTTGAGCTTGACTCTGTTATTGAGTCTATGCTCCAATACTTCTAAATGTTGATTTTCATACTATATGCCTGGAACAGGTGAATTTCTGACAAGACAGGGAACTGTGTAAAACTGTAGCTTTATAAAACTAAGGAAGAACTTTCTTTTTAAAAAATTAAGAGTCATTTACTATTTATTATTTTTAAAAGAATTTATTTAATTTAATTTATTTATTTTTAATTTGACCATACACACACACACACACACACACACACACACACACACACAGAGGGAGATGTAGGGGGAGAGATGGAAAGTGAGAAAGCAAGCCACCAGGTCTGGGACTTGAACCGTGATTGGACATGTGGGAGTGTCCAGTGCCTTAACTACCATGCTACTTGCTGTCCTCTATTATTATTTTTAAATTTGCAATAGGTATGTGCACTCACTAAGAGGGTTGAGGGGAATAAGAAAGCAATGTACCAAGGCTAAGACTTGAACCACTGTTAACTATGTGGGAATCCAGTGCTTTAACAACCATGCTGACTTTGGCCTACTTGCAAAACTCAATAAAAACATTTAATTTTCAGGAGTAGGGTATTTTGATGATAACAGCTTCATTACTTCCATATATTTACATGTGCAAAACTTTTAGGAAGAAATGACATTTGTAATGACAAAAATCCCCTAGGCTCCAATAATATGCTAGATGCCGTGATGTATAGACATTGTATGCAAATGAAAAGTCACAAATAAATGCTTTTAAAGGGGAAGCTCAATCACAGAAAAAGACAACTCTAAGTGGAATCAGATTGAGAAATAAGGAATAGGGTCTTAGTAGGTTGTAACTGCTCAGTAGTTAGAGCAACCCTATATTATGATAGATAATTCTTCCCAGCTGGAGGTAAACAAAAAAAACCCAAAAACAAAACAACAACAACAAAAAAACAGAACAAAGTACCAAATGAACAGGTATTTTCAATGTTTCAATGCAATCTGTCTCTTTTTGTGGCTGACCCAGAAAAGTTCTAAACTTGCCCAAGATTACACCACTAATTTTCATTTGAGTTGTTGGATAATATAAGCAATACTGCCTTTTACTCTTTGCTTGTTTGTGCTATTATGGTATCAATACTAAATGAAAACACTCAGGTTTAAAAATAGCTAGTTAGTGTTTAAATCCAGGTCTTGAGGAATATACTATAGCAATCTGCTTCAGTATAGATGGAGTTAAGTAACTAAAAAATTCCAAATTAGCCTTTTTAACAATTACTGGTTTTTCTAGTGTTTGTGTTTCCATATGTATGAGCACTCAAATGTATTTCAACCATTGTTATTCTTTTATTCATTTTCATACTTGATAATTCACAACATCCTTGTTATGTTTACAGTTATGAAGCATGAAGCCTACATGGTTGAAAGTAGAATTGCTGAGTTTTCAAGTGTTCCCTAATTGCTGTTACCATGGGTAATGACACCATAGAAACAATGGTAATCATATACAAAAGAGCAAATTAGGTATTTTAACCAGAATAGTATAGATTAAAACAGGACTAACAAGCCTCCTGTGGAAAGCCTATATTTAGATAAGAAATGTCTCCTTTTTCTATAAATGAGATTTCCCTTTAAAGGCGTTTGTGACTTTCTGTTAGCACAGTGTCTATATATCACGGCATTTAGCATGTTGTTGGAGCCTAAGGGATCTTTGTCATTACAAATGTCATTTCTTCTTAAAAGTTTTGCACATGTAAATATGTGGAAGTAATGAAGCTGATATCATCAAAATATCCCCGCTCCTGAAAATGAAATGTTTTTATTGATTTTTGTAAGTAGGCCAAAGTCAGCATTTTGTCATAATTTCTTATGGATTTTCCTCTATCCATAGAAATAAAGCTATTAACTGTTATTTCGAGCTTTAACTTTTCAAAAATGTTGTTGAAATTTATAGTACAATGTTAGTTTTCTTGCCAGTCACTAATTTTAAGCCCTACTAATAGTTAATTGCCCTTTTTAACTTAGGTATCAGCTGTTAGGACAAGAGGAGAATTACATGGTATGTGTAAAATTGGAAAACTTATTTTTAGGTTCTCTGCTTCAGTATATGAGGCAGGAGTTGACCTGATAACCATGTTCTTTAACATAATAGTGAGCAGTTATATAATATAAAATTTGTTTTGTCAGCCCTACTGATGCTGAACCATTTTACTATGAGAGAGCAAGTCTCCTGAGCTTGTGTTTGTTCGTATAGGAAATGTGGAAAATAGAGAGCTCTGGAAAGCCTACCTTTCAAGGGATTTATAAGGTGAAGTTAGAACAATTTATATGAAAGAGTTTTTAAACTATATATAGTTAAACAAGGGTCAGAAGCAGTTATCATTTCCAAACAAGTAATTAGCAGCATATTTTAATATGGAGTTGGGAAAGTTTTTATTTCTTTGACATAGATACGATAGACCTGGTTCATTCACAGATGATCCCAAGTTCCACATGAGAATTTTAAGTGTCAGATTTCCTAGAAAGTAGAATTAGAATGGAAGACTTCTAAAAACCTGATTCTTTTGGGCATCCCTTCCCCCTAAAACAAACACACAAACAAAAAAACTCCAAGAAAAATGAGCCTTTTATACAATAGCTCACTAGGGGCAGCCAGTGGCGTAGTGGTTGAAGTGTTGGACTCCTACATGGCTGACCAGGGTTTGAATCCCATGTGCCCCATAGCGAAAGTATCTCCAAAAAAATAAATAAATAAATAAAAATAAAAAATAAAAAGACAGATCATTTGTATTACTATTGGTATTGAAGTTATTATAGAAGTAATTTAGAAGTTTAAGTTTTCGGATGATAAATAGAATAATGATAAGGAAACAGCATTTATATATGCAAAGTAAGAAAAAGTCATCTATCCCTTTTTTTTCCATTCAAGACTCAATTTTATACAGGAATTCTGGCATTAAACAGTTGAGTCTTACATAAATTAAGTGTATATAAGTTTTTATCATTGAGTTACAAGTTACACTTAATGTACATATATGGGATATCAGTATTTCTACTTATGCATTAAGTATTTTGGATGAAATGGCGAATTCAGGGCTTCTATGCATGAAATTTAGTGGAAGAGAAGGCGTGAATCTGATGTCATGTTAGAGATAATGCATTTGATTAGAAATGCTATTGACATAAAATACATTTTTGGTTTATAACAATTTATACATTTCTGTTATTTTGCTTGCTTTCTTATTTAAACTTAGCTGCTTTTTTGATGACCTACAAACCTTTAATGCTATAATGAAATGAAAGGGTTAACTCTTGAATGGTAAGAGTGCAGATGGACATGGAAATCTATATTATAAAGTTAAGTATGGCACATGATACTATGACATCTTTGAATTGAATTATTAGTAAATTCTATTTAAGTGCTGCATTTTGCTCATTAACTCTTTGGGTACCATGAGAGGATGCTGCTATGGGAGCCAACCAGTCCTGTGCACTTTCTCATGGCTGCTCGGTTACGGACTTGTAGAATACGTGTGTTTGAACCCACTCCCTTCTCTCAACACTGGCATCCTTTTCCACCTGGTATTGTTAGGTTAGTTAGTAAGTAATTAAGAAAGCAGGAACAGTTTTCTGGTTTTAGCACACGTTAGGATGAGACATAGCCTGAACTGACTTCTGAGGGTATCTTACTTCACCCTTTATATCCCAAGGATTTATTTCCAGGCCTTGTCAAATGATGGTTCAAAAGCTAACTGAGGTTTCTCCAGGAAATGTTTTCCTGACTTAGTTGAGGTTGAATCTGACTGGTGGCATTTACTTGTAAAACTCTGAGTGCCAGCAGCTTCTAGGCCATATATGAGAAAGGGACTTTGTTGCCTCAACTTCTGATATTTACATTTACTTCAATATAAATTCTATAGTGATTACTAGAAACGTCTAAACTGACAGCTATGAGCAGGACTTGCAGACAGACAAAAAAACAGTTACCCCCGCAGTAGCACAATGAAACTACAACTTCAGTTTTGTAAATACTACTAGAAGAGACACGTCACAGTAAATCACAGAATTTATAGATTTTCTGTAGAATGTAGACTTCCCTCAACAGAGATTGTGCTGATTATTATAGGGAATGCATTTAAACATGGAGGAGGATTTAAAATAAGTCTGTGAATGTTTTTCTGTTTGTGTGCAAGGACTATAAAGGAAATAAGTAGAAAATATAAGCTTGTGTATAAATTTGCTATACTTTAAATGTCCTTGCTATCTAAAAGTTCACTTCCATACTTAAAGGTTAAGTACAGCTGTATAATCCTAAATTGATTTCAAAATAAAAGCACGTTTTAATTCAATTCTTTGGATGTACTTTCGTACCCGGAGCATCTTTTATCTATGGAAATGAGGATTTGTCATTTCTCAGTCATCAAGGTTCTGTTTTAATCCTAGCCTGGTTTCCCCTGCACATCTATGGCATATGTGGAATACTTGTTTCTGATTGTTTTCTATTTTTCCTTTTTTTTTTCTTTCTTTTTTTTTTTTTTTACTCAAACTGCAGTCAACTACATGGAAGTCCAGCGACATAGCCATTACACCAACTGCTGGTCCCTTGTTTTCTATTTTGAACTTGAAAGGAAAATCATGTTTTAGTAAGCACTGTGGAGGTAGCAACATTCTTCTTGAATGCAAACCACACAACTATCGAGTCTAATAGAGCTTAAAACATGAACTTCATATTTTCTGTGTTTCCAAGTCATATTTGGTAGCACACTTGCACAGGAAATCTTTCTGTAGAATTCTTTATTGTTTCTTAGTAGTATTCTTTATTTTTTGGGGGGTGGGCAGGGGAGAAAAAAACACAACAAAAGCAAAGAACTGCTCCTGCCTTCTTATCAAATAGGTTATATTTTCTTATGAATTAAGATCATGTGTGTGTAGATTCAGTTTCTGACCTTTACTCAAGAGCTGTGTTAATGACTCAAATCCACCTACTGCAGGAATCTACATGTGTGTGTTGTAGAACTGAGCTGAAAGAACTGTCATATCCAATAAAAAAGTAACAATATCCTTTGAAGTACAAAAGAACAAACTCCTATTAAACCCATTCAATTTAGTAGAATTAATTAATTCTCTATGAACTGTGGGGCTGCCTTTACATTATATATAAATTTCCAGACAAAACATGACTATAAAATATTCAGGAAAATCTCGTGTTACTTCACTCACTCTGGATGCCTAACATCGACAAAAGTTTTCCCTCTTGCACAATCCTTTTCAGTTCTCTCTATAGCATAATATTTCTTCTTATTTAGTTTTTGCTGTAGTGTGTGTGTGTGTGTGTGTGTGTGTGTATGTGTGTGTGCATGCGCGCACCAGCCAGAGTCAGACAGGGGGAGAAGTGAGAAATCACCTTTCAGGGAAGATGGCCACCCTACAGTCTTTTCTCCTCTAGTCTCCTCTGTGAATTTTGGGCATGCACACACAACGTGTCTGGCTTGTTTTTCAAGTTTCAGGGCCTGGGATTCAAACCATGTAGTCAGTTGTGATTTTCAGAGCCTTAGCATCTATGTCACCTGCTGGTCCAGCATACATATTTCTTTAAAAATATATATTTGTACACCATTTGATGTGTTCACTTTTTTTTTTTTTTCTTTTTTTTTTTCTTTGAGAGATTTTCGCTAGAGGGCGCGTGCGCTCGCCAGACAGACAGAGAGAGACATTAGAGACAGAAAGCGAGAAATCACCCCCCAGGGGGGATGGTCACGCCGCAATCCCTTCTCCTCCATTCTCCTCTCGGGATCGTGGGCACGCACGCACACGCGCCCGGCGTGAGTTGTAAGCCACCGGGTCCGAGACGCGAACCGCGGTCGACTATGTGGGAGTCCAGCGACATAGCCATTACGCTAACTGCTGGTTCCCTGATGTGTTCACTTTTATTTTTAGCTTAACCTTAGAACATATATGATTTCTGGATTGCTAATTACATTTAATACTATTTCTAGTGGTCATGGCTGCATAGTTGTCTATTAAAGTATAGTGAGCAATTACTAGTTGATTTAGTCCTATATTGTTTCTATTCTTTGTTATAGATGTTACAGTGACGATACATGCCTGCCTAGGGCCTTTTGTAATATATTAGCTTTTGTATTGTAATGGAATGTTCTTCTGTAAGTAGTTCTGGCATCTCTGGTGTTCTGACCATCTAGTATTATATTATATACCACCCCACACTTAGGGATATAAAGCCACAGCAGTTTTCATGCTTCTGTATTTGGTGTCCGGGAATTTAGGCAGGACATTGTAGAGATAGAATGAGGTTTGGAGCCTCTAATGGAAAGAATGGAATAGGTGGGGCTAGAGTCATCTGGAGGCTCCTTTCCTCACAGGTCTGGCACCTGGTCTTTGATGCTTCACAAAGGCTGGACTCAGGTAGGACCATACTGCAGTGCCAGCGCACAGCCTTCCTCACAGCTTGGACTTCTCGAAGTGTGGAATCTGGGTTCTGAAAAGGAGCACCCTGTAAGGAAGCAGATGGAAAGTAGTGTTCCAGGTATCCAAGCAGACATAGAGCACCTGCAGGAAACTAAATCATGTAGGGCTTTGCAGGAAATAGGAAAGAAATTAAGGACGAAAACAGAGAGGCAAGACATTTCTGGGACACAGAAGTGGATTATTATCTGTTGATGATAACATGTTTTGTATTCTTGACTGGTGTGAAATATATTCATGTTGGGTAAATCAGTTTGTAGACTAAGTCACATATAGTGATTAAATGTATAAAATAAAGAGATAAAAAAATAGACTTTTTCTACTGAATCTCAGAAGTCACACAGAGTTGCTTGCATCCCATCCTGTTGGTTATAGGTAAAGTGGAAGAAAAAATTGAGAGTCAAGGAAGTTAGACTTTCTTTTTATCTTATTTTAAAATTTATTTATTTCACATTAATTCACTCTATATCATTGCAGCATACAAAATGGGTTTTCCCATCCAGAATATACTGTATATTGGCTCAATCAAAGATGTTCTGATACATATTATTTTCAACAATAACTTTCCATTTGTTTCTTACATATTTTACTTCTTCCTCCCCTCCTCTTGATTCCCTCTCTCTCTCACCCTCTGCCATTTCCACCCTCCTCCACACTGTCTCTTGTAACCACAGTTGCTTTCCATGCCTCTCCTACAAACACACACACACACACACACACACACACACATTATTGATTAACAAAAAATCTTAAACTAAATACTTTCAGTAGTAAATATAGTTGCTATAAGCATATCTATGAACACATGTCTGACTTTAGGCATAAAAATCAGTGAGTAGAATGAACATACTATACAGTAGCACCTAGCTAAGGCTATATAGCTTACTGTGGTCATTAAATAGGTATGTTTTTTTCACTTCTTAAGGGGAGAGTGGCAACGTCACATTGCAGAAGAGCACGTCAGATAATAGATATTTGCAGCCATCTTTGTTAAATAGTCTGTGATACTGGAGTAGGATTTTCTGGTGTATAGACTTAAGTGTATATGTTATTTACTTTGTTGAATTGTGGGAATAAAGTTCCATTTGGATAGGGGATTTCTACAAACTGCTTTTCCTAATCAGAGAACTGCATGACACTAACTTCACTCAGCAATCCAAACAGGATAGAGGTCCTTGCCATTCAAATCTCAAACACCTTCTAAGCTTGTCCATAGCATTTTAAATTCACCTTCTTTGTTTTGACTTGAAGTCATCTTTTTTCAATCCTCAGTTCTTTTTTCTAATTATAAAAGTAAACATGTCTTGAAATATGTATTTTTATTATCTTTTCTATAGGAAACCTGTTAGCTAAGATTATGCAAAAATGCCCGATTTACTTGATGACATAAGTAGTTCATTTAGGTTTTATATTATTGCATGAATATGTATATTTATCCATTTAGCAAAAACTACCCAATAAACATTTGTTAACTATATTGTGAATAAAAGTATGCTCCTCACCCTTGTGAGACTTAATGGATTCTGGGTGTGAGGCTGAGAAGAGATTAAAAATGTGTATCATAGAATGCATACAATAACATTGTGATGAATTCTATGAAAAGCGATGCCAGTAATATGTGAAGAATGACAGGGAACTAGGTTAGCTAAACACACACACACACACACACACACACACACACACACATACATTGAAGTAAGCATTTAGATAGAGCAAACAGCAGGTGAAAAGGAAATCTGTGGTTAAGAATGAAAGGGGGGACCAGCAGTTAGCGTAATGGTTATGTCGCTGGACTCCCATGTAGTCAACCGCGGTTCGTGTCCCGGACCCGGTGGCTTAAAACTCACGCCGGGCTGGTGTGCATGCGTGCCCAAGATCCCAAGAGGAGAACGGAGGAGAAGGGATTGTGGCGTGGCTATCCCCCCCGGGGGGGTGATTTCTTGCTTTCTGTCTCTCTGTTTCTCTCTGTCTGGGGAGCGCATGTGCCCTATAGCAGAAACCTCTCCAAAAAAAGAATGAAAGGGAAGCTGGCTTCACTAGTGTGGTGAGTGAAGACAGGAATAGTGAATTTAGTGAGTCAGGCAATAGTTTGGTTCAACAAGGTCCTGTAGGTAGTTGAATAGTCTGACTTTTATTCTCTGTATAAAATGAAACTATTAAATGTCCATAAGGGAGAAGTGTCATGATTTGATTTATTCTTTAAGAATTTTTGGGGAGACCAGCATACGGTGTAGTGGTTACGTCGCTGAACTCGCACATTGACTTGCACATGGACTCGCACATGGTTCTAGTCCCAGACCGGTGGCTTGAAAATCATCCTGATCATGTGTGTGTGCATGCTTAAGGTCCAGGGAGGAGAATGGAGGAGAAGAGGTTACAACATGGCCATCTCTCCTGGGGTGTGATTTCTCACTTTCCCTCTCACCATATGTATATATGTCTCTTTCTCCAGCAAGTGTGTGTGCCCTAAGGCAAAAACCTCAACAACCACAACAAAACTTTTTGGATGGAGAATAATTTGAGGGAGGCCAGAGGAATACCATAGAGGTTATTTATATACCAGCTCAACAGTTGGGGTGAGATATAATCATGAAGGTGAAGAGAATTTGGGGGAAAAGGTGCCCAGAGTAACTTCTGTGGTGTACTCAGCTGTTAGTCCTTAATGACACACAAAGCTATAGAATGATGAATCACCCTCTGCAGTAGGCAAATGACTAGTGGCAAAGAAATGGCTTGAAAAAGCAGTTCCAGTATGGGAAGGAAGAGACCCGACTGGCTGAAGTTTAAAAATTACCGCCAGCTCTTTAAAAGATTCCAAAAGCATGAGGGCTATTTTGGCTGTAGGAAATTGAGAATGGTTAAGTAGTGAAGGCAAGGTCAGATAGCTATTGGAGAACCACATTGTGTCAGATGTTAAGTCACAAGATTTCACTGAGTAAATATGGAGGGGTTTTGTGCAGAAAATAGAAATTGTTTTATAATGTTTTAAAAGAATTACATCATGTCAGTAAGAGTAAGGTCTGATGTAGGGAGATGAATCAGGAGGTGGATACGGTAATCAGGGAGACATAATCATAGCTCGTGCCAGGATGTTATTCTTGGAGGTGGAAAGCAATGATCAAGATCTGTAGAACCTTCGAAAATCATTTATTTTAGGAAGAACACTGGCTTGGTAATTAAAATTCCTTGTACTGTCCAGAAAATAATAGTTTAGAATGACATTCTGCATTTTAGCAGTGCAGAGGTTAACTATTTGAAAGAGTAATCATGCTTTGAGGTATCATGTCAAAGGATGACACTCTACCACATCTAGTCTGCGTGTGAAAGTTAATTTCTTTATGGAAACACTGAAAGCACCAAAACAAATGTAGTTTTCACACTGTGTTACTTTTGCAATACAAATTTTGTATGTGAATCTGCTTCAAAGTCTAAAGGCAAATTATTAGTTACATTATCATAAGCACTTCCCTCATTTGAAAAATAACACAAATTTCTTAGTGTTCTTATCTAAAATGCTTAGAAATTCTATATTTAAGGTATATATATCTTGTTAGATTTGATTGAAACAAACCAACTGAAAAAAAAAGGTTGAGAAATGTGAGCATCTAATGGATATTTGACAATCTTAAGGAATTATAGTGATTATTTTAGATATGTATTGATCTAATTATTTTATATATATATATATAAAATATATATATATATAAAATAATTTATTTTTTTTTGAGAGTTTTTGCTATAGGGCACGTGCGCTCTCCAGACAGACAGAGACAGACAGAAAGTGAGAAATCACCCCCCAGGGGGGATGGCCACGCTGCAATCCCTTCTCCTCCATTCTCCTCTCGGGATCTTGGGCACGCACACACATGCGCCTGGCTTGAGTTTAAGCCACCGGGTCTGGGACACGAACCACGGTCGACTACATGGGAGTCCAGTGACATAGCCATTACGCTAACTGCTGGTCCCTCATTATTATATTTTTAAATGTTCTTATCCTTAGGGAGCATTCTGAAATATTGATGATGAAATTGTAGAATCTTTAGGATTTGTTTCCAAAAGATACCTGTGTGTGTGTATGTTCGGAGATGATAAAGTGGATGGAGATTTATATAAAACAATTCTGGCCTTGTTTGACAATACTGGAAATTGTATTCCTAAATCTTCATTATACTATTTCATATTGCCTTAGAGATTTTGCCTGTTTAAAATATCTTTAAAATGAGCTGTTACAGATGATGTAATAAAGAAATCACATGGACAGGTGAGTGTGGGCACCCAGGTAGCATCTCAGAGTGTGATTATAATCAAAGGTGATCAACTCAGACAGGGTGTGACCCTTAGGTTGGAAAATTCCATTTTCTAAGGCACCTAGAATTGAACTGATATGATGGATTCATATGAATAGAATCCAAACATTGAATTAAAATTGGGGATACTCTTTCCTTATGATCAGTACTCTTGGTTCTTCTATCACATGTATCCCTTACATAGTATCAGAGTGAGTTACTGAAGTTCAGTGAGCCAGGGGAGGTACACTATTTTGAGGGATATATCATCTGTGTCATTGCCCTGGTGAGGCCTGGTGAGCCTCCCCCACTCCTGCTCCTTGGCAAAAGCGACCTCTCCACAAGGATGTGTGTGGTGGTCTCACCTGGGCTGGACTGAAGTGTAAATTATGCTGGATGAAGTATTTTCATAATCTAAATGACGTATAACGATTTAGTGTATGAATAATAATAAAAAATAAATTAAAGAAAAGAAGGGCAGTATTATTTTTCCAAATCCACTTGAGCTGTCCTTGACATTTCTAAGGTCTCAAATCTTTTGCTTTTGTATCCTATTCTGTCAGGGCAACCTCTACTCATATTCTGTGTTAAAGTTATCTAAGTGGTAGTTTCAGACTGAGTCACTGACTTAGTGACTGTGGTTCAGGAAACATGTCAGCAATGTGTTCATTTCCAAGTGTTTCTTCTATAAATATAATTCATTAATTGTTGAATTAATGTAACTACTATGCTGAGGTGGTTACCAAGACCTTTGGTCATACCTTGCTGTTGTCTCAGAGGATGGGAAACCAGTGCATAGATACCCTTACCCTTACAAGTTACTTAAAGATCTTATTGGCAGAAATGTTGAGTTAGGTACATGGTAGTGACAGGTATATTTTTTGTGGTAATTTTTTTTCAAGTTTTTTTTAATTTTTTTTTTGCCATAGAGTGCATATGCCGTAGAAAGACAGACAGAGAGAGAGAAGGTGAGAAATCAACCCCCCCAGGGGGGGTTAGCCATACCCCAATCCCTTATCGTCTATTCTCCTCATGGGATTTTGGGCACACACACATGTGCCCCCATTATTTTCAAGCTGCTGGGTCTGGGGCTTGAACCATGGTTGGCCGTGTGACCTGCACTTTAACCACCATGTCATATGCTGGCCACTCTGTGGCAATATTTGAATGGCAGTTTTTTCAATGCAGACATGAGGGGGCATCAGTTACCCGATTAGTGATTATCTTAGATTCCTATTGCAGCATTATAGATCACTGTAAATTTAGTAACTTAAAACAGTAGCAATTTATTATCTCTCAATTCTATAAGTCTGAATTCTGAGATGGTGTAGTTGGGTTCTCTGCTCAGGGTATCACAAGATTGAGTCACATTGTCAGGTAACTATTTTCTAATCTGGAGTTTAGGCTTGTCTTCAAGCTCTCTACTGCTGTTGGCAGAAATCAGTTCCTTGAGGTTGTTAGGAATAAGGTTCCTGTTTCCTTACTGAATCAGACTGCACTGAGGATGAGCTCACCCTTTTGATCCACATCCCATTCCTTACATAGGGCCCTTTTCATCTTTATGAAGAAAATAATATCTATTTGTGTACAGGGTTCATAATCTTTCTGTTAACATTTCTAACTTATTTCTCGTGCCCTATACTATCTCCTATTTATATTTATTTTACATTAAAATAAAAATCTCATTTTTGCTATTTCTCATTATTTGATGATAATGTGACATAACCAACCTTTAAAAATTCCTTTGTATTCTTTATTTTAAAAATGAGCAGCAATGCCATGTTAAATATTTCTTGTGCTTTAAACTGATTTTTTCCTTCTGTTACTAGAGAATTATTTTTTTCTTTTAAAAGGGCTTATATGATAAAATCACCAGATAATCTCCATATTAGAGATCAACTGTGCTGTGTAACATAAAATAATCATGGGAGTGAACTCCTATATTCAGACTTTGTAAATGGAGGTGGGACATCTTTGGGAAACCATCTGTCCATCATAGTAATCCTACTTTACATCCCAGCATGTATGTCTAAAATCCTACTCCTGAATTTAGCATGCAGTGATTTTATTAAATGTATAAAATCTCTGTATATTTATAAAATATCATTCTCAATGCAAAAGGAAAAGTTGACATAGTGGTAATTTATAAATATGGATTTTTGGGACTATAAACCACAAAAATTTAGTTATACTGTTGTTGTTTTCAAAAATACATATTATTTACTAAACAATTATATATTTCATTGTAAAATTTATTGTATATATAATTTACTATGTAATTAAAAGAGAACTGTATATAAATTCCATGTTTAAATATTGTCAAAACTCTTATTCATTTCCAGTTCCTCTTCCTAGTTCACTTTTTTGTAGCCTCAGTATAAGACTAAATTTATTGCTCCCAACAACCTTAAATAGAAAAAAAATGCACACTTGAGCAACCAAGACAACTCATCTACATAACAGATCTCTACATGTATGAGTGTATCATCATTACATATGATTTTGGGGGAACCCAAGTAATATTTGCTCTTTATAAAACTTTAGAAATAATTTAGAAAGAGAATGAGCTCCATAATTCAAAATCCAGTGATAAGTATTAATAAAATTTTGCTTGAATTTCTCAGGTTTTTTTTCTTATGCATATATTAGCATATCGATTTATATACCATAGCAGATGTACTTTCATATTTTTAAAGAATAATGCCTTTTTAACTTATTGAGGTAAAATTCATGAAACATAAAATTAAAAGTGAGCAACTTCAATGTCACATAGTACATTCACAATGTCATACACTTCTAGCTAGTTTGAAAACTTTTCCATGACTTCAAAATATAACCCCACATGGGAACCAGCACATAGCATAATGGTTACTTTGTTGGACTCCTACGTAGTTGACCATGGTTTGAGTCCCCGACCCAGCAGCTTAAAACTCACACCAGGCACATGTGCATGTGTGCCCAAAATTCTGAGAAGGGAATGGAGGAGAAGGGATTGTGGCATAGCCAAACTCCCTACAAGGTGATTTCTCTCTTTCTGTCTCTCTATCTGGCTAGTGTACATGCCCTATAGCAAAAGTCTTTCTAAAAAGACAAAACAAAAAGATCACATGCATTAAGTGCTTTTCTCTTATTTTCCTCTCCTCTCAGTCCCTGGCAACTACCAACATCTATTCTAAGGATTTATGTATTGTACATATTCTATTAAATGTAATCATATAATATATCTGTGTGTGTCTGCTTTCTTTCACTTAACATAATATTCTGGAGATTCATCTCCAGAGTAGTATCAGTACTTCATTCCTTCTCATGGATGAATACTATTTCATTATATGTATATAGAGTAATTTGCTTATTTATTCATCCATTTATAGACATTTTGACTGTTTCTACTGTTGTCTATTGTGAATAGTACTGTAGATGTAATGTACACTAAATCCAACCATGGCATGTTAACCTTCAGTGGGAGTTCTTTAGTGTTGGCTTGATGCAAACATGCATGCATGCAGCCTTGGCATCTATATGTTGAATATAGGTGAAGTCAAAATATAAAGAAAAGGAGCTAAGGTACTGATTTTCCACTTAGCGATTGTTTCTTGATATTTAATTCTGTCTCTCTCTCTGCACACACGTATATGTATATATGAATTTGTATATATGAATTTCTACAAATTTGTGTAACTTATTCTCTGAATGACAGCATAAAGAGAGCCAGAGAAATCTACTTTTTTAGAGAGTTTTTTCTGCTATAGGGTGTGTGTACTCACCAGAGAGACAGAAAGTGAGATCACCCCACCATGGGGTCTGGCCACATTGCAATGCCCTCTCCTTGATTATCCTCTTGGGATCTTGGACATGCATGCATATTCACCTGGCATGAGTTTTAAGCTGCCATGTCTGGGACTAGAACTGCGATAAACTATGTGGAAGTCCAGTCATGGAACTATTACACCATCTGCTGGTCCTGAAATTTACTTTTTAAATTTTTTTTCCTTTTGGCTAGAATCACCATCTTCCAGTAATTCAACAAAATGATGAATACAAGGGGAAAGAGGAGAGGCACCCAGTATGTTATCTAGGCCTTGTAGAAAACATGGAATGGTTCCTTTGGCAACATATATGCAAATCTTCAAAAAAGGTGATATTGTAGACATCAAGGGAATAGGTACTGTTCAAAAAGGAATGCCCCACAAATGTTACCATGGTAAAGCTAAAGGACTCTAAGTTACCCAGCATGCTGTTGGCATTGTTACAAACAAACAAGTTAAGGGCAAGATTTTTGCCAAGAGAATTAATGTGTGTATTGAGCATATTAAGCATTCTAAGAGCAGAGAGAGCTTCCTAAAATGTGTGAAGGAAAATGTTCCTCCCCAGCTTCAGCCACCCTAGAACAAGAGCACAAAAGAAGTCAAAGAGAAAGGTACCTGAGTTCAACTGAAGCGCCAGCTTGCTCCACCCAGAGAAGCACACTTTGTGAGAACCAATGGAAAGGAGCATGAGCTTGGGAACCTATTCTCTATGAATTCACGGCATGATGAGTGTTAAAAGTAAACTAAACTATGGTCTATAATAAAGTAACTTTCTTGTTCAAAATTTAAACTATCTAAAGTGTGAGAGTGAGATACAATGAGCAGACAATGAAACATAAACTTTCTGTCATATTTCTCTAAATTGTACCAAACTTGACCAGAAATGCTTAAAGTCCAATTTTTTAATCAGTGTAACCAAGGATTGAACTCTGATTTGAACTGAATAATGAGCAGATGTTAAAGTCTTGAAATGAATTGCCTTTTAGTAAAAGGAATCAATGCAATGATCAGGGTTATTGGGTCATTGGAAAAGTCATGATGCATTTTTGCATAGAAAAAATACACCATGACTTTTCTGACAACTCAATACAAACAATAGAAAATACCCAGGATATTCTTCATTATTGTGTCAATTTTTAGTTAAATGGGCATTACACCTGTTTTTAGAGATCGGAAAAGTTATAAGTATGGTCAAATATAAAGATTTTTCAAACCAAGGTAAATTAGATTTCAGAAGCTGAAAACAAAAGATCTTGGCATTGATTTATGTTAACACTCTAAAATAAATTAAGCCAATGGTTTGAGTGTGCCTAGAAAGGAAAATACTAACCATTAGCTAACATTTTTTTATTTTTTTTTTTTGGAGAGGTTTTTTTGCTATAGTGCGCCTGCGCTTGCCAGACAGACAGAGAGAGACATAGAGACAGAAAGCGAGAAATCACCCCCTAGAGGGGATGGTCAGCCGCAATCCCTTCTCCTCCATTCTCCTCTTGGGATCTTGGGCATGCACGCACACGCGCCCCGTGTGAGTTTTAAGCCACCGGGTCTGGGACGTGAACCGCGGTCGACTACGTGGGAGTCCAGCAACATAGCCATTACGCTAACTGCTGGTTCCCATCTAACATCTTTAGCAATGTAAAATCTTACCAAGTTAACCTGCTATCCTGTTTTTAAAGGATAATGTAAATGACTGATGAGAAAATTGGTAAGTTTTCATATAACCAGATGTAAGCTAAGCATGTCAAAGAGATTTCTTATGCACAAGAAAAAAATCACATGCTCTATATCGCTCTTAAGTAAATTTGTGGTCAATTTATAAGTGAATGTGGAGGTGGCTAGTGCAAGGATTACTAAACATTTTTAAGTTCCTCTCGCCAAGAAAAACATTTCTTTGTTTCGTTTTTCCACCAGTGTGAGATAACCATTTTTATTCCATTAGTAAAATAAATCATGATTATATTCATGAATTAATATTATAAAGTAATGCCTGAGAAAATTAACAATTACTCAATAATTTGAATTAACTTTACTTTGCAACATACTTGTTTTTAAATTTGTATTTCTAAGTTTATTCTATGAATGGCAGCTAGAGTCAAAGAGTTAGCGAGTACCCTGACAAGATCCTCACACTAAGATCCCTCCCAGCTTCACCCACCCTAGAACCAGAGCACAAGCATGCCCATGCCCAGTATATTAAGGGAGATCTCTGGATGTGAACCAAAATGCTTTTATGTGAGTCTGCTTTGCAGTGTTATGTTTTGCACTGTGTCACTGTCCAGTCCCTACAACTTATTTAAACAGCAAAGTTTACAGTGGCAAAATAAACTTGCCATTGTAGAAGTTAACTTTGGTAAAATTAAATATATACCTGTTACAACAATTTAACAAATGGTATGACATGGGGCCAACAGGTGGTGTAGTCGTTAAGGCAGTGGACTCTTACGTGGTCAACTGCAGTTCAAGTCCCGGGCCTAGCAGCTTAAAATTCATGCCAGGTGTGTATATGCATGCCTAAAATCCTGAGAGGAAAATAGAGGAGAAGGGGTTGTAGCATGACCATCCCTCTAGGAAGTGAGTTCTCACTTTCTTTCTCTCTGGTGAGCAAACATGCTTTAAAATCTCTCCAAAAAAAAATTGAAAATTATATGACTTACTCGTAAGACAAGACATATACATATTTTATGATATAATTAGAAAGTCTATGTACTAAAGTGTGCAAAAAGATTCTACTATACATTTTAGAGATAAAAACAATTTTACCTAGTAATTTAGTAGTAATGAAGCAAAATTAACCCCTTTTTAAAATGGAAAAAAAAAAGAATAGAAGCAAACGAAAATTCTGATGATAAACAACTCAGGACAATAGTGATATTAATAAAACCTAGTAAAGAGAACATTCTTGTAGAACATTTCCAGGTTTCCACATGAAGTATCAACATCTGAGCTGGCTATCTATTGCAATGTAACAAATCACTCACACTTATTGGCACAAATCAGCTGACTCTTTTATGCTCATGAACCCTCTTTTGCATGTTTAGACAGGACCTTTATTAGTTTTCTAAGACTACCATACCCAGTTACCACAAGTGAAGTGGCTTAAGACAACAGAATTATTATTATTCTGTCACAGTTTGGGCCAGAGATCCAAAATTGAAGGTTCTGTAGGGCTATGAAATCAATAACCTTGAAGATCGATCAATAGAAATAATCTAATTCGAACAGAGGAAAAAAGCAAAAGCACAATGAACAGAATCTCAAGCAGTGTCCAGAAGTATATCACATGTTATTTATTATATGGAATCCCAGAAGAAGAAGAGAAAGTAAAAGGAACAGAAAAATATTTTGGCCCAAACATCCCAAATATAATAATAATAAAAAAAGAGATTAACTTGCAGATACTAGAAGCTAATAAATTTTAGGTAGTTTACTTATTAATATAAGGAGCTGTTTTATCTTTTAGATACTAATTAATTTCTTGTATTATAAATCTTTACTGGCTTCTATGAATACAATCCAAATTTCTTGCATATGCCAGTGAACATCATATTTGTCCAATTTTTAAAATTACTTTTACTTAAATTACAGGTTTGGTTTATATTTTTGGTACTTATATTTAATAAAATTATGATTTGCTTATTAAGTTTTAGTTATTTACTATTCTCATATGGGTAGCAGGGATGGGCAAACCTTTTTCTGTAAAGTTCCTGAGAGGAATTATTTTCAGCTTTGTAGGCTCAATAGTTTGTAATACTGAACTCTGCCATTTTAGTGAAAAACATGCTATAAAGAATAAGTTAATGAATGATGTGGCTTGTTCCATTATGAAATTTGCAAAATGGGAAGTAGGTCAAATTTGGCCCGAAGGCTACAGTTTTCTGAATCTTAGTCTGCTATAAAAATGAATGACTACTTGGGTAATAAAAAGAGAGAATATGAGCCCTGAAATTACAGGGCTCTGTCACAAAACCGAATTGTGATGCAAATAGTTTTGAAAATAAATTTTCTTATTATACTTTCATGTAATTAGAGAAAATAAACTTTTTATGAAAGAAAAATACTCAAATCTGTGGAATAATGACCTACAGGAAGATCTTTAGTAGTGAATTACAAACTTAACTACTCTTTAAAGATGATAAAACAGTTAAATATAGTAAGATCTCAATTTTAGACATAATTTGGTATTGGTCCTCCTATATTATCAATAGTATAGATTATATCTGGGTAATAACATTTAATTTTGTAAAGGTTAATTATGTGGTCTTCTCTGTTTTAAGCAATATTCATATATTTAAAAAATTTTATTTTACATATTTAATCACTATATATTACTTAGCATTTGAATTGAATCTGCCCAACATGAGTACACTTCACATCAGTCCAGTTGAGGATACAAAACACATTATCAACATAATGTGTCGCCAGAAATGTCTTCTCTGTTTTCCTCCTTAATTTCTTTCCTTACACTCTCCCCCTTCTCCCCTCCTCTTCCCACATTGTCACAGTATCCATAACCATTTTTCAATGCTTCTATGTCCTCTCATCTTTCAGTTTTATATATATATATATATGTGTGTGTGTGTGTGTATGTATGTGTGTGTGTATATATATATATATATATATATATATATATATAGTTTTTCCTCAAGGTTCATATGCAGTAATTTGAAGAGCTAGATTTGAGTTCACTTTTGTCTGAAAAGGCAGTGCTCTAAATGTGCCAGTATTAAATGGTGAGTTTGCAGTTGGCTTTAATTTTATGTCATATGATTTTGCATCTTTTGTATTATCTACATTGAAAATGTATTTTAATAATGATAAAATAAAACTTTAGTACATTAGAAAGGAAATAAAGATAGTAATGTTGATAATAGCAAACTGACATTTTAGTCACATTAATGTATGACTATTACCAAATTTACAAATTTATGCTTTCAAAAGAGATTCATTTTACAGACCAGCTGGAATAACAGCTTAATCAATGTTCATGTGAATTTAGTTGACAGATTTTGATTGATTTCAGTGAAAGTATTTACACTTTAATACTTCCAAATATGGGCTACATAAACTATAGTACAGAATGTTTTACCTGGAAAATGTCACTCAAAATATGGCTGGCAAATTTGTGGCAGACTACAACTCCGTTACTGGTTTATGGTGAGATAAGAAATTGAGAGAAAACAATTGTCTGAGTCATTTTACATTAGGTGACTCTAATAATAATCAGGGTTTAAACTTTGTATCTTTTTTTAACTCATCCATTTCTAAAATAAATGCTTAAGCCCCAATAGATAAGAAGAGATGAAAGCACAGGAGAGTGGTATATAAAGTTTGGAAATCACTGACCTTGGAGATAATCTGTGATGTTCTCACTGGTTATGCAATATCAGTGGCAGTATTCATACCTAGGTGTAAAATTTTAGAGGAACCTTTAGAGAAAAAAAATTAAACTAATGAAGTACTTGGAAGCAATACCACAAAATAAATAGTAGAATGGAGAATTGGAAACAGGTGCTCTGATTATTTTGGAACTTAAAGTTACAAAAAAGAGTGCATGTGTTCATTAGAACTAGAAGCAACAGGGAGAAATTAGTAGAAGATAGATTTTGGCTCAATAATCAGGAAGAAGTCTAATCACTAGAACAGTAAAAAAGAGATAGTGTTCTGGTTATCATATGAAAAAGTCCATAGATTAAAACTATTTAAATAGTTTTGCAGATACTTGAAACACATTTGGTGTAAAACTGAGTCTTAAAAGTTCTTTCCCTATTTCAAGATTTAATGACTCTCAAAATAGGATAAATAATCTGGTCTTGTAGTATTGTCCCAGTTTTTCCTGAACATAGTTATCAGTGGAATTTGAAAGCAACAGAGCTGCTGTCCATGTAAATCCAAGACCTTATGAATTAAGTGGGTCAATTTTGTTTTTATGACATGTTTTGGTTTATTTAGGTATAGCTTTTTGGCTATCATTTTAAACAGTCACTTATCCTGAAATGACCTTCGTTAATCCACACACATTTTTTCCCTAAGTCTTGATTTTTGTTTAACAATATGCATTTAGCCTGGAGCTATTCAAATATTTTTGTCAACATTATGTCATTTCACTTTTGCAAGTGTATTCAAAAAAAAAAAAAGTTGCTCTTAAAATGTATTCAGGAACTAACTGAATTTGGCTGTCATAGGTGTGACTAAAAAAGATTTATATTTTGGATTCTAAAAAAAAAATCTGTTCTGGGGCATCAGCAGGTGGTGTGATGGTTAAGGTGCTGGACACTCCCACATGGTTGACCACAGTTCAAGTCCCAGACCTGGCAGCTTGCTTTCTCACCACTTTCCCTCTCTCTCTCTCTCTCTCTCTTTCTCTCTCTCTCTCTCTCTCTCTCTGTATGTGTGTGTCTGGTCAAATTAAAATTAATGAATAAATAAAATTAAATAATTAAAAAAAATCTTCTGAACTCTAAGAGCTTTTTTATACCTTTGTTTGCTGTATCACACTATATTCATCATTCTTTTATATTAAATACTTGTCATTACTTAAGTTGCTCTCTTTCTTTTTTTTTTTTTTTGCTATAGGGCACGTGCGCTCGCCAGACAGACAGAGAGAGACATAGAGACAGAAAGCGAGAAATCACCCCCCAGGGGGGATGGTCACGCCGCAATCCCTTCTTCTCCATTCTCCTCTCGGGATCTTGGGCACGCACGCATACGCGCCGGGCGTGAGTTTTAAGCCACCGGGCCCAGGACGCGAATAGCGGTCGACTACGTGGGAGTCCAGCGACATAGCCATTACGCTAACTGCTGGTTTCCAAATTGCTCTCTTGAAAGCACAATTCATGTGTAATGTTTAACTTTCACAGGGAAAGTAGAAAGTTCTCTAATGGGAAACACGTCTTTCCTTGCAATCTTTACTATTTGGCTCTTCATTATGATACTGAAAGTAAATATTTATTGAGTTATTCCTGTGTTGAGCATACTATTAGGTCATCAGAAAGTCTGTTTTTCTATGCAAAATATGCGATGACTTTACCAATTACCTGATAATTGCATCTCTGCATTTATTCTCAGTTATGGCTTACTTGTGCCTCAAACATGGGTAAACCTAGTCATTAATAGTCTCTTTATTCAATAGATGGTATTATCTCTGATTCATATATGCCAGGCTAAGGATTTTGGAGCACTTTGATTCATTCTTAGAGAATGATAGACACTTGAACCATTTTGTGTATGCCATATCTTTAACTTCTTATGAGGCAGAGATTGTATCTTATCTTTATATTTTCTTACAATAAAAAAATCCCTTACACAAGGGTACCCAATAAACACTCATTTTAAGACTTATTTTAGCCTGATGTAGATGGTGTGTATAAAATAATTCAAGCCTACTAGAGAGTTTTATTATATCAAGTAACTTACAAATCAGTGCCAGCAATGTGGAGAGACAAAAGCCATTTTAAGGAATGAACCATCAATAAACACAGTGTTTGTGAAATTGGGAACACAATTCTAAAATAATCCTTGAGCAAAGGTAGAAAATTAACTAGTCGGTCTCCTCTTGTCTTGCCACCAACAGTAAATTCAGAAGACTTTTTTTTTTACTCCAACATGCATGGGTTTCAATTCTATTTCATCATTTAAATTTAGTGATCTTAGTATGTCACATAGTTTATCTGCACCTTGTTTTTCTTATTGATCATGTGGGACCAATATATCTACCTCTCAGGGTTGTGGTGAGGACTAAATGAGGTAATCCAGACTAAGTATGAAGATAGTATCTATCATCTATTAAACTCTCAGCAAGTGACAGTTGTGTATATTTTTTTCTTTTAAACTGATTCTAGAATGTTTGACTCTACATTATTGTTATTCATGATATCACTGCTTATATAAGCCCTAATACTAATGTACATTTTGGTTCTTGACCATTTCTAACTCTTGCAATTCATTTGCATTTCTTCTTTTGACTCTATTTTTGTTTTGTTCTGCCTTTGGATACTTAGCTTTAGAGCTATTTATTTCTTACAACTTCATTTCACACAGTCTTCTCAAGTACAGAGACAACATAGAAAACATGAACACAAACATTAAAAAAAGATCTGATTATTATGAGGAAGAGTTTTTTTTAATTGAAGATCTGATGAAATCTGCCTTCTGTGAGTACAAGTAGTATTTTAACAACCCTTATGTCAATTTTACAAAAGTTTTTTTTTTTTACAAGAATTGCTTGCTAAACAATGATACTAACAATATGTTGCAATATCTTCACATTCATATTACTTCTCAATTTTTTTTAATGTTACAGAAGAGCAGTAATGACTTAGGTAAAACCTGACAGCATCGGGATCTGATGTAAATAAATGTCCTAGGTTATAAAACTGTGCAATTATTATATAAACTACAGATGTGTTTTTTATAAGAGGTTTTTTTTTTTTTTTTTTTTTTTTTGCTATAGGGCGCGTGCGCTAGCCAGAAAGACAGAGACAGAGAGATAGAAAGCGAGAAATCACCCCCCTGGGGGGATGGCCATGCCGCAATCCCTTCTCCTCCCTTCTCCTATTGGGATCTTGGGCACACACGCACACGCACCCAGCATGAGTTTTAAGCCACTGGGTCTGGAATGCAAACCGCGGTCGACTACGTGGGAGTCCAGCGACATAGCCATTACACTAACTGCTGGTCCCCAGATGTGTTTTTTAAACTTGAACTTCATTTAGAGAGAGATATTATAGATGAGTAAATATATAACATATTCAGTAAAATACCAAATGACACAACCTAAATATTAAATAGATTTCTTTAAGGCTAAGGGGATTTATATAGTGCTGTAAAACTTGGTTAGATAGTCCATAAATCATTAAAGTTCAAATTGATTTCATGTACAACTAAAGATCTGAATTAAGAAATTATTATTTTAGTTATTAGAGTATTCTTACCACAAATATTGCATATTGCCTCAAATATTCAAGAATATTGGGCATCAAAAACATAGTATGTACCTAAAATAGAGTGAAAAATATGATAAATTAATAATCAGTGCACTATTTCTGTAAAATACTCCTGTAAGAGATTATAAACATATAACATCTGTAAGCAAGGTATATTTACCATAAAACATAAAAATATATTTTATTTTATAGAATTTATTTATAAGTTTCATGTTAATGAACTTCAAGGAAAAAATATGTTGTAAGCATGTACACTTTGTTTTTAATTTTTTCTTTATTTTTATTTATTTTACATATTTTCAGTGGACATCACCATAGCATACAAAATGCCATTTTCCAGCCAGAATACACTGTAGAGTCGCTTAAATGTACATGTTATCGTCAACAAATAATTTCCCATTTCTTGTTTCTAGTGTGTGTGTGTATTTATTCCTCCCTATTTCTCACCCTCTGCCATTTCCTATCCTCTTCCCACCCGGTCTCTGGTTTTTGTAGTTGCTTTCCATTCCTTTATTCTTTCCCACATTGTATTGATTCACAAAATATCTTAATTAATCTAAATGCTTTCAATAGTAAGTTCAGCTGATATATACATATCTTGACTTTAGGCATGAAACTCTGTTGATAGAATGAATATACTAAAAAATAGCACATAGCTGAGGCTGTATAGCTTACTGTGGTTGCCAAATAGGTATTTTTTTAAATACACTTTTTAATTTCAAGAAAGGCAGTTTTAGCTTTAATAAATCAAAATAAAAAATGTTAAGAGAACTTTGCTTAATAATTAAAGCCAGGAAACAGAAACAGGTTAGGATTCTGTTTGAATAGTAGGTACATGGACCTGTCCACAACTTAAGAAAAGACAAAACTCCTTAACACTGGGAAACAAAGCATAGACAGTCAGTAATGTTTTAGTCAAAAGTCATAAAATTCTGTTTCACAGTTCAAGCTCATGGGCTGGCAGGAACACACACCCTGCGTGAGTTTCTAGCTGCCAGATCTGGGACTCAAACGTTGGCTGACTACATGGGAGTCCAGCGATGTAACCATTATGCCATCTGCTGGTTTCCTAATGTAGCTTTTAATGAAATATTGATTGATTAGAATAAATAGGAATTGCATTCTTCGATTCTACATATTTCAGGAAACCCTCTTTGTACCGATATTCTTTTTAACTGTATTTAAGCCTGATAATTGTGTGCATCGTTTGCTGCCAAACAAATAAAGCATATTTCCAAGTTTGTTAATTAAATGATCTCTCACCTAGGTGGGTAATCCATTGAGTCTTTTTACAAAGGCTGTTCATCTAATGACAGTCTCAACAGCGGACCATGTCAATAAGTCGTATTTACTTAATGACATGTACTTATATCACCCATGTTATGATTCAAGTACTCCACAGTTTGATTTTTATGTTTAATAAGCCATTCTTCATACCTTTGGACACATTTTATAGCAGAAATGGATGATTCAACCAAATGTCTCTAGGTTATATGTCTCATGTCCAAGATTCCAGAGATTTCCACATTAAAATTGTCAAACTTGTTAGACTATAAAAGTTTCTTCTAATAGTTATTAACTTTATTCACCTTCCACTTAAAACAGCATTTTTTTTTTGTCAGTCTCCTATTGAATAAAATCATCAAATCAAATCTGACTTTTCATAATTTATGTTAAATTTACCGACCCAGTGTTGCTATGACATTGCTTACAGTATTTGTGGTGGTAATATAAAATGCAAATTAGGAACTTTAGAATTAGAGAAAAGTAGATTTTGGTTTGTGTGAACATAGGCAAAATTTAAAACACTTTAAGCCTGATAGTTCATCTATTCTTTATCTAAATATCTTTTAATTTTTTTTTCTCATGGGCATGCACATGCCATATCATGGGGAGGAGGGTTCTTTCCACAGGGTCTGATTCACACGGTAATCTCCTCCTTCCAGTCCCATAACCCATCAGATACTAGGCACCCTTATATGTTAGGTGAACCTGGCTGAGGATTGAAACTATAGTCGTGTCAAATCCAGCTTCTCTTGAGCAGTGCATTACTGCTATGCTATTAAGCTGTACTGATCAATCTGATGGTCTATCTAATATATCCATCCATCCATCCATCCACTTATCTGTCTATCCTAATCTATGGAATTGATATAATACTACCTATCAGAGGGTTACCATCATGATTATGTGATTAGGCTCAGAAACTGCTTTCATCATTTTTAGAAATAGTAAAGTAACAATGATTACTAGATATTAAAAAATAAAATTAAAACAAACTTTCCTCTTGAGGTCAGTGTATCTTCACTTTATTTGAATACATCCTGCCTTTTTATACCCTCTCTTTAGGCATAGTTGCTCCTTCATTCTATTTGTTATACCCCTTGAGACCCAGCCAAAACTTCACCTATTCCCATGAATCCTTGTACCACTAATGAGGAACACAAAAATTTCTGAACATAGACCTAAATTTTACATACATGCTTTTGTCCTTAGTTCAATTTGTGGTTCACAATTTTTGTTTCTTGATTTGTCCATGTGGATATTTTTTTCTTAAAGGGGCTTTTAAATCTTTAGATCATGAATTCATTAATGAAAAACAAAGAAACAGAAACAGCAAAATACGAGACAAAAACAGGGTCAACCCAAACAAATCTTTCACCGAAAACATGACTAGAATGTATTTCATACTTTCACATATTTGCTGAATAAGCATTAGAATGTCTTAGAATATTTGAAGTGACTTTGGATTTGAACTGAACGAACTGTAAGAGAACTATTGGGTTGTTGGAAAAGTTCAGATATATTTTTTCTATGCAAAAATGTGTCATGACTTTTCTGACAACCCAATACTCTTCTTTTTCTTTCTCTCTCTCTCTTTTCTTAATTTGGTGTAGGGCATATGTGCTTGCCAGAGAGCAGTGGAGAAAGAGAGAAGGAAGTGAGAAATCACCCCTTAGGGGAAATGACCATGCTGCAATTCTTCTCCTTTCTTCTTTTGGGGTTTTCAAGCAAGCACATACATGTGCCCAGTATGTTTTTCAAGCTGCCAAGTCCGGGACTTGAACCATGAAGTCAGCTCTTTGGAGTATCCACCCTCCTTAACTATCACACTCAAGAATGTTTTTCTTTAATTGGCCTGTTTTAGATCTCTTTTTATCATCTTTGGTTACCTAGCAGGTGATGTTAACCTATGGCCAGATGATTCCATCAAAGCTCTTCTCTGTACTGATTCTGAGTGTTTATTCATTGGGCACGTTCTTTTGATAATTAGGTAATGGCCTATATTATTGTGAAAAATGGGAAAATTATGGTTTGGCTAATGAAACAGTCACCCATTAGTCTCTAATATTATAAAGTAAGTTCGTTTTCAAAATGTGCTGAGTAAACTTCTTTGATAATTTTAAGAAAAATCATTTGATAGCGACTTACTATAATTTAAAAAGTGATTTCTCTCTAGGTGGCTTCTTTCAAATTGCAGGTTTAAAGGTGGCAGATCACAGTAAGTAATTGCCTCATCTTAACTAGACACACTGCTGAAAGAGACCTTAGAAACATTTCTTCTCCTGGTGTTTGTATCACCTTGAGCCTCATTTTAATAATACCTTGCTCTTTTTTTGGTATTGAGCTGCATTACAACAGAAAAGGTGAGCTAGTTTCACTTTTTTTTCCCAGAGAACTGAATTATATATAAAAAGTTTAAAGTTGCCAAGAACTGTTTCTTGTGTTTTTAAAAAATCCTGTTCAGAGAGGTGGATTTGCCTTAAGTTCTTTTTCTTTCTCTCTCTCTCTCTTTTTTTTTCTTTTTTAAACAGCTAACACATTGTGATCTTAAGCACTTTTTCTAATGTCTCTGTGATATCTACCATTTTTATTTCATAAATACAATTGCAAATGCACTTAGAGTATTATATGGCTGTATTGATGAAGAACCACAAGAATCACTAATTCATGGAATCGTAGTATTAAAGTTTTTTTACAGTGTTTTAAATGGTTTTAGAATTTACTTAAGCACTATTTAAACTTAGAATGCATAGTATCAATTTGGATGTTTAGTATTTTGAATACCAATTTCTTGATAATTCAATCCAGGATCCTCTATTATGTGTTTATATGACTATGCAAAATTCTTTGTCTTATGAATAGGACAAAAACATAAACTTTGTTTGTAAGTACTTTGCAATTTTTAATGAAGATAATAAGCATGCAGGTAAATATAAGAATGCATAGTGTAGCTATCGACAAAAACCTATGAAAATATTGATGTGTGTATTAGATTGGTTTAAGATATAATAATGATTTAAACTTGTCTAGGACAGTGGTCTTCACACTTGCACCCTAGGCCAACTGACGGCATCAGCATCTTTCGAGAACTTTTTAAAAATGCAAATTCTTGGGCATCACTTCACACCACAAACTCCAAAACTCTGGGATAGAGTATAGGAATATGTGTTTTTACAAGTCTTACAGGTGATTCTGATGCCTGATAAAGTTTAGAACTCCTCCAAACTGAGTTGTACAATTTGGTGGCTTCCAGTCACGTGTTGCTGCAAAATTTAAATTAAATCAATATTTTAGTTCCTCAGTTACATTAACCACTCAACTCAGTCGATTTGCTTGGAATGTATACTGGGTGCTAATGGTCATTGCACTGAGCACAACAGAGGTAGAAAGTAGAATACTTTCATCTTGTAGAAAATTTTATTGGATACATTGTTTTAGGGCCTGAAGTCCTCAATGGGAGATGAGCAAGGAATGAAAGACTTTGTTCAGATCATAGAGGTGTTTTTTGTTTTTTGTTTTGTTTGTTTTTGTTTTTTGCATGTGTGCTTTCTGGAGAGACACAGAGGCAATGAGAGGGAAAATGAGAAATTACCTCCTATGGGGGATGGCTACAACACAGTCCCTTCTCCTCCAGTATCCTCTTTGGATTTTTGGTACTCATGCACACATACCTCGTGTGGTTTTCAACCATCTGGTCCAGGACTCAAACCGTGGTCAGCCATGTGGGAATCCAACACATTATCTACCACGCCTCCTGATGACCCCAATTATAGCGATCCTTAAATAAAACTGTAAGGAGATTGAGTCATACCTTGTTACAAGGGAAGAGTGATCAATATTTATAGAGAAAAAACATGACACAGGCTGATGTTCATTAACAGAACATCATTCTGGGACCAGCAGTTAGCGTAATGGCTATGTCGCTGGACTCCCACGTAGTCGACCGCGGTTCAAGTCCCGGACTCGGCGGCTTAAACTCGCGTGCGTGCCCAAGATCCCAAGAAGAGAATGGAGGAGAAGGGATTGCGGTGTGGCCATCCCCCCTGGGGGGGTGATTTCTCGCTTTCTATCTCTCTGTCTCTCTCTGTCTGTCTGGCGAGCGCATGCGCCCTCTAGTGAAAACCTCTCAAAAAAACCCAAAAAAACGAAAAAAAAAAACAGAACATCATTCTTCCAGTCAGATGGTGTGAAGTGATTCCTACTGAGAGAGACTAGAGAGAAGCGAACACCAGTTAGACTTGAACTGAGACTGCAGTAGTAGGGAAGAGAGGTAAAACATGTTTGTAGGACGCGGAGAATGAACACCCAATAGGAGCTGGTTGTTCTTTGGATAGGAAGTAGGCAGAAAGGTAGAAAACTTGAAAAAGATTAAAAATTTATGTGAGTGGTTGGGACAAAGTTGGTACCATTACTGCTGACAAGGGAATTGTTTTTTAGATGCAAGGAAAAAAGATTTGAGTTTGTCATGAAATTTTGTCACGCTAATAGTTTTTATATTCATCCAGAAATTTTCTTCACTATATTTATAACAGTTTTATCCTGTTACTTTACTTCACTATTTACTAATTTAATAGATAACCACAAATGAGGTGTTTTCTTTGTTCATGGATAGTTTGTGCATGTGTACACAAGATAGTGGGAGAGAGCAAGAGAGAAAAGCACCCTCCATAGGTTCTGGTCATATTACAATCCTCTTTCTCCAGTCCTCCAGACTTTTAGATCTTGGGCACTTGTGCATGTGCCTGGCATGTTTCCTGCTGACCAGGTCTGAGATTCGAACTAAGGTTGCCATGTGGGATTTGGCTTCTTTTGAGCAGCACATTACTGCTCTGCCACAGAGCTGGCTCAGAAAATCACTTTTAAAGAAAAAAATAACTGATCATTTTCCCATGAACTATTATAAATGATTTTCAGAGGTTAAAGAAAAGATGGAAGAAATTTTATAAGTACATCTGATTGAATACTTCAAAGAAAGTTTCTCCCTTTTTTTGTAGAAAATAATTTTTCTGATTGAAAGGGTTACAAAGAAAGAAACCAAGGTATAACGTGGTCTCTGAAAATTCTCATTTTCTCCAGTACAACTGGAACATTGTAGTTTATCTTATGGAAAGATTTAAAATTATTTTAATTTTTGAAATCAATTTAAAAATTATTTTCAGTCTTGTGTAAAATTTATTTTTTTTTTGGATATAACAGAGTGTTCAGAGAGTAATATATTCTAGTTTTTTATTATGTTACCAATTTCATAGCTGCATATATACACATTCATGTTCCCATACCCCTCTAGATTGATTTTTTTTTTTAAGTTTGCATTGGGCTAGTGTGCTTGCTAGAGAGAGAGAAAGGCAGGGAGAGAGAGAGAACGAGAGAAAGTAAGAGAAAGTGAGAATGCCTGACACTGTCCACTCCTGTCACATGTGCCTGACGTGGATGGTAGCAGCTACACTTATTTTGATTATAACTGAGACCTGGGATAATAGTCCAAATAAGGGAATTGCCATCCCCATGTAAACTAGAGTCTAATTGGGAATAGGTAGTGTGATGAGAAGAGTGTTACTTAGATTTGTTACAAAGTGGTGTGAGAGGGAAGCTTCTGCAAAGACATAATGGTTATGCTTCGTCTGCTTCCAGCATCTGTTTATACTGTTAAATGCATAGGTTCTGTATGTTTACAATGTCACTGTGGGAACAAATTGGACAGGTGGATAGCCTATAGGGAAGATAGGGGATCATGATGCCTTGCGTAGGTGCTGGCTTGTGCCATAATGTGGGGCAAGTATCTTACATTGACACCGGGTTCCTTGCCAGCTACCCTTTGGAAAAACTCAATTCTCTTAGTCACGTTGAAGCAGCAGGGAGAGCAATCTAAACAGCAAGTAGCTTAATTGGTCCAATTTCTAGCCAGTCTAGTTTACTAGTTCACTGGAATCAGTGAACCCTGGATCCAGTTTCCTTGTGGTAATGAGACCAACAGGTGGACCTATGCAGGCCACAAGGGTCTGTGAAAATTCAAGATGTTGTCACGGACTGTGTCTCAACTAGAGAATGAAACAATAGATGTGTGCCACAGGAAGGAGCGATCCATTATTCAGAATCAGTTTAGTGCCTTTGATACCTCATCTGCTCTTTCCCCTCTCGTGACTTGGTCTGTTGTCTGCAGCACCAACCTTTAAATTTCTCTCCTTACATTCCAAATGGGCTTTCTAATTGCAGTGTTTCAGCCTCCTGATATCACTAACTTTATTTGTGTAGAGTCGTTTCTTTTCTTTCTCTCTCTCCCTTCCTTCCTTCCTTCCTTCCTTCCTTCCTTCCTTCCTTCCTTCCTTCCTTCCTTCCTTCCTTCCTTCCTTCCTTTCTTCCTTTCTCTCTCTCTCTCTCTCTCTCTCTCTTTCTTTCTTTCTGAGAGTTTTTTTTGCTATAGGGTATATGCGCTCTCCAGAAAGACAGAGAGAGACAGAAAGTGAGAAATCACCCCCCAGGGGGGATGGTCATGTTGCATTCCCTTCTCCTCCATTCTCTTCTCGGGATCTTGGGCACACACACGTACACACATGTGCCTGGTGTGAGTTTAAGCCTCCAGGTCTGGGACTCTAACTGCAGTCGACTACATGGGAGTCCAGTGATATAGCTACTACGCCAACTGTTGGTCCCTGTAGAGTCATTTCTTGGTGACACAAGGAAGATGCCTGTTTTTTTAGGATATTGGAGGGTAGAGCAAGAACAGTTATTGAATACTTCAATACTTGATTCTGGCCGGATTGTACCTGTGTCCTTTGCTTCTCTCACTTCCTGGGCTACAAATTATGCAGTTTAGATTACTTCATCTCCTGTGTTTTACTGACTAGAGGTTTCCCAGTGACTAGCACATGTATTATTACCCTAAAGGAGAATTGAAAATAGCTTTTCAAAAGCTTTTATAACATTTTTCTGAAAAGAGAACTGTTTTATAATTCTTCACATTCATACCACACTGATATATTTTCCTTAATTTAACTATTATTTCATTTTAATATAACACAATATAGAATAAATCTCTTGTGTGTTTGACACATAATTGTACATGTTTATGGGTTATAAAGTGATATTTTAACGTTTACAATATGTCATGATCAAATCAGGGTGATTAGCACATTCACCTCAAACATTTCTCATTTCTTTGTACTGAAATTTTCTCTTCTGGCTGTTTTGTACAAGTTTCTTCTTAACCCTTTATTCTCTGAGCAGTTTAACCTCTTCAGGATACCCACTCTTTTTCTTTCTAAAAGTAGAGGTTTGGCTTTAGTGACCTCTGAGTTTCCTTCAAGCTCTGAGACTAACTATGTAAATTAAGGATAATAATGAGACTTTCTTTTTTTCCTGAGAAAGGTGCTGCTTTCTAAAACATCCCTTAGGTCCGCCGAAGTTAACAGGCCATTGCAATAGTCTGGCTCTGAACACTATTTGTCTTCTGATTCTCCTCACGTGCTGCCTTTCATTCTTCCATGCAATGATTTTGCAGGCATTCAGTCCTTGAAGCAAGTGGCATTTTCTAATTTTAACTCAGGTCAGTCAGATGGGTGAATGCTGATGAACAAGCATTTGTTATAAGCATGTCTCAGGTAATGTTAATCTGGACTGAACATGTGCCATGCCTAAGAGATTTCTTAATTAACCTGCTGACACTGCCCATGAGGGTTCAATGTGCTTTCAGGAAAGAGTCCCATATGCATGTGCCCCTTTGCTATTTTTACCATTTCTGATGTTCCATGAACATCATCTCTTTTATTTTCTTATCAAAAATAATTAAGACCATTTGATACATGATTTTAATTCTTTAAAATGCTGGTAACATTCAAATATATTAAAGATAGAAATCTCTAGGTCACAAGATAGGAAAAAATGAGCAATTTTTTCCTGATTTTGGTTTACTTATTTGGCTCTTCATGTCTTTGTTTTTAGAATGATCTATTACAAAGTCACTTATCTGAAATGTGTCACCTGAAAAGCTAAGACAATCTACTAGAAGTCTCCCATATCAACTCTTGTTGTGATGTTTATTTTGACTTTTTAAAAAATTATTATTATTTTTTAAAGATTTTTGTGCTTACCAGAGTGAGAGAGATGTGGACAGAGATAGAAAGAGGGAAAGTGAGAAATCACCCTCCCCAGGGGTTAGCCATGCCACAATCCCTTTTCCTCTGCTCTCCTCTCAGGATTTTGGGCACACACACGACATGCACCTCGTGTGATGTTCAAGCCACCAGGTCCCAGACTCAAACTGCAGTTGGCCATGTGGGTGTCCAGAGTCAACCACTAAGCCAGCTGTGGGTCCCTATCCTGCTATTTTTGAAAGTGTAGTGTAACCGCTACTATGACTTTCACCCTGGAAAATCTGGCATGTGTCCATTTTATTTTCTGTTGAGTTGGACTGAATTCATATGAAAAAATAATTACAAGTTTTACATTCCATTCAAATAATACTGTTTATGCTTGACTAATATATTAAGTAACAGTATTTTTTAAATTAAAAATTATTTAAACACAGAAAACACATAAGATACACTAATATTAAGCATACAAGTTAATAATATGAGCATTTCCAAAATCTAAGTTTTCCTGGTATCTTTTCCCACTCTTCATCTTCCCTCCCCTGTTGAATAACTACTATTCTGACTTCTATTGTCGTGATTAATTTTGCGAGGATATTTTATTGACATACAAAAATACAAAAGTTAAAAGCTTTCTTTTTATAGCAGTTACATTGCTAGACTCCCACATGGCCAACCATGGTTTGAGTCTCAGTGGCTTGAAACTCATGCTGAGCGCATATGCATGTGTGTCAAAGAACCTGGAAGGAGAATGGAGGAGAAAAGAGTGCAGCATGGCCATCCTGTTTGGGGGATGACTTCTCACTTTTCCCCTCTCACTGTCTCTCTGCAACAAGTGCATATGCCCTAAAGCAAAAACCCCTTAAAGAAAAATAGCTCTCTTTAATAGCTCATGATATAGTGGGGGCAGGGGCTAATATCCATGAAGAAACTACCAAGAGTACTAAGGTAAGCCCTAAATGTCATATAGTCGTAAAAGTAACAATGCCATCTTGGGTTTAATAGATTTGCTATTTATAAACATGTGTACATTTATAATCATAATTGAACCTCATGACACTTCTGTACAATGAGTTCTATTATCTCTGTTATATAAATGAGATAACTTAAGATTGAAATGTTGACTAATATTATTAGTTTTATCTTGCTGTTTGACAAATAATCACAGATTCCGCAACATAAAAAGACAAATGTATTATTTCACAGTTTTCATGGGCTGGGAATCTGGGCACAAGTTAGGAGGTACCTCTGGTCAGGGTATCAGTAGGCTAAAAAGAAAATATTGGCCAAGACTACAATCTCAGCGAGACTTGAGGTCCTCTTTCAAGTTCCCTGCTTTTAGGTAAAATTCAGTTCCTTGTGACTGTAGGACTGACATTTCTCGTTACTTATGAAGAGCTAGCTGTTGCCCTCTTTTCCTAAAGGCCAACCCCAGGTCTTAGTCTTGTGGCCTTCTCACAACATGATAGATTACTTCTTCATGGCCACTGTTGATTTGCTCTCATTTTGAGTAACTCTGACACTTTTAAGGACTTATTTGATTTTAGGCCTATCCAAGATAATTTCCTTTTCTACTGACTTAAAGTCATTAAATTAGTATCTGGATGACATCTGCAAAATCCTTATGTAGGGATTACATAGCAGCAGGCGGGAATGTTGGGAGCCATGTGCCTACCATTGTGATGACAGTTTCAAATGAGGTGATAAAAAAATAAACCTGGTTGTTTATCTTCTACTTCTCATACTACTATCTGAACATGAAGAGTTAAGTGATTTTAACAAAAGACTTTTCTGGCTAGCTAAACCAATCATTTATTGAAGGTTTATTATGGTTCCTTATCAGACTGAAAGTTACTGGCAATTTTATAAGATCGAATTTTAGTCCTATTTTACAGATAGGAATGGCAGGGCTTGGAGAGGAAAAGCAACTCATTTAAAAGCAGACTGCTTCTATGTGAAGGAGCCACCCAAGACCTTTCTCCACATCCTGTGCTCTTTTACACTATATTACATGCCTGAACATAATATTTGAACTAAGCTTTGAAGAAGATACGGGTTTTAACATATAGAGATATAATCAGAAATAACCAGTAATAAACATAAACAGCAGCAAAAACAGGCATAAAGTTAGGATATAGTCAGATTTGTTATTTAGATTGTAATTCTCCTGATAGCAACGAAATTGTGCCAACTAACATTTGAAGTGCAGTAATGACTTTTCAGTGGAAGTTTGTGATGTCTCACGATAAGAAACATGTTCATTGCCCATACAATATCTTTTTTTTTTTTTTTAAGAAACTCTAGGAAAGATTTTTTTTTTCTAGTTTTCAAATGAAGAAATGCTGAGTTACACTATTTTCACTGAACTGTTACAGCTATTTTCCCCATTTGCCTGCTTAGAAATCTTAGTGCTGAATTTGTGGCCCACCGATAACGTGTGTCTGACTTTATAGTCGAGGTATCAATGTATTCCCCTTGCCTTTTTTTTCTCTTTTGCATCACCTTCTTTTAATGTATTTTATTGCTACAAGCTACCTTCAAAATGTTAAAGAACTATTCAGGGTATAAATAAGCAAATATATGAATAAAATTTGGGTAGGTAGTTTATAGGAATTACTCATGAATTTACAGATAGGCCAGGAAGTCTGAAATATGAATTTCTGATGCTTAGCTATGAAAGTCCTAAACCAAAGTGCACTGGAACACTAAATCATTAGCTTGGCTGTCGTGCTATTGTCAATAGATCTCAATAGCCAGGCCTAGATCTTGCGTTATATAAAGCAGGACTTGGAACTCCCAGCATAGATTCCACTCTGGTGTCTCCTTTCTTTAACTCAGAAAGTAATTGGATGCAAAGTATGTAAAAGGAGTGTTATGAAAAATTAAGGTCCTTCAAAAATTACCTTGGCAGCTGTGTCAGCTCAATTTAGATGGAAGTTTGCTGGCACAGACTCATAAAATGCAGCACATCAGCAAAGTGATGATTGTTACAAATAAAAAGTACTGCACCTCTTTCATATCTTTAGAAATGTAAACTGTATTTAAAAAATGATGCTACCCAACTTTGTTATGAATGTGACATGGGAAGTTTTTGTTATGAAAAGCTATTTGAGAGAGTTCATCACAAACATCTGATGAGTAAAACTCTGGAAAAGACAGTAAATTAAAAATCCAGGACACCATAAAAATTGCAGGAAACAAGAAAGGAGATTAGATAGAAAGAGTTGGAGGTCCATATTATATAAAAACATAGAGAAGATGGGAATTACACAATACGAGAGTGTAGAAGAAAAAGAAGACCTAATTGTCTTGGGAAGTTCAGAGAACTAAAAGTACATTGGGAGGGGTGAATGGTGAGATCATACATGAATCAAATGGAGAGGGAAAAAGCAAACTAGATGATCAAAAGGGCCCTGCTATCGAGGCAAAATAGAAATTAATTACTTTTTGGACCAGCAGTTGGCATAATGGTTATGTTGCTAGACTTTCATCTAGTTGACTGTGGTTCAAGTCCTAGATCTGGTGGCTTAAACTCATTCCAGGTGTGTGTGTGTGTGTCTGTGTGTGTGTGTGTGTGTGTGTGTGTGTGTGTACCCAAGATCCCGAGAGGAGAATGGAGGCCATCCCCCCTGGGGGGTGATTTCTCGCCTTCTGTCTCTGTCTCTGTCTTTCTGGGGAGTGCACACTCCCTATAGCAAAAACCTCACCCCCTCAAAAAAAAAATTATATTTTTTTTTTTAGGTTTTTGCCATTGGTGTGTGTACTTGCCAGAGACAGAGAAAAGGGAAAGTGGAAAATCACCTCCAGGAGGAATGGTCATGCCACAATCCCTTCTATTCTTCTCTTGGGACCTTGGGCACATGTGCCTGGTGTGATTTTTCGAGCTACCAGGTCTTGGACTTGAACCATGGTCAGCCATGTGGGAATCCAGCACCGAACTACTCTGCCACCTGCTGGCCCCAAACTGGGGGTTTTTAAGGACAGAGAATGCTGAGAAGTGCTAATTTATTGGATGTATATCATGATAAGGTGGATATTGGTGCAGCAGAAAGTTAAGTTGGAACGGTAGCAACAAATGGCATATTAATGTTTTTTCTCATGAAACCATGGGAAAAATTAAAAAAAAACTTTTTTATATTAAATTCATAGAAATTTTAATTTCCTAGATTAATGTTAAGTCTTTGGCTATTAGTTAGCAAACTTAGAATGTAAATTTTCCCTGGGACCAACAGATGGCATAATGGTTACGTCGCTGGACTCCCATGTTGTCGAATGTGGTTTGAGTCCCAGACCTGGCAAATTAAAAGTCATGCTGGGCACATGTGCATGTGTGCCCAAAATCCTGAGAGGAGAATGGAAGAGAAGGGATTGTGGCATGGCCATCCCCCCTTCCCCCCTGTAGGGCGATTTCTCACTTTCTGCCTCTCTGGCAAGCACATATGCCCTATAACAAAAAAAAAAAAAAAAAAGAAAAAAAAAAGAAAAAAGAAAAAAAGTGAGTTTTCCTTAAATGGTTTTGGATTCAAAAAGTATAAAGCAAGAACTTATAATAGGTGGCCTATTGTATTGATAACCACAGCTGTTACTGAAAGAATTCTTTATTCATCATGTTAATAGAAACAAAGTCACAATTTTAATTCTGAGATATTTATTATTTAGCGATTTAATTGTAAAATGATCTAATGTATGTGTTAGCTATCACGGTGTTTTATCAGGTTGTAGAAGAATGTTATTTATTTATACCCCTAAATCTCCAAAGCAGAGTCATCTTATTCAACATTTGTAATAATATTTATGTATTTGAAATACAGTATTGGTGGAAACTTCATAAAGCATTACAAGAGACTCTTACTTGAATTTTTTGCTGATTTTCTTAGAGCTCTTCAAAAATAACAACAAACTAATCACAATTTGTGATATAAAGCTTAGAGTAAGAATGATACCCAGCAGTACTTTATACATCTTAGGAAGTTATTAAATTTACTTTATATTACAGTAATATACAGTGTAAGAAAAGGGAAGCATGATCTTTAAAATCAGTGCATCCTCTAAGAGTAATAGTTTTCATAGGAAGAGTTTGAATACAAATGCATAAAATCTAGATGCATATTAAAAGCAGCAATACCCAAAGAGCTCAGGAAAATACCTAATAAAATATCAAAATATGATGATATAACTCAAGTGGATTAGTTATGATCTTTTAAAATGAGAGGTGGTGATATTTTAAGGTCATGGACCCTATTGAATTGAGACCTATATAAAAGTTAAGTAAAATTGTGTATTAATTTAAATGGTAATCGAGGAGCAAGTACTGTTGGCTCATTTGTGAATAGTTCACCTCTTCTCTTTCTTGAGCTATTGATAAAGATACAGTCGTATAGATAATTTTCAAACATCCTGTAATTGTAAGAAAACACAATGAGTCCTTTTTTTCCTTTGATCCCCATACTCAAAGGTTTTGTAGTAAATGTGAAAAAAACAAAAACAAAAACTGTCTTTAGTTCTTGTATTGGAGTATACACATAATAAGGTTATTACTCTTGAGGGAAATGAATCAACAAGTTGTGTCAACAAGAATTGATTGGCACCACATATAAGTGACACCACCATATAAATAACATTCAGTTTTGAAATTTAACTGTACTTAGTTTTAGGATTTCACAGACTAATGAGATTGGCATTTAGGCCTCAGGAATTTCACAGTTCACTGGGAAAGTCAGACTTGAAAATAAGTTGGGGCAATATGGCGTGATGATTAAGATTTGTCCAAAGTACTAAGCCAGTCTGGGATGCCTTAGCAGGTTGAGGAAGATTTACTAGGAAAACTCTTCTTTTTTTTTTTCTTTTCTTTTTTTGGAGAGGTTTTTGCTATAGGGCGCGTGCGCTCGCCAGACAGACAGAGAGAGACAGAGAGATAGAAAGCAGGAAATCACCCCCCAGGGGGGATGGCCACGCCGCAATCCCTTCTCCTCCATTCTCCTCTCGGGATCTTGGGCACGCACGCACACGCGCCCGGCGTGAGTTTAAGCCGCCGGGTCCGGGACTCGAACCGCGGTCGACTACGTGGGAGTCCAGCGACATAGCCATTACGCTAACTGCTGGTCCCAGGAAAACTCTTCTTGAACTTATGCGTCTTAAGTGAAAAATAATTAGAGAGTCTCATGGATTTTTATTGTATTTGAGACTTAGGGTCCTAAGTTAAGATTACTCATCTGTTTATCCAGCCTTTCATTTGTTTGTTCATGTCTCTAATATTTTTTTACTATCTGTGTATAAGTTCTTGAGATATAGGGATAAATAAGAGTGCCATCCTATAATCTAGACATAAATAAATACACTTTTGATATTTTCTGAGAAATACAGCAAAAAGCAGAGGCATAAGCCAATACTGTAAACACTGTTAAATGTGTTACCATAGACCTATGCACAAATTCCTGTGGGGGAGTTAACTCAGCCTAATTGTGGAGGAAAGGGTATAAAATGATTGTCAAAAGATACACAGGTGAGATCACACCTGAACTGGGTCTAGAGGGATGAGTAGAACTCAGTTAAGTAGCTGAACAATAGGAAGAGAGGAAAGTACATTTTTGTGAAAAGGGAACTACTTTTAAGGTTTTGCAATAGGCTGTGTGTGCTCACCAGAGAGAGACAAAGAAAAAAGGAAAGTGAGAAAACCCCTCTCTCACATTGAGACGTCAGGCCATGCCTCGATTACTTCTCTTCCAGTCGCCTTGCTGGATTTTGGGCATGCACACACACATGCCTGGTATGATTTTTCAAGCTGCCAGGTCCAAAACTCAAACTACTCATCCAGCAATGTGGGGTCCAGTGCCTTAACCTCCATGTTACCTGTTGACCCCAGGAAACCACTTCTTAAGAAACATGAAAAGGCATGAGAGCTTTCTGTGTTCACAGAGCAACAGCATGTTAATATTTGGATAGTGAGTTGGGTTAATATGTACTTTCTGAAGGTAGCTAACCATGAGGACTTTAAGTACATCAAATTTTCATGTTAAATGGAACACTAAGAGAAGAGTGTAGAATGCATTAGAAAATAAGTAACTTGGAAGAAGTTTGAAGGCATATAACCTTCCTTGCAAAGAATGATGAATATCTAAGCCAATACGGTAGCAGCATGGATGGAGAAGTGGGTAAATTATTTAGAGCTACTGAGGTGAAAAAATCAACAGGGATTTTTAATTTTTCATTATTTGTTTCTATTCTACTTTATTTCATGAAAAATTTAAAGTAGCTTATAGGAAAATATAGCATGCATCAGAAAAAAAAGTGTATTTATTCATAAAATTATATTGCTGTCAAAAAAACTAATTAATCAATGAGCAGTAGGGCTAAGGAAAAGGTTAGAAAGGAAGATAGTGCCTTGACTTTATTTGCTTTGAAAATAGATGTAATTCTTCTTTATCAAATAGGAAAGAACATGGGAAAATTACATTATCTGGGGAAAAATTTTTATTTTTGTTCATATTGAATTTGAGGCACTTATGAATCATCCAGAAGGGGGTATTCAAATGACAGTTCAGGAGAATAGGGCCAGTCAAGTGGTGTGGTGGTTGAGGCAGCTGGATCTCACATGGCTGACATCATGGTTCCAATCCTGGACAAGAATCATGACAGCTGGGTAGGCGTGCAACCCCGAAGTCCTGAGAAGAGAATGGAGAGAAGAGATGGCAATGTGACCATTACCCCTCACTCTCTCTCTCTCTCTCTCCCATGCTTTCCCTTTGTTTCTCTGTCTCTGTTCCTGTGGTGGATGCACACACCCTGTAGCAAAAAAAAAATAAAAATAAAATAAAAAAATAAAAAATAAATAAATCAGGAAAATGGTTTGAGAGACATAGAGTATCAAGTATTTCCTTTGAAAATGGGTTATAAAACTGATTCCAAAGTTTAGTGGTTTACTACAGGCTCTTAAATCTTGCTCATGGTCTATGGATTGAATATGGCTCTGCTGGACTAAGTTGAGCTTGTCTTTAGGCTGCAATTGATCTCACTACTGCTCCATGTGTCATCTTATCCTGGGGTCAGACGCCTTTGACCCAAGCCCTAAGGAATGTTCTTCGTATTGGCTAAAGTGCAAGGGAAGCAAGTAAAGGGGCTTCTTGAGGCCTCTGTATATCTAGCAAATTGTCCTTATGTTCATATTTCATTGACCAAAACAAATCAACTGGCCAAGTCTATCACCAAAGGACCTGGTAAGTACCTAGAGAGAACCATGGGAAAGGCAGGGAGGAAGGGGGCCCTCTGAGCTGCGCCCAGAGGTAGCATCTTGAAATGTGAAGGGAGAGCCAGAATGCATCAGCTCAATTTTGCTACTGAAGGAGAAATAAAGATGGAAACAAACAAACAAACAAACAAACAAAATCACAAAACCTATTGTAGTTTCTACTACAAATGTCAGAAAAAGGTGTCCTTGTATTTTTTGTTTGTCTGATTATGGCAATCAAGATTAAGGACATGGAAAAAGATATAGACTATATAAAGATGTAGAGGAAAGGAGATGATTTTTACAACTCAGAAATAACATTGTAAACAACAGGGACTATTTTATTCAAAAAATAAATCTACATTCTGAGTTAAAATTTTTTAGTTTATTTATTTAATCATATTTAATTACATATGTCTTTATAGTGTATATCATTCCTTTTTCCAGCATTATTGCCATGCATATCAGTCAAGACAGACACATTACTATACACATCATCAGCAGCAAATAGCTTTTTTTTTTAATTAAGCACAGTCTTTTCTTTCTTTTACCCACCCACATATTACCCATATCCTTACTATCTCTAGTATTTTCCCATTGCCCTCCCTGCTACTATACCTTCCAAACTTTCAGTTTCTGCTGTAGAACACAGATAATCAGTATATATTGAGTGGGGACATACAATGTCTGTCTTTCATAGTCTGACTTGCTTCACTTAGCATTAAGTTTTCCATATTGGTCCACTTTGTATCAAACGTCAGGGTTTCATTTTTTATGGCCCAGTAATATTCCATAGAGTACACATGTCACATGTTTTTCAATCTAATCATCTATTTCAGGACATTTGGGTTTATTCCATGTACTAGCAATGATAAATAATGCTTCAACAAACATGGATGCACAAGTGTTTTTCCGACTGAAGCTTTTTCTATTCTTCTGGTAAATACCTAAAAGTGGAGTTACTGGGTCATATCATAGTTTTATTTGTAGGTTTCTAAGGAATGTCCATATTGTCCTACAAAGTGGTTGTACTAATTTACGGTCCAAAGAGTTTAGGAGTTCCCTTTTCACCACTACCTTGCCAGAACTTATCATTATTTATCTTCTTAATTTTAGCCATTCTGACTAGGGTTAAGTAGTTTTGATTTACATTTTCTTATGATAAGAGATGTCGAGCGTGTTTTCATATGCTTTTGGGTCATTCAAATGTCTTTGGAGAATTGTCTGTTCAGCTACTTTTCCCATCTTTGAGGATTATTTTTTATTTTTTTATTTTTGTGGGTAAGCTGCTTGAGTTCCCTGTATATTCTTGGTGTCAGTCCGTTCTCTAAGGTATAAATTGCAAATATATTTTCCCACTATGAGGGTTCTTTGGCTGTGCAGAAGCTTCTAAGCCTAATGTAGTCCCATTTGTCTATTTTTGGGACTATTGCCTATGCTTTTGAGGTCTTCTTTAAGAAGTCATTGCCTACCCCAAGGTCTCTAAGAGTTTTCCTGTGTTTTTCACCAGTATTTTTATGTTTAGATCATCAATACATTTTGAGTTAATTTTGTTAGTGGTGAGAGATAAGTATGTAGTTTTATTCCTTTGCGGGTGGATATTTAGTTCTAGTACCATTTGCTGAATATTTTCTTTTTCCACTGGATTATCTTGTACTGTTTGTCAAGGATCAGTTGACTGTATGTTTTGGGGTTTATCTGGGAATTCTCAATTCTGTTCCATTCGTCTACATGTCTGTTTTTGTGTCATGCTGTTTTAATTATCACAGCTTTGTAATATATTTTCAAAGTCGGGAAATGAGCTGTTTCCTACTTTATTCCCCTTGTACAGTATTGCTTTGGCAATATGGGGCATTTTGTGCTTCCAGACAAATTTTATGGTTGTTTTTCTTTTTCTGTGAAGAATATCTCTGGTAATTTGATTGGGATTTCACTGAATTTGTAGATTAATTTGAGTAGGATTGTCACCTTGATTGTATTAACTCTTCCAACCCAGAAACATGGATATTTTTTTCACTTTCTTTGTATCATTTTTCTTTTTCTAGTGTTTCATAGTTTTCCTTATAGAGATCTTTGACGTCATTGGTAAGGTTTATTTGCAGATATCCTATAGATTTTGTGGTTATTGAAATGGGATTTTTTTCTTCAATTCTGTCTTCATTTGTCCATTGTTGGGGTATAAAAATGCTATAGATTTCTATGTGTTGATTTTGTATCCTGTCACTTCACTGTATTTGTTTATCATTTCCAGGAGTTTCTTCACATATTATTTTGGATTTTCTATGTATAGTATCATATCATTTGCAAATAGAAATAATTTCACTTCTTTTCCTATTTGGATGCCTTTTATTTGTCTCTCTTGTCTAATTGCATTGGCTACAACTTCCGGTATTATGTTAAAAAGGAGTGGAGGGAAAAAAATAGTAGTGAAGAGAGTGGGCAGTTTTGTTTTGTTTCAATTTTTAGTGGAAAGGCTTTCAGCTTTTCCCCATTCAGTATGATGTTAGCTATGAGTTTTTCATAGATGACTTTTATTGTGTTAAGGAATGTCCCTTCTATGCCAATTTTGCTGAGAATTTTAATAATGAAGGGATGTTGTATTTTATCGTATGCTTTTTCTGCATCAATTGATATGATCATATGGTTTTCATCTTTCTTTTTGTTAATGTGATGTATTGCATTTATTGTTTTGTGTATGTTGAACCATCCATGCATTCCCTGCAATAAATCCTACTTTGTCATGGTATATAATCTTTTTAATATACTGTTGAAGTTGAATATGATCTGCTAGTATCTTGAGAATTTTTGTATCTGTATTCATCAGGGATATGGGGCTGAAGTTTTCTCTCTTTTTTTTTTTTGTCATGGTTTTGTCTGGTTTTGGAATTAAGATGAAGGAGGCTTCATAGAATGAATTTGAGAGGGTTCTTTCCTTTTGACATTTTAGAAACCATTTAAGGAGAATTGTGGCTAGGTCATCTTTAAAAGTTTTATAGAATTCAGAAGTGAAGCCATCAGGACCTGGGCTATTCCTTGTTGGGAGAATATCTGTTACTGATTCAATCTCATTGCTTGTTATGGGTCTATTTAGACTTTCTGTTTCTTCCTTATTCAATCTTGCTAAATTTGACATGTCCAGAAATTTGTCCATCTCATTTAGATTTTCTTGTTTTTTGGCATATAATAGCTCAGAGTACTCTTTGATATTTTGTATTGGTGGTGTATTCATTGCAATAATTCCTGTTGCGGTGTTGATTTATCTGGTTCCTGTCTCTGTTCTTGTTGATTATTCCAGCTAATACTGTGTCAATTCTGTTTATCTTCTCAAAGAACCATCTTTCGGTTCCATTTATTTTCTGTATAGTTCTTTTGTTCTCTATTTAATTTATTTCTGCTTGAATCTTATTTCTTTTCTCCTGGAGTTTTTTGGTTTTTTTGGTTGTTGTCTTTCCAGTTCCTTGAGTTGTGTTGTTATGTTGTTTATTTGTCACCTTTCTGCTTTTTTCTTGTGGGCACTAACTGCTATGAACTTCCCTCTTATGATTGCTTTTGCTTTGTGTGATAGGTTATAAACACTTGTTCATTATCATTGGTCTCTATGAACCTTTTGATTTCAGTCTTATTTTCTTCTGTAGTCATGAAGTCAATTTAGGAGTTGGTTGTTTAGTTTGCATGTGTTTGTAAATTTTTGAGGCTTTTCCTGTAGTAGTTGATTTCAAGTTTGATTCTATTGTGGTCAGAAAAAAAAAAATGCTAGGTATAGTTTCTATACCTTAGGATTTGTAAAGGCTTGTTTTGTGCCCTATCATGTGGTTAGAAAATGTTCCATGTGGGGGTGAGAAAATGTATATTTTGTAGTAGTTGGGTGAAATACTCTATAAATGTCTATCAAGTTGGGACCAGCAGTTAGCGTAATGGCTATGTTGCTGGACTCCCATGTAGTCGACTGCAGTTCAAGTCCCGGACCCGGTGGCTTAAACTCACACCGGGCGCGTGTGCGTCCATGCCCAAGATCCCAAGAGGAGAATGGAGGAGAAGGAATTGCGGCGTGGCCATCTCTCCTGGGGGGGTGATTTCTCGCTTTCTATCTCTCTGTCTGGCGTGGGCACGTGCCCTATAGCAAAAATTTTCTCAAAAAAAAAAAAAAAAAAAGTCTATCAAGTTCATTTCATGTATGATATCATTTAGATCTTTTATCTATTTATTTTTTTGGTCTAGATGATCTGTCCAGAAGAGTCAGTGGGCTGTTGAGATCCCATACATTTATTTTATTTCAGTCTAGCTCTTCCTTTAAATCAAACAGTCTCTTTGATGTAGTTAGGTGCTCCAGTGTTGGGTGCATAGATATTTAAAAAGTGTTATATCTTCTTGGTGAACAAGTAATTTTAATACGTTATAATGTCCTTCTTTGTCTTTTCTTAAATTTTTCATCTTAAAGTCTATTTTGTCTGATACTGATATCACTACTGCAGCGTCTTTTTGGTTTCCATTTGCATGGAATACCTTTCTTCAGCCCTTCACTTTCAGTTTGTGTAAGTCCTTATCAGTGAGGTGTGTTTCTTGTGAGCAGCAAATAGAGATGGTTTCTATCTTTTTGTAACTATTTGGCCAGTCTCTGTCTTTTAATGGGATAATTATTTTATTAACATTCAACATTATTATTGATATTTGTGGATTTATCCCTCATTTCATTAACCATTTATTCAGTTGTGTTTTGATCTCCTATTTGTTTTGCTTTAGTTATCCTTATATAACACTCCCCTCAGTACTTCCTGCAGAGCTAGTCTAGTATTGGTGAATTCTTTAAGTTTTTGTTTATTTGAGGATATTTTTATTTGTTCTAACCATTTGAAGGACAGTCTTGCTGGATATAGTATTCTTGGTTGAAATAATTTTTCTTTTAATGTTTTGAACACATCTTCCCCTTCCTTCCTTGCCTTTGTTATTTCAGTTGAGAGGTCTGACATAGCCTAATGGGATTATCTTTATAAGTAAATTGATGTTTCTCCCTTGCCATTTTTGAAATATTGTCTTTGTCTTTAATGTTTACTAATCTGGCTATGATGTGCCAGAGGGAGGATATTTTTGTGTCAATTCTACTAGGGGTCCTTTTTATTTCTTGGGTCTGAATTTCTCCATGTTTTTCTGTATTTGGAAAATTTTCAGATAGTATTTCATGGAAGAGGTTTTCCATAACTTTAGCAGATTCTTCACCTTCTGGAATACCCATATTTGGGTGTTTCATGGTATCTAGAATTTCCCATATGTTGCCCTCTTTTTTGGGGTTACTTTTTTCCTTCTTTTTGGTGACTTGGTGTATGCTGGAGACTTTGTCTTTGAGGTCAGAAACTCATTCTTCTGCATGGTCCAATCTGCTTTTAATGCTTTCTAGGGAGATTTTAATTTCTGGTATTGTATTCTTCATTTCCAGAAGTTTTGTTTGATTCTCTTTTAGAGAGTCTATTTCTTTATTAAATTCCTCTTTCATCTCCTGAAATGATTTTCTCATTTTCTGAAATTTATTGTATGTTTTCTCTTGCATCTCATTGAACTTTGTCACTGTGAATATTTAGAATTCTTTTTCTGACATTTCTGTGTATTTCTTGGTGTTGTCCAACTCTTGGTGTGGTGCTGCTACCCTCACCTGGTGGAGAGCTTGTTTTCTCATGTTTCTTTGAGATCTGTGCTGGTTTCTAGTCATCTGATGCGGTACTCACTGTTTTCCATTCATTTATTAGAGCGGTTTCTGTAGTACTGGTGGAGGAAATTTCAAACTTAGTTCCCAGGTATGTTCCTACTGGAGAGCTGTGTCTCCCAGGTCAGAGCAGTTGTGGGTAACTTCAAATTCTTGGCTCCTCTACCGAATGTTCAGCTCTTGATGAGGTGGTAGCAAGCTAAGAAGATATAAGTTGGTGAAGATGATTCAGTCGCACAATATGCAGGTTTGTGTACCCAAAGTTCCAAAGTGTCTTCCAGGCCGTAAGCATGGACCCACTCTACAGACCTGCCCAGACTGGGCTCAAGACTCCTGGATAGAAGGCAGGCAGGGTGAGTCCAGGTTGCTGGGATGGTGGGCAGTGGAGTCCAAATTCCCAAGGTGGCTCTGAGGCCCAAGCATGAACTCTCCCTAAAGGCCTGCCCAGACCAGGCTCAAGATTCCCTGCAGGCTGGCGGTCAGGGTGAGCCCAGGTGCTGGGAGTGTGAGCTATGAAGTCCAGAAGTGGCTCCCAGAATGCAAGCACGGACTCACCCTAAAGGTCTCCTGAGTTAAATTTTTGAAAAATCTCTTTCTTAGCATATACTAAATTATAGGGCACTTAGTTCACCAGAACAAATTGCTGCCACCTTGCAGTAGTGTCCTATCCTATTCAATATGAACTTCCTGCAATTAACTAGGCCAGAAAAAAACTTTATTAACAAGATACATAATAAACAAAAAGAAATCTGTAAAGGAGAAAAGGGATAATAGAAACAATGCATGAAAAACATTCACCGAAAACTATTCATGAACCAGATGAAAAACACAACGTAATTTGCAGTTCTTAGAGATAGATTAGAGAAATAAAATTTTTCATCTTCAGAATAAAAGTTCAAAGAATTTTCCAGTAAAAACTCTTATGCCAATTGAATGCGAGTAAAACCTTAATAGAGAAACAATGGCAAAAGGACATGAGATAAACATCAAACTTACTCAACTGAAGGACCAAGTGATTGTGGTTTTAAAAGAGAAGATATTAAAAATAATGAAAAAGTAAAAGCAGTAGTGATAACACACTCTGTGAAGAAAACTGGAAAATGCAAAACTCAGTTCCAGTGTTTTGTCTTACTTTGAGCCAAAGATATTCAGCAACAGGGTATATATACATTATCTAACGGCATGATGGGGAGCATTAGAAGTACTAAAAGAATCTGATGAGATAAAATAAACATTTAATAATACAGTAGATTACTCAAAACAATTTTGACAAAGAAAAATAATTATGCTGACTGATTTCAAAGCTCATTATGAAGTGATAGCAGTCAAGATAGTTTAGTATTTGAGTAAGAACAGAAGTATAGATCTATGGAACTGAACAGAGTTCTGAAATAAACTCACACACGTGAGATAAATTTATTTTTAATAAAAGTGCCAAGGTAGTTACAGGTAGGAAAAAAGTGTTTACAAGAACTGCTCTGTAACAATTATGTCATATGGGTACAAGTAAATCGCTTGCATTAACACAACAATATGAATATTATCTAAAAAGAGATCATACACCTAAACATAACATCTAAAACTATAGAAATTCTAAAAGAAAATAGAAAAACCTTAACTTGACACAAATTTTTTGAATATGACACAGAAAGCACAGATCATAAAAGAGAAACAGATTCATCGATTTCATCAATATGAGAATTTAACATTTGGTCATTAAAAATGTGTTAAGAGAATAAGACAAGTTAGGCTGAGGGAAAATTATTCATGCATGTTTGTGGACACACAAATCTAAGAGCAGTAATACTATATAAAAAATTTTTAAAGCTCAATAAAATAAATTCAACAGAAACAAATGGTGAAAATTTTAGACAAAAATCATCATGAAAGATGATATATTACCATTATCTGGTAGCATCATTTGAAATTAAAACCACAATAAGATAACATTACATAATAAATAGCTAAAAATAAGGAACTGACAAAATGTCAGACAACTGGAGCTCTCATATATGCTAGCAGGAAAATACAATTTTGAAACTCTTTGGAAATTATTTTGACATTTTCTCATAAAGTTAAAGACATACTTAAAATAGAGTCAACAGTCCCATTCTTAGGTATTTGCCCTCTCCAAAACGAAAATCATGTTCACATAAAGACTTATAAATAAATTTGTTTATATTTTCAAAATTAGAAACCTAAATGTCCATCAAGTGATGAATAGACTGAAAATTTTACTGGGACCAGCAGGTGGTATAGTGGTTAAGGCACTGGACTCTGATGTGGCCAACCATGGTTTGAGTCCTGGATCTGGCAGCTTGAAATTCACTCTGGGCTTGTGTGTGTGTGTGTGTGTGTGTGTGTGTGTGTGTGTGTTTGTACTCAAAATCCCAAGAGGAGAATGGAGGAGAAGGGATTATGGTGTGGCCATTCCCTGTGGGGGAAGGGGTGATATCTTACTTCTATCTTTCTGTCTGTCTCTGTCTCTCCAGAGAGTGCACACACCCTATAGAAAAAAATCTCTCAAACTTTTGTTTATTGCATATATAACTAGGAATAAAACCTATATATAACAGACTTGTATTAAGTAAGTGAAAGAGTCAGGAAAACATAATATGTATTAATATAAAGTTTTAGAACAAAAAAGCTATATAGTAATAGAAATCAGATCACTCATTGCTTGGGAAGGAAAATAGACAAATGATAAAAAGGGGATGAGGACTCTCTGAGTGATAAATATTCTAGATCACGTGTTATTAATTGTATACTTAAAATGAACCCATTTTATTGTGTGTAAATTATGCTTCAATATGATTTGAGTAACATAGCAAGCAGTTAAAAGGCAAGGCCTGGCCACAGTGTTGCAGTGGTAGCACAATGCTCTGCAATGCCAGATGCCACAGGGAAGACTGGGCTTCAGTTCCAGGTCACCCTTACACATAAGGCTCATGTGTGCCTACCTGCTTGGGAAAGATAGGGGGAAAGGGGATCATAGCAGGAGACTTTGCTTAGGATGCTTCCCTCTCTCTCAATCAATCAATATAAAGTTGAACCACATCATAAAAAAAGTATTTACACTACATGTCCCAAAATGCTCAATTAGTTAAAATATAAGGACTAATGAAAAAATAGACAGGTTTCTAATAACCCATAAATAGACAAAGGATAGACCTATAATTATGTCTGCATATACAATACATAATGTTTAATTCACTCAGAAGGAAAATGTAAATTAAGATGATGAAGAGGAAACACTTTTACTTTAAAACTTAGTAGGCATCAAAAGTTTAATCAAAACATATTATCAGGCCAACCCCGTAGCCTCATGGCTGAGGGAATTTGATCCCATGCTGGCAACAGCTTTTCGAATTCTAGCCCTACTGACTTGAAAATTACCAGGTATGATGTATGTGCCCAGAATCCCATCAGGATGGAGAAATGGAGGAGAAGGGATTGTGGTGTAACTAGATCCCATTGAGGGGTGTTGTCTTCCTTTCTTTCCCTGTCAAGTGCATATACTATCTCCAATTAAAAAATAAAGAACAAACATATTATCCAAAAAAGATACTACTACCTGTAGGATTTGCAGACATGCCTTTTATATTTTTATTGGATGGTGTTTTGACAAATTCCATACCTTTGACCTATAAGTTCTATATCTTTACAGTTGTTACTAATAATCTAACATATATTTGAACTGATCTCTATAGGAGAATATTTGTTGCAGTGTTTGTAATCACGTACTGATGGAAACAACATAGTATCTATAACATAGAGCAAACTAAGGAATTCCTGCCATACCCATGGTATGGCCTTCTACAGAGCCATTACAAAGGATGAGGTGGCTCTATATGAACTAATTTGAAGGAGCTCCCAGACATCAAGACTACACACACACATATATGCATGCTTATGTGGAGAAATAACTGTACATGCCAGAGGGTGATTTGTTTAGGCAAAAGAGCAGAATATTGCTTTATATTTCAGCATTCTTTGCTCAGACCATGATGCCAAATGACTTCTGCCAAGTTTTTTTGAGATTGTGGGAAATTCCATATTTCAGAAGAATTTATACTTATACCTTTAATTAGTGGGTTGTTGGAAAAGTCATGGCACATTTTTCCAACAGATGGCACTAGTTCATTTTTGTAAGTACTAGAGTCATTCATATCTATGTTATTGCTACGTCATTTGATAACTCAGTTCTAGCTTCATTCTAAAAAAAAGTGATTTGGTTGAGTTTTGGAGATTTTACAACAAGTTGAAGATGGAAGACCAAACTGTGCATTTTCACCACATTTTACTGTTTTGCTTCTGTAAAGGGAAGAACATATGCAAGCTTGTGAAAAGTTGTATAAAGTTTATGGTGACTATGCTCTACAAGAAGGTCAGTGCCAATGATGGTTCACGAACTTCTGTGCTGATGGTTTTTTTTTTTTTTTTTTTTTTTTTTTTTTTTTTGGAGAGGTTTTTCGCTATAGGGCACGTGCGCTCGCCAGACAGACAGAGAGAGACAGAGAGACAGAAAGCGAGAAATCACCCCCCAGGGGGGATGGCCACGCCGCAATCCCTTCTCCTCCATTCTCCTCTCGGGATCTTGGGCACGCACGCACACGCGCCCGGCGTGAGTTTTAAGCCACCGGGTCCGAGACGCGAACCGCGGTCGACTACGTGGGAGTCCAGCGACATAGCCATTACGCTAACTGCTGGTTCCCTGTGCTGATGGTTTTGATCTCAATAATGCTCCTTGATCAGGGATGCCTACCAAGGTTGATGACAAAATAAAGGCATTGATTGAGTCAAACCCACGTTACATGACATGAGAGATTGCAGAAATGTTGAACATTCGTCACTGAAGTATTCATGGTCAGCTGCAGAAAGTGGGATATATAAATAAGCTCAATATTTGGGTTCCTCATGAACTTAAAAAAATTCATTACATGGCATGTGTGAACATCTGTGATATACTCATTAAAAGTGAGGAAAATGATTCCTTTTTTATTTATTTATTTTTATTGGGTTCATTGACAGTATTTAGGAAGGGTTTCTCTACACTCCAGTCAAGTGAGGTATCTGATTACTAACCTAAATTGTAATGATCAGCTTATATACCTGTTTTTCTAATAAGTCTGTAAACTCTTTGAAGGTAGTAGTTTGCTCTTTAGCTTCAGTTTCTAATGTAATGATTGAAATCAAATATTAACAGTCATATTTGATAGAATTTATATATTAAAGTATGCTACTGAAATAAAAAATTTAAAAATCTTTATTTTAATTTTTTAAAATTATTTTTTTATTATCATCATAGTCTTGTTTATATTACATTGGATTGCATATAACTTTACAGTGTATTACATTGCTTTTTCAAAAGGGAATGCCATACATGTCAGAAAATGATCCTTTTTGAAAGTAACTGATAACTGATGATCAAAAGTGGATCATAACACTGGGCACAAATGGTCTTGGTCCTGATATGATGATTCACCTCAAGCAACATTGAAAGAAGACATTCATCAGAGGAAGGTTATGCTCTCAGCGTGATGGGATTTTAAAGGTGCTGTGTTTCTCGAGTTCCTATGAAGGAATCAAATAATCAATTCCAATGCGTACTGTCAGCAATTGGACAGTTTGACCCAATCCATCCACTTGTGTTTCATCATGACAACACGAGACCGTACACAAGTTTGATCACCCATCAAAAATTATTAGCGCTTGGATGGTATGTGTTGCCACACCCACCATACTCACCTGATCATGTGCCGTCAGCGTCCACTTGATTCCCTCTCTTCAAAACTCCTTGCATAGTATAACATTAGATTCAGATGAGGCTGTAAATCAGCACCTTGTTCAGTTTTCGCAGCTAAAGACAGGTCCTTCTGTGAAAGAGGAATTATGAAGGTCACTAAAAGATGACAAAAGGTTATCGAACAAAACAGGCAATATATCATTGATCTTTGTTCTTTATATAAATAGATGACCTTTGAAAAACAGAAAAAATCTGACATGACTTTTCTGACAACCCAATAACTTCTAAACTTAAAAATTGGTCCTATTTACCCTTTAGATGTGCCTACATATCAGAACAATAAGACACGGATAAATGTTATATTATTATCTATCACACATAACCAGTTCACAGTACTTAGAGGCATTTTTTCTCAGATTCAGTGTGCCTTTTAGCCTAGAGTCCAGGTGTTGGCATGTTAAATCCCTGCTGTTATTTACAATGATTTTTAACTGACAAGGTCACTTTGTGACCTAACTGGACAGGCCAGTCAGTTGATGTCTGTTGTGTGGGCAAACCATTCTTAGTCTTTTATTGTTGTTGTTGTTAGTTTGTTTTTAAAGAATTATGTAATTTTATTTATTACTTTTTAATTTGACCAGAGAGAGCAAGCGTGAGAGAGAAAGTGAGAAGGCAAGCTGTCAGGTCTAGGTCTCAAGCTGTAGTTGGCCATGTGGGAGTCTAATGCCTTAACCAGAATGCCAACTAACCCTTGAGAGTAGCTTTTGGTAGTGCCAAAGGAGAAAACGCACTACTAAATTTTGACTTTTTAGACTAATATTCTAATTGTTAGTGCTAAATTTTTATAAATGATTTGCTGGTAATGTCAATGTACAAAATGATTTACATTTTTTCTCATGCTATTTGAAGTTATGGGTTTGTAGTAAGAACAAATAGAAAGTTCCATTAGTGAAAAAAGAAAAAAATTGAGGGATTTAACACAATACCTGTTGCACCTATTTTCTTGTTACTAATTTATTTATATAATTTCAAAAATTAAATTTAAATTGCATAGGTAAATTACATAGAGAGGTGTTTAAAAATGAACAGAGATTCTAGATCCTCATTTTTGCCATGAGATTAATTTATGCTAAACATATTTGGCTAAGTATACATCAATGTACAGTACTCTTTTTATTTTCCCCCCAGCCTCTGTAATGATGGTAGCACAAAAGTAAAAGGCAAAATAATTTAGAGATTTTGAAGAGAAACCAGAGACAATATTTTATCCATCTGAATTTTATAATAAAAAATAATTATCCTGAAAGTTCAATAGACATTTAACGTTCTCCTTAAGTTTCATACTATATTTCTTTGAATAAAGTGTATATACACAGTAAAGGAAGCATAAAATAAAGAATAAATTTGACATTAATATGGTTGTGTGGGGGAGTCAAATTGTAGGACACATATTAAGACAAATTAGGAAGTCAAGGAACAAAATTGTGGATGTACAATCCCAGAATTAAAAAGACAACTGGAAAGAAGGTGGTTAAATGAGAGTTAGGGACAGCAGGGAGCTAATTATTAGAGACTCCAGAGGTTCCGAAGTGTTAGGTAAATTACTCTTGTCAACTGTTCCCCTGAGGCTGTACTTCAGGGTATTACTTCTTTCTTCTTATCAGTATGCCTGTTAAAGATTTCAGAGACTCTTCATCTCAAGCAGTTCTCTGGGTGAAATGTTTTCTCCTGACCTCTGGGGCTGTGACCATTTCAAGTTCCACATAATAATCTGACCTCCAGACCAGAAATTTCTGCATTTGCTCTCACTTTTCCTGTTCTTTTCCAGTTGCTAAAATTTCAGTTTTCTTCTCCTTTGCATTATAAAAGGAGTTAGTCTTTATTTTTTAAAGTTTACTATAAAATGCTATTCATACAAAGAGCATAATCAATTTTGTTAGGAAAAAATGAGATATTTTAATGCCCAAGATCTTTAAAGTGCAACAAAAACGTTATTTTTCTCTTTTATAGATTCTCTTTTATTTCAAACCCTTTCTTGGGGAAAACATGGATGAGAAAGTTTTACCTGTTAAAGTGCAAGTGTAATGTCTTATCTTCAATACTTTAAATATACTTTCTATTATTCCTTATATAAACACATATTATGATATAATTGAAAATGAATCAACTAATAGAGTATTGATAATAAATGAGTATATGTTTACATTTTATATATATATTAATTTTTCTTAACTAAAATTACTTACAGAAAATGCCTTGCTTGTACTTAGTGTATTTTAGGATAATATTGTAGTCTAGATTCTAGACCAGTCAAACTTCCAGACTGATTAAGGTATTCTTTCTAAATACTCACTCTGATATAGACGTTCCTTTGAAGACTAGGTAATGTTTTAGGTAGCTTAAGTCCAATATACCAGCTACATAAGTATAATTTAAATTTAATGTTCACATTTATAAGTATTTTCTGTTGAAAAAATTAATTGTCTAATTACCAGTTCTAAAGGAAAAAACTGCAAAAATGGTAATGTAATGTGGTTTGTCTACAATATTATATTTTAGGCTACATTCAGACATTATAGATGATAGTATTCCTAAATAAGTACAATAAAAATTATGTTCTTTAGAACAATATTTCATATTTTATTTTCCATTCAAATAATGACCTATAAACACTAACATATAGTTGTAAATTAATTTATTTGGAATATTTTTCATCCTGAAATACCAAATGACAAATTTAAAATTTGGAGAAAGGAAAAGAGATTTTGTTTAATGTCTCAGAAATATTATATTTTTTATTTCTTTCTTTTCACTATTCTTATTTCTTAATATAATTTTTTAGATATTCAAACATGTAAATACTACTGAGTCAAATTTTTAAAACTATGAAATGTGGATTTATTTCAGGTTTCTATTGTATATATTCTCTTACACCATTAGTGTTTGTATAGACAGGCAAACATATTGTTTTACTCAAATATAATTCCAAATACATTATTTTACAGAAAATTCTTCATGATTTCCTTAAAACCTGATAATATCTGAGAAGCATTAGGTTTAATATATGTTGCTGGTTTGCTTCTGTGGTGATATCCATATTCTTGGTGTTTCAGACAAGGAGGTGAAGAAAACATGCCAATAATGAGAGAAAAATTAGTTTATTAAGTAGAAGTGAAAGTACACTCCTAAGAGGTAGGAGCAGGCCTGAGCAGACAGCAAAAGAGTGACTCAAAAGGTCCCAGAAGTTACATTCTGCGAGGTTTATCATTTTTAAATCTAGGTTGTGTTGGTTGATTATTGGCTGGGCCCACTGGTTGTTCTTATCTCATTGGCTCTATCAAACTGTGGTTGGGCCCACTGATTTCTCATTGGCTTTATCAGATGTGGCTGGGCTCACTGATTTATCCCACTGGCTATATCAAATATAGCTTAACAAGCTAGACATCCCTACTTACCTCCTTCCTACATTACCTTGGATGGGGAATTTTCTGCCTTGAGTGGCTTTCTATCTAGCCACGTGGACAGATATTCTAACACCTTTACCTGCTTTCATTTTCTAGCTTTCGCCTGCCTTACTAAGATGTGATTAAAACCAAAACAATTTATTCATCAAGTGTTTTTGTTAAAGTGCTTCTTTATATGTTGGCTATAAAATTGAGAGATGAATCAAATTCTTATCAAGCTGTACCTAAAGATAGGTAGATATTCAGCAGTCTTCAAAACCTTTCAGATTTTTGTAGCATTATAAGAGCCAGGGCTGGAAGATGGGGAATGTAATTTGTCATATTTTTCTCTATCCAAAATAGTGAATTGAAACCACAAAAGGAATAACCAAATGGATTTTGATCATCTCTCTGGTGGCTCAGCTTGAGTCCTCAAATTTCCTAGATATCCACATCCAGTGTGTGTGGAGCTTGGTAGGCAGGGAGTTTGGTAGCCCCATGGGAAGAGGTACAGTACTCACATGATTGATGGCCAAACCTCAGGAGGAAAAGTGAGCTTCAATAAGGGGAACAAATAGAACTGATTATTCTGGACTATTTCCATTAATTTTAATTACTAGCACTGTTTGCTCTTTCATTTGAAATGTTCAATAAGTATGAGTTGCTAGAAAATCTGCCTTAAGTAAAAACAAACCAGTCCTTTTTCAGTCTGTATTCATTGTTCACCAACAGGCTTTTATAAATAAAATGATAAAGATAGATGATGACAAAAATAAGCAAGATATTATATTCAGGTTTATTTACTTTTCAAAACTTTTGAACTCTGCTATGCTAAGTGCAATAAAATCGTACCTAAATGAAAAAAAAAATAGCATTCATTTATCAGACTATATGGTTGTGACCCCAAATAACTATTTATACCATGCATCTGTCATCACATGTGAGATGCATGTACTGTATATGTGATGAAATTGGTGCTGTGTGCTTAAAATTTCCCTTTTTATTCCACTAACATCCCACTCTTCCTAGAAATACTCTAACCATGACTTTAGTAAAGAGGGGCAAGTACTTCTTTTTTCAACATGGATAATGGGTAAGACTAGTCATTAGAACATACTATGCATGTGTGTGTGTGTGTGTGTGTGTGTGTGTGTGTGTGTGTGTTTTTATATTTATGAGACGCCTTCAAAGTTTAAAAAACAGAATCCAGAAATGAGTCCATTTTGGTGCAAAAAATGGAAATCCATGCATACCTTATTTTCCTTTTTTCATAACGTGTTTTTCATGAATGTTTTGAGGACTGCTCATATTACAAAAAAAAAAAAATTAAAGTAAGTCCTAGCATCATATTTACAATGTTATGACCCTGTTTCATTTAGTATGGTTGTTACTACTCTGTTACAGAGCATCACAAGTTATCTTAATCATCATCACCAAGTCTAGATAGCCTAAGTAGATTTTTTTTTTTCTTATTTTGGAGAGGTTTTTGCTATAGGGCGGTGCGCTCACCAGACAGACAGAGAGAGACAGAGAGATAGAAAGCGAGAAATCACCCCCCAGGGGGGTTGGCCACACCGCAATCCCTTCTCCTCCATTCTCCTCTCAGGATCTTGGGCACGCACGCACACGCGCCTGGCGTGAGTTTAAGCCACTGGGTCCAGGACTTGATCCGCGGTCGACTGCATGGTAGTCCAGAGACATAGCCATTACGCTAACTGCTGGTCCCTAGCCTAAGTAGACTTAAATTCCTCTGCGAATTTTGATCAACTGCTAGTGGCTATTTGGAGTGGTTTGCTGAGAAGGATAGTGAAAATTAGGTTGGTTTCTCAGGATTTTGTGCTTGGAAATGTGTGACATAGGAGTGGGAGTGGTGGTATCCTTACTACCTTATTTGATATTTCTTTTTTTTTTTTTTTTTTTTTTGGAGAGGTTTTCGCTATAGGGCACGTGCGCTCGCCAGACAGACAGAGAGAGAGACAGACAGAAAGTGAGAAATCACCCCCCCCAGGGGGATGGTCACGCTGCAATCCCTTCTCCTCCATTCTCCTCTCGGGATCTTGAGCACGCACGCACACGTGCCCGGCGTGAGTTTTAAGCCACCGGGTCCAGGACTTGAACCGCGGTCGACTACGTGGGAGTCCAGCGACATAGCCATTACGCTAACTGCTGGTTCCCCTTATTTGATATTTCTGATCTAGTACAATTTTTTATTCATATCTGAGGAACTAGGGTGGGAAAGATAATGGCATCTCTTGAGAGCTTATTATCTGCCGGGTCCAGACACTCAGCTAAGCGTGCTGTTGCTATTATTTAATTTACTCCTAAGAGCAACTTCATGTGGCATTACCTGCAATTTATAGATGAGGCAATTGAGTCTGGTAGAGGTTAAGTTATATGCCTAGGACATTAAAAAAATCAAAGTCAGGATGAAGTTCAGTAAGGATAACTTCAGCTCTCACAGTTTTAGTCATTTCACTGTGCTGTCATTAATTTCCTGAGGTCAAACAGTATCAGAATCAGAACCCAGTCTTCTGAACTAGGATATCCTTTTCTCCAACTAATTTTAAGTTGATCATAAAGGATTATTAGATATATCATAAAAGGATTTTTTTTTTTAAGTTAGAAGTATAAGTCTCTGAAAAATAGCTAGGACTTTCCCTATTGAAAGGGACTTTAGCTATGATCTAGTACAACCTTCTGATGACTGAGTTCTTGTCCAACATCATCGTTAAAGAGTTGTATCACATGACTGACTGAACAACTGTGCTAAATTAAAACCAATTATTCAAAGAAACAGTATTTCATGTACTTATACATTATATTATTGTGAAGTGAAATAATTTGCTTTGTTGTATGATGCTTAGGGATAATTATATACAGTTTCATGTCACAGCATATTTGGAGATGCTATTTAGAGGCAAGAGCTTTACTTTGGGTATAAGTTAGGTAACTTTTAGTCCTGATTTTACAAACCATAAATTTTGAAACTTGTAAATACCTAATCTATGATTCTAATTTCTAAAAGATTATTAATATCTACAGTCTCTGCTACAGTCTGGTCAATTCAGCAAATACTATTGAAGACCTTTGTGTGATGGACACTGTGTAGGATGAATAAACCAAAATCTTTGTTGGTGTGAGAAACAAAAAAGTATATGTGAACGATGTTGATAAAGTTGTATTACACAGTGTGATAAATATGTTAGAGCAACAGGGGATGTGGAGGAGAAGAAATGAAGCCTTTAGTATGGTTCTGAACCTCAAGTTAGGATAAATTCTGGGGCCAGCAAGTGGCATGGTGGTTAAGGATGCTGGACTCCCACATGGCCAACTGCAGTTCGAGTCCCAGACCTGGAGGTTTACTTTCTCACTTTTTCTCTCTCTCACTCTGTCCCTCTCTGTTGAATTAAAATAAATACATACATACATAAAATAAAGTTAAGTAAAATAGCTCTCCAAACACATTAGAATTTATTTTTTTTTAAAGACAAAAACCAAAAAGCCAAGTTAAATGTCATGAAATCATGAATCTCTAGTCTGTATATGCCTCTTAGTCCCTTAGCCATAGAAAATAAAAGAAATTCAAAAGGTCTTGGAAACAAGAGATTAAACAATTATTTTGAGAACTAGGAGCTGATTTTAGTAAAATTCATAATTAACATCACTTTCTAACACACTAAAATTATTACTTATCTGGTAAAATTATGGTTCTTTATGTGGTGACTGAAATAGATTAAGTTATTCCTCTCTAGATTGGGGAATTCACAGCTTTTTTTTTTTTTTTTTTTTTTTTTTTGAGAGGTTTTTTCGCTATAGGGCGCGTGCGCTCGCCAGACAGAGAGAGTGACATAGAGACAGAAAGTGAGAAATCACCCCCCAGGGGGGATGGTCACGCCGCAATCCCTTCTCCTCCATTCTCCTCTCGGGATCTTGGGCACGCACGCACACGCGCCCGGCGTGAGTTTTAAGCCACCAGGTCCGGGACACGAACCGTGGTCGACCACGTGGGAGTCCAGCGACATAGCCATTATGCTAACTGCTGGTTCCCGGGAATTCACAGCTTTCAAAAAGTAGAATCTTGGGAACCAACAGTTAGCGTAATGGCTATGTCGCTGGACTCCCACGTAGTCGACCGTGGTTTGCGTCTCGGACCCGGTGGCTTACAACTCACGCCGGGCGCGTGTGCGTGCGTGCCCAAGATCCCGAGAGGAGAATGGAGGAGAAGGGATTGCGGCGTGACCATCCCCCCTGGGGGGTGATTTCTCGCTTTCTGTCTCTATGTCTCTCTCTGTCTGTCTGGCGAGCGCACGCGCCCTATAGCAAAAAACCTCTCCAAAAAAAAAAAAAAAAAAAAAAAGTAGAATCTTTGGGGCCAGCAGGTGGCATGGTAGTTATGACCCTGAATTCCCACATAGCTGACAGTGATTTGAGTTCTGGACCTGGCAACTTGAAACTCACTCTGGGCGCATATGCATATGTACATGCAGAAAATCTGGAGAGAAGAATGGAGGAGAAGGGATTAGGGCATGGCCATCCTCCCTAGAGCATGATTTCTCACTTTTACTATCTCTGACTCTGTACCCTATGGCGAAAACCTAAAGAAGGGAAAACAAAACAAAACAAAAAAACTTTAACGTTTTGTTACAGTATTATAAAGTTGTTTCTCCAAATAAGCAAGGAATAACACATAATGAAACAAAAAGCAGGTTGTTAGTGAAGAAATTTGTGTAAATTTAATTACTCCCTGAAAACACATTTAAGAATAAAGTAGAAACCAATAGCAACTCTCTCTGAATCTCTTTGGTCAAAAGGTATCTTTTAAGATTAGAAGCAATAATTACTATGGGGGCCAGGAGGGCGATCTAGTGTAAAGTGTACTTCATTTTTTTCTTAAATATAAATCTTAATGTTTATGTGAAATAAGTGCTTTTAATCCTTTCCTCAGCTATTCTTCCTATTTAGATCAGTACTTATTTACCATGATGTTTAGCAAGTATTTCTGCAAACTGCAATGAAAATGGGCTAATCTATATTCCTTTTACAAAGTAGTAGATTTGTATTCATCAATTAGTCTTCACTTAAATGATTCTCTGTATGACAAAATGTGTGGCAAAGTGTCCATCTCTGATTAGGAAACATTGGCCATCAAGTCACATGTGCTCTTTCATGTACATATCCTTCATTTAGTTAATCATTCAACATTTTTTTCAGAGATATTTTTGCTGTAAGGCGTGCATGTTCACCACAGAGACAGAGAGACAGAAAGCCAGAAATCACTCCTCAGGGGGAGGGCCATGCCACAATCCCTTCTCTTCCCTTCTCCTCTCAGGATTTTGGGTATGCACGCATACGCACCCAGTGTGCATTTCAAGCTACGAGATCTGGGACTTGAACCACAGTCAGTCATGTAGTAGTCCAGCGACATAATCACTACACCATCTGCTGGTCTCTCAGCAAATATTTAAAAATTCTATTTATGTATCCCATGAGGGAGAGAGAGACAGCAACCCCAACAGGGTCTCAACCCCATGTTCTACTCCCAACTTTAGATAGCCTTAGATCATGGGCACAAGCATGCCTGGGTTGCTAGGGAGACCTATAGACACTAACAGGGAACCTTCCCATGGGGGTCAGCCTCACTGAGTGCCTGTTTCATCTCAGTGTGACTATCTGGCCACATCAATAAGTATTTTTTGAGTCCTAACATTGTCTGCAACCTTTGCAAGGTGTAGTGGTACAATAGAGAGAAAACTGAATGGCCTCTTTTCATAGGACTTCATTCTAGAGTAAAAGGCCTGCATTTAACAAATAACCAAACAGGCATATAATTACATTTATGATCTATGGGGAAAAATCTGAGCTGCGAGGGTGTAATTATCTTACAGAAACCTAGTTTAGGTTGACTGGTCACAGAAAGTGTTATAAAATTTGCTATTCATGGGAACCAGCAGTTAGCGTAATGGCTATGTTGCTGGACTCCCACATAGTCGACCGCGGTTCGCGTCCCGGACCCGGAGGCTTAAAACTCACTCCGGGTGCGTGTGCGTGCGTACCCAAGATCCTGAGAGGAGAATGGAGGAGAAGGGATTGCGGCGTGACCATCCCCCCTGGGGGGTGATTTCTCATTTTCTGTCTCTATGTCTCTCTCTGGCTGGCGAGCGCACGCACCTTATAGCGAAAAAACCTCTCCAAAAAAAAAAAAAGTCAAAAAAAAAAAAAAATCAGATGGTGATAGGCAGATTTGTTTAAAGACAGATTGTATCCTAGTAGGCATTACATTACATTACAACGTAAAAATGGAGTACTATTTTATTCAGCAAAGTATTTAGGTTTGCGGGGAAAGGATCTGGAGCATCAGGGAAGGCTTTTTGAAAAGGTAAGATTACACTCAGGGCTGTGGGGACTTTGAGAGACATGAGTTTTTCCATAGTTGCCAGCTAATAAAGACTCCTATAATTTAGGGGGTGGGGGGGAAAGAAGAAGAAGAAGAAAAAGAAAAGGTGAGGTTTGGGTCAACAGGTGGCATTATAATTAAGGTGCTGGATTTCTACATGACTGACCGTGGTTTGAGTCCCAGACCAAGTGGTTTGAGAAGCATGCTGTGTGTGTGTGTGTGTGTGTGTGTGTGTGTGTGCTTGCACAAAATCTCAAGAGGAGAATGGAAGAGAAGGGATTGCAGCATAGCCAACCTTCTTGGGGATGGAGGAGAGGGTGATTTCTCACTTTTTCTCTATCTCTTTCTGTCTCTCCAGTGAGTGTGTGTGCCATATGACAAAAAAACTAAAAGAAGAAAAGGTGAGGTCTACCCTGGATCTCTTGAAGGAAGTCAGGCATTCTAATAAATGGATCTGGCACTGGTATGTTTGTTTAGGTGATACATGTGGCATGCACTGTGCCAGAGGAAGAGCCAAGAATGAATATGCTTTCATACCATACTCAGTGTTCTAAAAAGTAATGTTAGGTCAGGACCAGCAGTTAGCGTAATGGCTATGTCGCTGGACTCCCACGTAGTCGACTGCGGTTCGAGTCCCGGACCCGGCGGCTTAAACTCACGCCGGGCGTGTGTGCGTGCGTGCCCAAGATCCCGAGAGGAGAATGGAGGAGAAGGGATTGCGGCATGGCCATCCCCCCTGGGGGGTGATTTCTCGCTTTCTATCTCTCTGTCTCTCTCTGTCTGTCTGGCGAGCGCACGCGCCCTATAGCAAAAACCTCTCCAAAAAAAAAAAAAAAAAGAAAAAAGTAATGTTAGGTCACAGATGTTTTTGGTTGTTGTTTTTTGGGTTTTTGCCATTGGGTACTAGTGCTTGCTGGAGAGAGAGAGAAAGACAGAGAGAGGAGCCAGCAGGTGGCATAGTGATTAAGGTTCTGGAGTTCCACATGGCTGACTATGGTTTGAGTCCTGGACCCAGTGGCTTGGAACTCATGCTGGGCACACATGTATATGTGCCCCAAATCCCAGAAGAATGGAGGAGAAGGGATTGTAGCATGGCCAGTCCCTCCTGGGGGATGATTTCTCACTTTCACTCTCACTGCCTCTTTCTCATGAGTGTACATGCCCTATGGCAAAACCTTAAAAAAATAAATGAAATGAAGAAAGTGAGAAATCACTATACTGCCCCCCCACCCCTGGGATGGGGGAGAGGCAGGGGGAAGGATGAGCATACTACAATCTTTTCTCCTTCATTCTCCTCTCAGGTTTTTAGGCACTCTCACACATACACCTGGCATGATATTCCATAGGACGGGCACCACCACGCCCACCTGGCATGATTCTGGGACTCCAATGGTAGTTAACCACGTGGGAGTCTAGAGGCTAATTGCCATGCCACTCGCTGGCCCCAGGTCAAAGACTTTTCAAGTGGTAACATGGTCCTCATCAGGTGATGGTTTTCAGGGTGACTTTTTATGCATTTACAATGATTTACTGGCCTCTGTTTAGCTTCTGGCAGTCACTATACCATGTAACTTTGGACATTTATGAACATTTTAGTGTGGCACTCTGACTTTACCCCAAGTATCACCTTCACAAGATACCTGAATAGCCAAAAACCTAAATTCATCATAGATGATTTGATATATGCTAATACATGCTTATATTAGTTTTTTTTTTTTTTTTTTGGGGGGGGGAGGGGAGAGGTTTTGCTATAGGGTGCATGCACTCGCTGGTAAGACGAGCACGGACACAGGGACACATGCCCAGCATGAGTTTAAGCCACCAGGTCCGGGACTCAAACCACGGTCGACTACATGGGAGTCCAGTGACATAGCCTTTACTCCATCTGCTGGTCTCTCTATATTAGTTTTCAATATCAGCTTCAAACAATTAAGTAGTGGCATGGAATAGCACAAATTACGTGCTTATGTTCTGGGTGCAGAAATCTGACACCAAGGAGTTAGTAGGCTGGATTCCTTCTGGAGGCTGCAGGGAAGAATCTTCTCCTTCCTTTACAGCATATAGAGGACACCTGCGTGGTTTCTTATAGCTCCTCCTTCCAGCTTCACAGCTCATTAATACCTGCTTTCATGGTCATATCTCCTTTTTCTTTTCTTTTAAGGGATTTTTTGCTGTAGGGTGCATGTGCTCGCTGGAGAGAGACAGAGAGACAGAAAGTGAGAAATCACCCCCCCGGGAGGCATGGCCATCCTGCAATCCCTTCTCTTCCATTCTCCTCTTGGGATTTTAGGCGTGCACACACATGCACCTGGTATGAGTTTAAACTGCCCCTTCCAGGACTCAAACCGTAGTCGACAATGTGAGAGTACAGCAGTGTAACCATTACACCCCTGCTGGTCCCACATCTCCTTTTTCTGTCTTTGATCAATTTTGATTACTTTGGCTTACTTGGGTTATACGGGGTAGTCTCCCTATCTCGTGGTTCTTCACCTAATCACATCTGCAAAGATCTTTTTACCACAAAGGGTAACTTATTTGCAGGCTCCAGGGGGTTAAGGTATGAACTTCTTTAACGGCATTGTTCAATCCACCACAGTTCTGCAAGTGCCATTGTCATATTGTGAATTCTGAACACTCTGGGCCCCCAATACAGAATTAAACATTTCGTTTTCTCAACAAAGAGTGGAGGGAGTGTGATAGGACTTTAGAGATGCTGAATATGAGACAAAAAGCTGCATGATTCCTCTTTACTCTTCTACCTAGTTGCATTTCACTAAAGTGACATTGTCCCACGGAAGGAAATGAGAGACTTTGTAATACTGCCATGTGCAGCACCCTGTGATGCTGAGATCCGATGGAGTTTTCGCTTCTTTTTTCCTCAGAAGGGAGTCTGTCACTCTGCTGGAAGTCTCTTTGAAGCCGCTATAGCTTTGGGGTTGCTGAGTGCAGGGACTTCTCAAAGAAGCACTGCTCTTTTCATTTCCTGTCAATGAGAAGTTCAGGTTCAAAGGAATGTGCTCTCTGTTTTCTTGTTTTATTTTCTTTCTTTCTTTTTCTTTTTTTTTTTTTTTTTAAATGTATCTATTAATAGGACAGTGCCAAGACTTTAACTGAGAGTTTATAGTAGAATCATGAGACTAATGAGAACAGAGTTATGTTACTAATTTTTTCATCTTATTTGCACATTTATGGAGTAATACAATGGAGGCATAATAAACCCATGCATTTTAGTAGAATTTTATTCTAGACAACAGGAAAAAGCTTTTAAGAGCATTATGCCACTAATCGTTATACTTTACTTGGTAAGAAGGTGGGAAGACTATTATGTAATTTCCAAAAATGCAGGCTACATTTGTGTAAGTGGCTAAATCAACCAACCTAAAGATTTTTTTAAAAAAATGTTTATGTGGGTAACCAAACATTTAGTATCTTGTCTGAAAATGTTTGTAACAAAGAGGATAGCTGAGAAACTAGCAAATATTTAGGAACGGTAAAGTGCTCTGGACCTTGGAGCACAGATATTTACCTCTTCGATTTCCTGTTAAATAGAAGTCATTTGGACTTTCTAGTTAATGATTGAGAAAAAATTGGAAGCACTATGAATCTTTTTGTTTGTTTGATTTTTTAAGTTTTTGACATAGAGCACGTACACTTGCTGAAGAGATTCAGAGAGAAGGAAAGTGAGAACTCTCCTCCCTCACACAGGGAGGGATGACCTTGGTGATCCCTTCTCCTCAGTTCTCTCATGATTTGGGGCATGCACACACGCACACCCAGCATGATTTTCAGGCTGTCCGGTCTGGGACTCAAATTTCTGTTAGCTGTATGGGCATCCAGTACTTTAACCATCATGCCCCCTGCTGGCCCCAGCTCGCTCTCTCTTTCAGGCTTACTGGACAGTTTGTATAATGATATATAAATCTTTAGTCATCTTGACTCATTGCCTTTAACTAATTAGTTTTATTTAAATTTTACTACTAGACTGTTATAGTTTGATCCATTGTCTGTATAAATGCAATTCAAAAGAAATTTCTATTGATTTAAACCTGGTACCTGCTATTACCCATGCCCTTCAGATTCACAATCAGGAATTTTAGATTTTCAGTGTCTGTGGCAAGCTGGGAGTCCTCCATCCTCAGAATTTAATCATGTTCTTCCTCATGGAAATAAAGTTCAATACTTCACTACTAAAACTGTTTTCTCCCTTTCATTTTTAAAATTTTTGCAACATGTTTGAAATTCAAAATTCTTTTTATTTTTCCCCAGAAAAATTATTATTATTAAGGTGACTTATACATTAAAATTTTTTTTTAATTTATATATTTTAAAATTTTTATTCATACATGAAATCACTATACATCATTTAGATTGTAAAGAGACTTTACCCAGCATGATATACACCTCAGTCCAGCCCAGTTGAGACCACCATACACATCCTCATCAACAGATAATAAACCTTATCTGTATCCCACAAGTGTCTTACCTCTCCATTTTCCCCCAAATTTCCTACGCTCTTCCCCTCCCATACTCTAGTTCCCCTTTGTCTCTAGTGTCCATTACAATTTTTAATACTTTTATGTTCTCCACTCTTTCGTCTCTACCATAGAGTGTAGTTGATATATGTTAAGTGGAAACTGATACAATGTCTCTCTTTCATAGCCTGAGTTGTTTCACTCAGCAACATGAAGAATGTGTGTGTGTGTGTGTGTGGGGGGGGGGGGGGACAGGTAGGTACCCTCACCAGGGTCTTGATTCCGTGATTCACACCCACCTTCAACAAGCCCCAGATTATGAGCACATACATGTCCTATGAACCCAGGGTGTGTGTTTGCATTTCCTGATGCAAACCTAGAACCTTCTCATTTGCATCAGCCTTGTGGAGTAACATGTTTTACAGCTGAGCCACTATCCAGCCCCCTTACAAGCTTTTTAAACTCACACTTTAGCTTAGCTTTAAGCCTTCTAGGTTTTTAGGAAATTCTTGATGAAGGAAAAAATAAGCTGTGAAGAGATTCTGACTTCTGGAAAAAGTACAAGTGGAGAGAGCTCTGGGCATGGAAGATTTACAAGCCAAGAGATAATTTTCCTTTTAATATTACTTTTATTTCACTAAGTAATTTTACTTCTAAGAGTCTAACATAAGCTGTGATAAATAGGCTTGCCTCACCTTTGGTAGATGTTTTGTAGGCTGGGGGATGCTTTTGGGCAATCTGAATGCATTTCTTATTCTCCTTATATAAACCAGGCTTATTATAACATCATGGGAATTAAGCATTTACACTATTCTAGAAGAAGTATAGTTTATTACAGTCTTTCCAGAGGGCATTCTGGCAAACTGTATCAAAAGTGCTAAAAATGTACATGATTTTTGAGGTAGCACTTTCTCTTTTAGGTATTTTCTCTGAGGAAATAATCATAGACACATGCAAAGATTTACAATCAGATGTTCTTTGTCATGTTCTTAATAATCATGAAAGAGTAAAAACAACATAAGGGGCCTTCAGAAAGTTCATAGAAAATGTGTATTATGAAAAGACTATATATAGATTTCAAAATATTTTGCTCCAAAATAAACTAGCATTCTAATTATATTTCCCCACAAACTTTTGAAGTCTCCATGTAAATTTTCCACACATGAACTGGTTAAATGCCACAAGTCCATTAGAGTCTACAGCACTAGAGCCTGGACTGAAATTTTTAGGCTTCCGGATTGACCCAACAACATGACACTTCTGCTGATACTCATAGTCATACTATAGCAACATTTTAATCTATAGATGTTTCCTGTGTCTCATCACAAATGTTTTCACTGCAGAGTTAATCACCTTGAGTCAGGAAGAAGGTATCACCAGATGAGATGAAACTTTGTCATTTAAACATCCATAGTGATTGCAGGTAGCATTGTTCATTTCTGAAACAAAAAGAAAAAAACTACTTGTTTTATAGTTGTTAAAAAATATACACTGTAATGATATATGTGATTAAGTGTAAATTAAAAAAATATTACAAAAGGTATTGGTGGGACCAGCAGTTGGTTAGGTTGCTGGACTCCCATGTAAGTCAACAATGGTTCAAGTCCCAGACCCAGAGGCTTAAAACTCATGCCATGTGCATGTGTGTGCATGACCAAAATCCCAAGAGGTAAATGGAGGAGAAGGGATTACAGCATGGCAGTCCTTCTGAGGGGTGACTTCTCACTCTCAGTCTCTGTTTCTCTCTCTCTCTCTGGTGAATACACATGCCCTATAGCAAACATCTCTCTCTCAAGGGGAAAAAAAGGGGGGGGATTGGTAAGAGGAGATGAAACAAAAGCTTACACTTTAATTTTTTTTCTTTTTAACAATGGTGCTCTCTAAAGCTAGTATCTTATACATAATGACATTTTATCTTTTACACAGACCTTTTCCAACCAGATATATGGTACTCTTTGATTTATAAACCTTAAAGATTATAAATCAGCAGAGGGTCAAATCACAAGGGCTATAGAAGGAAGAACAGACCCAGAATATATTCATGAATACCACAAAAAGTTAAAAAACAAGTTTGTAATTTACAGCTGCCCTGAGGCAGCAATAACTAATACACTGAAAATTTACCCATTTTATGCATCTACTTTGCTTGTTTTACTACTTTGCTTTTCATAAAAAACACATTTATTTCTGCAACTGTCACTTCTTTTGGCATTTATGTGATCTCTGAGCTATGTGTGAAAATGCACATATTTCTGCTTTACAATTTTTATTGAAAAATTATTTCTTTTATTTTGGTCTTTTATTTATTTTCATTGCTCTTTTTCTCCTATCAGTCACTTCAGAAAATGAGTCTTACAGTTTATTTAGTTCTACATCTGCCTTAAATCTATTTCTAATTGCTACTTGAATGACATTTTATCATTAACTGTAAAGTGGAAAAAGGGGAAGTTTTTAGAATACCGGTCACACTAAGAATTATTCAATGAAAATAAACTAAATTACATTTAAAATGACACTATCCTCCTAAATACTCCATGTTATTCATGGCTGTAACCTAATGAGTTCTCTTATTTTTCCTAGGAGTTACTGGAGTGATGTGAACAACTGCTTACTTTCAGATATATGGTGGTAATAAAAGCTTGAGCAGAGTAAAAAGAGATAGGTGGTCTCTAAGTTCCTACTCTGTTGTCTCCCCACCCCAACAAAAAGAGAATGAAGAATCAAGGCTTGGATTTTCATATTTTACTGAATAAATCTTTAGGTAATAAGACAAAAGAGTGATCGTAGACATACCTTGCTGTTGCCTATTTAACTTTAGTTCTAATATCCTCTGGTGAGGGTATGTGCATTTTTAGCCATTTTTGGATAGTGTATTTCGGGTGTGGATATTAGCATCTCCAGATATGGTCTCTGGATGGAGACCTAGATCTTTGGTACCTTATTTCCTCTTGGATAGAGTGACTGATTCAATAACTCACCATTAATGATCTATTTACTGCTCTGTCTACCATGGTCCTCTTAATCTTCTGTGGCATTATTCCCTGCATAACAGCACTGAAAATTGCCAAGGTTGGAGGGGTCATATACAGGGACCTAGCTCTGGGACATGGGATAGACTGTAACTGCCCTTCCTAGACTGTTCTTGTTGTTGTTTTATAGAAGCCCAACTGAAGACTGTGTGTGTGTGTGTGTGTGTGTGTGTGTGTGTATGTGTTTTAAGAGCTTTTTGCTATAGAGTGCTTGCACTCATCAGAGAGAGCCAGAAAGCAAGTCACCCCCTCCTCCTCCCCACCTCCAGAGGAGATGGCCACTCCATAATCCCTTTTCCTCCAGTCTCCTACCTAGATCTTGGACATGCATGCACATGCACCTGGCATGAGGTTTAACCCACCAGGTGTGAGTTTTAAGCCTCCAAGTCTGGCACTCAAACTGTAGTCTGTCATGTGGGAATTGAGTACCTTAACCACTATGTCACCTTCTGGTCCCCTTAAGCTGTGTTTTTAATTGGTTCTTTGGGTAGGTGGTGGGTTGGCAAGAACCACCAGTGCCTGTTGCTAACAAAAACAATCTCCAGACTATGCTATAGACACAGGAAAACTTATTTTAAGCCCCGCCTATGGTATGGTGGTTAAAGTGGCTAGATCCTACATGGCCAACTGTATAGTTCAATTCCAGACTTGGTAGCTTGAGAAACATGCCAAGCTCTTGTGTGTATGTGGCCTAAAATCCTGAAATGAAAGAGAAACAGAGGGGAAAGGATTATGTCATGATTATGTCCCAGTAGGGGATGCTTTCTTGCTTTCCTTCTTTCTGACTGTCTCTCTCTGGTTCTCTGGTGAACACACACACACACACACACACACACACTTTGGCATACTAAAAAAAAAAAGAAAAGAAAAAAATAGTTTTCAGATTCAGCTGTAGGTATAAAAATTATGATTCAGCAAGACTCATGGTCTTGAACGTATACAAAAGGAGTTATAATCACTCATCCCCTGTGGCATTCCTTGCCAAATAATTTCTCCTGTGTGACCAATAAAGTCAAAGACTTAGTAAGTGAAAGAGCTAGTATTTACAGTGGGTGGTTTAAAAATTGTGTCTTTAACCACTTTTCAGATCTTGTCATGCAATTTGGGTTTGGAAGCTCTTACTCATCTTCAGATTCCTTACAAAAAATGTGCTCAAAAATCCTGAGTTTGAATTTGGATACAGTGGAAGGTGGGCAAGATGTTGTCTTTGGGGAGTTAAATACATTTTTTAGTTAAATGTGGAAACTATTGAAAAGGTTTGAAAAAAATATTTGCATGTAAGGCCCATTCATTTTCAAATAAAGCTTATTTCTTTGATGACATAGAGACAGACAGACAGACACCCTTGCCAGGGTCTTGTCACAATGCAGTCCCCCCGACTACAATGCCTATCAGCCACACAGATTATGGGAACGTGTGTGTGCCTGTTATATTTCAGGCTAAACCGTGGTCTTCTATGTGGCTACAACATTGCAGAGTGGCACCCTACTGCCTGCATCACCATGGCTAGGCTGAAATTTCTAGAATAATTTATTTCTGAATAGTTTTACAGAGAATTTTTGAAGATAGTGCACAAAACTCCACATCCAGTCCTCCTTATTATTAGTATCACTCATCTGATTAATAAACCAATATGTATACATTAATATAAACAGAAGTCCATGCTTTATTCAGAGTTCATAGATTTAGATAATGTAGCTATTATATTCACATGACTCTATCCAGGATACCACATTACTTCTAGTCATCATGTTTATTTAGGTTCCACTTGGATTGGACAGTTTCTCAGACTTTTCTTTTTTTGATGACCTCAACCATTTTGCTCAGTACTGGTCAGATACTTTGTTGAGTATTTCTCAACTGGGATTTGCATGTTTTATTTTTTTCATAGTGAGACTTGGGTTATGGTTTTGGGAAGATAATCACATGGAGGATATGTCCTATCAATGTAATTTTTGGCTGTTGATGTTGACCTTTATCACCTGTCTGAGGTAGTTATTTCCCATAAAGTTACTTTTTCCCCTTATACTCTTTGGAAAGCATTTACTGTGTGCACCACAAACTTTAGGACTGGAGAGTTATGCCTACTCCTTTGAGAGCTGAGTAACTATCTAAATTACGTAGAAATTTGTAAGAGATAGTTGTCTACCCATTTGTACATTTATTTGATCATTTATTTATATCAGTATGGACTCATGTATTTTATACTTTGAGTTATAGTCCAGTTTTGCTTTATTTAGTTTCTTAAATTGTTCCAGATTTGGCAATTTATAATTCATTAAATTGACTCCCAAGTTCTGTTGATATAACCATATTGTCTTTTTGTATTTGGTAGAGCACTTCTTTATTTTCTGACATTATACGATGTTTCATGCTCATCTGTGTGTTCTCTGCCTTTGTCTAAGGATCAGTCATTTTGCCAAGGAGACCTAGTTTCTTTTTAAAAATTAATTTTATAACTTCTTATTTACATTTAGTTGTACAGCTTGGTAGGCTGAAATGTGTTCTTTTAGCACATGCATCCAATGTGCAATAATCAAATCAAGGATATCCCCATATCTATCATCTTCAGCAAAAAACATGTTGTACACATTAGACTTTCTAGTTTTTAATCTATATAGCTCTAGTTCTTTTTATTGGAGAATATATTAGAAAAAAGATCTGAATGATAGCTTTATTTATTGCTATTGGTATGCCATGATTTCTAAGGGCCTCTCAGCTGTTAGAACAAAGAAATGTCTTTGCATATACCAACCAGTGTTTAGACACAGAGCTCATTTCCTTTGGATATATACTTAGTAACGGGATGTCTAGATCGTTTGCTAGATCTATTTTAGGTATTGAGGAGCCTCTGTACTGTTTTGTATAATTGTTGTATTAATTTACATTGCCCCCAACAGTGTAAAAAAGTTTCCCTTTCTCTACATTCTTGCCAGTATTTGCTATTTTTTTGTCTTTTGATAAGAGTTATTTGAACTGGGGTGAGGTAATTCCTGGGGAATCAGTAATGATGATGTCTTTTTCACTCTATATTTGTAGTTTGTGTCTTTTATTTTTCCTTTATTAGTCCAATTATATGTTTATAATTTTATACTTTCTCCCCAAAGGAATAAGTTTTTTCTTGCTATTCCTTAATGTTTTCGTTTATTTCTGCTCTAATCTTTATTTTTTTCCTTCTGTATTGGGCCCAAGAATTGTTTGCTCTTCTTTCTTTCATTTTATATAGTGAAAGCTTTGTGTTCGAATTTAGATCTGTCTTCTCTCCTAATACACGTGTTTAAAGCTATCAGTTTTTTGCTAAGCATAGTTTTAGTTGCACTTTACAAATTCTGAAAGTAGTATCTTCATTTTTATTTAGTAGAGAATATTTTAAAAGGCTATTTTTTCAGAGACAGAGATTTAAGCAGGGTCTGTTCCTGCTGTGTTCCATCCTCCCAGCCAGCTAGGATCCCAAGTGCACTGTTGCCTGTAGAGTGTCCAGGTTGGTGTTGGATCTGAACCTAGGCCTTCCATGTGGCTCCAGATTGTAAAGTAGCACTCTACTCCCTACCTCACCATGGTTGGGCCTCAGAATAGTTTTGTATATGTATTACAGTTTACCAGGTTTATTAATTTATCAGCTCACATGAAGTACAAAAATTTTTTTCTATAAGTTTCTTTATCCTTCCTCATTCATAATGTAATTATTTTGAATCTTTCTTCTATATATATCTAGAACTACTTCAGACTATAAAACATAGCTGGACCAGCAGATGGCATAATGTTTACATCGCTCGACTCCCACATGGCCAACTGCAGTTTGAGGCCCAGACCCAGAGGCTTGAAACTTATGCTGGTGAGGTGTGCGGGGGGTCCAAGATGGGAGGAGAAGGGATTGTATATAGTGTGGCTAGTCTCCCAGGGGAGATTTCTCACTTTCTCTCTCTCTCTTCTCTCTCTCTCTCATCTCTGGTGAGCAAACATGCCTTGTAGCAAAATTCTCTCTGAAAAAAAAAAAATGCTATAACTTAGAAAATAAAGAAACAACCTGTTGTATTTACCCATATTTTTACTTACTATGTTTTTACTTACTTCCTGATGTTCCATTACAAAGTTCCAACTTTTATCATTTATTTTTCACTTGGAGAATTTCCTTTAGCTATTCTCTTAGGGTAGGTGTGTTGGAAACAAACATCTTAATATTCTTTCAGTTGAAACTATTTTGATTTCCTTTCTTATCCTGTAGCATAGTACTCCTTTTTTTTTTTTTTAATACAGAATTTAGGATTATGGGTTTACAGATTTTTCTTCTCTTAGTATTTGAAATGTATGTGTTGGACCAGCAGATGGTGTGGTGATTAAGGTGCTGGACTCACATGGGCAAATGTAGTTCAAGTCCTAAACCTGGTGGCTTGAAAATCATGTTGTGTACGCGTGGTCCCCAAATCCCAGGAGGACAATAAAGAAGAGGGGATTGAAACGTGGCCATTTCCTGAAGGAGATGATTTCTTACTTTCCTTTTTACTGTTTCACTCTTTCTCTGGAGAGACATTTGAATATTTTTCCCTATAGATAAAGTTTCATTGGTTCTTATTGGATAAGCCAGAATAAATCTTATCATAAAGTCATTAATTAGCAAAATTCTGTCTGCAACCTTAATTCCTTTTCCCTCATAAAATATAACAAATTCACAGATTTTAGATGTGGACATCTTGGGAAGAGAGCATTATTCTGCTCATGACAGTCACCAAATTATAGTCTTCAAAGATTCACCTCCCTACAACATACAAAATGTATTCACCCCATCTCAATATTCTCCTAAATATTAACACATGACAAGCATCAACTCAAATTCAAAATCTCATCTAAATCTGAGAAGTGCAACATTGTCAAATCTCATCATCTAAGTAATACAAATCAGGTCTGAGTGAGGCTCTTGATGTAATTCCTCCCAAGGTACATTTTGTTTTTTCTCCATCTGTGAACCTCTGAAACTTACGAGTCAAATTATCTGCTTAAAAATACAATGATAAACAGGCATAAGTTTTAGTTACAGATACCATCATTGAAAAATTAAGAAAACACCCTCTCTCACTAGTGTGGAGTGCCACCAAATGAATGACCACCAAAGCCAGATTAAGTTTAAAGGGAGTCTTTATTAGCCGGCCAGCGACTACAGTCTGAGGCTCAGGGGGAGGGGGGTGCCGAGAGTCAGAACTATAGCTCCCTCTGAAGTTGGAGTCGTCTTTTTATAGGCAGTCAGTTACCAGGGGTTTCTATGCAAGAGTTACAGAAGCTGAATCAAGCAGGTTAATTATTTCTGAGGAGAGTAGGGTTTCCATGTAAGCAATTAATTGCTAAACAAAAGGGTTTCGGGCTAGTTAGCAAAGACAGTAGCAAGTACAGGATGTCGCCTGGATACGGTTTTCTATATGGCTAGCATAAGCTATTTTCTCATGGGAAGAGCAAGCAGGATTACAGAAGCAGACAGCCATGTTAGGGTAAGGGAACAAAATGGACAGTTGTTCATGTGCAAGATCTCATATGTGGCCTTCCACACTAGCATCACCCGTCCCAAGGAATTTCAGAATATAGATAGGCATACTGCATTTACTTTGAGGGCCTGGGAATAATGATACAAAGTCACTGATCTACTCTTTGGGCTTATACCTCTGCTTTCAGGGCTCTTGACTCCATCTCCTGAGTCACTCATCCTCTTTCATGGAAAGTGGAATGTGTTTGTAGTTGAGTAGTTTTATCAGCTCGTACTTAGACTGTAGAATAGTGAAGTTCCCTTGGCCTTCTTTCATTTCATCTTTTCTCTGTCACTTTTGGGCCAAACCAACAGTGTTTCCACTCCTAAAACATTTTTAAGTATATCATGGATGTCTCCATGTATGGCAGGGAAATCTACTCCACTAAACGAGTATTAGTTTAAAGATATTCCTGAGATAATATATTTTTGCTTTCTGCTGACAGGGCCAAAGGGTGTATGTTAGCTTTTCATATATTTAAAAGATTTTTCTGTGACTGGATACTGTAAACTTGTGATCTGAGGTATTAGCCAAAGGTTATAAAGTCACAATTTTATATATTTTCTCTGAAAAACGCTTTCTACAGCAAATCCCTTAACTTTAGCATTTTTTGTCACCTGTATAGGCTGAAGATTTTGAAAACTGTCATGCTCTGGTTCCTTTTAGTTTCACAGTTTTCTCCTTCAATCTACCTCTTTCTCCTTGCATTTTATTAAACATAGCAAGAAGAAAACCAGGTCATAACTCTGACATTATGTTTAATACCTACTTCCTCAGCCAAAACCTAAGTTCATTTCAGTTCTAAAATTTCTATTTGGTTCTCCTTTATGCCTTCTTTTCTTTGCCTAGAGTTTTATTTGATTTTTCTCCTGAGATTTTCTATTTTATCATTTGATTCCAGACTATTAAATTGCCTGTTGAAGCTATTTTGTAATGGCTGCTTTAAAGCATTTGTCAGATATCTCTAACATCTCTATCAGTACTGTAATCTATTAATTGATTTTTTTCATTGTTTGCTCTCTTTCTGGTTCTATATAATATAGTATAATTGATATAAACAAATTTTTTTTAACTAAAACCTGGACATTTGGTATAGGTTTTATGAGACTCTAGATTTTGTTTTTTTCAATTTCCTACAGGGTATATGTACTCACAGAGAGAAGGAGAGAGAGAAAACAAACACACCCCATGAGAAATGGTTATGCTACAATCACTTCTCCTCCATTTCTCCTTACTTTCAAGGATATTGGGCATGAATGCCTCCATGTCTCTAGCATGTTTTTCTTCTTTTATTTACTTATTCTTACCATTTCTTATTCACACTTAATTGTTGTATTGATACATCATATTTGTAGGGTCAATAGGGTTTTTCCAAGCTGGCATGCACAGTGTGATAATCAATTCAATGATGTTACCATATTCACCATTTTAACCACACACAGTATTATAATGCATACCTTCAATTTTTGCTCTACTAGTTTTTCCTTTCTTTTTCTTTTCTTTCTTTCTTCCTTTTTTTTTTTTTTTTTTTGTACATATATACATACACAATTGGCAAGTCCCCTTATTTTCACTTTGTTCCAGTATGCCATTCCACAACCCACTTGCCCTGGCTATGTGCAATCTTGTGTCTGTAAAACATTTTTTTCTGGGCAAAGGGGAAAGCATTCCTAGAAACTTATTGAAGAAATATTGCAAGACAGAGAGGAAAAAACAGAAATCATCCCCACATAAAAGAAATTATGAATGGCCAGCACGTGACATAGTGGTTAAGGCACTGGACTCCCACATGGCTGACTGCTGTTTGAATCTCCTGACCAGCGACTTAAAGCTCACTCTGGGTGTGTGTGTGTGTGTGTGTGTGTGTGTGTGTGTGTGCATGCATGTGCCCCAAATTCTAAGAGAAGAATGGAGGAGCAGGGATTGTTGCATGACTATACCCCCTAGAGGGTGATTTCTCACTTTCTTTCTCTGTTTCTCTCTGTCTCTGTGGTGAGTGCATGCCCTATAGCAAAAATTTCTTGGGGGGGAGGTGAAGAAAGTGATGAAAACCAAGAGAACCATGAAGAGGATAAACAGGAATAATTAAGAATGAAGAAAAGTTAAAATTTGTAAGCAAATAAATAACAGATAAATAAATTAGAATACTTCTAATTATTGGCTATGAATTGCTTGGAGAACCTTAGTAAAATGGAGAACTCAGTTGAGTAGTCTGGGAAAGGATTAAAAACTCCATATTTCGTTTGTTGGAGGCTGAATTATCAGTAGAAAATCTTCATTCCCTGAAAAATCTAGCTCGCTTGAGACGTGTGGAACCTTCTTCTGAAGGCCCAGCTTCTTCTGCCGCTAGCTCCTTTGTTGGAGGCTGAATTATCAGTAGAAAATCTTCATTCCCTGAAAAATCTAGTTTGCTTGAGCCATGTGTAACCTTCTTCTGAAGGCCCGACTTTAAAAAACAAAACAAAACAAAACAAAAGAAAACAAAACAAAAAAACCTCCATATTTCTAATAGGCTTCCCAGTGATGCCAGTGCTGCTGGTTTTTGAACGAACTTTTGAATACCAAGGGGGCTAGATGATATAGAAATAGAACAGAAAAAAAAAAAAAAAAAAAAAAAAGGAAGAAAAAAGAAAGTAGAATGATGGGGTGAGGCAAAGAAAAAGAATAAATGTAGCTCACTTGTGGTCATTGCACTATTGTTAAGTCTGCTATATTTTGGTTAGGACTTGAATGACATGTAATCTCTGCTTCATTTACAGTATGATACTTCGAGAGAGTGAACTGAAAGTCATTGGTAGAAACAAAATTAGATACATACAACATTCCAAAGACCTTATGTTACTCTTTCCATTCCAATGTTCCCAGGTAGTCTCCTAGCATTTCCCCAGGAGGTTATCCACCCCAGCACATTCTTTCCTCCTCTTTAGCTAAATCTTACCTTCTTGTATCTTTGATGGAAACTAAGTTGGCATGATGAAAACTCAGCTGGCATTAATTCAGCAAATTCACATTTTTAATGGCTATCATACTAATACTTTTAGACCTTTGAATCTGAGAGACAGGATTGCTTCATTGACAGTAACAAATCTCTAATCGTGCATGATATTGGGGTGACACTTTTCTAACTCATAAATAATTATTCTAGGAATAGGAGATATGATATTTATTTCCCCAGTGACCTTATGTGTAGTCTTCTCAAAGGATTAAAACAAATCATTCATTCTTACTTTTTATTTTCTTGTATCAATAAATTTCTTAGATCATTCACTACAAAGTTAAGATTTTGTGGACTCTCACTTTTAATACATGTAATGCATAGATTCAACCTTACTTAGTTGGAAAAATAAAGCATGATCACCTCTTTGTGAAAATTGTTTATAGTGTTGTATTTTATGCCAAGTACTCTCTAGAATCTATTTTGATAAGATGTGTAAAATTTGTCATTGTTCATTACTTCTTATATTAGTTTTCAAACTGCATCTTTTTTTCTTTCACTTAAAAAATTTGTTCTTTAGGGAACCAGCAGTTAGCGTAATGGCTATGTCGCTGGACTCCCACGTAGTCGACCGTGGTTCGTGTCCCGGACCCGGTGGCTTAAAACTCACGCCAGGCGTGTGTGCGTGCGTGCCCAAGATCCCAAGAGGAGAATGGAGGAGAAGGGATTGCAGCGTGGCCATACCCCTGGGGGTTGATTTCTCGCTTTCTATCTCTCTGTCTCTCTCTGTCTGTCTGGCGAGCGCAAGCGCCCTATAGCGAAAAACCTCTCAAAAAAAAAAAAAAATTTGTTCTTTGAACTTTTGCCACAGCTTTGTAGCATATCAGGCAGATTTCAAACTATGGTGTAGCTTTTTGTTTCCCTGGACTAATTGGGTATGCTCAGTTATAGCAGTGTGTCGGGTGTTTTCCAACTAAACAGTGACTACATTGCTTTTTCTTCTATTTTGTGGGTCTCTTAGTCGCTGGCTTGTAACAAAGCTGGAGTGAAATCTCAATTGTGTATTCTAAGGCTGGACCCAAAGTGCAGCCAGCAGTTAAGCACCACAGAGGAAGCCAAATCCCACATGACTGATCTGGGTTCAAGTTTCAGCTACAATGGCTTGAGAAGCATGGCAGGTATATGCAGGTATGTCTATGTCCAGGATCATGATATCATGATAGGATGGAGGGTTGGAGGTTGGAGGAAGGAGGATTGACCAGGCTCCTTGAGGAGTGCATATTCTTGTTCTCTCTCTCTCTCTCTCTCTCTCTCTCTCTCTCTCTCTCTCGTGCATGTGCCCTGTGTTAACAACAAAGGAAGGTGCCAGAAGATGGTGTTGCATAGTGGTTGGGGTGCCGGACTCCCACAGGGACAACTGCAGTTCAAGTTCCAGACTGGACCTGGTGGCTTGAAACTCATGCTGGGGCTGTGTGTGTGCATGTGTACTACCCAAAATCCCAAAAGGAGAATAGAGGAGAAGGGTCTGCAGCATGGCTATCCCCCTTTACAGTGATTTCTCACTTTCTTTCTTTCTCTTTCTCTGTGTCTACAGTGAGAACACATATCTTGTAGCAAAAATCTTTCTTCAAAACAAAACAAAACAAAGGTATATTCTAACTTGCAAAGCAATCACAATGATTGGCCTTGAATTTACATATGGCAATTTTTGTGTCTTTAATTAGTAGTTCCTTCCTACCCTCTGCCTACATACATAAATTTTCTTACCTGATGGGAATTATCTAATTCTTTGTGTGTGTGACCCTACTCAACTTTTAAAGGAAATATTTCTTATTATATTTGACTTTGGCCTTTCCAAGCAAAACTACAATATATTATATTTTCTCATAGAAAATGTTTGAGCCTATTTCTAAGCATCCTAGCAAGGACAGTATATCAAAATAAATGAGGAAAATTAAGGCTGAAATCCTTATTATACATGGCTACTTGCATACAGAAAATAATCATTTTGGTTTGCTTATGAACACGTCATAGGCATTTAGTGCCTCCTTTAATTTGGAAACATTAGAAACATCTTTTTAAATCACATGCACATATACCCCCTACTAATATTGCTATATCATTGTGCAGTATTGTTTGAAAAATTGTATAGATTTCTTCTTAAAGTTCATATGTTTTCCCATTTATTTCCTTATGTTCATGGAAGTATAATTGCAAATCATTACCAGCTTGTTTATTTGACAGTTAGTGACTTTCAAAACATATACAATCGTGTGTCACTTAACAATGGGAAAGCATCCTAAGAAATGCATCATTGGGCAATTTCATCTTTGTGCAAAGATCGTACAGTATATTTTAAAAAATTACTTGATTGAACTTTATTTATTCATTTTAATTTGACCAGAGAGGGACAGAGTGAGAGAAAGCAAGAGAGAGAGAGAGAGAGAGAGAGAGAGAGAGAGAGAGGAGAGTAAGCCACCAGGTCCAGGATTCAAACCACAGCCATGTATGAGTCCAGCGCCCTAAACCACTGTGCCACCTGCCAGCCTCCATACAGTGTATTTATACAAACCTACATGATACAGTCTACTACACATTAAGATATATGGTTCAGCCTACTACTTTTAGGCTACAAGCCTGTATAATATGTTACTATACCAAATACTGCAGGCAATTGCACCATCAAGATTAGTATTTGTGTATCTAAACATAGAAAAGGTACAGTACAAATACAGGATGAAAGATAAGTTTTTTAAAAGTACATCGGGATAGGGCATTTACCATACTTGGAACTTGCAGGCCTGGAAGTTGCTCTGGATAAGTTAGTGAGTGGACAAGTGGTGAGTGAGTGTGAAGTTTTAGTACATCACTGTACAATACTATAGACTTTACAAACACTGTATGCTTAGGCAACACTACATTTATACAAATATTTTTTATTCAATTATTCTTGTAATTTTTTTACTTGATGAACTCTTTTTTATATTTTTTGTAACACATAAAATACACACATTATATAGTTGTACAGAATTGTTTCTTTATGTTCTTATATGCTTTTTCTATTTTTAATTATTTTCCTGTGTAAACACTTTTGTAAAACTCTGGGACATTAATACATGTATAAGTCTAAACCTACACATAAGATTTTCAGTATCATTATCTTCCATCTTCACGTCTTGTCCAACTGGAAAGTCCGTAATGAGCATAGTAACACAAAATTAAATGAAGCAAAAAGAAAATGATGTGATCAAGAGACTAGGTAAACAGGAGATCCATGAAACTACTGTTGGTGTAACTTTTTTTGAAAGTAAAGAGGGCACATTCTAACATAATGACAAGAAAGTATAGTAGAGTAGGCTTGGCCATGATAGTACACACAGGCAGATGCTATGACTTGGTAGGCTGAGGTCGCATGGGAGGCTTGAGTTCAGTTATCAGCCCACCCTAAAACCTAGGCATAGTGGCACTCAGCTGTGGTCCCAAAGACTAGGGATACTGAGGCAGAAGGATCTGAACATAGCAAGACCCTGTATAAGGAATTAAAAATAGGTATAGTATAGTAAATACATAAATCAGTAACAGAGCCATTTATTGTTATTATCAACTATTATGTATATAGTAATATGTGCTGTACTTTTATATGAACATCAGCTTGGTATATAGGTCTGTTTATACAAGCACCACCACAAGCACATGAAAATGCTTTTTGCTACAATGTTAAGACTGCTACCACATCATTAGGTGATAGGAAAATTTTCGGTCCATCATAATCACATGGGAGCATCTTTAGACATGTGGTCCATGGATCCTAACATTTTTATGTGGCATATGCTTGTGTAACACGAAAGTCCTAGAAACACTGAGAATCTCAAGAAACTTACTAACTTCTCAAGTTTGAAGCAACCTAGCTCATTTTATTTATTTGTTTTTAAGAGGTTTTTTTTTTTTTTTTTTTTTTTTGCCTGAGGGTGCATGTGCTTGCCAGAAAGAGAGAGACATGAGACCTCAGCCTACCCCTTCTCTATTCTCCCTCTGGGATCTTGGGAGATCATGCATACATGCCCAGCATGATTTTCAAGCCACCAGGTCCAGGACTTTATCTGCTGTCAGCCATGTGAGAATCCGGTGACGTAACCACTTTGCCATCTGCTGACCCCAGCCAATATTTTTATTTCTGCAATAACTGTTGAGGTTTATGGCTGAGGGTAGTGTTTTTATTTATTTTTTTCTTTTTCTGTTTGCATAATTGCTTGCTTTGTGTATTTTGCAAATTTATTCTTTTCATTTGTGCATAGTTGACAGAAGTAGTTACAAAAAGAAGACTATTTTTCATTTTCCCTGGCAATCCCCCATCTCAATTATTTAGGTTTCCTAGAAGGAGAAGCCGTGGTAAGATACACATACTAACTTTATTGAATATGTGGATGAGTGTGTGGAATGTGGCCTTATGGAAACACAAAAGGGATTAAAAGAAGAGCAAGGTGGCGAAGCGAGAGAGTGGTGCATTAGAACTGATGCAACTTGGCCAGAAAACACAGCTGGTACATCTGTGATGTACACAGGTGATACATCTGTTCAGGAAGAAGAGGAAAGAATTTATCTGGCTTCATCTTGTCTCCCATCTATTATCCTTTACAGTTAGCTCCAAAGGCATTAACATATTCCTGGCTCAGCCACAGTTGGTGCAGGTGGTAGGGCTCTATTGCATATTGGAGCCATCTGGGAAGGCCTGAGGTTCAGATTCCAGGTCAACCCAAACAGGCCGGGCACACCTATGGTCCTGAGTGGTTAGATGTAGTGGGGGCGAGACTCTGCTTAGGGTACCTTTTCGCTTTTTCTCTCATGAAAGAAAGGAAGAAAAAAACTTTTAAAGGGGGAAGAGGGCATTAATATTTTTATATGAAGTTACCTGGTTACTCCATGCTGCCATTTGTACACCCAGATTCCATAACATTGTAACAGCCACAGCTAGTTAGCAAGCAAACGTGAGCTCACAGTTTCTGTCTGTAGCCTGAGTGTCAAGAGACTCCTGCAAATCTCATTCATCAGTGGCAACAGCAAGGCTCCCATGTGGGTCACAAGCAGTGAGGCAAGGCCCTGTCTTGTTATGGTTTGAGAGGCAGGATGAGATGAGAAGCAGCAGGATGGTCTGACAGCATCACTTAAAAGGCTGAATCGGGGCGCTAGGAGCCTCTGCAAGGAAGACTGAGCTAACTCTTCTATGCAGGGTCCAAGAATGTCTTTCATTTTTCTAATGGTTTTATCTACTTAAAACACTTTCCTGAGGGTTAATTTTGCATTTCATATTTTGGAGTAGCCCAAAGCATCCCCTTGTGATGCTACTTCTTATCTTTTTCTAGAAGTACTTCACATGTGGATTGCCCTATCTAGTCATTTTGTCTAAATTTTTCAATGTACCATTCTTCTCTCATGGATTCACACCTACTTCCCTGTGTTGCAGAATCCAAGCAAGTGTTTTCTGCAAAGGGTCAAATGGATACATGGGAACATTCTCAGTCTGAGCTAATTGATCTTTTTCTTTCAGTTACCACATCTGAAAGTACTCATATTAAAACAGTAGTTGAGCAGAATGCTTACCAAATATAGAAAAGGCTTATTATACTTTAAAAGTCTGATTAGAATGTAGAAATGTACATTTCCTGTTAAAGTAATATTTACGTTATTCAGGGACTAAAAGAAATACATTTTTATTATAAACCTTTAAATACTAGTTGCAGGCCAGCTGTGGTGCAGTTAGCGCAGTACTCTGTGATGCTAATGCCACATGGGAAGGTCCTAGGTTTGAGTCCTGAGGTCCCTCTGTGCATACCAGGCACATAGATACTTGCGATCCTGGCTGTTTAGGGCAGCGGTGGATTGTGACATTAAGAACTTGTTGGAAATGCCTATGTCTCTCTCTCTAATGAAAGAAAGAAAGAATTGAACTTAAAATAATGGATACAAGTATTCCCTGACTTTCTTTCCCTCATCCCCATTTGGGGATGGACTTGGCGATGTTAAGTCATAAACCTTGTTTCAAGACAAACACTAATTTATTTCTAGTTTTATATGTAGCAGACTGAAAGATACATTGATATTCTAAACACCGTTCTTTTGGACTTTCAGACCGCGAAATGTACAAATCAAACGATCTTATTTTTTAAGACTTTTTTTTTTTTTTTTTTTTTTTTTCCAGGCAGTTAGGTCAGCTTGTGCTTTAACTTACTCTGACTTATCCATGCACATGTTTTCCTTCTTTGGCATGTTCTGATGATAGAAGTCAAGCTGCTGGGAGAGGCAATCTCAGGCAGGCTGAGCCTGCCCCTCTCAGAGAGTGCTGCTAGACCTTGCCCTCTTACTGAACAAGCCCCTCTTACATCTTTGAAGAAAGAAGGCGGTTCTCTCTGCCTGTTGAGCAAGTTCAATTTAAAATCTTGTGGGGAGAATTTCACAGCATGCAAGAAGGAACAGTTTTATTGCCACTATTTTCAGAATTTCTTTTTAAATTACAATAATATACCCAAAAAGCGTGTAAGAAAAAGACAATCTTTGGAAGCTAAAACAGAGCTTTTGCCCTTTAAACCCAGAATGCAAGTAAAGGAATCACTTTGTGCTTAAGAGTTGATTTTCCAATTCTAAAATCCATACTTTAGGAAATGTTACATTGTTCTGGAAGCAGAGAAAAAAATGCTTGTGTAAAATAACTCTTTTCTATAAATATTAGACTCCTCTACACTGAAAGTTCTCTCATTATTTATCCCTTGTGTAAATAATAATACATTTTCATTTTAAAATGTCTCCAAAATATTGAAAAAAGACATTTTTGCTTTTATTTGTATTATAATTTTTATTTAATTTAAAACGTTCTATATACTACACATTTTTGTTATTCACTATGCTGAAGGAAAACATCTAAACAATGACAGCTTTATTTAGTTGCCATTTTTCATGATTCCCTGTGAGGTCTTCATTCACATTAAAGAGGGAAATCAAAGCATTTAGATTTTGATTGACACCACTAAGGATTATTACACTCCAAATGAGGATATGATGCAACATGTACTAAAAACATTTCTTTCTTTCAGTTGTTTCTTAGTATAAAATTAAAATTTGTGACTTCTGATATTTATTATTGGAGGTAGGCTGGAAATTGAAATTGGATAAATCTGTGTAGAGCTCAAAAATTGATATAAAAATTCACAAGTTAAATAGGCCACAAGATAGACTTTTGGGTATTTTGGACTTGGTGTGTTGCTTAATAAATCAATTTATATTATGCATAATCGCCTCAAGAAGAGCTCTTTGAACATTTTGGAAAATATTCTTATATTCACATTTAATGATGAATTTAGGCAACAAGAAATTAGGCACTAAAGTGCTAGTGTATGAGAACAGTAGCCAAGTAAATACTAACTACGTTTGTCACTGTAGCCTGTAGAACCTTCCTAGGTTTGCAAGGTTCTGTGAGATAAGAATGAATGTCCCTATCTGAAGCCCTAGTCAATGTTCTGCTATTCTGATATTAAGACTGCAGTGTTGGTATTATTATTTTTTTTTGAGAAGTTTTTTTTCTGCAGGCATGTGCACTTGCTGGAGAGAGAGACAGAGATAGGAGAGGAAAGTGTGAAATCACCCCACTCCCCATCCCCACAGGGAGATGGCAATGCTGCAATCCTTTTTCCTCCATTCTCCTCCTGAGATCTTGGGCACACATTTACAAGTGCCTGGTGTGATTTCAAGCCAGGAGGTATGGGACTCGAACCTGGTCGGCCATGTGGGAGTTCAGTGATGAAACTGCTGTGCTATCTGCTGACCCCAAAACTTCAGCATTTTACTCTTAAATATGTTTGTCTCATGTTTGGGATAACTGAAATAAAGTTATTTTTTGGTCAAGGGCATGTCCCTTTCTATTCTGAATAATAAAGGTATATTATAAACACAAACTCATTCCTTAGCAAGATAGTGAAAATAAATAAAATTTTGTGGCTTTTGGGAGAAACAAAGAATATTATTATAACTCTGTTTTATCAAACAATGTGGAGACATATTTAAAAAATGCATTAATTTTAGGCCAGCCAGGTGGTATGGTAGTTAAGGCAGCTGGATCACATATGGCTGAAAGCCCAGTTCAAGTTCTGGACCCAGTGGCTTAAGAAAAAACACCAAGAATGTGTGCGTGTGTGCACCAAATCCTGAAAGGAGTGTGGAGGAGAGGGCACTGTGACATGGTCATACTGCCTGGGGAATGCTTTCTTACTTTCTCTCTCTCTGTCTGGCATATGGTTTAAAAAATGCATTTTAAGCCATTTTTCAGAGTTGAATCACTCACAATTCCAAATATCTAGGGTAAATCTAAACCCTGCAATAAGATGGGAAAAATAATCTGCCAGTGACTAGCATGGTAATTACATGGCTTATCTGATAAAATCAATATAAAGTAACATACACACCCATGAACAAAGAGCCAAAACCTTGATTATAAAGGAGAAGCCCAATAATTTAGAGACAAATACCTGTGTGTGTGTGTGTGTGTGTGTGTGTGTGTGTGTATTTCACCATCTCAAACGTTTATCACTACTATTTTTGTGCACATTTGACATCCACTCTCCATTTTGATGTATACATTAAATTGTTACCAACTATCATTACTCTACTGTGCTATCCTCAGGAACTCGTTCTCTACCTACCTGCACTCTTCAATCTGTTAGCCAAATTCTCTCCACAGCCCATCTCTCACTCATTTCCAGTTTCTGATATCTACCATTTTACTTTCCACCTCTATTCAATCTAACCTTCTAGCTTCTGTTAATGGAGTGAGAACATGTAGTATTTGTCTTTCAGTGCCTGCTTTATTTCACTAAGCATTATTTCTCTAGGTTTGTCCACGTTGCCTCAAATGACTGTATATCATTTTTCATGATTAAACAGAATCCCATTATTTATTTATAGCTCATTTTCTTTATCTATTCACCTTTTATTGGGCACTTACATTGATTCCATATTTTGGCTATCGTGAATAATGTTGCAAAAAACATCAGGGTGCATTTCCACCAACAGTAGAGGAGAGTTCCCCTTTCTCCTTTATCTAGACTGTTCCCCTATGTTTTCTTTTAGTAGTTTTATGGTTTGGGGTTTTATGTTAAAATTTTTATTCATTTGAGTTACTTTTGTATCTAGTGAGAGATAGGGATCTTGTTTCATTCTTCTGCATATGGATATCCAGTTTTCCCAGTACCAGTTATTGAAAAGATTTGTCTTTTCCTTCACTATATATTCTTAGGATCTTTGTCAAAAATTAGTTGGCTGTAAGTTTGTGGGTTTATTTCTAGTCTCTCTATCCTGTTTCACTGGTCTGTGTGCCTATTTTTGAGCCATTAGCATGCAGTTTTAATTAATATAGATTTGTAATAGATTTTAAAGTTAGTTAATCATGCTTCTCTATTCATTTTACACAAATGCACATCTCACTTCTCAGCTCACTGGTAACTGGGAACACTCACTAAGAGAGGACTAGCATGATTAGTAACAAATACATTGAAAGGAGTGAGAAACCTGAGTAAATGCTATCAAGAGAGAAGGTAAGAAAATGTTTAAGGTAACCTAAGACAAGGTAGTATAAGAATAAATACAAGTCTTAAAAGACCCCTAAGATTATTACTGAATCATGTTACATTAAGGTAAATATTCATAATGGCTAAGGATTTTAAAAAGGTTAATATAAACTTTTTATATCAAGAAAAAGGCAAACATTATTTATTTGGAAAATTAACCTTTTAAATATATTATTCTGATAACCACATGTTTTTCTGATAGTAACTCCTTCCTTTTAAAGTTAAGTCTAATTCCAAGTGAATATGTGGCAAAATATATAGTTGTTACATATTCTGTAAGAAGTGGTGCTCTAATGTCACTATTCACTTTTGGTTTTCAAGATATTCTTGTATTTAACTTAATTATATTAACTTATTTATTTTGAAATTTTTTTTATATTTTGTATTTACATTTAATTGTGAATCTTTATGACATAAAATATGATTTTTCAAAGCATGCATGCAGTGTGTGATAACAAATCATGGATAGTACTATATACATAATTTTCAACAAAGAACCTTAACCCTACATTCTTCTGTCTGTAAATCTTTTTCTCCTGAGCCCCTCCCACCCAACCCTCACTATGCACTCCCCTCCCATACAGTCTGTCTCTGGTATCTACATTTGTGCTTCCTCCTATTATGTCTTCAAATCTTTCTGTTTCTGCTATAGCATGCAGACATGTGGTATAGACTGAATGGGGACAGACTGTGTTTGTCTTTCATATTCTGGCTTATTTCTCTCAGCATTAAATCTTGTAGATTCATCCATTTTATATCATATGATAGAAGCAATTGTTCTTTACGGCTGAGTAATATTTTATTGTGTTTATGTGCCACATTTTTAAAAACCCCAGTTTATAGATTTGGGGCACATAGATTAATTCCATGTCTTAGCTGTTGTGAATAATGCTGCAATAAACCAAATGTTCTTTCGACTAAGTGTTTTCCTGTCCTTTAGGTAAATACCAAGCAGTGGAATAACTAGGTTGTATGGTAGTTCTATTTATAAATTTTCGAGGAATCTCCATTTTGTTTCCCACAGTAGCTATACTAATTTACATTCTCACCAGCAATGCAGGAGAGTTCCCTGTTTGTCGCACTTGGCCAGGACTTGTTCTTAGTTTTTCTTTTCTTTTCTTTTTCTTTTTCTTTTCCCTATTTCTTTTTCTTTTTTCTATTTCTTCTTATTTTTCTTCTTTTTTTTCAATATAGACATTCTGAATGGGGTTAAGTAATATCCTCACTCGGCCAAGGTAGTAATGCACAAAATTTAAGAATAAAGGAAGAGATATCTCCCTACCCAACCTCAAAATATATTACAGAGATGTGATAATCAAAATAGTATGATACTGGCACAAACTCATAGAAAAATGATACAGAATAGAAAATCCAGAAATAAACCCCCAAACATATAGCCAGTTGCTTTTTAACAAAGAGCATAACACAATCCAATAGGGAAAAGAAAATCTTTTCAGCAGAAGGTGCTAGAAGAACTGGACATACAACTACCAGAAAATAAAACTAGACCCCTATCGCTCCCCATTAACAAAACTGAATTAAAAATATATCCAAGATCTAAATTGTTAGACTATAATATATAGCTACTTACGGAAAACCTAGGGGAAACACTTGAAGATATTGGTTTAGGCAATAAGACTCCTAAAGTTTGGGCAACAGTTTCTAAAATAGAAAAGATTATATTAAGCTAAAAAAAAAAAACCTGCACAGTAGGGGAAACAATAAATAGAATGAAGAGAAAAATTACAGAATGGGAGAAGATATTTTTAAACCATGCTTCAGATAAGGGATTGATAGCCAGCATATATAGAGAACTCCAGCAGTTCACCCACACAAAAACTTTTTTGTTTTTGCATAAAAATGTTTTATTTTACTCAAATGATTTTAGTGATATCTATTTTTATTCTATCAAATATTATTAAATGTTGATGTTATATGCTCAACAAATATTTTAAGGTAACAAATTAATAGAGTTTGAATCTTTTGGACAATTTTATAGAAAAGTGGGAGGATGTTATATAAATTATTTTAACAATCACTTAACATTGAATAAAATCAGTTTCCTTCAGGATGCAACTGATATTCTAGTGTAATAGATTCCCTAATTATAATCGTAGATCTGACATTGGAGCTTGATCTCCATATTGTGGTGCATGGATGGATAGCATTTTTAGAAACAAAGGACCTATCAGAGAGGGAGAATAAAATTGGATATTTTATTCATGTTTAAAATTAATGATTAAATATTAAAATCTCTTACATTAACAATACCAGTCGTTGGCCCATAGATCAAGTCCCACATCTAACATACTGCCTAGCTCCTGCAATGGAAAAAAGTCTACTATTGTACCTGAAGGCAACTGTCATTGTAACTCATTCAAGTTTCTGTTGCCCAGTTACCTGAATTCCTGGATTATATTAACAACTACAATCATACTCAATATATTACATATTATACATTACATATAACACTGTTAACATACACCTTAGTGAACCACAAAACTTGAAAGAGATGGTGATTCACCGAGTTCTAGAATAGCTTCTTTTTTTCTTAAAGAATTACTTTATTTAACTTTATTTATGTTATTTGCTTATTTATTTTAATTTGGTGAGAGAGAGGGAGTGGGGAGGGAGAGAGAAAGTGAGAAAACAAGCCACCAGGCCCGGGACTCAAACTGTGGTCGCCCATGTGGGAGTCCAGCACCCTTAACCACCATGCCACCTTCCAGCCCCAAGAATAGTCTCTTGTTAAGCCATGTGATGATGTTAAAAGTATTAACAAAGTAATTAAAAGTAATGAAGTTCTTTAAAGCTTCAAAATTAACAAGATTCTTTAGTAGTCCATGGTTAATGATGCAACTTGCCTCCTTATGTACAACTCTAATGAAATACGATCTGAAATTTTGAAAAGCTAAGTACCGGGAACCAGCAGTTAGCATAATGGCTATGTTGCTGGACTCCCACGTAGTTGACCGCGGTTCGCGTCCCAGACCCAGTGGCTTAAAACTCACGCCGGGCGCGTGTGCGTGCGTGCCCAAGATCCCGAGAGGAAAATGGAGAAGGGATTGCGGCGTGGCCAACCCCCCTGGGGGGTGATTTCCTGCTTTCTGTCTCTCTATCTCTCTGTCTGGCGAGTGCACGCACCCTATAGCAAAAACCTCTCCAAAAAAAAAAAAAAAAAAAAAAAGCTAAGTACCAAGAATATTAGATAAATCTATTTCACCTTAGATGAAATTCAGTCAGCACCAAATGTGTGCTTTAAAAGATTTTCCCTAAAGTTGATGATGCATGTTGACCAGATTACTTGTAAGTTTTGTAGCTGGAAAATGAGAAAAATGTTTCTGGAATTTAAATAAACAAATGTATTTCAATAATGTATTAAAGCAATATACTCAGGAAGAATTGCTAGATAGTGACTGAAAAACTATGTAGATTTCCAAAACCATTCTCAGATTATTGTGTGACAGAGACTTTATTTCAGTAATAAATATTGTAACATTATTTTTCATGCTAAAGATAAAGTCAAAAAGATATGTAAATGACAATAAAGGCTACCTTTATAACAAAATTTTAAAGGTATGAATTTGCAAATGTAGAAGTCAATCTTGGAGGTGCTTTATCTGGTATTTTATAAAGGATTCTAGTGTAATTCCAATTCTAGTTGCACACCTGAAATTTGTTCTCTACATCATTCACAGGAATGCATTGATAACAAAGGCATGGAAGCCTAAAGTGCACGTAATACTACGGTGTAGTTTTATAAAAACAAGACTTTAAATAGTAAAATCTTTAAAATATTATGTAAAGATATGGGAATGGCTTCAAAACTTGTTACCTGACTATCATGGTGAAGAACATGAAAAGAATCAGCAGACTAAAGAAGAATTGAACGTTTTCTTTTTAGCAGTTCAGGTGTCTTAAATGGGTTGATATTCTGTGTGATGTTGTAACTCAGTTATGTTCTATCTTGTATGTAGTTATAAAGAAAAGCAAACATTTCTCCTCAAAATGTATATTACTGTTTTTTGTGTTTGTTGGTTTGTTTTGGAGAGGTTTTGCTATAGGGTGCGTGTGCTTGCTAGACAGACAGAGACAGACAGAAAGCAAGAAATCACCCCCCAGGGGGGATGGCCACGCCGCAATCCCTTCTCCTCCATTCTCCTCTCGGGATCTTGGGCACACATGCACATGCGCCCAGCATGAGTTTTAAGCCACCAGGTCCGGGACACGAACCCCGGTCGACTACGTGGGAGTCCAGCGACATAGTCATTATGCTAATTGCTGGTCCCTATCTTACTGTTTTTGAAAGAACTTTTGAATAAGATATATTCAATCCAACATTCAATCAGACATTCAACATGTGGTTCAAAATAAATTAGGAGAAAGTTTTATATCATGAATGGACTTTCACTTTTTAATCCTTTATCTAGCCATACCCCTGTATAATGCAAGTGTATGGTACCAGTTTTATGGTATACCTGTATGACACCAATTTTCAGCTTCTTATGTATTCTTCTACAATTTATTATTATATAATAGGATGAGAATATGGATTTTTATATCTCCATTCTTTTTCACACAGTATGTAGAATTTATACATACTGTTCAAAACTTCAGTCTATTTTAAATAACACCAGTCTTATAGACCTTCATCAACACATACAGTAAATCTTTATTTTTTAAGTAGCTGCTTGATATTCCTTTATATGGATTCAGCATACGTAATTCAGAGTTGCCTATTGATAAATATGTGTTAGTGTTAGGTTTTGTTAATGTAGGTGATCATTCTTCTCTGTTCTTGTGAAGAAAGTCTTGGCCATGTGTCTTGCTTTGACCAAGGAAGAACAAGTAGCAGTAACACAAGTCACTTATGGTAGAAACTTTAAGAGATGATAAATGGTTGACATCTTCTCTCTCTCTTCCTCCTTTTTTCTTTAATTCTTTTCTTCTCCTTGTCCTCTTCTCCTTCCTCTTCTACCCCTCTCTCCTCCTCCCTTCCCTCTTTCTCCTGTGCCATCAACTGTTGCCACCACCTAGTGCAGTAGATAACTTTTTATACCTCAGTGTCACTGAAACTTTCTACTTTTTAATATACACTCCCCATTGCCCAGACCATCTCCCTTCCCCCAGCATCTGGTAACCAGGTTTCTACTCTATTTTTCTTTTCTAAAACGATCTTTCTTTTTATTTTCCTTCTTATTTCATGAGAGAGGAGACAACACTCCCAGCAGGGTCTTGTGCCACGGTCTACCCCCAGTCTCAGCTGGCCAAGATCACAGGCACCCCATATACTTAGGCAAGTCCTAGGATGCAAACCCAGCATTATTTTTGCGTGTAATTCCAGTTCAATTACTATGACATCACCAACTGACCCCTACTCTCTGTTTCTAAGAAATCAACTTCTTTAGATTCTATATTGGAGAGCTTAACCAGCACTATAAGACATGAAATATAAAGAACATGTATAAGACTTAAATATAAATCTACTATTATTGATAGATAACATAATTAAGAATAGACAATATCTAAAAGTGAAAAAATTATGACAGTTGACAATTTCAGAACATCACTAGATATAATTAATCATATACGAATCAATTGTTTATATTTCAGCAATAAACATCTAGAAATAATTTTTTTGAGAGTTTTTTTTTTTTTTTTTTGCTACAGAGTATGTGCACTCGCCAGAAAGAGAAAGGCATAGAGACAGAAAGCGAGAAATCACCCCCCAGTGGGGATGGCCATGCCACAATCCCTTCTCCATTCTCCTCTCAGGATCTTGGGCATGCACACATGTGCATGTGGTGTGAGTTTAAGCCACCCGTTCTGGGACTCAAACCATGGTCAACTACATGGGTGTCCAGTGACATAGCTATTACACCAACTACTGGTCCCTAGAAATGATATTTAAAAAATGTATCAACTAAAAGGTTATAGAGAGGATGTTATTACCATGTTTATAATTACATAAAACCCAGCAGAATTCTAGGAAATAAATCTAAAGAAATATGCATAAAATCTTTTTTTTGGAGAAGTTTTTGCTATAAGGGTGCGTGTGCTCGCCAGACAGACAAAGAGAGACAGAGAGACAGAAAGTGAGAAATTACCCCCCCCCCCCGGGGGGGTGGCCACACCTCAATCCCTTCTCCTCCATTCTCCTCTTGGGATCTTGGGCACGCACGCACACACGCCCGGTGTGAGTTTAAGCCACCAGATCTGAGACTCGAACCGCCGTCGACTACATGGGAGTCCAGTGACATAGCCATTACGCTAACTGCTGGTCCCAAGAAATATGCATAAAATCTTTACCACAGTGTTTTTCAACAGCCATTCTACAGAACTTACCCTGGGTGAGAATTACTGCTCTATTTATTTCAACTTCTTTTATACATTCAATCACATGTTACTTAGCTTACAAAGTGAATATTCTAACATGTGTACATCTCTTACCAGTCCAGTTGACAATACTATAAAGTTATCTTCAATAGGTAATAATCAATTTCTTTGTCCCATAAATGCCTTACCTCTTTATTTTTCTCCTTAATGTCCTTTTTCAGAATCTACTCCTTTACCCACCCACTTCCCACACTGTATCTGGTTTTCCCAACCATTTACTAAATTTCTAAAACCTTTAGTCATTATATATTTAGGTATATATTAAGTAGAGACATACAATGTCTTTCTTTCATATCCTGGCTTGCTTCACTCAGCAGTAAATTTTCCATATTCATCCACTTTCTGTCAAAAGCCAGGGTCTTGTTTTTTATGGCTGAGTAGTATCCCATAGAGTATATGTGCCATAAGGACAGAAGAATTTTTATTTGGAAAAGTGCTTGCACATTGATGTTTATTGTGGCATTACTCACAATTGCTAAGACATGAAACCAACCCAAATGCCTATGAACAGACTAATGGATTGAAAAAGTACGGCTATTAATATTTTTTAATTGAGTCTCTATTTTATGAGCTTTGTGTATATAGGTTCCCATTCCAAGGGACCGAGATTAAATGCCAGTAGGACTTAATGCTTGTTCAGTGCCTTTTATAGTAAGATACCTAGTGTCAAGGCCGGCAGGTGGTGCAGTTGTTGTGGACTGGACCCCCACATGGCCAATGGTGGTTTGAGTCCCAAATTCAGCAGCTTGAAACTCACACCGGGTGTATGAGCATGCATGCCCAAAATCCTAACAGGAGAATGGAGGAGAAGGGGTTGCAGTATGGCCAGCAATCTCTCTGTCTGTGTCTCTGTTGAGCACACATGCAATAGAGCAAAACCCTCTCTTAAAAAAAAAAAATAAGAATATACTATCTTCAACAGCTTTTTCTCTTTTTCTTCTTCTAGACTCCTGATACAAGGGGATATTTCTTGCCCCATGAATAAAGCATGCCGTTTTGGGTCTTGAATTCTTATCTCCCTCTGCCAAAAATATCTTTTATCCCTTTCCCTTCTCTTACTTTCTTTCTCTGCCTTCTTGATATACCTATTATTTAAGATATAACTGATGCCATATACTTTTTAAACTTTCTCTTAATATTTATAATTTTAATCACTTTTTCCTTTTTGCTCTCACAGGAAATGTTCATAGTTTTCATACAGCATTTATCACTGTGAACTACATTGTAGTTATTTTTGTATGTCTCTTTTTCCTTTCACCTGGGATAGACTGTGATTTTTGATAGTTACATCATCTTATCCATCTCTGTGTCTCCAGTGTGTGTACACAAATTGCATTCTTGTGGGACTGAATTTTAATCGTCCATAGACCTGTTTATCAATGTTTTTACAGAAACAGAAACAAAACCCTTTTGTATCTCCCTGATTCCTAGAGAAGAGAGCTTGAAAATGGTTTTTAGATATTGAGAGAATATTCTGTAAACAAATCTAAAAACCCAGAAATGAAAAAAGGTAAAAATTTTTATATGTGCTAAATGTAATTACCTAAGTAAAACTTTTATTAGGGATAGCATTGATAGACCATTGTAAATGAAGATTGCTTATTTATTCAGATATTGCCACAAGATTATAGTCATTTGGGCTTTACTAAAACAATACAATAAATATTTAAAATCCTATGTAAAATCAACTTTAAAATATGAAAGACATATAGATCAAAAATATATTTTCCATGACAAGACCTCTCTCAGTTCCACACGAAGCCAGCCTGTTCAGTCTGTCTTAGTGAAGGAATTTATGAAGGGTCTCCAAAAAGCTGATGGAAAATTCAAATTATGAAAAAGAAAATATGCACTGAATTCAAATTCATTGTTTTGCAGCAAAATTAACTCATACTTTAATTTCATGTTTCCAAAAATGTTTTGAAGTTCCTTTGTATGTATGAAGTATTCTAACTTGACCAGATATTGGATATAAGATGCATTTATGCCAAAAATCTGTTGTCCAATGTTTGTGGTGGGAACCTCGAACATTCATTTAGCTGCAAGAGTCCAACTGGCATGATACTCTGCCCCACCACCCTGGTTTATAGGACTGACATGCTGCCTCAGCAACTGCCTGGCACTACAGTTGTCGAGGGAGATGAAATCCTGCCTAGAATGGCAGCTTTATTGTTTGCAGATAGAATACTCTTCATAGTGTCTGACACCTTGTCTCCAGGGCGCTGAATTCTTCTGTGTACTCCCCAGTACTGATTAGGCTCTTAAGTGCTAAGTTTGCCACCTCAGAACTGATTTTACCTGTCACTAGCTTCCTAGATTCCATACCTTTGGTCAATTTTGGTTTGTGTTTCAACTTTTCTTTTTTTCTTTCTCTTTTTTTATTACCAGTGAGTATGTGCACTTTCTAGAGATAGGGAAAGAGGGAGAGAAAACCTCCCAATGGGCATGGTCAGGCCATAATACTTTTCTCCTCCATTTTGCCATCCTATCAGGACTTTGGGTGTGCACACATGCACCCATTGTGGTATTTAGTTCAATTATTTTTTTTTAAATAGCCAGAGGACATGCGAACTTGCCTGAGAGAGCACAGGAGATGAAGAAAGTACCCTCTGATAGGGTGAGGTTATGCCACAGTTCCTTCTCCATTTCTCCATCCTGTCAGGATTTGGGGCACAACACACATGCACTGGGTGTGTTTTTTGAATCATTGGGGTCAGGATTCAAACCAGGCTGTGGGGTTGGCCTGCTTGATAGTATATTTTGAAGTCAGGTAACATAATGATTCTTATCCTACCACAAACCCTCCCCCACAACAGGATGGCTATTTGAAGTCATGTGTGATTCTATACACATTTCTTTATTGTCTTTATGAAAAATGCCATTGGTGTTTTGATAGAGATTGCATTAATCTGTAAATTGCTTTGGTAATATAGACATTTTAACAATATTGATTTTTCCAGTTTATGGATATGTATTTCCATTTTTTTAGTGTCATCTTTGATTTCTTTTTTTTGAGAGGTTTTTGCTATAGGGCACGTGTGCTCACCAGACAGAGAGACAGAGAGATAGAAAGTGAGAAATCACCCCCCCCCCCCCGGGGGGGATGGCCACACCTCAATTCCTTCTCCTCCTTTCTCCTCTTGGGATCTTGGGCATGCACACACACATGCCTGGTTATCTTTAATTTCTTTAATCAGTGTTTATAGTTTTTTTTTTTTTTTTTTTTTTTTTTCCAGCATGGCCATCCTCCCTGGAGGGTGATTTTTTTTTTTTTTTCTTTTTAAAAATTTATTTATTTATTTTTGTATATACATTCAATCACATTGTTTAGCTTACAATGTGAGCATTTCAATATGTGAACATTTCTCCCTAGTCTTGTTGATCAAAATATCTTCAACCGATAACCCCACACCTCCCCACCCCATCAATGCTCTACCTCCGTGTCCCTTCTCCAAATGTCCTTTGTTAGGCCCCACTCCTCCACACACACCTCATCTGACATTCACACCCATCTCTTGTGTTTGTACAACCATTAGTCAATCAGTTTCAGTCATAGAGTGCAGACATTTGGTATATGTTAAGTGGGGACATACAATGTCTCTCCTTCATAGCCTGGCTTGCCCACTCAGCAGTTGATCTTACATATTCTAACACTTTCTGTCAAAAGCCAGGGTTTTGTTGGTTTTTATGGCTGAGTAATATTCCATAGAGTATATGTGCCACAGTTTTTCAATCCATAAGGGGGCATTTGGGTTGGTTCCATGATTTAGCAATCGTGAATAGTGCCACAATCGATGTGCAAGCTCTTTGCCAATGAAGAATTCTTCTGTCTTTTGGATAGATACCAAGGAGTGGGATTGCTGGATCATGTGGTAGATCTATTTGTAGATTTTTGAGGAATCTCCAAATTATTCTCCACAGTGGCTGGACCAATTTACCTCCATGTTTTTATAGTTTTCTTTGTAGGGATGTTTTACTTACTTAGTAAAATTTATTCCTAGCTATTTTTTTTTGGTAGCTATTGTAAATGGAATTATTTATTTTTATTGTTGTTTGTTTCCCAAGGGATACTCTCAAGAGGTCCTCAGGGCTGATATTCTTCACCCCCAGCACTGCAGCCAGCCAGGATTATGGGTGTGCCTATGGGATTACCAGTGTGTTTAGGTAGACCTGGGATGGGAACCTGGAGCCTTCTCATATGGCCTCCATAATTAAGCAGCAGCACTCCTGCTACTTATACCACCTGGTTTTGTTTCTTTGATTTCTAGATCATTTATTTCTTCCTTTACATAATTTTTTCCCTTTTTAAACAAGGGAATATATTCTCTTTGCCTTAAGTCATTTATAAACTTTTTATATTTCATGGTTTAGAATATTAGAATTCACTCTTATTTTGCTATTATGTGTACTTCTAATTCTTAAATTAACCCATTAACACTACATTTTATCTATTTAAAAATAAATTTTGCGGTAATGATAAAATGTTTCATATCTGTAATAATAACTATAACTTTTAATAGCAAGACCATGAACTAAATTTTTAGTGAGCTTATCATAAATATAATTTGCTTGACTGTTGTTAACTAAAAAAGAAAAATAGATAACTAAATGCAAGCTTATGTCTTTTTTCATTTTTTAAATATATTTTTTATCAGTTCAGAAGGTAGCACGGAGGTTAAGGCAGCTGGATCCCGCGTGGTTACTGCATGGTTCAAGTCTCAGACTCAGCAGCTTGAAAGAAACATGGGTGTGTTTGAGTACACGTCCAAAATCCTGAGAGAGAATGGAGGAGAAGGGATTGTGGTGTGGTCATCCCTCCCGGGGTTGACTTCTCACTTTCCCTCTCTCTATCACACTCTCTGTGTGTCTCTCTTGCAAGCACCCTCACCCTATAGCAAAACTAATGTGCACGTACACACACACACAAACACACACACACACATTAATAGATATTTTAAATTTATTTTTAAAGTTTGTTCTCCTACAGAAGGAAAAAAGGAAAGAGATTCCCCTAATAGTCTTCTACACTAAAATACATTCCCAGCTATGGCCAGCCCCAGATAATGGGCACATATGTGCCTGATATGTTCAGAGAACTCTTTTGTCATGTACCCGGAGCCCTTCCATGTGGGTCAGCCTTGTAGAGTGTTGGGTTGCTACTGCAGCATGGTCTGGCTCTTTTTCTACTTCTTAAAAAACAGAAGATACATCCTTGAAGAATGTGTTGTGTTTAGAAAGCTGTCTGCCTTTCTCTAAAGAATCTAAAACTGTCCCAATCCAGAAAGGCACAGAATGAATCAGGGATAAGAATTATTCAATTACTGTAAACCCCTTTTATTCAGTCTGATCTTAGGTTTTGTAACCACCCCCCCTTTTTTTTCTTAAAGGTATATGTACTTGTCAAAGAGAGATGCAGAGAGAAAGTGAAGGGGAGAAAGCGCCCCTCAATGAGTCATGTGCATACTACAATCCCATATCTTTTATTTTCCACCTAGTTGGGACTTGGGGCATACATTCACATGCACCTTACATATTTTTCAAGCATCCAGGGCTAGGCCAGGATTTGGCCTGTACAGAAGGTCATGGAAGATCTGGCCTTTTTTTTTTTTTTTTTTTTTTTGGAGAGGTTTTTGCTATAGGGTGCGTGCGCTCGCCAGACAGACAGAGACAGAGAAACAGAAAGCGAGAAATCACCCCCCAGGGGTGATGGCCATGCCGCAATCCCTTCTCCTCCATTCTCCTCTCGGGATCTTGGGCACGCACGTACACGCGTCCGGTGTGAGTTTTAAGCCACCGGGTCCGGGATGCGAACCGCAGTCGACTACGTGGGAGTTCAGCGACATAGCCATTATGCTAACTGCTGGTCCTAAGATCTGGCTTTTTTAACCATAATGCCACCGAGTCAGCCCTGTAAAACATTTTTTTCCCATAGCAAAACATACTAGCAGGTCATGTTTTGTCACTTACATTACATTCTTAACATCTCAACTGATTGTTTCAAATTTATTCTTTTATATTTTGAACACATATGGTCATTTTTAACTTCTTTCTTTGCTGTTCTCCAAACTCACATTCACTTGGGTAGTAGTGTATCTCAGGAAAGCCTGTCCTTCCAGAAAGTTATCATTCTCATTTAATTATATAATAATTCATCTGTGAGATCCCAACACACTGAAATAAATGAGAGCATATGGAAACACAGGTGTTTAGTGCTTCATGACCAAACTGTGGGTACATTATGCATTAGTTGTTAAACAAAACTTTTATACAATATCAGAAACCTAGGACTGAAGCTTATATGAAATTCTGTATCGGGTGGTTCTATAACACATTTTATCTTTAGACATTATCTACACTATAAATATACTACTGAAAGATGCCGTGTATGAACTCACTCTATAGAAACATAATTTTATAAATTATAAATGTAAAAAATATGCACAATTTACATGAAATAGCAATGGAAGCGTTGAATTTATAATGCTTTTTAAAATTTTTCCACAGGGAAATTATAATACTTGAAATACAAAAAGAAATTGAAGTATTATCTTAGTAAGGTTTCTTAGTATTAGGTATTGGAAATCTTCACCTGTCCAAAGTAATTTTGAAATTACAGAAAAGTTTCCAAAAATTTATGAAATTCTATGTTAAACTTCAACTATCTTTCCATATATATAACTATATAATTTTGCCTGAACTACCAAAAAAAGACACTTCTTTACCCCAATGAGTTAATTTAGATTTCTTAAAGGAAAGGTCATTCTTTTTCATAACCATAATGCCATGATCAAAACTGGAAATTAATATTGATGTAACACTATTATCTATGGATCTTACACAAAACTTGAACAAATCATTTCTTAAGGCAAAAAGTAAATGTTATTGTAGTATAGGATTTCTGCTGCATTTATTGTCATACCTTTAAAGCTTCCTTTAATCAAGAATATGTCTTCATTCTTTTTGTCATTTTTTTCTTTTTGGTCTTTCCTAATTGTGACAATTTTGAAGAATAGAGACAGTTATTTTATAGACTATTCAGTGGGTTTATTTAATGTTTCCTCATTCAGATGATTCATATTTGTCAGAATTATCACAGAAGTAGGGTTGTCTCATTTCAGTGCATCTTATCAGAGAGTACATATCCTGCCTTTTAATCCTGTTTATGACAACTTTGATAACATGATTAAAGTGCTGCCTGTAAAGTGTCTGTTAAAGTGTCTTTCTACTTGCTTTTGTAATTTAAAAATATTTCTTAGGGAGAAATTTTAAAACTGTGTATCTTATTCCTCATAAAAATTTTACCTATTTGTTTTAGGCTGGCGTGAGTTTAAGCCACCGGGTCTGGGACTCGAACCACGGTTAACTACAGGGGAGTTCAGCAACATGGCCATTATGCTAACTGCTATTCCCAGTGTTAGTGTTTAATTAGTGTTTCAATCAGTTAAAATGTGAATTTGTAACTGCATCATTCTTTCTAAATTTACACATTGTTTTGCCAATGTAAAAAGAGTAGAAGAGAGCAAGAAAATACATAAATACACCCTAACTAGAATTCAGTTTTCATTTGTATACTTTTTAACCTTTACTCTTAGCAGAATAAAGATTCTAAATACACCTTTGTTCAAAAGTTCCACTTCTATTTAGAATGTACATTTCTGTAAGAGATGTCATAGCATTAAAACATAAAATGTGAGTAACCTGTGGATCAAAATCTTCTAAAAGTTCGTTAGTGAGGTGACGGCACGAAAGAGGTGAGATGAATGTCAAAGCAATAAACGCCTGTGAGAAAAGATGGAGCATATAAACCGTGTCTCTATTAAACAGAGCACGAGAGGAAGAAATGACAGATAAAATCAAATAGGGGAAAAAAACACATGAAAAGGTGGTAAACTCTTAAAGACCAAGCATTGATAATCGCTGGAAGTCTCACACATCATAGGAGTTGATACTTATTGGATGACTTGTATTTTTTTTCCCTTTTGGTAGGAATTAAACTAAATTAATTCTACTCAAATCAATTTTAAATTCAATATGATTCCAATCAAATTACTGGTGACATTTTCCACAGAAATAGGAAAGCAATCATAAAATTTATCTTGAATCATAAGACAACTTATTGCCAAGGCAAGGCTGTGCAAAATGAATAAAGTAGGAGGCATCTCACTATCTGACTTCAAAACATATTACAAAGTGTTAATAGTCAAAACACCATGGTACTGACACAAAAATGGATACATAAACCAGTGGAATAGAACAGAGAATCCAGAATAGAACAGAGAATCTAGAAATAATTCTTAATCACAAAGCCAATTGATCTTTGATAAAGGGTACAAAATAATGCAGTGGAGGAAAGAAAGTCTTTTCAGCAAGTGGTGTTAGAAGAACTGGATAACTACCTGAAGAAAAATGAAACTGGGGACCAGCAGTTAGCATAATGGCTATGTCGCTGAACTCCCATGTAGTTGTCCGCAGTTTGAATCCCGGACCTGGTGGCTTAAACTCACGCCGGGCACGTGTGCTTGCATGCCTAAGATCCAGAGAAGAGAATGGAGGAGAAGGGATTGTGGCGTGGCCATCCCCCCGGGGGGTGATTTCTCACTTTCTATCTCTCTGTCTCTGTCTTTCTGGTGAGTGCATGCACCCTATAGCAAAAACCTCTCCAAAAAAAATAAAGAAGAAAAAGAAAGAAACTGGATCCTATCTTTCATTCTTTATAAGAATCTACTCAAAAGGAATCAAAGATTTAAATATGAGACCTCAAACTATAAAACTACTGGTAGAAAACAGCGGAAACTCTTGAAGACATTGGAGCAGGTAAAGATACATCAAATTAGTCACCTAAAGCACCGGCAATAATGCCCAAAATAGACAAGTGGGATTACATCAAGCTAAAAAAGCTGCTGCTCTACAAAAGAAACAACAGTTAGAGTGAAGAGAAACTCCTCAGAATGGGAGAAAATATACACAAATTATGCCTTAGATAAGAGATTTATAACCAGAATATTTAGGGAACTCAAACATCTCACTCATACAAAAAAAAGAATAATTCTATTTAAAAATGGGCATATGAGCTGAATAGACAACTCTGCAAGGAAGACATATAAATGGACAAAAGGCATATGAGAATATGCTCAGCATCTCTTATCATAAGGGAAATGCAAATTAAAACCACTGTGTGATACCACTTAACTCTAGTCAAAATGGCCACGATCAAAAAAATAAAGGACAAATGCTAGTGAGGCTGTGGTGAAAAGGGAACCCTCTTACTCTGGTAGTGGGAATGTAAATTAGTGTAACCACTGTGGAAAACAATATGGAAGATTCTCAAAAACCTACAAATAGGACTACTAGTACTAACATATGACTCAATAATCCCACTTCTCAGTATTTACCTAAAAGATAGGTAAACACTTAGTTGAAAAGACACTTGCACGTCCATGTTCATTGTAGCATTATCACAATTGGCAAGACATGGAATCAACCCAAGTATCCAAGAACTGATGACTGGGTTGAAAACTGTGGCACATATATACTACGGAATATTCCTCTGCCATAAGAAACAATGAAACCATGTCATCTGATTCAAAGTGAATATGGAAGACTTACTGCTAAATGAAGTGAACCAGACTTGAAAGACACACACTGCATGTTCCCACTCTATGTGCTAAATGTGTGCACACTCTGGCAGAAATGGAAAGATTCAAAGATATGAGAGTAGAGAGGATAAGTGTAGATACCAAAAACAGTAAAGGAGAGAAATGGATAGTAAAGGGTGGGTGAGAGGGGCAACAGGAAGAAACATTTAATGATCAAAAGGATGCAAAGTTCTCTGTTGAAAATGACATATATGGTGATATCCTTGATTTGGTTGTCATGTACTACATGTATACTTTGAAAAACCATATTGTGCATTATAAAGGAGTAGAATGATGGGCTGTAAATATTAGGTTGATGCAAAAGCAACTGCAGTTTCAGATTGTGAATTTTTAATAATTGTAACTAGACTCAAACACATCTTTATTAATCAAAATATTGGTAGGAATAAACACAATCAACATATTTTTGCCAATGAGAAATAAGTTTGTTTATTCCAGCAGCATAAAAATCCATGCTTCAGGATTCAGTAAACTCTTGGAAAGCATCTACTGCATCTTGTTGTTTGTGAAAGAATTTTCTCTGCAAAACATTGTTGAAATGCTTGGAGAAGTGGTAGTCATTGGGAAGAGGTCATGTGAATATGGTAGATGAGGCAAAATTTTGTAGCTCAGTTCATTGAACTTATGAAACCTTGTGTAATGTGCAGTTGATATTGTCATAGGGAAGAACTGGGCCCCTTTGACCAATGTTGGCTGTAGGCACTACGGTTTTTGATTTATCTCATTGATTTGTTGAACATACTTTTCAGATGTAAAGATTTTGCTATGATTCAGAAAACTGTAGTGGATCAGATGCCAACAGTGACCGTGACCATTTTTTGGTGCACGTTTGGTTTTGGGAAGTGCTTTGGAATTTCTTGTTCCAGCCATTGAGCTGATTGTCACCAATTGTCATGTAAAATCCACTTTTGTCTCACATGAAAATCTAATTGAGAAATGGTTGATTGTTGCCTAGAATAAGAGAAGATGACACTTCAAAATTATATTTTTGATTTTCAGTTATGAGACACTCACTGATTGAGCTTTTTCACTTTCCAGTTTTTTTCAAATGCCATGCAACCATAGAATGGTTGATGGTGAGTTATTTGGCAGTTTCTTGTATAGTTATAAGAGGATTAGCTTTGATGATTGCTCTGAGTTGCTCATTGTCAACTTCTGATGGCAGGCTACCATACTCCTCATCTCATCTCTTTTGCAAAACTTTTTGCTTTACCAGTGCACTGTAAACTCATTAGCAGTTCCTGAGCCAAATGTGTTGATGTTGCAAGTTGTCTCCACTGCTTACAACCTAATTTAAACTCAGCTAAGAAAATTGTTCAAATTTGCTTTTGACTAACATCATTTCCATAATCTCAAATAAATATAAAACAAACAACTAGCAATAAGTCATTTGCAATAAAATAAAGTGAGAAATGTGCATTAAAATTATGTAAAACATAATCACATTTATTTAAGAATGCATCCAATATCAAACAGAAAATTTCAATACTGCAAAACTGCAATTACTGTTGTACCAACCTAATAGTAAATAAGTTGCCCTTTCATTACAAAAAGGAATTTGAGAGTAAAGTGATATACCTTTATGACACAGACATGAATATTGTGATTGGGTGCCTCTGAGTGACATGTTAGAGATTGCTTGGTGTCCTGACCTTTTTCCCATGTGAAACAAAAATGACTACTGTGGGGGACTGGCAATAAACTCTTCTTGCCCTTCCTTTTAGCCAAAGATCTGCTATTCAAGGAAGAGAAATATAAGCAAAGGACTTTTGCCACTGTGAGAAATTCAGAAAACATATTTGTACCTAGAATTCTTTGATGATACAACAGAGTTCTGCTATTACTGATGAAAGGGCAGCAAACACGATGTCTAAAGCTCTTCAAAGGGACATTGGTAAAGAATGCTGAGACAATTCTTCACCTGGGGCTCAGGTGAACAGGTTATAAGGAAGTTTGAAGCTAGTACAATAAATCCAAGAAAGTATCCCTGTCCCCAGTATAAACCTTTACATGAAGCAAATAAAAAGTAATAGTAGTCTGCTTCTGGGGGATGCTTAAGGACATGAAGAGAATCACCCCTCTGGATTGGGCATGCTGAGGGCAGAACTGAAACCAGTCACTGAGCAGCAGCAGGACACTGTTGGAGAAATTGGAATATTCTGAATGTAACTATATAAAACAAATCTAGGCCAACCAGTGACTGTATTAACTATATTAACTCTAACTCCACCTTAATGGCCTAAGGAAGTATAGGTGGGACAAGTTCTAGGTGTAAATATTATTTAACTCAATCTCTTTCTTAATCATAATGTCTAGAATTTGTTCCAAAATTTTGAGACACAAAAATATTAGAAAAATTAAAAACCCGCTATCAATTTACAAAATCAGAGCCAGAGATGGCCAAGATATTTCAAATATCAGATACTTTAAAATAACCATGGCTAATATATTAAAAGATAGAGTAAAATAGATGGATAATATGTATGAGCAGATAGGGGAAATCAACAGGGAAATATAAATTACAAAATCTGTTTTAAAAACCTCAAGAAATAAGTTATAATAGAAGAAACATTTTTTTGGCAGGTTTGTTCAAAAAATGGACATGTTCCAGGAAGAATTAGTGACCTTAAATATAGTACAATAGAAATTATCTAAATTGAAAGATGCAAAGTAAAATATTAAAAAAAATTGAACATAACATTCAATATATTGGATTGCATTTAGTTCTTTTTACATTTATCAAAAAGCCAAAATTTTTACTGAATGTAAACCAGATGAACACCTTAATTCAAAAGTGGAACATCAGACTTCATCAAATATAAAACCTAATTATATGCTGTCTACAAGAAACACACTTTGAATAGAAAAAAAATGTTAAATGTACAATGATGGAAAAATATACCATGCAAATACAAGAAAAGTTAGAGTTACTTTGTTAACAACATATAAAAAAAGCTCCTGAAGAAGAACTATAACCAGGAATGAAAGAGACATTATGACACAGGCATCAGTTTATAAAGAAAAAAATTTGATATCCTAAATGTGTATGAATTTATCAACAGAACTTCAAACCTATGAAGTGAAACTTGGAAGAACTACAACATAGAAATATCCACAGGTATAGCTGTCGAATTTAACATTTCTCTTATTAATTGATATAACAAGGCAGCAATTGGTAAGAATGAGAGATTTAAAAAACTTCCAAAGCAATGTAAATAATAGATATTTACGGACCATTCCATTAAGCATCAACAAATGCAGATACTTCTCAAATGCAGATGAAATGTCTTGATCACATTCTTTTTAAAACGAGTTATTTAATTTTATTATCTTTTCTTCAATTTGCTGCAGGACACATGTGTACACCAGAGACAGACCCACAGAGAGAGAGAGAGATAGAGAGTAAGTGAGAAAGCAAGCAGCCATGTCTAGGGCTTGAACTGCTGCTGTCAGTCATATGGGAGTCCAGCACCCTAACCATCATTGCTTCCTGCTGGCCCCAACAGTTCATATTCTAAGACATGAAATGTTAACGTTTTACATGGTAAGATATGACATAGTGTATCTACTCTGACCATAATAGAAATAAAATAGAAATTGGGACCAGTAGGTAGTGTGATGGTTAAGTCACTGGACACTCCCATATGGTTGACCATGGTTCAAGTCCTGGACCTGGTTGCTTGCTTTCTCACTTCCTCTCTCTCTCTGATCAAAAAATATGAATAAATAAAAAATCAAATAATTATTTTTTAGAAAGAATTAAACTAGAAATCATTAAGAGATAGACTCTCAGAATAATAATAATTAAAAAAACAGCCATTCTGCTTAGGCCAACAAACACATAATTAACACATTTTGTAGTCAGGACTGAGATTTCAGTATATATATATATATATATATATATATATATATACACACACACATATATATATATATATATACACACACATATATATATATACACATATATATATATACACATATATATATATATATATACACATATATATATATACACACATATATATATACACACATATATATATATATATACACACACATATATATATATACATATATATATATATATATATATATATATATATATACACACACATATATATATATATGCTTTTTGTTGTTGCTATGTAAGCTACCTGTAATATTTATTTTGGTTTAACACTTATGAAGTGCTCTCATAGAATATTTAACCTCCCCAGACTCTGTGTATTTAGACTTTTGTCTTTTGGTCTCAAAACTGAAGTTAAATGGATTTGTGACTTTCCTAAATAGCACTCAGTTGGTGAAGTCAAATTTGACTCTCAATCTCTTTGGCTTCAGCTAGAATAATGACAAAATATAAATACCAAATTGTCGGCGCCATCTTCTGCAGAGACAACACAACACCTGGTTCTTCCTCACGCAGTCTTTATTCACAGGTTTCCTTTTTCTTCTCTCTCCCTTTCCCTTTCCCCCCGTATATATAGGATTCTCCTGGCGGCCCCACCCACAAGTTCCCTTGTCTGTAAGAGGCAAGTCCTGATTGGCTGTCTCTAAAACATGTCCATAGAAGGAGTTGTTTGTAGTACTGGAGACACGCCTCCCTATTCAGCCAGCAGTGCCATCTTGGCTCGGCGGCCAACGGCGGCGGCCAACAGTTCACCCCTTTGGTCTTTGTCAGGAGAAGGTAGAGGTCACGGGTCCCAGATGTGGTGGACTTGCTTACTGACCTGTGGAAGGGCCCAGGGGCATCCCCCAGGTCAGCCTGTCCGATGCCTTTTTATGGGGATGGGTGTGTTGTTGGCATCAACCCATATGCACCCGGACTTGCCTTCCTCCAGGTCCCATCAAGGGCCCCCGGAGTGCAGTGCTTTGCCTCGCACCCTGAGCTGATGGGGGTTTACTGCATCTGGCCCAGCCAAGCTGCGGGGGAGTATCCTTCTTCGATAGCGGCAAATGCTTGTACGAGGAGGGCGCGGTCGTGATTGCATTGGGCCCTCAATCTGTAAGATACTGGGAAAGTCCATCGTTGTTCAGACTGAGCACCCTGGGGGAGCGTCAGTGTCCCCAGGAGGAGAAGGCATCCCCAGGCTATCATCAGGGCTCGGTGTATCAGCAGGCAGGTTCTCCTGGGATGGAAGGCGTCGTACCAACCACTCTGGGACCCACACCGGGTCTGGTTCGTCCTGTGGGAAAACCAAACAGATCCTCTCGACCAAACCAACACAGGGTCTGGTCCCCTCCAGCGCCCCGTGAGGACGTCCTTCCATTTTACTTTTCCCTGCTTGCTCGGCCCCGGTGCATGGTGCCCGTTGGCAGCCGAGCGCCCTTGGGAATCGAGCTGAAAAAAATTGAGTGTTAAAAGTGCTATTGCGATGCGGTCTTTCAGGGAGTGACCTTTGCTGACTCCCCCTTTTAGTTTTTGTAGGAGCTCCTTGAGGGTGCGATGAGCCCTCTCTACTACACCTTGACCTTGAGGGTTATATGGTAGGCCATGTGCAACTGAGCTCTCGGGCACTGATACTTGGGGATTGCTCATATCCAAAGCCCCTAAGGTCTTGGGTGGCCTCTTGTATCGGCCAAGCCGTCGGCCAATCTTAACTGTAGCATGGGCTGGGACGTTAGGTCCATGACTGCAAAGGCTCCTGGAGTTCCTGTGGACCCCAACCTGCCTTTTCCCCTAATGTTGTCTTTGGCGGGGAATTGGGCATGTTTGCTAGGCAATATTAAAATCTGGGCAATTTTGTCTCCTGGAGATATGGCTGTGATCCCTCTTGGTGAGGAGACCAGGATCTTAACTTTTCCCGTAAAATTGGAGTCAATCACTCTGGGGTGTACCACCAGACCTCTAAGGGTTGCCGATGATCGACCAAGCAGTAGCCCCACGGTGTTATCGGGCAAAGGGCCACAGAAATCAGAGTCAATTGGCTGTACCCCCATTTGAGGGGTTAATACCAATCTGGCGGCGGAACAGATGTCCAGTCTGGCTGAGCCGGGAGTGGCTCTCCTGACCTCTGAGGTGGGAGGAGACTCGGCCACTGCATGGTGGTGCTCTCGGCCATTGCCCCATACATTTGCGGGCCCTGGGAGCGGGGGCCCTGCTGCCCGTTTTTTGACTGGGCTCCTCTAGGGCGGCCTTGGAGAGGCGGAAAAGGTCGACCGTCAATATCCTTGACGGATCGGCACTCATTGGGGGGGTGGTTGCCCTTGCGGCATCGCGTACACAAGGTAGGTTGATTCGCATATGCCTGGCCCCGACGGAATGGACAATCCCATTTCATATGCCCTGGCCGTCCGCAGTGAAAGCAAGCCCCTGCGATATTGTTATGAGCTTTGCGTGACAGCTGCACTACTGCTGCCGCGAGGCCAGTATTGCTCAGAGGCCCTCCCAAGTCCCTACAGAGTCTCATCCATGCCTCTAGGACCTTGTTTTTATGGGGGAGGATTGCATTGCGACATTCTTTTGTACACTGTTCAAATATAAGCTGTTTGACCAAAGGCATGGCTGCATCCGCATCACCAAACATCCTGCCCGCCGTGTCCATTATTCTGGCCACGAAATCAGAGAAGGGGTCTGTGGGGCTCTGAGTGATTTTTGTAAGGTTGACCTGTGGTTCCCCTTTGTTGGGAAGCAATTTCCAGGCCTTGATGGCTATAGTATTGATGTGATCATAAACTGCCTGAGGGTAGTCTGTTTGTTGATTGGCAAACCTGCCCTGTCCCATATACATATCCACATCCCACACCGCCTGTCCGGCGGCCCTGTTCCAGGCGGCTTGGGCTTGTGCCCCCTCAAGGTAAATGACCTTCCAGTCAAGATACTGACCCGGGGACAGGCAAGTCCTCACAAGCGTTCCCCAATCACTGGGTGTCATACAGTACCGCTGTAGAGTCTCAACAAGGCCTACAGTAAAAGCTGCACCATTTCCGTATGTCTTTACGGCCGGCCTCTGCTAAAGCCTTGATGGTCTGATAGTCTAGGGGCTCATGATATCTATTCCCAGCATTATCTGCAAAAATGGGAAATGCCCGAACAGGCCCAAGCTGTCTGGCCTCCCGCCAAGCCCTGGGGCAGAAAGAAGCTCCGCCCTCCGGGTTCTCCTTTTGTGGGGCGGAGGGATTATAAGGGGGAGGAGCCATGGGTAGAGGCCGGTCTTCCTCTTCCTCCTCGGCAACCTCCCAACCTTTAACTTCCTCAACTAATTGTCTTACTTCGTGATCGTTATCTTCCCCGCAGGCTTCTGCCATCTTGGTCGCCCCGTTCTCTTCCTGAGAGCGCTACTCCCTGAGGGACTCCAATGCCTCCTGGCCCTCCCTCACCGTCCGTACACATCTTTGATCCTCAAGGCACACTCGGACAAGCCTCCAGAGCGGCCTAATTGACTTTAGGAGCTCTCTGAGTGCCTTGACGATCAGCTGAGATGGCCCAGCCCCCATCGTCGTTGTTCTCTTTTATTCCTTACTTTCAGCCAATGGCTTCAGTCTGCCTCTTATCCGAGGTCTTTTATCCGCCTCTCTACCGAGGTCTTCTATCCGCCTCTTTACCGAGGTCTTCCTTCCGGGACCCCTGCCCGGTACTTACCAGCTAGCTGCCCTGTAGACTCGGAGGTTCTGAACCTTCTGTGCTCAATGGTGTGCTTCCCCGTACGGGCCACCACTTGTCGGTGTCACTTCTGCAGAGGCGGCAGGACACCCGGTTCTTCCTCACGCAGTCTTTATTCACAGGTTTCCTTTTTCTTCTCTCTCCCTTTCCCTTTTCCCCCGTATATATAGGATCCTCCCGGCGGCCCCACCCACAAGTTCTCTTGTCTGTAAGAGGCAAGTCCTGATTGGCTGTCTCTAAAACATGTCCATAGAAGGAGTTGTTTGTAGTACTGGAGACACACCTCCCTATTCAGCCAGTGGTGCCATCTTGGCTCGGTGGCCAACCGCGGCGGCCAACACCAAATGCCTTTGGTTTGTGCATCTCTAAAATTTCAAGATTTTAAGTTCCTACCTGTACTTTTTTATTTTTTATTTTTTTTGGCTAGGAGAAAACAACTGTGATAGGTATGGAATAACTGTGCAAGTCACAGAAATGAGGATTTTGGAGAGGGTCTGACCTGCCCAAGTCCTGAAATAGGTTGCCATCTACTCTAGACAACGTTCTGAGTTATTTTATAAAGTCTAATTCTACACTTATGTGTGGAAAAATATGGGGTTATAAGAATGTGTTAAAACAATTGTAAAGTTGAGATAACAATGATCAGAAGTGCAACACATAAATAGAAAACTATTTGGTAGAGTTTAAATTGGAGGCTAGGACTGTGAATCTGCTCCATGGGAAACAAAATAATAGAAGTTATATTGTATATTGACATCCTTTTGCTACATCATGTTGATATATTTATATCTCTATATAATTTTGTGTCATCTAAATGTTTTGTTATTTCCTATAAAATGTTTGAAAAGTGATTACAAATAATACTTTAACCATGAAATGACAGTAGCACGGACAACCTAACCTGAACTCTGACTTTGCACTTTTCAAGTAAGGCTTGATTTTAGTTTTTTCTATTTGAACTTTAATAACTTGTTAATCCAAGAAAAAACCAATTCACTGGAGGCTACAGAAGCAGCAACTACCCTTTCAAAGTCCCAAATCCTTTAAACCTCTTTTCTTCTTCATTTTAGAAATATGAATAGCAAGACTCAAATCAGGCAGATAAGTTTTGGCTGGATATTTTTCCTTCAAACTTTGAGAAATATGTTTCTTATAATGGTCTTTACAATAGCAAAATATGTGTGGAAGGGTCAAGTGTTAAACAAAAGCATGTGAATTTGCCATCTGGATAGTGTCTAGCCTAATATTTAGCTCAACAGATTTACAGTCTTATAAGGAATTTTCATTTAGCCTTTGTAATATTCTAGTATATTTGGCCAATCATTATGGTTCCCTAAAGGCACAGTTCCTATGAGAGTTGGGGGAAAATAGTTGAATTTTCCATCAACTGTTGGTACTTCCATCCAAATGTGAAGAAAGTTACCTTGGAAATCATGGATAAAATAATAGAGTGCCTAAAAACATATTTGAGAAAATATTTGATTTTTACCCAATGTATTTTTTTCCCATGGGGTGTGCACACTTGTGAGAGAGAAGGAAAGGGAGAGAGTGAGAAATCACCCTCCAGGGGGGATGACATGCTATGATCCCTTCTCTATTTTCCTCTCAGGATTTTAGGCATTCACACACACATGCCCAGTGTGATTTTCAAGCTGCTGAGTCTGGGACTTCACCTGTGGTAAGCCACATGGGAGTCCAGTGCCTTAACCACTATGCAACGTGCTGCCCAACCCCCCACCCCTCACATTTTAATTTTTTTTTTTCCTGTAAGATACTGCCTAGAGCCCAGCACTGTGCTGCCTTTTGATTGAGTGAACACACACATGGCTCATGTAGTTAAGAGCTCTGCTGATGTAGCAGAGAGGGAAGCTGACACTGCCACTGTGTAACGAAATGAACACAGTGATTTGATGGGTAGGGAGATTTTGCAAAACAGAAGCCAAAGAGCTTCTGCCATTTAAGAAGAGTCATGGCTTGCTGGAGGCTCCTGTATCTATTTGTCTGAAGATGTTTCTTCAAATGTTAAAAGGTGGGGGGTGGGGGTGGCGAGAAGTGGGGAAAATAGAAAAGCAGAGGAGAGGAAAGGAAGAAAAAGACTAATGAACAAAAAAGTGATATACCATCATTAGTTTACAAATAATGTTTTGAGATGTTTATTCTGACATTCATGGCCTTGTATTTCCTAACTCTATGTAACTCTCTAATTTGTTCTACAATTTCTGTTCATTTCTCTCTTGCTTTGATAAGATAAAACCCACTGCTACTCCTACTAATCCTATGCTTTTCACCCTGGGGGCTTTGCTCACTCAGTCTACTTTTTCACATCTATCCCCCCTTTCTGACAACCCTTTCCTATTCATTCCTATTTGTTGTTTCAATTGACTTTTTGGAGGCATGATTTACAAATGAGAAGATACACTTATTTTAAGCATATGTTTCTTTATTTTCTTTTTTTGGAGTTTTTTTTTTTTTTTTTTTTTTTTTTTTTTTTTTTTTTTTTTTTTTTTTTTCTTGCTGTAGGGTGCATGCACTCGCCAGAGATAGAAAGTGAGAAATCACCCCCCGGGGGGATGGCCACACTGCAATCCCTTCTCCTCCTTCTCCTCCTCTCAGGATCTTGGGCACACACACACACACCTGCCCAGCATGAGTATAAGCCACTGGGTCCGGGACTCAAACCACAGTCAACTACATGGGAGTCCAGCGACATAACCATTACACTAACTGCTGGTCCCATGTTTCTCATTTTAAGTGTGTTTTGACAAATTATCATTTCATTCAAAATATAGAGCATATCCACAAATTTTTATCCCTGATTTTACAGTCTCATATTGTTAGACTTTTGTTGTTTCTAATATTCGAATATTGAGAGTTCAGCCTCTATGAGCTGTGTATACAGCTAGTGTGGATATTTGCCTTATATTTATTTTTTGTAATTGCCTTGGTATAGGCAAGATTGGTTATATGGTAAATGTATGTTTCAGGGTTTTTTTTCTTTTAAGTTTATTTTGTATCTCAAATCACTATACATCACTAACCTTATAAAATTGAATTTACCCAACATAAATACACTTCACACCAGTCCAGCTGAAGATAATATACATGTTATCATCAACAGATAATCATCCATTTTTGTGCCCATAAATGTCTTTTTTCTCTTTTTTACTTGATTCCTTTCCTCACACTCTCCCTTTTCTCTCCCCCTCTTCCCACACTATCTTCAGTATCTGTAACCATTTTACATCCTTCTAAATCCTCTAATCTTTCAGTTTCTGCCATGGAGTGTGGACAGTCAATATATATTATGTGGAGACATAGCGTATCTCTATTTCATAGCCTGGCTTACTTTACTCAGCTGTCAATCTTCCATATTCATCCACTTTCTATCAAATGCCAGGATCTTCTTATTTTTTATGGCTGAGTAGTATTCCACAATGCATATGTACCACGTTTTTTCAATCCATTCGTCTGTTTGTGGACATTTGGGTTGGTTCCCTGTCTTAGCAATTATGAATAATGCTGCAATAAACATAGATGTGCAAGCACTTTTCTGACTGAGCGTTCTCCTGTCCTTTGGGTAGATATTCAGTTGGAAAAACTGTTTCCACAAGTGCTAGGTTGTCTGAAAAGTCATGATGCATTTTTGCATAGAAAACAATAAACCCCCACCAACAATGTATGAGACTTCTGGTGACCACACATATTGACCAACACAGGGTAGGGTCAGTCTTCATTAATTTAACCATTCCAATAGATGCCCAGTGGTATATCATTATGGATTCTGATTCTGTGCATTTTCCTGATAACTAATAATTCTGAGCATCTTTTCAGGATCTTTTCTTTCAGAATTTATGTATCATTATCCTTGTTTAAGTCTCTGTTCAAATCACTTGTGCATTTTTTTCTAGGTTGGTTGTCTTCTTATTTTGAATGCCAGTTTCTTTTTAAGGATTCTTTAGAATCATGTTATTTGTGATAGACAGTTTTCTTTTTCTTCCTTTTCCATCTGCAAGCTAGATATTTCTTTGCCTATGTTACTGCACTGGATAGGTCCTCCAATAAAATAGTGAATAAGTGATCTTAAAGTGGATCTTCTAGGTTTTCTTTTGACTTTGGGAGAAGGAATTTTGTTTATTTTTTCTTTTTTCCCATTAGTAAGTATAATTAACTAGATTACCATGAGTTATTGCTTTGTGTTTATTATCTATGGAGTTACATTTTGACAAAGAATTTTCTGCATCTATTAATATTTTTATGATTTTGCTTATGTTTTAGTCTTTTAATGCTATAAAACATACTAATTGCTTCTAATGTTTAGCTGATCATATATGCCTGGAATTGTACATTTGTCAAAAATCTTTGAACTATACAGTTGGTCATGCAGTCATATTTTATAAATTGCTGGATTCAATTTGCCAAATTTTCTTAATAATTTTTATTTCTGTGTACATGAATGATATTTATATGTACTTTTAATGTCTTTGTCTGATTTTTTTTATGATGGTAATGCTAGCTTCATAAAATTAATTGGGAAGTATTCTCCTAGATTTTGGACAAATATGGTTACAATTGGTATTTCTTTTATAAAAAAAATTATTTAATTTTGTTTATCATGATTATTTTTTATCATTTAAAAATTTGCTACAGGGGCATGTGTACTCACCAGAGAGAGAGAAGGAGAGAAAGGGAGAGGGAGAGAGATAGAGAAAGTGAAAGCAAGAGATGAGGTTTGGTATTTGAACTGTGGTTGGCCATGTGGGAGTCTAGCGCCTTAACCACCATGCCACCTGCTTGCCCTACAATTGATATTTCATCTTTCATGGTTTTATAGAATTGATCATTGGTGCCACATGGGTGTAAATTTTTCTTCGTGGAATGTATTAAACTACAGACACAATTAATTTAAATAATGATAATTATTCAGGATATCTTTTTTTTTTCTAAGTTTACTCATATATTTCTTCCATGAGTGAGACAGAAAGAGAGAAATCACTCTTAACAGGGTCTTGATGCTCCGTTCTTCTTCCAGTTATTAGCTTTTCCTAAATCGTGGCAAGTGTGCACTCTGTGTACCCAGGGAAGTATCTGGACTTGAACCAGAAATCTTCCCAGGTGGAATGTTGTAGAAGATCATATTTTACTATAGTGTTATTGTTGGACCCCATCAAGATATCTTTTTAATTTTTTTCCCAAAGAATATGTATGTTTGCTTGAGAGGAAGGGAAAGAAAGGAGGAGGGAGGGAGAGAGAGGAAAAAAAAAAGTGAGAGAGCAATCCCCCGATAGGGCATAAGGAATGGTCACATTGCAATCCCTTTTCCATTTCTCCCTCCTTTCAGGATTTTGGGCAAGTTTGTACACACATCCAGAATGTCTTTCAAGTCCTGGTAGCAAGTGCTGGACTCAAACTCTGTAGTCAATCACGTGAGATCTAGCCCTTAACTCCCACAATGCGAGCCCGCCCTATTTGTTTTTAAATATGGCTTGGTAGTTTGAAATTTTTCCATCTCACTTAGGTTATTGAAATTTATTTATAGTAAGATGTTTATAATAAGCTCCTGTTAGGCCTTTAACATCCATAGAAGCTATAGAATCTTTTTTCCTAAACCATCTAAGAGTTTGTCAATTTTTGTACTCTTTAAAAAAAAAAAAAAGACTACAGTATGTCATCTTTCTCTTCTTTTTTACTCTATCTTAAGGTAGAAATTAAGATAGTTAATTTCAGGATTTCTTTTCTTTCATTTCTAGGTAATGCTATATGTATCTCTCTAGACTGACAAAAATTAGGAAAGTTGAGTTTTAATCTTCACTTAGTTTAATGTTTTCTTTTTTAAAATTTTATTTATTCATTCATTCATTTTAATTTGACCAGAGAGAGACACAGAGAGAGAAAGAGACAGAACATGAGAAAGCAAGCCACCAAATCCAGGACTTGAACTGTGATCAGCCATGTGGGAGTGTCCAGCTCCCTAACCACCATGCCACCTGCTGGCCCCAGTTTAATATGTTTTCTAGTTTTGCTGGTATTGGGTTGTTGTAAAAGTCATGATGTATTTTTTTCTGCACAAAAGTGCATCATGACTTTTCTGATAACCTAATAATTTTTCTTTTTATTGAAGTTATGTTAAGCAGTAAAATAACATGATTGCCTGTTTTTAGGGGCAATGATGCTTTTTAGGAAAACTACATTTAAAACTTGTGATTAAAATTATTGTTTTCACTTATGTAATTTTACTTTAATTTTTTGGAGGCCTTCTTTGTATCAGGAGTTTTACTAGTTCCTGGAACTGAAAGATACAAAAATAGAATCCTCCTCTAGGTGACTTTAGCGTTGTAGAAAAGTAAACAGCAAAATACTCATGTAGAGCAGTGCTGTATAATAGAAATATATTTAACTTCAAATTTTCTACTAGTGACTTTAAGTAAAAAAGTAAAATTAATCTTAACGTATTAGGCTGGCCTGTGGTTTGGTGGTTGGGGGAACCAAGTTCCACATGGCCAACTGTGTAGTTTGGTTCTGGACCCAGCGGCTTGGGAGGCATGCCAGGTGTATGTACACGCATGCCCCAAATCCCAACAGGATGAAGACGTTGAAGAGAAGGGATTGGAGTGTAACCACATCCCAACTAGGGGTGTTTTCTCTCTCTCTCCGCCTCCTCCTCTCCCTCCCTCACACTCCCTTGCTATCTCTGTTTCTCTCTGGTGAGCACACATGCCCTCTAGTAAAATTTTTTAAAAATTACTTTTAATGTGTTTTATTTAGCCCTATATAGCTAACATATCATTTCAATATGCAATCGGTATAAAAGTATTAATGAGATATTTGGCTATTTGGGGCATAAAGTCTTCAAATACTGAGATGTATTTAACATTATAGCATGTCTTATTTTAGTCTGGTCTCATTTCCAGTGCTCGATAGCCAGTGTGACTGATGCTACTGTGTTGGCCCTCGTAGCAGTGAGGCAGAAACTACTCACTCATTCCTCCCAGGAGTGTATCTCCATCACATTGGATAAACTCCACCTTAGACTCAGTAACTGGTCCACAGATCCTCACCAAATAAGCAAAACAGATTTTATTTGAAAAAAAATTTTCTGTGTTATTTTCATGACTCTTGCTACATCTATAGTTTCTGGCTTCCTTGCCTTCTGTCTCTCACTAACTCTTCACTTCTCTAAATCATCATTTGAAATCATATAATCAAAAATGATGTGCTCAAGAGCTTGTGGGTCAGAGGGTTGCAGCAAAGTGCTCTTACTGCTGTGAAGGAAGGCTAAGGGCAGCAATGTAATGATGCTTCTCTGCAATGCTGGTTAGTCAGGTTTCTTTCCTTTATATAATATTTTCTTTTATAACAAGTATAAAAGCAAATTTCAAAGGTATAACAGTGTGTTCTGGCATCCTAATTCTTAACCCATTTCCCTGCTTTGAGTTCTAAGAATAGTTGGGAGATGGGACCAGCATATGGTGTTATGGCTACATCGCTGGACTCCCATGTAGTCGACCTAGGTTCAAGTCCTGGACCCAGTGGCATAAAATTCACGTGGGGTTTGTGTGCGAATGTGCCCAAGATCCTGAGAGGAGAATGGAGGAGAAGGGATTGTGGTGTGGCCATCCCCCCTGGGGAGTGATTTCTGACTCTCTGTTTCTCTGTTTCTTTGTGTCTCTCTGGTAAGCATACATTGACCAAAAACTAGATCAATACCCAAGCAAAGGGAGTTGATGGTGTCACTGTTAAAGTCTAGGCTTATTATTATTATTATTATTTATAGAGAGATTTTTGCTATAGGACATACATGCTTGCCTAAGAGAGAGACAGAAAGTGAGTAATTATCCCCCCCCCCCCCCCCGGCCTCCGTGGTGATGGCCATGCCGCAATCCTTTCTCCCCCATTCTCCCAGGATCTTGGGGACACAAGCACACATACCTGTTGTGACTTTAAGCCTCTGGGTCCAGAACTTGAACTACAGTTGGCCATGTGGGAGTCCAGTGATGCAATCATTAAGCATCTTCTGGTCCTTTGGGTTATTTTTAAGCTACTAGATCTATATCTTATTTTTTGGATTACATTTTTTGCGGGGCCAAATATATTTTTATGTTTTTATGGGTAGGTCTCTGTAAAATTCCATGCTACAAATTAACTGTGTGTGGGACCAATTTAGTTTTATTAATCCATTAACTCACTAACACATACACACATTCTTACTAGATATGTGTGAGTTGGGTGCTGAAATTGCTTGCTGAAATCTCAGTTCTGGTTTTTTTTTTTTTTTGGAGAGGTTTTTGCTATAGGGTGCGTGCGTTCGCCAGACAGACAGAGACAGAGAGATAGAAAGCGAGAAATCACCCCCCATGGTGATGGTCACGCCGTGATCCCTTCTCCTCCATTCTCCTCTCGGGATCTTGAGCACACACGCACATGCGCCCGGCATGAGTTTTAAGCCACTGGGTCCGGGACGCGAACTGCGGTCGACTATGTGGGAGTCCAGCGACATAGCCATTATGCTAACTGCTGGTTCCCACAGTTCTGGTTTTAACATTGTCTCTAATTATAATAGAAGCCTATCTTGAACAAACATCTTAATCTTTCATTTCTGTCTTCAGTTAGTATGGCCTGTGGCTCATGTTCACTAAGCACATGACAAAGAGAAAAAGCAATGTTTCCACTGCACTCCACTCAGATGGATAGGCACAAGTATTCAACTCATCACAAAAATTTCATGAGGAGCTTTGTTTCTTAGATTTTTATCAGCTCTCAGATCTTGCCACTTTCCTTGACTATATCTGATTCTTGGCATTCTTTTTTATTTTTTGATTAAAAAACTTTAAAGGTATTTAAAAATAGCTAAATATTATAGAATGATATGTCATATTGGAAGGAAACAGTATATGTGTATATCAGTGTGACTTTCTATATTTATATATATATCATACATATATTATTTGGCTATATATATCATACATATACACACACACACACACACATGTATATATCATACATATAAATCTCACTGACATATGTTTTGGTGGAATTCCAATTAAACTTCCATTTTTTAAATATACTCAAATAATTTTAAGGATTCTGCTAATGGAAAAAAAATTGTCTCAAACTGGCCAGTATCTTTTTGATTTTTACATTTGATGAATGAATTTTACCTTCACATCAGAACAAATATTCTAGCTGAACAAGCTTTATGAGAGTTGTCAAGTATTCCTGCTTATTTAGATACTAAGCAAAGCAGCTGAAGCCTTGTATATAGTTATTTTAACTCACCTGTGCTGTGTTGTTTCTCAGAAGGTCCAAGTTGAATAGTTGAGCATTAGGATAAATGTAAAAATTAGGCATTGGCAGCTTATTGACAGTAAATAGTTTTGTTAGCCTGTACAACAGAACTTCAGCATATAAAATCCTTCATGAAAAAATGGTTCAGGTTGAAGCAGCACAAAACTATTGTAAGTAATGTCAGGGAAAACTAGGCATGATGTTACTAAGATTAAACAGAGAAGCACATGACTGGCCTCAGAATACTGTTATTTGAGGTAATGAAATAGTTACCTGTGTTTGGGTAAATGTGTGTGAAGTGAGGTATAGAATGTGTTCTGCTAAAAGTCATATCTAACAGGAATAATAGAGATGTGAACATTTAAATGGAAAGCAATAAGGAAGGCAAAGTGTATCAGAACAGTTGACTGGAGATACAGATCATGAAATAGCAAAACATTTGTAAGTAATTTCATATGACAGTACTCACTCAAATATAACCAGAATCATGCACATTGTATTTCAGTTGCAAAGATCATCCCTCTGCTAGTACAAGGTATGTTTGGAAAATGCCTTAGTTTGGTAATGTGAAGGGATTGGCAAGTTATCAAAAGTGAAGTGCCTATCTTTTGGTCAAGAAGAGAGGATTTATATTAGGAAGCAATGGTGGTAACCCTGGGATTGAGGGAGTGAAACTTGATAACTTTGCCATTGAACTGAGTCAGAGAAGAAAAACTCTATATTAAGCTGTGCTTAGTAATCATGTCTCCCAATCAATCTTACTTCCTACCTTCCTACCTGCCTACTGACTGCAAACAAAAAGTACCTATTAAATATCTCCTCTGAATGAAGCATTGTTTTTAGATCTAAGACTTCAACAGTTGACAAAAAGACAGTATTTTCTTTGTCTTATAGAGCTGATATTTAAGTCAGGGAAGACAGCACTAAAAATGGACAGAAAAATAGAATAGATACATATGCAAGTTAGGAATAAGTAAAATTTAAGTCAGCCATGGTGGTGTAGCAGGAATGCAATAATCTACAACACTAAAGCCATGTCTCCAGGTCTCTGCATGCCACCAAATATCCATGACTCTGGATGGCTGAGGCTTGGAGTAGATTGTGGCATGAACACCATGCAGAGAGTGTCTTTGTCTCTATCTCCCTCTTTCCTTTTTGGAAAACATACATGAAATAAAAGACAAAAAAAAAAAAGAAGTAAAACTTTAGAAGAGACAAAGGGAAGAAAAGTGATCAAGGGCATGGTATTTTAGAAAAGGATTTTAGGCAGGAATTTCTAGCAGGACAACATTTGATGGGAGACGTGAATATAATTAGGAGTGGGACATGTTGGTATCTGGGAAGAGAATTACAGACAGACAGAAAGTATATGGATAACTTTTCTCATACTGTTGCCTATGTCGGGGGTGATGGGTTTTGTTTTTTAATCTTCTCTGTCTACCAGTATCTTACTGATCTTTCAAAGTCAAGATTGACTATTCTTTCCTCTTTAGAAGTTTCAATTTCAACCAATCAATAGGATTTGTGTCAAATTTCCAGCTAATGTAGCCTTTTATTCGTATGTCATAAAAGGACTTGTTTAATCATTCAGTAGTTATTTAAGTATATGCTTGAGGCCAGAGAAAGAAAGAATGAGAGTACTTGCTCTCTAGAAGCCAGTGAAATTACCTTCCCCTTTAGGCACTTACACTGAATTTCAATTTTGTGTGCTCTGGGCCTGTTCGTTAGTAGACTATAAGCAACTTGAGGAGAGAGATTGGGTCTCAGTCATATGAATATTACCATGGAAGTGTAGCATGTCCTATGTATTTCAGGTCCTACATATTGCAAAATAGCATATAGCCTATAAATACTACATGTAATATTAATGGAAATGCCAACATCCATCCAGTAGTATCAAGGCATTTCATATAAGGATATAGTTTTAGCTATGACTCTAATTAGAAAGTAGTTCATTCTGCTTATAGAATAAAATACTGTGATTTATAGTGAAGAAGCAAAACAACACTGAGGAAACTTCATCTGGTATGGCAGTGATCCTGTATGAAGACAGTCAGCTCCTAAGACCTAGTATGCAGGAGGCATTTTGAAGAGCATATTGAGGGGATCAAAGCTGATATGGAAATCAGTTGAAAAACTCTGTTCTTAAAGTCAGCTTTGAATAACTGCAGAAGTGGATACCATGAATATGAATGTAATTACAGCAAAGGGTAAAATCCAATGCAAGTGATTGTGGAACAAACTTTTAAGAAAATCAGTAGCAAGACTGCCACTTTTGACAATACAGGTTGGGCTCACTGTACAACATCAGGGACGTCATTAACCTGAATCACCAAGTGAATAGTGCATTCCGGAGGTGTGCGGTGTGGTAGCTACTACTCACCACCCATCAGACAGCTTGGTGCTATTGGGATAACTCCCAGGTGATTCGGAATAGGATGACTGGCTATCAAAAAACCACTCTGGATCTGATAACTGATGGTTACAGAATTTTTGGACTGAGCAAGATATTCCAACCAATTCTCTTTTGTTTGTTAATACAGTCAAAAGGTGATTATGATATAATTTTATTTAGTAAAATTATTATCTTTATTGCTATAAAGCAAAAATCAGTATGAAATGGTAGATTATGGAAAAATAAAGTTGCATAATATGTACATTTAGATCTCTTTTTTGTGTGTTTATTTGTAAAATTATTATTTTTATTGCTATAAAGTGAAAAGTAGTAAGAAATGGTAGATTATGGAAAAATAAAATTGCATAATATGTACATTTAGATCTCTTTTTGTGTGCATGTGAAACTAAAAGCACCTGTCTGTAAGAGCATTTATTAGGTGATCATTACGGCCAACTGCAATTCTAGAGTTTACACATGTATTACATAATTTAATCCTTGCAACTATCCCATTAATTAGATATGACTGCCAACCCAACTGCAGAAATGAAAAGCTGCTATGAGAATAAGTTAAGTAATTTTTCTCAAATCTGCAACTACTATCAGCAAAGGAACTTGAATTCAATCTGGTTGGTTGGACAGTGTGGTCTTAGCCACTCATTATTTTGCCATTGTCATATTGTCAATTCATAGGAAAAGGATATACTTGAACATATGTTAGAGGGACCAGAAGATGGTGTCATGGTTGCATTGCTGACCTTCCATGTAGTCATGTAGTTGACCACGGTTCGAGTCTGGACCTAGTAGCTTGAAACTCACACTGGAAAATCTCTGTTTTTGTTTTCAAAAAAAAAAAAAAAAGAAAGAAAGAAAGAAAGAGGATTGGAATGCATGGAAGGTATGAGTGGGAATTACTTTTCACTATATATAATTGTTTTATTTTTATTGATATTTATTTTTAAGCACATGAAAATACCAAAAAAAATGTAAGAGTATTTCTGTGGCTTAGTTCCCATGGACTGTATTAACTTTTTTTTATATTCATGGATATATGATGATCTCAAACCTCTACAGAGAAGCCACAAGTACATTGCAAATACTTTTTTCCCTGATGCTATTTGAAAATATGTTGCCAATCTAATGTGCTCTTACCCTTGAATATGCTACCATGTGTTTTTTACAAGCAATAATTTTCCTATAGTCCCAAAATATAATGATCAAATCCAAAAAAATAGCATGGGGAAATTACTGCCGTCTAAGCCTCAGACATCATTCAGGATTTATCAGCCACCTCAACAGTGTCCTTTAGAGTAGAAGGATCAAATCTTAACTCTACAGTGCATTTAAATATTTATTTTTAGTATCTTTTAATCTGGAATAATTCTTTAGTCTTTCTCTTAGGTATTATGACCTTGACACTTTTTAAAATTTATAATGACCTTGACACTTTTGGTGATCAGGGACCAGTTATTTTGTCTGTATGTTCTTCTTCATAGAGTTGGCTCATGCTTTTCATAAAATGCACAGGATATTGTGTTTTTCTCACTGCATGTTATCAAGAGGCAAAATATTCTCATTTATATAGTTATGGGTAATATTCAATTTGATCACTTGACTAAGGTGGTGTCTGCTAGGCTACTTTATTGTAAAGTTACTCATTTTTTCCTTGGAATGAATTACTGTTTTGTGTAGAAGTACTTTGAGCCTATGCAAATATTCCATTTTTTTCATTAAGTTCCTGTTTCATTTATTTATTTATAGCAGCATATGCTCATGGATTCTTATTCGATTCAATGGGTTGTAACCAGTTGTCCCATCTGTGAGAGCCAGCTCTATGGATCCTATATCTTTTTGACATGTCCATTCTTTCCTTGAGCACTTTTTTTTTTTTTGCCTTATGGCTTAAATAGTCTGAGTTTATTGTCTATTTCCCCTGACCCAGTCATGTTGTTTACTGTGGAGAAGAAACACTAAATGGCATACATTTCTTTGAGATGACACATGAATGTTTTTTACTGTAGAAACTCTGGCATTGACTTCTGGATCAAAGTTTAAAACTAAAATGATAATCCAAATATAGTCTATGGAAAGCAAATCTAAGCAAGACTGATTATAGTACAGTTTAAATAGATTACAAAATGCTTCTCAGAACCCCCCCCCCCATTTTATTTTGAGAAAGAAATTTTTGCTATAGGGTGCATGTGTTCACCAGAGAGACAGAGACAGAAAGAGAGAAATCAACCCCCACCTCGGGAGAGGGGGTGGTGATGGCCATGCTGCAATCTCTTCTCCATTGTCCTCTCAGGATATTGGGCATGCATGCACATGTGCCTGGCATGAGTTTTAAACCACTGGGTCCGGGACTCAAACCACAATTGACTATGTGGGAGTCCAGTGATGTAACCATTATGCCATTTGGTATTTCTGGTCCCAGAAATACCTTTATAAAAATTTGTATTTTTCTTCTCTCTTGTCATCATCAAGATTTCTGTTTTCAGAGGACTTTTGATCTATAATTGCTGCTGTTCCACATCTTAGGACCACAGGGGAAATTTGATGGGTAAAAAATTATAGACTAATACATAACTAAACAAAAGAACTCCAAGGGTGAGAGGATGGAGCATGGGCATATTTAGCTACTGTCCTAAACTTTGATCAAAACAAAAGATATTTGCTTTCTATTCATGATTTTGAATATAACTTCAAGGAAGAATTTCCCAGATTGAAAAGTATTATTTATTTTTATTTTCTGTTATGCTGAAAAATCAACAAATAGCATTGAATACAAATTATCATATAAAAATATATTTCAGTCTGAGTTGTGATTAGTAGAAACAGGCATTGACTGGCTTCCTAAAAATAGGAGAGTTATAAACTAACAAAAATAAACCTCTTATGTGTTAGTTCAGCTGATGCTGATGCATAGTAAATGTTCAATAGATCACTATTATTTTATAAACTATCCCACAATTTGATACTTTTGTCTACATTGAAAATTCTAGCTTTACTGCATAGTAAAAATATATAAATGGTTTTGCAGTAAAATATACATTTATATATAGTATTTTGTATTCTTCTTAGGTAACCTGCAATACAAGTACTAGTAGTCTCATATCATAGATTCAGAAGTGGAATCTCAGAGTTTAAGAGTCTAGGCCATTATTATCAACTAATTGGTGAAATAGTACCTTCTCATTCCAAATTCTTTTTCTTTACTTATCTCTATACAGTCTCTCTCCTACCATTCCCTTTGAACAGTTCAAAGGAAACTTTTTAAGAAATTATTTAATCTTTCAGTAGTAACTCCTCTGAGTTCAGCTTAATAGATGTGACATACTAGTTACCTGAAATTGAACAAAGTAATTTTGCAACATTAAGAATATTACATTAATTTTTTTTAATAATTAAAGTTTGGAGTCTTCATTTTTTTTTTTTTTTTTTTGAGAGGTTTTTGCTATAGGGCGCTTGCGCTCGCCAGACAGAGAGAAACAGAGACAGAAAGCGAGAAATCACCTCCAGGGGGGATGGCCATGCCACAATTCCTTCTCCTCCATTCTCCTCTTGGGATTTTGGGCACGCACGTACACGTGCCCGGCGTGAGTTTTTTAAGCCACCGGGTCTGGGACGTGAACCACGGTTGACTACGTGGGAGTCCAGCGACATAGCCATTACGCTAACTGCTGGTCCTAGTCTTCATTTTTTTTTTTTCAAAAGTGGAAGAATAAGTAGGCCCATGGTTATATCTTGTGCAATAAAGTATGTTACATTTTATGGGGCTTTATAGTCATAAAAAAAAATCTTTGTGGAGATTTTTACTATCAAGAGGGATAAAAGGCATAATTCAAATGGAAAAAAAAATGGAAGTAAATAATATGACTTCTAAAAGGGTTTGCTGGGCTGACAAGATTGTTCAGGAAGAGAAAGAAGGCTGAAATTTGACTAAACACGAAAGTTAGATATTGATAATTGTTTATTCTAAAGAGGCTTTCAGTTTCTGTTACCTTAAGCATTGTCACAGTGTTGTAAAAAGACACTAAAGTGTGAGGGCCAGCTCAGTGGTGTAAGAGTCATGCTTTGTTCAAGCGATGGTGGAGTCATCGGGAAGATTGGGGTTTTGGTTCCCCAGTTGACCTGTACGTGATGCTTGTGTGCCTATGATCCTGGTTGTCTAAGGAAGACTGGGTCTGGGGGAGGATCATGGCGCGAGACCCTATGGAAGGTGTTTGTCTTCTTTCTCACTATCTCTCTCTCATTCTTATGAAAGAAAGAAAGAAACCAAAACAAATGCACAGTTTTGTTTTAGAAATTTTGACAATTTGGGGAAATTATATAAAATGCGTTTTTATCAACCAGTGAGTTAAAATGTTACATTCAGCCTCTTTGGCCATATTAGGCTCAAAACACGAGGGGAGTAAGATTTGTAGTCTCTTTTAATTAAGTAATACCTTCATAGCCTTCCCAAATGCTCAGGAAGCTGAAAAAAAAACATTGTCGGCATTTGCTGTCTCCAATTCTATTTTCTATACAAGCAAGACAAATGAAAGACACATTTTCTTAACTATCACATGCTGCTCACAGTACCACAGTTTGTGAATTTTTAAGTGAAAATGGAAATTGTTTTTATTTCCCTGATTTTTTATTTGCAAGTTTCATGCCCTGAACCTGTACACCTCCTGATCAAAAGTGACAGCTAGAAGTAGCAGCCCGTTCAAGAATGACATATTGTATTACACTCGGCACATCTCTGCTTTAGAGAATTAAAGAACGAGAATATGCAGAGAAGGAAAGATTACCATTTATCTTTATTTCTTTTACTATAACCAAGTTAAAATAAAGATAAACCTACATGCTGTGACTCCAAACATGTTTCAAAATAAACTAATTAACAGGGTCAGGAGCCTCTTTTCTATTCTCTTGTCCCTTTTCCTGAACCTTGCAAAGCTACCCCAATGAAAAATAAAGAGGAAGAAAAAACCACACGGAAGTCTAATCTAGAAAAATTTTCATTAACAGAATATCTGATTTGTGTTTTCATCTATAAAAATAAAATTGCCTTTGGATTTCATTTCTTTACACAGAGCTACAGACACATCATTTAAATTACTTGAAATTATATCAAATACTGCTGATCAGCTCAGTTTACAGACTAGTTTAATCACATTTAACTCCTAAATCTATATTCAAATACATCATCACATCGCCCTCATTTATATGAGAAAGAAAAGGAGATTCATTATTCCCTGTTCATTGTTGTATTTTAAATTACTTTTTTTTTGGTTGAAATATTATGTTTCTTCATAAACAAATGCATGCAGACAGAAACCTTTGTTCTTATTTTGTGACAATGTAATAGCATAATTTTGCCTTGCACATTTAAAAATAGTTTCAGTGTAGAGTATCTTACCTTGGGTTTTCTTGACAGAAGTCTATGAGAGAAACATTTGAATTCAGATGATGTTTTGGGGAAAGTAACCCAAGAGAGCTGAACTGATTGGTAGGAAGGATAAAATGTAGAAAGAAACAAATGCAAGACTACAAAACTGAGTTGGTCATCACTATGGGCAACTAGTATTTGCCTGCAGGAACTTCTGAGAATTCTTATGAAATGTACATCAGAACTGTCTGTCCAGGTGATAAAAGTCAAAAACATTTTCCCATCAGTTCCTATACCCCACGGATCAAAGTTGGTCCTGGGAGTGTTAATTACCCTGGACTTCCTGAGTGTGCATGAATGAGTTCATATCAGAATGCTGTAGGGTTTCAAAAACACGGTGTCAGAGAAGTATCACAGCAGAAATGGAGAGGTACCCAGTATGTCTGGAGGTTAGTATGTGCTTTTGGCTCTGTGTAATCCATCTTTCATTAGTTTGCCAAAGGCTTCCTTCAGCATCTTACACACTCCAAATAAGGTGAGCACCATCATTTCCACTCTGTCTTCCTGCCTGAGTGACATCAAAGTCATTCATTTGCAAAGATATTTATGTCTTGATATCTTCCCTTCTCTTATTCACCTTTCTGAACTGCCAATCTAATTAATTCAAAACTTTTTATATACTACACCTATATCTAGGAAGCTGAATTTTGCTGTAGAAAATTATATGATTATATTAAATAGATTACCTTTTCATTTATAACCATAAAATCTCAAACAGGTATTCAACATTTCCAGGCAACTTAATTAACATTTCCCTAATAAGTGAGAATTCCCATTCTCAGGGATAGCTATTTCATAGTTCTTCTCTCCTATCTTCTAGCAACTCACAGATGACAGCCTCATTTTGTATTTATTTACTAAAACAGAAATGATTAAATATTCCTGTAAACAGACCTGTAACCTATCTTATCTGAAACTCACATTTTCTTCTTCTCCTGACAATACAAAGAAGTATCTATGCTGCTACTAAAGATAAACCCTATCCTTTGCATACCTAAATATTTCAGTCTTTCTTTCCTCTTTCTGCTTGTCTCACACCATCAATGTTTTCTTCTAGGGTGTATCAAAATGCTCTGGTATCTCAACTCTTACAATAAAAATAACAATTTTATTTAAAAACCTCACTGTATATGCTACATTACATTCCAGCACTTGCCTCTTTTATCCACCCTCCTTTAAAATAATTTAAAAGTAGCATATATTGCTTTATCCTTGTTCTCACCTCCCATTTTCTCTCAAACTCTTTTTGTTTTTCTGAGAGGTTTTCGCTATAGGGCGAGTGCGGTCGCCAGACAGAGAGAGACAGAGAGACAGAAAGTGAGAAATCACCCCCCGGGGGGATGGCCACACCGCAATCCCTTCTCCTCCATTCTCCTCTCGGGATCTTGGGCACACATGCACACGCACCCGGCGTGAGTTTTAAGCCACCGGGTCTGGGACGCGAACCGTGGTCAACTACGTGGGAGTCCAGCGACATAGCCATTACGCTAACTGCTGGTCCCCTCCCAAACTCTCTTATCCAATTTCTTTCCTCTCTGCTTTGGTGATACTGCCCTTCTTGAATTCATGAGTGGTCTTTGTGCCTCTCAGCAGAATCTCACAGTGGACTACTATGTAATTCTTGACTTCCTTTGTTCTTTGGTACCACATTTTCTTGACTTTTTTCTTTTAAAATCTTTCTCTTTCTCTACTCAATATGAACATTGAAGTGTCCTAGAACTTGGTTTTGAGCTTTATGTTATGCTTTTCCTGAATGATCTTTCTGTATAAACTCATCCAGTAGCATTATTTTAAATATTATGAATTGAGTGAGATTCCACTTAGGTAAGGATACAGATTACCACCTTTGCAAAATTTTATGCATGTATTACATGCAGTTATATTTGTTATAAAAATTCCAAAATGTTCTAAATTCTGATTAAGAAAAGTATTTTAAGTATTTTCTCCTTCATAGCACTTCTTTCCCACCAAAATATTTTAACTAATTTCCTTTGTTACTACTACTGAGTGAATTAAAAGGCTTAAAAAATAGACTTTTGGAGATTAATTAATGCAGACATACATATACTGTTATGCTCTCTTTTCTTTTCTTTTCTTTTTCTTTTTCTTTTTCTTATTTTTTTATTTATTTATTTTTTTTGGACAGGGTCTTCCTGTGCAGTCCTCCTGCCTCAGACTCCTAAGTGTCAAATGAGCTGTAGGTGGACACCACTGTGCCTTACCTTCAGGTTGGACAGGACATTGAACCAATGTCTCCCAGGTCGTCCCAGCCTAGAGTCTTAGCAGGATATGTCACTACAGCTGGACCCTTATGCTCTCCTTCTGTTTTAGCCATAGCAGGTGGAAGAACAACTTTGAGAAAAAGAAAAAAAAGATACTTAGACAGCTTTTCTGCCGACATTTGTATAGCAGTGGCTTCAGCTCTTCCTTTACCCAGTATTCATTTATTCCTTTGCCATCTGGTTCCCATTTTATTAAATTATTCTACCCTTACATTACTCATTTTAAAGTAGGTACTGGTACAAGCACTAAGGATAAATACATACAGATAAAAAAATTGTTTTAGCCAAAAAATAGTTTAGCAGAGAGATTCAAAAAGAACAAAACTCTGCACACTAACACCATCATTGCTACAACGAGATTATACTATACAATAGGAGCACCAGGAAGTGTATCCTAATTGCCTGGAGAAATCAGGGTAGCATCCCAGAACCTTCCCATACCTGCACAGTATAGCCTATTGTCCCTGAAGTTCTGAAGTTCCTCTTCTCTTTTATTCAAGCAAGATATCCACCATTCAGAAAAGCAAACTGTGCTTCTGTTCAGAGACTCACATCTCTGTTCAATCCCTTGAGATATTTCTTTCCAGGTTAACCCTGAGTTTTTCATAATGTTTTACAGACTTTTTAACCAATTTTGTACCTTCTTAATTAAAATTTCTGAGCTTCTGTGATAAGCCATCCAAATCAGCCAGAATTTTTTATGGTGAAAAGTTGTTTTGTCACTGACATCCTTAGATTTCTGCTCTCTGTTTTTTTGGACACTACTAAGTGTTTTCTGGATGTTTTTACACTTTTCCTCCAAAACACAGAATCTCTCTTCCCAAAGATTGATTAACTGGTATAGTTCCTGTGAATGATTTGCTTAATTGTCTTGAGGTCTTCTGTTAAGTTTATCAATAGCTTCTGTGATTCATCCAAGGAAGAAATTGTATTTTCTTGTAGTTTTTTGAAGATTGTTACACAGTATATTGAGAAATCCATTCATTTCCTTTTTCTGGTCTTCTATCTTCTCAACCACTATCAATGAAATCTTGAAAATATGCATAAGTTGACTATTGATTTTCAATATAGAAACCACAGTTGAGACAGTATTGTTTCAGTCTTAAGAACATTAATCAATTTCTGCAGTATAGATTTACTTTCTGCTGCTAATGAGTATTCTTTAAGGAACATGTTAGAAATCTGAAAAACAGGAGCAGACATATTTTCTGGAATAGAAGTGAGTGATCTAAGGGATATTGTATCAATGGTATCCAGTGCAGAGATACCAGAAGATAGCAGATTACCAAACAAGGTCTCGTGAAATTCTAACACAGGCTTTTATTTTAAGCTGCTGTCCCTGATTAATTCTTCCTTATTATTAAACAGAATATTCAGGTATTTTGCCAAAAATATCCTGAGTTTCTTTATTATGTTAGTCAGTTGCCTTCTTACGATCCAGCTTGGAATGGAGACCAGATACAGCTTTTGTAGTTTCTTCAACTGTGTTAAGTAGCTTGTTGACAACATCATGAAGTTTCTCTTCAGTGCTTTCCAAAGCTGATGTGATATATTCTTGTTGAAAAAGTTGTAATTTAGTTTATTACAAATGTTTTTGAATGGTTTAAATTTCCTGGGTCATTTTTTCAGTCAGATTTACAATGGTCAAGTTTATTTTTATTTTCTATAAATAGCTCTGTAACCTGACTTGGCTATTCCTCAAGGGAACTTATTTTTTCTATTAATTATACAATCTGTTTTTCTTGGACAATGAATTTTCCATTCATAGCTCCAAAATTTTCTTCAGACATGTACACCCCATTTTTCCCATAAGCTACAGCAAGCTCTTATTTCAGATACTCTTAGCTCTTCTGTATATTCCTTAATAAGAGCTTTTTTGGTGCGTTTCTGATTGACTTTGGGTTTATTCAATATGTTGTTTGCTCTATGAGAATATTCCAATGTACTCAGTTTCCTCAAGATTGAGAGATGAAGATGTTCTTGTACACCTCCTAAGAGAATCTTGGGAGATTCTAGTTAGTTTAAATTCTTGATAAGAGATGTGAGATGTTCTGCCAGAGGCCTGCTCCAGCCAGGGTGGGTACACAGGAAGGCGACATGGGTGAACAGGAATCAGACTGAGACCTCGATGCCCTTCAACATGTTCTCAACCGACTACAGTCAGAGCCAGCTCAAGACTGCAGCCCTGATGGCTAGGAGACATACATATTTATTATTGAAGGAGTTTTACAGGAGTAGGATAGGTGAGGGGAAGTAAGTGAAAGATTTTACTCCAAAAGGTAAAGCATTCAAAGCATAAGAACAATAATCATAAAACATGATGTCTGTTTTGTTTAGGTATAAACAGTCATAATCCTTAGAACAAGGAAGTCCATTTGTCTGGTGCATTCTCTCCTTAGATCTTGATTACCAGGAAGGGTCTTTTGGATGAGGGGGCTTCCAGGAATCTTAATAACCTCAGTCCCAGGCCAGCTTGATAACTTCAGTCCCAGATCAGCTTGAGAACTTGAGCACTAGGTCAGCTTGGGAACTTCAGCCTCAGGCTAGGGTGGCAGCAGATGGCTGGTTACAAAGGCCTAGATAGAAATCCTGTATGGTTAAGTAAAGACAAGGTTAATGTATACTAAAGTGGAATACCTATATCACCTCTGGGGTAATCCACAGCTAATAGGGTGAGTCTAATGTCTACATGGGAAAGGAATATGGTCTTGTGAGCAGCTTAATGACTGACCTAAAGGTTACTATGTACTTGGGACCCTCTACGTGCTATTCTATACAATGGCTGTGGCTTGGAGAACTGCAATCTTCCCTTGTCCTGAGATTAAAGGTGGCTCATGGTCTTTGTTTCGGGTATCAATACCTCATGGATGAGTCCCTGAGGGCCTCCCAGCTACTGAGATCATTTCACCAATTTAGTAGCTTTAACCTAAACCTTTCTAATGCTTATCTATGTAATCCCCAGTAGGAGAAGTGAATGCAGCATTCTTTATTGACATTTTCCAGGAGGGTGGGGTGAATCTAATGGGAGTAATTCGTAGCCCCTGCCTTAGTAGATCCACATTCCTTTAGGATTATTGTAAAAGTTATAGTAAGGCTGGGTTGTTATTTTGCCTTTATGGGGTACCAGTGTACGGCAATAAGGCCCAGGGCAGAGAAATTGAGTGCAGACCAGTACAGCAACACAATGGAGATTTGGGACTCGTAAACTGCTGGCCTTGCTCACAGTTTCTTCCCAGCCTAGTCCTTGCATTAGGCATGGGAGGCAGCCCCTTTATCAGCTTGTGTTGTCTACATGGTCCTGACAGTGTTCTTTCTGAGCAGTGATACTCTTCCCAAAGTCAAGAGGGACTGATTGATATTTCCAGCTTCCTGAGCTCTCTTGTTGACAGCTCCAGAACAGCTAATGTTTCTAGTTCCTGCTAGATCAGCCAAGTTCAGCTTTCCAGTTTTAACAAGCTTTTTTCTATCAATTGTTATTTCTTTCATATGTATTGTAACAGAGAAAACTGAGTGGGAATGGCTAGAGTATTGTTGATGGAAAAACTAACCAACTGTAAAATTAATAATTAATAATTAATGTGGTTTATTTCCAAGCCAACTGTGAGTGACTTAGGCCCAGAGAAGAGGCATACATGCCTTTTCTCGGGGTGATCATGTATAGAGGTTCCTTTTATTTGTTTTTGAGATTGACAGACAACATTTAGTGAAAAGATTTTCCATTGGTCTGGCCCAAAAAGGCGGGACATGTAGAAGTGGGGGTGGGGGGCTTGTAGGTTATAGGTGGGTTCCACAATTCTTAGGTTGGTGATTAGAAGGGAAGATCTGTCCTTAGTTAAAGAAAGGCTTAATCTACATCTCAAGGAAAAGGGAAGTTCTGTGTCTTGGGAAGAGATAAGCAAAATAATATACTGTAATTGGTTGAAATATACATCTCAAAGATACTATTCCAGGAACAGGAGGTAGAAAGAATCCTGTTAATAGAAAATAACTGGTCTGTTAATGTTTGTGGGCATGACTTCCCCAGTCCCCTTTTGAAAAGATTTTGGAAAAATAGGAAAAGTAGTCAGACTTCTGTCCACAGTATGCATTCTTCAAAGTTGCCATAGTTTTCCTTCTTGCTGCCTCCTTTGCCAAAATTTGATAGACTTCATCATGTTGTGTACTATAATTTCTTCTAAACCTTTGATTATCACACCTTTCTCATTATGGGGATCATCAAACATCTGCAGTCTTTCAGAAACATCAGAAAATGGATTAAGGAGATCAAAAAGTTCTTCATTATAGATTTCCAACAGAGATGCTTTGACAGAAAATTCAATACCATTATCAGTAAGTTTCTCAAAAATTTGATGAAGAGTATATGGAATTACAGCAGTCAAAGAATCCCATATCTCGCCACCACCTGGATGGCCTTCCCCTTCTCATCTTTGTTTTGCAGAAGTCTTTGGTTGGAACACCATGACTGTCCCTGCCAAAAATCAAGGCCAGGCAGCAGACTCCTATGCTGTGAGGCGGGCACAAGCCTGGGTGTCCACTCCCTCTTTGGGTGCTGCCATGGCCAGCAGGACTGATGAGGGCAACTCAGGCTCAGCAGCCTACCCCTCCAACCAGTACTCTGGCCGTAGGGTCTATCCCACACCAGTCCCAGCTGCCGCATCAAGAATCCTGTCTCCACCCAAGATCCTAGAAACCAGCACTGTTATTTTTATTTAACTTGTTAATCTATGCATATTTTTAGTTCATAAATCACCAGTATTATCAGTTGTTTTCATTCCTGTTTTTTCAAAGTCAGGGAACATGAATTATTTTGAAATAATCCTCTATTCTAAAATCCAAACTTTTTAAAAAATAAATTTGATCTGTATTGTAATAAAGCATAATCTTATAAATATAGTAATTAAATTATGTACATTTTATCAATATATGCAAATATGGCATGATATATATTTATGAAAATAATAAATAAAAATTCATGTAATTTAAGTAAAGCATATGTATAAAGTAAATTTTACCAAGACTGATGTTCTTGATTGTACCACTTTATACTCTAGTACCTCATGCAAGTTACTTAAATCTTTCTGTGCATCAGTTTATTATATTAAAATGAAGATAATGATAATAACCTGCTTCAAAGGGTTATTTTTAAAAATAATTATATAACTTCATTTTATTTTAATTTGATCAGAGAGGGACAGAGTTAGACAGAGAGTCAGAAAGCAAGCCACCATGTCCAGGACTTGAACCATAGTTAGCCGTGTGGGAGTCCAACGCTCTTAATCACCTTGCCACCTGCCAGCCTTGATCAAAGGGTTATTTTAAAAATAAATTAGCTAATATGCTCAAAGCCTTTAATATGGTGCCTGGCACATAGTGGATATTTAAGAATACTAGCTATATTTATATTATGTGATAACTATCATCTTGTGAAGTATTTATTATAAAAACTGAGGAAAATGTAAAAATAGTTTTTAAAATAATATTAAAAAATACACAAAAGTGTATGTGTGTGTTTCATGAGAAATCACTGTGTTGCTAAATCAGTACTTTTCTGTTTTTATGGACAGGGATCGTAGTGAGGGCACTTTGAAAAATTTCTCTGAGACAGGATAAGCAAAGCAATGAGGCATGCTGATAGAAGTCTATCCAGAGTCATTTTGGGGGAGCTACTACAGAGTCTACTCCTGAAGAGCAGAGAGTACTCTTACTCAGCAGTAGATTTACTGATACCTATTTTTCATGATAAAGCACGTAAGCAGAGATTTAGGTAGATTGAAATGTAGGAAGGAGGGCAAAACGAGACAGAAAGAAATCAGAAAATCAGTCATGTGTCTGACTGAACTTTCTCAGCTGAGATGAGTCACTCACAGAAGACTGAAAGTAAGCAGCTCCGCTTAAGGCAATCCAAGGAGATACAAATAATCATTATCAATATCGTCTATGAGTGAGAGAGACAAAGGCAGAGACATAAACACCCCAACAGGGACTTCACACTCTGATTTACCCCCAGCTTCAGTCAGCCCTGGATCATGGGCATGCCTGCTGTATTCAGGGAAGATCTCTAAACGTGAACCCCAAACTTTCCTGTGTGGGTCAGCTTTGCAGACCCCTGAGTCACTGTCTGGCCCCCACAGTACTTTTCGTGTTCAGCAAAAGTGTGGCATAATTAAAACAGACCTACATAATTAAGTAAGGTTACTTACAAGTTAGACATCTAAAAACTCATTTCATGTGAAACAATTAAAATTTTTTCTTTCAAGAAATTATCAACCTCAAGTGTCAGCTGAAGAGATAATATTAAGAGTGTTCTTGGGGCCCACAGACTGCGTGGAGATGATGGCATTGTATCCCGCATGGCAAGCTGTGTGTTTGAGTCCTGGACCTGGCAGCTTGAAAATCTCACCAGGCACATGTATGTGTGCCCAAAATCCCAAGAGGAGGGATTATGGCATGGCAATATTCCAGGAGTAATTTCTCCATTTCCCTCTTTCTGTCTCTCTGGTGAGCACATGCACCCTATAGCAAAAACTACAAAACCAAAAATGTTTTCTTGAATTAAAATTGCATATATTTAACTTTATAAAATATCTTTTTGAAGAAAAGTGATATTAAAAAATTCATATATAATTATTTTAAAATTTATCAGACTGTCTGAAGTACAAATGTATTAGTTAGCAGTCTTTAGTTACTTCATTTATAAACACCCAAACTTTGCACTGAGTAGCTTCTGATATTCCTCTGTGCATACAGAAAAAATTGAGATAGCTAAAAGTAACTATACATAGACAGATTGATAATTTGATATGGAGAGAGAGTACTTTATTAACTCTAGATAAAATTTATTTACAATAGTCTTTATTAAATATCTCTAAAATTGGGACCAGCAGTTGGCGTAATGGCTATGTCGCTGGACTCCCACGTAGTCGACCGTGGTTCAAGTCCTGAACTCAGTGGCTTAAACTCACAACTGGCGCGTGTGTGTGCATGCCCAAGATCCCGAGAGGAGAATGAAGGAGAAGGGATTGCAGCGTGGCCAACCCCACTGGGGGGTGATTTCTTGCTTTCTGTCTTTTTTGTGTCTCTCTGTCTTTCTGGTGAGTGCACATGCCCCATAGCAAAATACTCTAAAAAAAAATCTCTAAAATTAAATGGAGAAATATTATTTATTTATTTTATTCCTGAGGAATTGTGTGTGTGTGTGTGTGTGTGTGTGTGGGAGAGAGAAAGGGGGGGGGGGAGAGATCGATCTCCATTCTGTCATTATCTTGCTATGTAGGTATATTTCTGGCATGTTTTTCCATCCTCTGGAGCAAAGACTTGAATTCTGGTTGGTCCAAGGCCTAATGGAGAAATATTGTTTAAAATATTAATAGGAATGTTATGTTAAAGAGTTCATGTTAATTTTTAGAAAGATCTATTGACCTCCTATTATGGAAGATGAAGAAATGGTGAATTTATACTCCTTAAGCCCCCTGTAATATCTGCCTATTTAAAAAATTAACTCATATAGCTATTTAAAAAGTAGCATTTGCAATATTTCTTATAAGAACAAGATAGTTTATATTTAATGTATTTAACATTCAATAAATAATAACATGATAAAACAGATTTTCCCAAAATTTTAGTTCTTAAATGCTACATTTTTTGAGTTCTTTCACGTTTGGGAGTGCCTAATTATTATGTAGAGCATATGTGCCCCTGATTGTGTTTCATTTCATGAGACACTTTCCAATTGTCTTTAGACGCTGTATGCTGATATAGAGAAACCTTACAGCACTTTGAGTTCTTTCCCTTGTCACTTATCTGGTATGCCTGGTTGACTTTAAAATGCTTATCTCAAAATCCAACAATTTAAGAATACATCAATTTACTATCACAAATGAAATCCAGTAATGTCAGTCTGTATTTAAAAGTCTTAAATATCATCAACAGAGTTGATATGAATTTTATTTTGGAGGCTGTTACTTCTCATGTTTTCTTGAGCTCATTAAGGATCTATTTTGAGTTTATTCAAGAAAACCAAATTTTTAAATAAGAGCAAGACCCTCCTAGAAGAGATGGAAAATCACTGTGTTATTGTGACAGCAAATGGCAGAAAGATTTGGCTGCCAAATAGTGGTGAAGAAATCAGCTAAAAGGTTAATAAAATTTTAAAGGCCAAGTTTAAGAGGGCAAGGAAACCCAGAAAAAAAAAAGGTGTTTATGTCACATGCAATTTCTTCTTACTGGCCACCATTATACGCTTACCATGAAAACTGGGACAGGGCAGAAATTTGAAGAGAGACACAAGAAGGTAGAGGGGATTGCAGGTATTGAGGAGACAGATATAAAATTTGTCATCTTTCCCAGAATTTCTTTTATTCAAAGATAAAGTTTTACTCACCTGAAGGAAGAGGAACAAAACTTTTCACCATCAGAACATGAGCAAAACTCCATTATTCTAAGATAGACATGTAAGAGAGCTCTACTAGATGCGAAGTACACCACCAGCTTTTGCCCCAAAAGCTACATTGATACACCACTGAAGCAGAGTTTAAGTGTGGATGAAGCCATAAAAATATACTAAACTAATAGTGGAAATAATATAGAATCATAAAAATATAAGTCCTTTTGTGTTTTGAAACAAAGAATAGAGTAAAAGAAAAAACATATGAGACAACTAGAAAGAGGGTAGATTCACTTATATTCAATTCAATCCAATCATATAAAAAACTATAAATTTCTGTATGGTTTTTTATTAAAATATAACAAACATATACCCAGTAAGAAACACAGGATTGCAGATTCAATTTTTAATTTTTTTAAAGATTTATTATTAGTCAATTTGACCAGAGAGAGAGAATGAGTGAGAAAGCAAGCTGTAAGGTCTGAAACTCAGACTGCCACTGGCCATGTGGGAGTCCAGCACCTTAACCACCATGCCACCTCTGAGCCCCCAGAGCTCAGATATTTTTTCTTTTCTTTTCTTTTCTTTCTTTTTTTTTTTTTTTTAAGAGAGATTTTTGCTTAGGGTACGTATGCTTGCTAGAGAGACAGTGAGTGAGACATAAAGCAAGTAATCACCCATCATGGGGGATGGCCATGCCACAATCCCTTCTCCATTCTCCTCTTGGGATTTTGGGCATGCACGCACATGTGCCCAATATGAGTCTGAAGCTGCTGGGTCCAGGACTCGAACTGCTGTTGACTATGTGGGAGTCCAGTGACATAACCATTACATTATCAGCTGATCCCCAAATTAGATCTTGGTTATATCAATATCAGATGAGGTAGTTTCTAAACATATTACTGGAGATGAAAGAAAATTCAAAATAATAGAGAAATCACTTTATTAAGGTATAACTAATGCACATTTCAACATTTCGTTCAGAATAGATGAAAAACTGATAGCACTGAGGAAAAAATAGGTAAGTTTATAATTACATGCAAAGACTCTGCTACTACACTCTTAAAGATTGAAAAATGTTAAAAATTTATGAGAGTTAGGCAACAGCATCAATCAACTTGACCTAATTGAACAACAAACAACAGCAGAATGCAGTCTTCACAAGCATGCAGAAAACATTCAACAGGGGAACATATTTTGAACCTTAAAATGAGTTTTAACAGATTTAAAGAATTAAAACTATGAAAACAAGATAAGAAAAAGATGTTTGAAAAATTCTCCATAACACTTGGAAAATAAAAACACACTTTCTAAGTAACATTGAGTCAAAGAGAAAAATCACAAGAGAAATTGGTAAATATTTTAAATTGAGAAACTTAAAAAATATAAAAATGCATGAGGTGCGTATATAGTGCCTCAATGAGAAATTATTTTATTTTTATATTAGAAAGCAGGATAAATCATAAAGTGAGTCTAATGCTATATTCTTAAGAAATTAGAAAAAGAGAAAAAGCAGAAAAAAGGAAAAATTAGAGGAAAAATATTAATATATAGGTAATAAAGAACTACTTGTAAAAGAATTATTGATGACGATCTGTATAAAGGACTCTCACTGTTTACCAAGAACACGAACATGCAATTACAGGGACAAAGATCTGAGCAGACACCCTAGCAAAGTCATGAATAGCAAATACGAAATGATAAGCAATATCGTCATTATGGAAATTAAAATTAAAGCCAAATGAGATCTAAATATGCATCCATTATAATGGCTATGAGACAAAGACAAAAGCAAAACTGACACAGCAATGTGAAGAGCTATCAGTATCACTATTCATCTAATAAAATGGCTATAACACAAAAATAAAAGACCACAATATCAAAATCTGGCAATGATAAGATACAATTAGAGCCCTCATACGATATTGGAAAGAAGACAGAATGATACAATCACTTCGGAAAACAGTTTTGCAATTTTGTAAGACATTAAACACACACACACACACACACACACACAAACACACATGATCCAAGAATATAACATTCTTCCAAGAGATAATTTCTTTAAGCGAAATCAGGTTTCCATGCAAAAATCTGCTTGTAAATGCTTACAGTAGCTTTACTTATAAGTACCAAAAACTGGAGACAAATTAGATGCCCATTAAGTGGTGAATAAATAAATTGTTACACATCAGATGACAACTATTCAACAAGTGAAAGGAGGTAACTATGAATACATGGTATGACATCAATGAATCTCAATGACATTATTTTATATAAACTCACATTTATTTAACTTATAGTTTTACATGATGTACTTTACATATATAATCCTTTTTGATGTATAAACAAGAAAGCTGGTTAAATAACATTATAGATATAGAAACCAAGATACAGAGCAGTTAAGAAACCCATCCTAGATATATATCCTAGCACCTATAACTCCAAATCTTATGTCATTTTTCCTATGTCTTCTTTTATTAAAGCACAATCGATACTGAAAAACTATACTTATTCAAACATAAATATGTATTCAGAAAAGTACAATGGATTATTAATTAATTATCACACACCTCAAGGAATTATCAAACACCTATGTAACTAGCATGGAAATCAAGCCATAGAGTATTCTCAGAACACCAGAGGTACCTCAGTTCTTTTTTAGCATGATCAGTAGAGGAAATACGTTTTTTAAAACTTTTAATTTTGTGATATACTTAACACATAAACCTTTTTAAAAGTCTTTTTAGTAGTCAACTATTTTACAACATTTAAATTATGACTTCATAAAATGTTTATATGTGCATAGTTTTTTAAGAATAGTTTAGTCAGACCTATAGAAAAATACCATCGGCATTTATAAAATTATAAAATTTACATAGGAAGGTCAATATAATAGTTGCTTTAGCTGTAAATATGTTTAGAATGCATTGAATAATAGGATCCATATCATTGACCACTCAACATGATTCTAAATCATTTATTAAGGATAGCCTTCAGGTCTCTTTTGGCTTTATAAAAGTTTCACAGGTGTCTTCCTTACTCTAGGTCTCTTATCTCTTTTCTCAGAGCTTCCTTTAGAAAACTTAGATTTGTAACTTCTTTCTCTAGTTCTTTGAAGTGTAAATCATTTCTAAGCACGGGTGTGGTGTGTTTTACAGACCAGGAGTGTCTTTCTCAAGGATATGAGAGCCATCTGTTTGTAATACAGTTAGGAAAGAAGATAGACACTCCATCTCCTGGTTTCTATGTAGAGAGAAGCCTAAATTTGATAATCCAATTAGCAAACACAGATTAAGGTTTAAACCCTTACCCTGCAAAGTCCTCAAGTACTTTTCACTAGCTCATCCCAATGTTTAAAATCTCTCCTACCTTTTCTTTCAAAAGAGTTGACTATTCTCTCTCCCCTACTGCAGCACTCTTGACCTCTACTGTAACTTTTGAGTAAAGTCTTCTTTGCCTATTTAACCCTTTTCAGTGCCATTTTTCTTTGATAAAGACCTACTGTATTCTGGGTAATAAACTGTAATCTCAAGCCTTTTAGCTACTCAGCTAGATAGCTAAGCAAATATAAATGAGTGTGACATAGAACATTTACAGTTGTGTTATAAAAGACAACTTAATTTTTTTGCTGAAGTAAGAAGGTCTTTAGGAAAGCTACACAGATGAGAAGAAAAAGTTGAACCATAAAGGAGGAAAAAAAAAAAGTTTTCCTAGTATATATAAAGAGAATCCCAGAAAGGTGAAATAGTGTCAATGACAACATGGATTACACAGTTCAAGATATGTTTGAGGATATGAGGAAGTCAAGAGGGAGTTTAACAGTGGCACAGCAGGAATGCAGTCCTCTGCATGGCTGACTCACTTGGGAAGGTTTCAAGTTTGTTGTCCAGAGACCCCCCTGAACACACTGGCTGTGTGCCTGTAGTCTAGGGCTGGCTGGGGAAGGTGTATGGTATGAAAACTCTGTTGGGGGCACCTGTCTCTCTGTATCTCTTTCTCTACTTCTCTCTCTCTCTCATTCATGGAAGAAATAAATAACTGAACATTTTTTTTTTTTTAAAAAAGGAAGTCAAGTGTTGCTGTAGCATAGTATAAACAGGTGTGATGAAAGAAATGGTAGTTGGAGTATAAACTTTGTATGAAAAAAATCATTTTAATAATAAACTAATTCATTGAGTTAAAAAAAGAAATGGGGGGATCAGTAGTTGGTGTGGTGCTTAGGGTGCTGGATTTCCATATGGCTGACTGGGGTTTGAGTCCCAGACCTGGCAGCTTGGTTTGGTTTCTCACTTTCCCTCTCTCACTTGTCCAATTAAAAAAAATAATCATAATAAATAAAATTAAATAATTCTTTTCAAAAACAGAATGGAAGTTGAAGTGGCTGGAGAGGTTGCCTATGTTTAAGTTTTAAAAATGATTATGTAAAATTTCAAATAAGTTTGACTCTATGTAGGGAATAGGAGTAGTATATTTAAAAAATGATCAGATGTATGTTTTTGTATATTTCTCTGCTAGTAGGATAAGGGCTGATATGCCAGTAAACTATTAATAGGTCTCCAGTGGAAGGTAAGAAAGCCCTGATTCATAGAGCATACAGATTTCCTTGGAACAAATACTCTCATTCTGGCTGTTTTCAAGCTGCCAACAATTTAATAACTGGATATTCTAATTCCTGAATTAGAATTAACACTTGTGTTCACATGAACTAGAAAAGCTTGCTCCAGACCACCACAGGTGGTAGGGGAAGAGAATAAGGTTTGTTGGTGAAATCAATGAAAATATGCATTCATAAAGCAACCTGAATATGGGTAGGAGGAAACCCAATCATGGGGACTTTTCAGAAGTATAGCTAACAGTCCGTATCAGAGATAATATTATGCTAAACAACTTTATCTTTAAGGGTCCTTTAAACTGTCAACTATTTACAGGTCAGATAATGTGCATCATCAAAGATGGTCACCCACTTTGTTGGTGGCAGAGCCTGAATTCAAACCCAATCTCCTAATTCCAGAGTTCTACACACAGGATTAGGAACTCAACTCAGGTTCATCTGGAAAATGAGCCTAACAATGTGATCGGTACTTTTAAGTAGGATAATACATATCCAAGCACCTAAGACAATGCTGGTCACCTGTAAACATTTATGAGTTCACTGTTAGGATAAATATTGTTATCATTATCATTATCTTTTTTTCATCAGTATCATCATAATGTCTGATTGAATGTGTTTGGGGAGTGATGGAACCAAAACTAGAAGTCATTAATACAAAAAGCAATGTTCTATGCTTTAAAAGCTTAAAGTGTGTGTGGGGATAATGCATTTAAAATGCTGTGGGTGTCAAGTTATTTTTCTTAATCTACCCCTCCCCCCCAGTATAAATTCAACTTCATAAATAAGACTAAATGGCTTGGAGTACAGGCTTCTTTTACATCACTGATGTGTGGGAAAGGCTTGCTGAGTGATGATAACCTCATCACTCCTCCATGTTAAAAGCTAATTAATGGCCCTGTGAATATCGAACCTGATTCTTCCCATTGTCTTGTTAAAATCAGAAGTAGAAGTAAATTTTCAATTATGATTGTGGCATTTCATAATTCTCAAGTAACTAAAAATTATCTCTCAAGGAATATTTCACAAGGGAAACTGACCCCAGTGTTGACCAGTGATGATTATACAATATAACCTTTGGTGTATGTTGCATACCATTGGGTTTTGGCATCTGTGCAATTTGCTGTATCTTCAATAAGATAAAACCTTTTAATCTATGTCCAGAACAGGAATCACTTGGGCCATAGCTTTATAGCCTCTGGTGCTTTGGACCCACAAATAAATCACTCATAAGATAGAAAATTTGGCAGAAAATTTTGGACTCTAAGATAGGCTGCAAACGATTCAATTTTAAAAATTCAATAACTGCTATCAAACACACATGATGAAGATGAATGTATCTCCTGCAATTTTCACAGTTGGCACACAAGAGACTACCTGAAAAGACAAGGTCACCCAAGCTGGGATTCTGTTCACACTTTTGCATTTAAGTCCTTAATAAATAAGACATATTCACTCAAAATTGAAACATACATTTATAAAAAAGAATCAACACATAATAAAGTAAGGCTACTGACTCTGAGCAATTCATGGAAATCCTCAATGCAAAGTAATGCCAAAGAATGCAATGTCACATTACTTATTGCAGGAAAATTGCTTTATTATATAATTAGATTCTGTTTCTACATCCAGCCAGCATTTTATTTAATGTTCATTATTATTCGCCATCCTAGGTGTCAGCTTTGGCATAGACATTGTCACTGTGGAAGCCAAGAGCAAGGTATTTATTGTTATTTTGTTCTGACAAAAATTTTACATACCACAGTCATTATAATAAAATTATAAGTGTGTCCTGCATGTGAGCATAAAAGGGATGTTTGTTACCAAAATGTGTTGTTTTAAGACCAAAGCTATTTAAATTCTGACACAGAGGACCCACTGAATTTCGTCTCCAGGCTGAATCTTAAGTGAAAAACTCAAATACTTGTGCTTTCTCTTTGGTAAACTTAATATTTGTTGGAAAGAAAGGGTATCCACGTTATGAGAAATGATGTGAGGTAGAATTTTATATGGCATCTGTTTGGGATCTCTTTTCCTCTAATCATTTCCCAATTGAAATCTTAACTCCAAAGAAGTAAAACTGTGTTGCCTGATGGTCTCACATAGGCAATTCTTCCTACCTTCTTAAACTTATTATGTGGGCCTTTTATAGAGTGAACTTTGATAGGAAGGTATTTTAAAATATTCATAAAAAATTTGAGGGATGGTTGGGCCAACAGATCAGCAGACAATTGCCATTGAAAATAAGGTTTACTACTCATAATTCCCAAGAGCAGAATACAAGCCATGTCCTAGGGGACCTCAGGAAGATGTGCCAGGGGTTGGTCTTAAAGCATAGGGAGTGGGAGACACTCTGGGACAAAGGCCTTTATTTCAGTTTTGGTGGGAAGAAATAGGGGAGGCAGAGTGAGCAGGTTTAAGGTTAGCTGATTTGAATAATTTCAGTGGCTCTAAAGCAAAGGGATTGCTCCTGGTTGTATGGTTTCTGGCCATGGCAGGGATCAGGGCAGATGTGTAGTGGTCTAAAGCATGAAAACCAATAGAAGTTAGAGATGTAGATTCTGGATTGGTGGTTTGTATCGGAAAAGTGCATCCACAGGAAGATTCGCCTGGAGAATGTAGTGGAGGGCAGATGAGGGACGTAGGAGGTCAAGGTGGAATGACTCAGGCATATGATTGGGTTGTTTAGAACAAGAAGCTTCAGAATAGGCATGCAGGGCAGGTGTTGATGTTTCAAGTTTATAAAAGCTACAAATGCATTTAATACGAGAGGCATGGCTTACTGAAACAACAAAAGTAGTTGTGTGTAACACTGCCTACACAGCGGGTGCTGTTGGTTGTCTACCCTACCTTCCTTCAGAGGGTTGTTGAGCCAATACTCGATGCTCTAAATTGGCTGCGAAGGATTTACAGTTTTATCTTTCTCTGGAGAATGGCCCCAAGCCAGTAATTCTTTTTTTTTTTTAATTATTAAAAAAAAAAGATTTTATTTTTTTTTAAAGAGATTTATGCTATAGGACAAGTGCACTTGCCAGAGAGACAGAAAGTGAGAAATCACCTACAGAGGGGATGGCCATGCCACTGTATTTTCTTGGGACTTTGGGCATAAACACACATGTGCCTAGCCTGAGTTTCAAGCTGCCTGGTCTAGACTTGAATCTAGCCAATGGTTCTTAAACATTAATGACCATCAGGACCAGCAGTTGGTGTAATGGCTATGTCACTGGACTCCCATGCAGTTGACCGTGGTTTGAGTCCCGGACCCAGTGGCTTAAACTCACGCTGGGCGCATGTGTGTGCGTGCCCAAGATCCCGAGAGGAGAATGGAGGAGAAGGGATTGTGGTGTGGCCATCCCCCTTGGGGGTGATTTCTCACTTTCTGTCTCTCTGTCTTTCTGGCAAGCTCAGGCACCTTATAGCAAAAACCTCTCCAAAAAAACCCAAAAGCTTTAATGAGCATCAGGTCACTTGGAGAGCTTATTAAACTACAAAACTGCAAATTGCTCCACCTCCCCACCTGGGATATCTGACTCACTAGGTCTCATTACTAATACATTCCCAGGTGTCTCTGATTCTACTCTTCTGGGGACCACACACTAAGAATTACTATTCTAGACTGACATGAGTCTCCTTTTCCAGAAATTCATGAGAGGTTCAGAGTCAGGAACTCTGGAAAAGCCCTGCCCTCTTGCTTGTAATAGGATGACTCTGTGGCGTCCTGCATAATCCAGAGATCTACTGTAGATGGGATTAGGCTGTGGCTGAATGTGCACTAACTCCACATCCTTCCCAATGTTCCATCCCATGTTGCTCCTCTTACTCCCTATCAGCCTTTCAGTGTTCTCCTTAATGTACAATGTATATGTTTCCATTTTATTTTTTTTTAAGAAACTGAGCCTAGGTAACATTTTAAAAATTATTGTTTCATTACTGAAGCCTCATTGTAACAATCACTTTACTGTTTTAAAGTTTTGTTTAGCCTCCATATTCCTGTTGAACTTCTAATGCTGAGCAACAGTTTTGAGAGCAGTCTGTAACAATATACTCAGAAAGATGGAAAATACTTTTAAAAATTAAAGTAAGCAGGGCTGTTTATTTGGAGAATAGAAGGCAAAGGCTGGCCTAGTTAGTTATCCTTGTCAAGAGCACCTAGTTTCTGTTTATTGCTTGTGTTTTTACAAGTATCTTAGAAAGAAATGTTTGTGCCTTCTGGAACTTTACACTCAAAGGTACTGTCTGAAAACAAATTTACATTTTTGGAGAGGATGAATTAATACTGTGAGTATCATGGGCAATATTTTGATATGTGAACTAGCTACCACAGCTGATATGTTTCAGTTAATGAGATGCACTTAAAGTATATGCATGCATGAATAAATAAATAACTTAGTATACATTTAATAGTCTAAATAAGTCAGTCACCAGGCTAGTTGCTTTCTACTATATCATTGACTTCTTTACTTTTTAAAATTTTTTGCCAGAGAGTGAATGCACTTGCTGGAGATACAGAGAGGGATGGGAGAAAACACCTCCATAAGGAATGGTCATGCCATAATTCTTTTTTCATTTCTCTCTCCTTTTTGCATTCTGGGCATGCATGCACTCACACCTGATGTGTTTTTCATGCTTCCAGAATCTAGGACTTAAACTGCACAGTTGGCCATGTGGGAGCCAGCTGCCTTACCCACCACCACCATGCTACCTGCTGGACCCCTCATACATTATTTATTTAACCTTCATGATTAAGGGCTCCAAATAAGTTTTCAGAAAGCAAAAGAAATTCTACATATTTTTTAAAGCTAGAGAAAGTAAACCTGCTAAAATGTTCACACCCACACAGTATTGTTATTTTCCTGTGAATACTGTAATATTGTTAGGAAATTTTAATGAATTAATATATGACAAAAGAATGATTAATGGCATGGCTTCCACTAATTATAGCAAAACACAGTAGACTGTGCAATTACTTCTCCCTCAGCCTATTCTAAGTTTTGAAACAACACATCACATTTAATTAGGACCCAGAATGTGTGATGAATGGGGTAGAATACTGTGAAAAAAATCTGAGTAGAATTTCCTAAATTATTACTATGGAAAATTTACTGCATGAATCATCATCAAGCCAGGAACCTCCAAGGTTATGGTTTAAAAGAGAGTTTTGCACTTTGATTTCCTCTGACATTTCTATCATGCAACATGTTGTAGTGAATGGTTTCAAATTCTGTTTTTTCTCACTTAATATTTGTTTAACCTAAATCAAATTATAGTTGTTCTGGGTCTTTATTTTGTGTCTAAGTTGGTTATAATTATGCCCATCTTGATAGTATGGCTATAAATATAAATGAAGTAATTTATGTAAATTTCTATACATCATGGCAAAAATATCACAGGTTCACAACAAATATTAATGTTCTCTACTTCTAATTCTCTCTACATTATTTTTGTCTTCCAGCATGTATTCTGTGTTCCAGGCACACTAAACTACCATGTCTACCTATACCCAGTATTATGCAGTCTTTGTGCCTCTTTGTATCTCTTTCTGTTCCCCTTGTTTGGTTCTCTTTCTGCTTTAGTCTAGGTTTTATGAACCAGCTTTCTTAGTACTCTAATGAAGCAAGCTTTGATCCTCCTATGACTATCCAAGGATATGTATCTCATGACATCAAATCTTCTTGTGCACACATCACTATTTATTTATTTATTTATTTTGAAGAGAGATTTTTGCTATAGAGCATGTGTGGGCTTGCTAGAGAGAGAGAGAAAGAAAGAGAGAGAGAGAGAGAGAGAGGAGAGGAGAGGAGAGGAGAGGAGAGGAGAGGAGAGGAGAGAAGAGAAAAGGAGAGGAGAGGAGAGGAGAGGAGAGGAGAGGAGAGGAGAGGAGAGGAGAGGAGAACAAACGAACAGAGACAGAAAGTAAGAAATCATGCCCTAGAGGGGGATGGCCATACTACAGTCCCTTCTCATCCATTCTCTTCTCAGGACCTTGGGCACATATGCATGAGCACCCAGGGTGAGTTTTAAGCCTCTGGGTCCAGGATTCAAACTGCATTTGACTACATGGAAGTCCAGCAACAAAACCATTATGCTGTCTGTGAGTTCTCACACATTATCTTTCTGATGTTATCTAATATGATGTTTTATCCTGCCTATTGTTGGTGCTCTTCATAGGTGACCCATTCTAAATGATCACATAATACAGCACAGTAACTATTCCAGTAGTTGTTGGTTTAATTTCCTGCCTCCCACCCTGTAGCATAAGCTCTTGGCAAGCACTATGCATTTATCTCTGTATTCCTAGGACTCACCTCAGTGGTATATTCTCATTGGTACATAGTAATTATGCAACAAACTTTTGTGACAATATAGACTTTTCCACTGTAGGTGTGTATATTCCAAGTCCATGGCTTATCCTATTAGTTATATGTTTAATGATTTAAAATCAGTGACTAGGACTCTGAAGAGGGACATTTGATAGCAACCTTCATGCAATAATGGAAGAGCTCTTATTAGCTCCTGTTTTTATCTATGAGACAGTCATATGTACAGTTCACTAGGCTGGAGACTATTAGATCCTCAAGGACTTGGTATCTCCGAAAGATAGATTATAAACCACAGTTAGGTAGGGTTAGAAGCACCTGCCTGGTCATGGAGTCAGAGTCCTGAGGTCCTCTTCTCTCAGCTGCTGACCTCCTATCTTCCCCTAAATTGCCTTGACCTTCCCAATTGCCCTTGCTGGTTTTTGCTTAAGTGGATCTGACTTTACTTCCTTGCTTCTCGCTGAGCTTTGTGATCCTCACTTGGCTCTCTTGATTGCTTTGTTTTACTCCATCATAACATCAAAGTATTGTTTGACCATGTATCAGTACCTAGTGCCGTCCTGCTTTCCATTTATCAGTTTTAGTACTTACCTTACCTGACTGCTTGTCACATTACAGCCAGAAGTAAATTTTTTTCCTACAAAAATTACCATTTACAAATATGGGTGCATATTTTCCTTTTCTTTTCCCAGATGCAATAGGACACAGTCTGGCTTTTGGGGTCCCATCATCATTTTAGGACTGTAATTTATTGTGTCTGCAATGTTGGGGATGAGAGATATACTTTTCCCTCCTACGGAGCAGGGACTCCAGGATTGCATAGGGCTACCCAAGGTCTTTATGAGCAGTAATTTTAAGAAACGAATTCACAGAAAAAGTTGAATTTCCATCCATGTGGAAGCCATGAGGAAATACCTGAGTAAAAATTTTGGAGACATGCAAACTATGGTTCTATGTTTTGGGAGTCACCTGTATGGAGGGCATTATGGATGCTATCTCCACAAAGCAGGGCTTCTAAAACAAAATATAGACACCTCTAATAATACTTGACAGTAAATGGACAACAGTGAGGATGTGTAATAGAACTGATCTTGGGCAAAAATGAAATATGGAAGTAGAAAGTGTACTTTAAAATAATAATAGGGGCTAGCAAGTTGTATGGTGGTTAGGGTAGCTGGATTCCACATGGTTGACTATACAGTTCAAGTCCAGAATCCAGTGGCTTGAAAAAACAACGGGCACATGTGTATGTATGCCCAAAATCCTGAAAGGAGGGAGAGATGGGGCAGGGGAGATTTCAGTGTGCTTTCTCACTCCCATCTCGGCAAGTGCATGCCCTCTAGCATAATAAAAATAATTATAATAATATGAAGCACATTAAATATCTCCACGCAAACACTAACTCCAAAGGACTTTGTATTGCACTGCTAGAGAATATGCTAAAAACATTTTTACAAGCATAAGTGAAAAGTTGAAGCACATAACCAGATGTTTTAAGCACACACACAAAAAATATTCCTCTCAAATAAAATATTTTTGTGGATTATGTTTACATGAGCTAGGCCAGGAACAAGAACAAGGTCATAGTCATGGAAAAAAATATCAGGGAATGGAATAGAGGGCAAGCAAAAAGAGGAGATGATGTAGTTATGCTCACAGCTGAATTTTGTTACCTTCTCATGGAACAAATCTGGACATTCCATGACAGCATCACCAATGAAAACCAAGAATCCTTGTTAGACTCATATGTACACATGCACATACCAACTTCTTACTGTGCCAATTTCCCTGTGGGTATTGTGTGAGGATGACCTAAATGTTCTGGATGCTTCTGCTTCATTACTCTGCTTAATTTTTTCTTTGTAGATGGATTGTCTGAGTCTCATTTGAACTTATAGTTTTTTTTTTTTTTTTTTTTTTTTTTTTTTTTTAATAAGAATGTATACTCCAATCCCCAAAATACAAATTGTTTTCATGCTTACTAGGGAAGCATTTCTTACAGACTATTTTTTCTATTTCATCTAATTAGAAATAATCCATTTTCTCTTTAGATATAGATGTGGCGTTTGGTAAAAATGTAAGAGATTCTTTGAGATACACATTTTTTTAAGTTCTATTTCCATTATGGTTTTAAAATGTAATTCCATTTTTAAAGGAATATAAAGCTATCTAGAGCTTCATTGAAATACACTTTAACTGAGAATTTATGGGTCTTACAGACAGGATTTGAATAATACATGAAAACTGGACTTCACCATTTGTTTAAAATGTGAAATCAAGATGCATTTTGCTTTCATCTCAAGCATTAGTAGAGGAGGCTAGAAACATCATTTTCTTAACTCCAAAGTCCAATTGCATGGCCAATCAAGGTTGATTGATTGGCGATGTCAAAAAGAGTGGCAGCCGATATCCTCCAGTCTGCTGACCTTGCGTTTCAGAAGACAGATTAAACTAGGCTGTCTCTTTCTAAATTCAAATGGATTGGGGAAAAAAAATCTTTGCACCTTGATCCGTTATGGGTCTTGTGCTTAATTGATCTTTGACTCATTACTGCAGCCAAACAACTTAGTGATGCTGACATGAGTACTTATTTACAAAATGGTAAACCTGGATAATTGTTCATCTCCACTTTTGAAAAAAGAATAACAATTTAATAAACTGATGGAAATGAACTATAAGAAAATTGTAAAATAGCTCTAATCAAACAGCATCATATCCATTTACTGTCACTTAAAATTCATTGGTCACTGAGATGGCTTGCATAAATTGGTATTCTCTATATCCATATGCATAACATATTTGCTGATAAATTTTCAATATGTAATTCAGACTTGAATATCAGCTTGCTACAATGCAAAACCAATCATTGTATATAACCAATGTATAATGACTATATGCACCATATAATTCACTATTCTTTAGTAAAAAATGAGTTGTTCTTAACTCCAATTTACGTAAGATCTTTGAATAGGTATACAGTTTGGATTCAGTTTTCAGGGTCAATTTTCATGACAAAAAAGCGTATTAAGTATTTTCAAGTAAAATTTTATCGCAAAATTACTTCCAACTAAAAGTTGTCAATTTTCTCTTAAAGGCCACGTTTTTTCTTTATTTTTAGCAAATTAAAAGTATTCAATAACCTTCTATCAAGCTGTGTCTTAGTTGTTTATAAGAGCAATTTGAATTTGTGTGAAAGAGAAGCAGATTGTCATATAATGAATTTATAATTTAGGCATAATATATTAATTCATAAGTTATAAAGTTTTCTTTTTAATAAAGATTTTTGGGACCAGCAGTTGGCATAATAGCTATGTTGCTAGACTCCCATGTAGTCGACTGCAGTTTGAGTCCTGGACCTGGTGGCTTAAACTCCCGCTTGTGCGTGTGCGCCCAAGATCCTGAGAGGGGAATGGAGGAGAAGGGATTGCAGCATGGTTATCCCCCCTGGGGGATAATTTCTCACTTTCTGTCTCTGTTTTTCTGGCAAGCGCACACACCCTATAGCAAAAACCTCTCCAAAAAATATATTTTTACTATAGGTCATATGTGCTCACTAGAGAGACAGAAAGACAGAAAGCAATAAATCACCTCCCTCCCCCTAGGGAGGATGGCCACACCACAATCCCTTATCTTCCAGTCTTCTCTCAGGATTTTGGGCACATACATACTCATTCCTGGCATGCGTTTAAGCCACCAGGTGTGGGACTCAAATTATGGTTGATTACTTGAGATTCCAGCAATAGCCATTACACCATCAGCTGGTCCTGACAAGTTATAAAGTTTTATATGTAATGAAAAGCATGCAAATAACATGCCATGGGAATTTAGGATATCTTCTTCCTTTTCAAATATCATATCTAGCAACTCACTGATTTGTTGCCTGTTTGTTATTTTCTATTAGGAAAATAAATTTTTCTTATAAAATTCCCAAGAATACTTAAGAGAGTTCAAATACTTAATTATGTAATAGAGATAGAGACAGACAAGGGAAAGAAATGTTATTAATCTGTTAGTATATGTCCTTGTATAGACATCATACTAAATTTCACTGGCTATAAAACAACATCAAATGCAAGATGCACTACTATTCTACGTACCGACATTAAAGAGAAAATGCTGCCAATTATTAGATCATCGGGAAAGTCATGAGGTATTTTTCTAGTTTTTTTCTATGCAAAAATGTATTATAACTTTCCTGATGACTCAAAAAATTGTGAGACAGTCTTAAGATGTTACCATGGAATTATCATATAACCCAGCAATTCCACTCTTGAGTATCTACCCAAAGGATAGGCGAATGCTCAGTTGGAAAAGTGCTTGCACATTTATGTTTGTTGTGGCATTATTCACAATTGCTGATAGATGGCTACTCTCAAGAAGACAGAAGATGGCAAATGTTGCTTAGGATATGGAATAATTGGTTGCCTTGTACACAGTTGGTAGGAATGTAAAATGTCACAGCTGTGAAAAACAGTATGGAAAACAATATAGCCATTCCTCAAAAAATTAAAAATAGGAGTACAAATAAAAAAATGACACTACCATTTATAAGATGCATACTGATTTTACAAGTGTAAATGTGAAAAAGAAAGTGCAGTGCTTGTCAGACTAGATCAACTATGGTAACTTCTTATAAGTAACAAAACCATGCACTTCTCACAATGATTCCTGCAGCCAAAATGAATATGAAAACAAATATGTTGGTTTTCCTCTTAATTTACTTAGCCCTGATCTCCTTTGGTAAATCAGCCTCTTCACTATGACTGAAGTAATGCTCCAAAGTTCAATCCTCAGGCCTCTCGTTTGTCTATTCTCATCCTATAAGTTTTTTTACCTAATCCTATAGCTTTCAGTATCACCTGTATGGTTGACTAATTCATCTTAAATTTGTAACTTCATCTCCAATCTTTCTCTAAACTGCATTTCCAACTTTCAATGTGATAATTCTGTGGATGTCTTGTAATTCTAGACCTAAACAGAGCCCTGGGTGCTTGTTCTGCCTCTATTTCTCCTAATCGTAGTAAGTGGCACCTTCCATCCTGCTGTGAAAACTATTAGGAATCTTTCTTGATTGTTTTCTCAAAATCCGTATTCACTCCTCTCAGATCTAACTTCAGAATTTGTTTGAAATCGATTAACCTCTCATCACCTTTGCCATTCTCACCCTAGTCCTAAATACCCTCAGCTTTCTCGAACATTGCTTCCTTGTACTCCCAAATGGTTGTTCTACATCTGTATTTTCCCACATTTTCCACAGTAAATCCAAAGGGAGGTTTCTATTGTACAAAATAATAATGATCATGTATTTCTGCTCAAATCCCTTTACTCAAACAATTATGAAAGTACAAAAGTTTCCCTTCTATGGCTATAAAGTTCTATACATCTGGTCCATGTGTAACTATTAGTACCCTTTCCTAACACATTTATGGACACACATAAAACACACACACACACACACACACACACACACTCACACTTCCTATAATTGCTCCTGGAATTTGGCTTTTGTCTTATGATATTTACTACTGTGTATTCAGTGTCTGAAACACTGATGCTCAGTAAGTGCTGATGACTGAATGAAGAGGCAAATGAATGGATGAACAAAACAGGAAAATGCTATCTGTACACTGACTTATTGTCTCCTCTTCCTGTTATAACTGGTAGGGTAAGAAGTGGAAGTCTGTCTACAGATGTATTAGAAAAGTGGTAAAGATTTATGAAAATGAAAGGCTTTTGGCTTTTGTCCAGGGATATAGACATTTTGGAAAAGAACTGCCTTGAAACTATTGGTGTTTTCAGGTCAGCATTGTTAACCTCTTTTACTGTAAGGGTCAGTTAGAAATAGAAACACCTAAAAGTCCATGACTAACATGAAGAGGAAGCCATTCCCAATCTCGGCGTTCTTCAGATGGTGGTTTCCTCTTGTTTGTCAGCTTGACAATTCTGAAGTTAATGATCTGCCACATATCCAGAACTGAGGCGGGGAAGATGTCTACCAGACATTCAAGTAGATTGCTGTCTGGATTGCTGAACCTAAGGCCAGGAATTGGATGTCAAGCCTCCTCACTGCTGCGTGGCTATTAGGCTGTGAGCAGCAGAATAACTGTTGTTGCTGAAATTCATCACAGAACACTGTCCAAAACTTACACTGAGGCAGTCGGTGCAATTGGTCTCTGTAGGGCAGAGGGTCATCTGTCATTTTGAAAGAAGCTTGTATGAGCTCTGGGGCTTTAAAAGGGTTTCTCTAATAAGAAATATTTATGTGAGAATGGGGATTGAGAGTGACTTTGGCGCTGCAGAGCGTATTATGGTACTATTTTTGCTGAAAGGCAGAATGTCTGGTGGTAGATAAAGCAGTCCGGAATTCTGAATCTAGTCTGGGCATGTGATTTTTCTGGTGGCACAGTTCCCGCTCAGGTGCTGTGTGCACCTTCTCCACTGCTGTGAGCTTGTCACCCTCAGGTCTAAAGGGGGTTCACTAGGTAAGGCACTGCAAAAGGAGAGGCCCCAATTATGAACACAATGAAATGATTATCTTTTCCCCTTGATAGAGACCATGTTTTTTTAATAGCTCTGTCATATTAAGCAACATTTATATTCACAACTCAGGTCGAGACCATTTATCTTAAGTGAACATTAGAATTCTGCAGGTTGAGAACATGGATAGAACTAAAGACCCAACATAGGAAGAGCTAAATGTCTTATTTAGACTTGGGATATTTTGTCAAAGAAAGAGAAAAGCCATGTATCTCAAGAATTTTGGCGTTATTAGGAGACCAAATGAAAATATTAGTGGAATAATCAGCTTAGCAAAAACAATGTCGTTAGTCAAGAACACTTCTCAACTCAGGAAGTTCTTGGCTGATACATGAACTAAAAGTATTCGGAGAAGGAATTAAGAGTCACAAACACTTTCTCATCCAAAGCATGGGGGTAATAAGAATAATGGCTAATTCATAAAATGTGTGAGAATTCAAAGGAGAAAACACACACAAAAGTGCCTAATAAATCATGAATGATAAAACAACATTCAAAAATTGCTTTTTTGTTATTTACTTTGTTGATAAATCTCAATTGTTGCCACAGCCTCCAGAGAGATATGTTGAACTTCAACTTAACTACTACCCATAATCCCTTGTCCCACCCTCATCTTATCTCTTTTTTTAATAAAATATAGAGGCTGCAAGTGTTAGATTGACCCCTGAATGGCCTTTAGGTAATTTCCTGTCAGATAATAAGGAGATGGTTACAGCCACTTTTGGCCAGAATCCTCTAGCCAGAGCCCTCCCTTACTGGTACAGACACCCATAGATGGGCTGATAAGGTCACCCTGGCAAGTCAGCTAATAAAAGTACTCACCATTCTTGTGATCCTAACCCTCCATCCCTCTCATATAAATATTGGTTTGTTGGATAAGTCATGACATATTTTTGCGTAGAAAAAATACGTCATGACTTTTCTGATAACCCAATACATCACGCCTCCTCAATAGGGTGGGCTGAAGTACCTCTGGCTTCAGACCCCAGGCATTTACTTAAGAGGGTTTTTTTTTTTTTTTTTTTTTTTTTTGCTATAGGGCATGTGTTCTCACTAGAGAGACAGAGATACAAAAAGCGAGAAATCACCGCCCAAGGGGGATGGTCACAATGTAATCTCTTCTCCTTCATTCTCCTCTTGGGACTTTGGGAACACATGCACATGTGCCCAGCATGAATTTTTTTTTTTTTTTGGAAAGGTTTTCGCTATAGGGCGCGTGCACTCGCCAGATAGACAGAGAGAGACAGAGAGATAGAAAGCGAGAAATCACCCCCCAGGGGGGGTGGCCACGCCGCAATCCCTTCTCCTCCATTCTCCTCTCGGGATCTTGGGCACGCACACACACGCACCCGGCGTGAGTTTAAGCCGCCGAGTCCAGGACTCGAACTGCGGTCGACTACGTGGGAGTCCAGCGACATAGCCATTACGCTAACTGCTGGTCCCAGCCCGGCATGAATTTTAAGCTGCCAGGTCTGGGATTGGAACTGCGGTCAACCACGTGGTAGTCCAGTGACATAACCATTATGCCATCTGCTGGTCCTTCCCCTTGCCTCAGGCACTCTTTTTCTCAATGAACTTTCCATTTTCTCTTGGGGGGAAAAAAAAGAAAGAAAGAAAGAAAGAAAGAAAGAAAGAGAAAGAAAGAAAGAGAAAGAAAGAAAATGGCTAATTAATTTGACATATCTAATCCAAATTTAGGCATTAAACATAAATTTATGTGTATTTTTTATCTGTCTGTCTATATACCCAAATATATTCTTTTACCTGTTTTCTACTTGAAGAATAGTAAGAGAGATCTGGTTAAGAACTGGTGTATATTCTAAAGAAAAAAAAAATTAGGTGAGTCTATATGATAAGATTTAATAACAGTATTATGTAGTTAGAATAATATTTAAACTATGTAGGTAAATGTTTCCAGAAAACAGTGATAGGCTGTTGACAATATTTCCTAGTATGTATCTATCATGGGGTATGTTAAACGTGATTGAAGACATAAAAATAGAGAGGCTAACTGTAGATACTAGAGGTTGTGTAGGTTGTGTGGGGGAAGTGGAAGGCTTAGGAAACAAAAGCATTCAGGAATATATATGTACAGGGGGAATAGGTTGTGGAACAGAATAAACATAAAAAGACGTTGCGATCTTACATGTATTTCTCAAAAGCAACAACAACAGCAACAAGAGCAAATAAGGAGAGCAAAAATTGAAGGTACTGTCATGCGATATTCTTTGTTGAAAATAATAAATATGGTAATATCCTTTATTTGATTATCACACACTACATGCATGCTTTGGAATCCATATTATACTCCACAAAGGTGTATAACAATTAAATATAAATAAGAAATTTTATTTTTTCTTTTTAAAGATAATATGTGTCTAGCCTACAGATGTAAAGAATGAGGTTTTTCATGACTGAGGACAACTGACTAGGAGATTAAATGATGTATAAACTCTACTTAGAAACCCTAAAATTTTCAGGAAATCAAGATATTGGAGCATACTGCTTAGAGATCTCTGGCTTTATGTCTGGAAATCAGCAGATTTTGGTAGTTTCACTTACTAGCTTTGGAAAGTAACTGAGTTTCTCTGAACCTCTGTTTCCCCATGTATAAGAGAAGCATAATAATTCTTTCCCCTAAATTTTAAATAACAGTGAAAATGGTTAATGAAATGAAAACTTAAGTAGCTGTTTTATCATATACATCATTGGTATGTTATAAATATGCTACATAGTTTCCATGAAGTTTAAAGTGTCTATATATATATATATATACACACACACACACACACACACACACACACATCTATATATACAGACATATATTTATATATTTGTAGTATGTAAAAAATAAGGCATAAAGGCATGATATAAATGTTTGATATTAATACCAAAGATAATTTGGGTTTTTACTTATTTATCAAAGCTTGGATGCAAATGAGCAACTTGGAATAGTAGCTTAGCTTAAAAATAAAGAAGTTCTGTAGTAAAAAGTGGTATAAGTATATTGGATTGCATAGAAATAGAAGAAAATAAAGATATTTTCTTTATAATATATTTATATTATAATAAAAATATTAATATGTTGCTGAAATTGCCACCATCCAATAAGATGAAATTTTGCTTTTAAAGAAATATTTTCCACATTTAAAAAAATGAAAGTTATTGCTCATATTTTACTATCTTTTAATGCCAAAACCTTTTAAATCAATCCAGAATATACTATATTAATATGTTGGGTAGGTGCCTGTACCCTGTGCTCTTCAAAGAGTACAACTGCCAAATCTCTTCTTTACTCAAATGTTAAAATAAGCTTATAAGCTTTTCTAAAGGAACAAGTTAAACTTATCACACCTTTAATAGTCCTCTGCTAATTTTCTTGGTCAGTTTCAGTGCTTAAAATCTTTGCTTAGGGGGTCATAAAGTGTGTTCGCTAAATAAAAGACTTACTATTTAAATTCCCTCCCTGCCTATTTTTACAATACCAACAAAAATAATAAAAGGGAAAAAATTTTTTAAAAATTCTGTTTAACCTTCTCTCAAGCTGGCTACTCTGAAAAATCTAGCTGGCAATGGTCTAATGGTTAAGATTGATAAGCACTGTCTCCCCTGGTTGAAGAGCAAGTCTGCCTCATTTGTAATTTTCTCAGTACCCTTGGCTAAGGAAGAAGGGTCCTGAGGTTGAACACACCTGCCTCTATCCTTGGAGACAGTGAGAACAACCTCTGCTTTAACTAGGTAGATCCTCTTTGCCAGATTTGAAAAGAAAGCAAAATATTAAGGGCGAAAAAAACCACAAAAGTATGCAACATAGCAATGTAGAGAGATACCTTGATATTATTATTTTCATGTCTAACTTCTTGGTGACCTATAGGATAATAAATCAAAGTACATTGTCATTTAAATATAGAAACATTCTTTGAAATGTTCTTTACTAATAAAAACAATTATAAGTCAGTTACATGAACAATGAAAATTTAATTTAAGCAAATGCTTTATCTTACACAGCCTCGGTAGATTATTTTCAATTTGTAGCAAAGAAGTAATAAGCTATGCAACTTATATCCCAAATATATTATGTTGCTTTCAAGTTTGTGAAGTAAGTTCCAACGTATTTTCACTGAACACAATTAGAATAATACATGGATAAGATTGGTTCTCTCAGAACTCTAAGTAAATGATAAAATAGATTCAGTTGAATCTATTCCAACATATTACAATAACAATAACATATTTTCACATTAAATAATAGAAAGGACTATGGAGTATATAAAATGAACTAGGACACAGATTGTAAGAACCAGATAGAAAACCACATATGGTCCTCTTCTCCCCCCAGAGTCAGGGACCAATATAATCTTGTTTCTTTAGCAAACTCTTGAATCTTTCATTTTCATGTTACTCTGGCATCTTCCTTGAAACTGTCCAGAGCACAGTCAAACTCTGTCACTTATAGTTCTAATGAAATGGAAAGGGATCAAGTTTTTGTCTGGCAGATAGAACACTGTGTCTCTTTAAAGATGGCTGCCTTTATTCCCTGTGTGTACAGGTATGAGTGCAAAATGAAAACATAGACTGTAGAGGCCCTATCTCACTGGTTGTCATGCTTACTGGGAAGAGGCTTTCATTGTTAGTTTTCTCAATACTAACTAATTTAAACATTTGTGTGTGTGTATATAAGACAGAGGGTGTGTGTGCTTGAGAGAGAAAGGAGAGACAGAGAAGGAGAGAAAGCACTCCCTCCCTGGGGTGTGGTCACGCTACAATCCCATTTATCCATCCTGTCAGGATTCTGAACATGCACACACATACAACTGGCATGTTTTGCAAGCTGCTCAAGGCTGGGATTGGAGCCAAAATCGACCATGTGGAATCTGGCTCTCTTGACAATGAGGCCACCGGAAGAGTCCTCAATGTTTTTTAAGCCACATCTGTCTTCAGTTCCATGTGCTGGTGAAACATATGATATAAATTAATAAGACAATCTCAACGACTTTTTAAAATTTATTCTTTTAGAGAGAGAGATTTTTGCTACACGTGTGTGCACTCATCAGAGAGAGACAGACAGAAAGTGAGAAATCACTGCCCAGGGGAGATGGTCACACCAAAATCCCTTCTCCTCCATTCTCCTTTAGGGATTTTTGGGCATGCACGCACATACACACACACCCAGTGTGAGTTTTAAGCTGCTGGGTCTGGGACTTGAACCATGGCCAGCTACATGGGAGTCCAGCGATGTAACTATTACCCCATCTGCTGTTTCCCCCAATGACCATTTTTAATATTCCTTTCTCTTCCTCTCTTCTGTTTCTTTCTTGATTCTAGCATAAAACTTAATTTTAGAAGAATCCTAGAGAAAATGGTTGGTGACTTAAAGTAGGATAAGATAAAGAAACTCTAAAATGGGAATAAGGACCAAGAAAGAAGAAAGACCAGACACCCAGAATTAAAGCATAATAAATTTGTTTTCTCTGGCCAGCCAGGATTTTTGGTTGGGCAAACATATCCTGGAAACTTGATTATATTTTAACAAAGTAGATAGCTCAATCTTGGAAAACTGGTGCCACAAACTGATGAGAACCATGCAGTTACCTGCTTTTATGAGAAGATACTTTGTCCAAAGATTTGGCATAGAGGAAGATAAGCAAACCTGGGCTTTCTGAAGAGCCTAATCACATAACTGACTTAGAAGCCATTTTCAAAGCTGCCAAGGAAACTGCTTGTAAATCCTGCCAGCGAGTCAGATCCTGCTGCTAGCGAAAGGTCTTTCAAAGTCTGGCATCTGGGTCCTGCGATTTCTATTCTGAAAGGGCTGCCAGGACTTTATGCTTTATCTCTCGGATCATGTGCTCCAGTCATGACCAGACTACTTGGATTGTGATGACTGTTGTCGTAATTGACAATGAAAGCCTATCTTGTGATTTCATTTCTAAATCAGATTCTTTTAAGCTGTCCTATTTACCATTCTACAATAACTTCATATGTGTTTTCTCCTTGCTATGAATTGACTAAGATCTCTCTTATTCACAAAATGGGGGAATAAAACTGATAACCTCTGTTTTTGTACTTGTGGCTAGTAAATTTTTTTTATTATTCATTTCTTTTTTTGTATATACATTCAATCGCATTGTTTAGCTTACAATGTGAGCATTTCAATATGTGAACATTTCTCCCCAGTCCCATTGATCAAAATATCTTCAACCGATAACACCACACTTCCCCATCCCCTCAATGTTCTACGTCCATATCCCTTCTCCAAATGTCCTTCATTAGGCCCCACTCCTCTACATACACCTCATCTGACAGTCACACCCATCTCTTGTGTTTGTACAACCGTTAGTCACTCAGTTTCAGTCATAGAGTGCAGACATTCGGTATATGTTAAGTGGGGTCATACAATGTTTCTCCTTCATAGCCTGGCTTGCCTCACTCAGCAGTAAATATTCCATATTTTTCCACTTTCTGTCAAAAGCCAGGGTTTTGTTGGTTCTTATGGCTGAGTAGTATTCCATAGAGTATATGTGCCATAGTTTTTCAATACATTCCTCCATACGGGGGCATTTGGGTTGGTTCCATGACTTTGCAATCATGAATAGTGCCACAATAAACATCGATGAGCAAGCACTTTTCCAATGAAGAATTCTTCTGTCCTTTGGGTAGATACCAAGGAATGGGATTGCTGGATCATATGGTACATATATTTGTAGATTTTTGAGGAATCTCCAAATTATTCTCCACAGTGGTTGGACCAATTTACATTCCCACCAGCAGTGTAAAAGAGTTCCCCTTACACCACACCCCCACCAACACTTATCATTTTTTGTTTTTTTTTAATCTTAGACATTTTGACTGGCTAGTAAATTTCATAAAGAAATACTTTCATGTCTTCTTCTTCTCCTTCCTTTTTTTTAAGAGGTTGTTGCCTTAGAGTATGTGAGCTGGCCGTAGAGATTCAGAGAGACAGTGAGAGGGAAAGTGAGAAATCACCCTTCAGGGAGGATGACAATACTGCAGTCCCTTCCTCTTTATTTTCCTCCTGGGAACTAGGGCATACAAGCACACATGCCCAGTGTGAGTTTGAAGCCAGTGGGTCTGGGAGTTGAACCATGGTAGGCCATCTTAGAGTCCAGTCATGTAACTGCTACAACCATCTTCTGGCCGCATCATGTCTTTTTTTTTTTTTTTTTTTTTTTTTTTTTTAACTGCTGTTTTAAGTTTATTTTTAACCAATGATAGATACATTTATTTCATTCAGAAATTCTTTTAACTCACTATCACAAAGCAGCTAGTATCATGTAACTACAAGTCATATCTTAAGTAATGAAAAGGCTTGTTGAGCCTCTTATCCTTGCCACCTTCTCACCGCAATACTCTCAACCACATTCCATGGTTCATGTGGTCTCTCATGAAGAGGGTTATGTCAGTAATGAAAATGCTACTACTGCTATTTTAGAAATTTTTGCCCTAATCTATTTCAGACTTGACAGAAAAAGTTACCCAGACCTCTGTCTTCCCAATCAAATCTCATTTAACCACTAATGGCAGTACCTTGGAGGCAACTCAATTCACTCCTTTTTGCTTTCTGCACGGCTCAGTACCATCTTTACCTTCCTTCACTACTCCTCTGATGGTTCCTGTCATACAACATCTTCGATTTCACGTAGTCAGATAAACAGTTGCAAATACTTGGAATCCCCTTAATTGCAGATGTGGCACTGCAGGTGTCACAATCCTCCTCAATTGCATGCACCATTAGCTATTCAATCTTTATATTATTTCTTCCTCCCAGGTCTTGATTTTGTCCTTGACTATAGATCTTTCTTCCCCAAAAGTCACTCTATAATTTTAATCCATTGTCCTGGAGCAGATATGGTCTTGATATTACCTACTTTGTAGTTAAGTCTCACTAACTCACTTTGTGGTTAGACTTCTGTAATAATTATGAAAATATACAAAATTCAATATAAAGCCACATGAACACTGACTTTTTTTTGAAGTCCACTCATTTTGAGATTGCGAACATAATTACTGTGTACAGAACTATAGAGTAGTATTGAACAGATTTAGAAAGGATTACTGATCGCTAAGATATTTTACCAACTAACATCTGAATGTATGGAATTATAGCCATGGGGGGTCTAAATCTTATAGCTATGGGCATTTATTTATCTCTTTAAAAATAGTTCTAAATGCTAGCTGAAGTTTGACTCATATTTAAAGGTGAAATAGGGCTATGGCTATTGCCACCCTTAATTAAGATCTTTCATATTCTAACCTCTACAGCTTGCCACTATAGCCTGACCACTTACAACTGAAGCAAAGTCTACTAGTTGGCAAGCTCCACCCATTTTCATAGAGTATCCTGCCACACTTTCAATTTGGGTGCAATTGACTAGGAAAACTGACTTATACACCAGCAGCAGAGGAAATGCATATCTACTAAGTATTTAGATTAACCCAACTTCTAACTCTTCAAAGTACTCATATAAATGAATGTTCAAGGATAGACAAATGAGGAAAATCAACACAAAAGAGAAAGACTAACAAAACAGCTTATGCAAATGATCAAAGTTACAAAAGAAATTTAGAAACTAGAAAAGAATTAAAAAATTATAATTTCTATATGTAGGACATGTTCATAAACTAATAATCAAATGCTATTAACAGGTAACATTCAGAGACCAAGAAAAAATGCTTTGCGATAAAAAGAATATACACATAATACATGCATATAGAATAAATGTGGCAGAATGCAAAGACTGAGAGAAAAATAATAAAAGCTTAGTTATAGAAGATTAACTCAGGACATGGAAAATATAGTTGATATGTATATCAGAAAAATGGAGCATATTTTATAAAAAATATGAATTAATTTCTCAGCCTTGAAGAAAGACAAATATCTCCAGATTACATGGTACTCTAGGGGCCTGTACAATAAATGAAAAAGACCCACATACTGAAAAAAACCTTCTGAACGTTCAGAGCAGAAAGATAAATAAAAATAAAAGCAAAAGTCTTCCATGCTTATAATCCTTCTGCAATCATGGTGAATATTTCTAAAACCTCATGGACTTCCTGCAGGAAGTGTGGCTAACACAACCCCTTCAAAATAACAGTAGAAGGGCAAGGATTCTCTGTGTATAGAGAGAAAGTAATCTCATGCTCAGAGTCAGAGTGGCTGTGATAGACTAATTCCATTTTCTAGAAAAGGATAAAACTACAAAGAAGATTGAGCTGAGGCTTGAGTGCATTGAACCCACTGCAGATATAAGAGAATGCTTGCTAGGAAGATTAAAGCATTTTGCCCTAAGAGGAGAGTGAAAAAGAGAACAGGCCAAGTGATCCAGTTCTAAGATTCATCTTTTGGTTTGCTAGGAATAGAAGAAGATCTTGAGATTATGTTCAATTTTATGTAGATCACAAAAAAATTACAGAGAAACAGGTAACCTAAAAATATTCAATTGACATTAGAGTGATTACTAATGTGGAATGTTTGAAGGCAAAGACATAATGTCTAAGCTTTTTGTAATTTTTTTAAAAATTACATTAATCACTACATAGCTTTACACTATACAACAGGCTTTTTTTTTTAGCATGAATACAGTGTATATTAGTCAAGAGAAAGACATTGCCATATACATTATCATCAGCAAATAACTTTCAATTTTTGTGTCAATTAAAATTTTTTTTATCCTCATTCCCCTTCCTCCATCCCTATATTACCCAACCCCATATTACCCTTATCCTTACTATATCTAGTATCTACAGTTACCCTTTCTACTACTATACCTCCAAACTTTCAGTTTCTACTATAGAGCAGTATATGTACATTTGGTTTATATCAAGTGGGGTTATACAAAATTTGTCTTTCATATTCTGGCTTGCATTAAGGATTTCATATTCATCAATTTTGTATCAAATGTCAGGGTCTCATTGTTTTTTATGGCTAACTATTATTCCATAGAGTACATATGCCATATTTTTTAATCCATTCATCTATTCTTAGACATTTGGGTTGATTCCATGTCCTAGCAATTGTAAATAATGCTGCAATAAACACGAATGTGCAAGTGTTTTTCTGACTGAGGGTTTTTCTATCCTTTGGATAAATATCTAAGAGTGGAATTACTGGGTCATATGGTAGTTCTATTTGTAGGTTTCTGAGGTATCTCAATAGCATTTTTCACAGTGGTTGTACTAATTTGCATTCCCACCAACAGTCTAGGAGACTTCCCTTTCCCCACAGCCTCACCAGCATTTTTTTTTTTTTTTTAATTTTAGTCATCCTGACTGGAGTTAAGTGTTATTGTGATTTTGATTTGTATTTCCTTTTTAATAAGAGATGTCGAGCTTTTTTTCATATGCTTTTTGGCAGTTTGTATGTCTTTGGAGAGTTGTCTATTCAGCTCATTTTCTCATCTTTTACATGGATTTTTTTTTTTTTTTTTTGGGCAGGTAAGTTGTGTTCCCTGTATATTCTGGCTATCGGTCCCTTATCTGAGGTATAGTTTGAAAATAAATCCTCCCACTCTGAGAGTTGTCTTCTCATTATAATCATTGTTTCTTTTGCTGAGCAGAGGCTTCTCAGCCTAATTTCATCCCATTTGTCTATTTTAGAAATCATTACCTGTGCTTTGGGGGTCTTCTTTAAGACGTCTTTGCCTACTCAAAAGTCTCTTAGCGGGACCAGCAGTTAGCGTAATGGCTATGTAGCTGGGCTCCCACGTAGTGGACCACGGTTCGAGTTCCGGACCTGGTGGCTTAAACTCACACTGGGCGCGTGTGCGTGCGTGCCCAAGATCCCGAGAGGAGAATGGAGGAGAAAGGATTGGGGCGTGGCCATCCCCCCTGGGGGGTGATTTCTCGCTTTCTGTCTCTCTGTCTCTCTCAGTCTGTCTGGCGAGCACACGCATCCTATAGCAAAAACCTCTCGAAAAAAAGAAAAAAAAAAAGTCTCTTAGCGTCTTCTCTGTGGTTCTCCACCAGTACTCCTATAGTTTAAGATTTTATCTTTAGATCCTCAGTCCATTTTGAGTTGATTTTTGTTAGTGGTGAGAGATAAGGATCCAATTTTATTCTTCTGCAGGTTGATAGCTGGTTCTCCCAGCACCATGTTCATTTTGCCACTGAATTGTCTTGCACTCTTTGTCAAGGATCAGTTGGTTGCAGTTTTAGGGGTTTATTTGTGAGTTCTCAGATCTGTTTCATTGATCTAGCTTTCTGTTTTTGTGCTAATACCATGCTGTTTTATTTATCACAGGTTCATAATATGTTTTATGGTCAGGAAGTGAGATGCCTCCTACTTTATTCCCCTTGCACAATATTGCTTTGGCAATATGAAGCCTTTTATGATTCCAGACAAATTTTATGATTGTTTTTTCTATTTCTATGAGGAATATCTCTACTAGTCTGACTTGAATTACATTGAATTTATAGATTAATTTGGGTAGGATTGGCATCATTGTCTTCTAAGTTTTAATAGGAAATACTTGGATACCAAGATTTCTAGCTATTTAACACTAAAAATAAAAGATGCACTAAATTCATTTTCAGATAAGAAAGCAGAAATATTAATTCTTAGAAATTTATTTGAGGTTGTACTCTAGCATCATGATGGGAGAAACTAAGAGGAACACATATAATTGCATAACTATACTAGGAATTCTAAGTAATGTATTTTAGAATGACAGCTATGGAATGGATCTAGTGCAAAACCACCTCAAACAATAATAATAATAATAATAATAAAATGGAAAATAATACTAATTATATCTCTCACATTGTGGTGGGCACTGTTCTAAGTACATTAGAAGATTTTATTGTAAGTATATGCCCATAAATTGAACCTCTCATCAGTCCCATGAGATAAAATTATTACCACTGAAAATAAAAATAGGCACACAATTCAGATTATTTTCTCAAAGGGTAGAGCTGAAATCAAATCCAGACATTCTGGTTTCTGAGTCTGTAGATTTTTTTTTTTATTATTTTATTTAAAGTTGTTTTTGGACTAGCAGGTGGCATGGAGGTTAAGGCACTAGATCCTACCTGGCTGACTACATGTTCAAGTCCCAGATGTGGCTGCTTGAAAATAATTCTGAGTACCTGTGCATGTATGTCCAAAATTCCAAAAGAATAATGGAAGAGAAGGGATTATGGCACAACCATCCCCTCTGGGTGGTGATTTGCTACTTTTCCTTTCTCTCTGTTTCTCTTTTTCTGTCTCTCTGGCAGGCGCACATGGTCTATAGCAAAAACTGTTTAAAAAAAAGTTACCTTCAAGAATATTTCAATAGAACCCATTCAAACCAGAAAATCTTACTTATGTGATTAAGAAAACAAATGCTTCTTTACACAATTAGGAAAAAAAAAGCAAGATATATTCAATCACTTGGGGAAAATAAATAACAGGCATGATCGTTAAATGAAGACCAATCTAATTTGACATGCTGTTGGTATACTGCACAGTCCTCAAAGGAAATTGCCAATTCGTTTCTGGACTGGCTTGAAAAATAAAGGTAGTCTATATAACTTTTTTCCTAGATTTCTAGCTTTTTGTAAAGCCATGTTTAATCATCTTTATGCAAGGCATTTAGTAGGAAAAAAGGCTTATATATTTTGATATTGTGATATAGAGAGAAGAATAAAATATTCTAAATGTTAAAGTAAGTATCTATCCTTAATCCCCAAACAAGAACTTTTCTTGTTTAAGAATTTTTATCTTGGGACCAGCAGTTGGCGTAATGGCTATGTCGCTGGACTCCCATGTAGTCAACCATGGTTTGAGTCCCAGACCCGGTGGCTTAAACTCACGCCGGGCGTATGTGCATGTGTGTCCAAGATCTCGAGAGGAGGATGAAGGAGAAGGGATTGTAGTGTGGCCAAACCCCCTGGGGGGTGATTTCTTGTGTCCTGTATCTTTGTCTCTCTCTGTCTTTCTGGCAAGAGCACGCTCCCTATAGCAAAAACCTCTCAAAAAAAGAAAAAAATATTATCTCAACACTCAACGTAAATATGTTGGGGGAGAAAATTGATAAACCTGGATTGTGGTTTGGCAGATTCTGGCCACAATTTTGCTATTTTGGCCATCTTATTCTTGAGTGAGAAGTTGTAAGAAATAGAAATAAATTTTAATGAACCAATAATGCAACTAGTTCAGCCAAGTGGAACTTTCAGAACTGAGTATTTACCTCCTTTTATTAGAGAACACCAAGCAGCCTTACATTGTACCACACTCTGATCCTCAGCAGGCCCAGGTTCCTTTCCACTGCTTCACAAAGAAATTCCTGATTGATCTCCTTTTCCCAATTCTCCTGTACCAGCAAGGGAAGGAAAGATCAGAAGATAGATGAGGTGCTCATCTTTTTCTTCCTTATTTACTCCTAGAATCCAGTCTAAAGAGAGAGCAGCCTACATTTCTGAAATGCCTTTTCTTTTTTAAGTGGATGAGTATCGTTTTATGATGTTCTGAAGTCAGAACATCATTCCTGGGGGCACTCCAATAGCCTGATGATTAAGGAAGTCAGCTCTGACATAATTGGTCATGTGTTTCAAGTCCCAGCCTGCTGGCTTGAAAAAAACACACTTAGGTGCATGTGTCCAGTCCCAAAAGGGTGGAGAAATGGAGGAAAGGGGATTATTGCATGACCATACCTTATCAAGGGCTGTTTTCTCCTCCCTCTCTTTCTGTCACTCTGTCTCTTTCTGGTGAAAGCATGTGCCCCTTACTCCTCAGCAAATACAAAAAATCATTATCTGGAGAGGATCTTTTTCCTACATATGTCTTGTTTATTTCTATCTCATCTTGTTATTCTTTAATTTAAATTTCTTTTAGACGTTCAATCACATATGTCACTTAACTTGTAAAGTGAATATTCCAACGTGTATACATTTCTCACCAGTCCAGTTGAGAATATTATATGCATTATCTTCCAGATAATAACCCATTTCTTTGTCCCATAAATGCCTTGCCTCTCTATTTTTCTCATTAATGTCTTTCTTCAGACTCTCCTCCTTTGCCCACCCTCTTCCCACACTGTATGTAGTATCTATAACCATTTTCTATGTTTCTATATCCTTTAGTCATCCAGTTTCGGCCATAGAGTGTGGACAGTCAGTATATATTAAGTGTCTCTCTTTCATAGCCTGGCTTGCCTCACTCAGCAGTAAATCTTCCATATTCATCCACTTTCTGTCAAAAGCCAGGGTCTTGCTGGTTTTTATGGAGGAGTAGTACTCCACAGAGTATATATGCCACAGTTTTTTAATCCACTCCTCTGTTCATGGGCATTTGGTTTGATTCCATGTCTTAGCAATTGTGAATAATTCTGTAATAAACATCGATGTGCAAGCACTTTTCCAATTAAGATTTCTTCTTTCCTTTGGGTAGATACCAAGGAGTGGGATTGCTGGATTATATGGTAGTTCTATTTGTAGATCTTTCAGAAATCTCCATATTGTTCTCCACAGTGGCTGGATCAATTTACATTCCCACCAGCATTGTAGGAGACTTCCCCTTTCACCACAACCCTGCCAGTACTTACATTTTTTTTTTTTTTTTTAATCCTAATCATGCTGATGGGTTAGGTGGTATCTCATTGTGGTTTTGATCTGCATCTCCCTTATAATGAGGTATATTGAGAATTTTTTCATATGGCTTTTGTGTATTCGTAAGTCTTCCTTAGAGATTTTTTTTTTTTTCAACTCAATCTCCCATCTTATAATTGGGTTGATCATCTATTCTTGGGACAGCTGCTTGAGTTCCCTGTGTATTCTGGTTATCAGTCTCTTATCTGATGCATAGTTTACAAAAATATTTTCCCATTCTGAGGACTGATGATTCACACTAATTACTGTGTCTTTAAACTTTATACTGTAGAAACTTTTTAATCTGATGTAATCCCACTTGTCTATTTTTGGGATTATTAACTGTGCTTTGGGGGTCTTATTTAAGAAGTCTTTGCCTACCCCAGTGTCTCCCAGAGTTTCCCCAGTGTTTTCCAGCAGTAATTATCTGGAGAGGATTATCATGCACAGAAAACTTGGATTTCAAATTCTTACAGCACAAAAGCTTAAGTTTCTTTAAGACAAAGCTACAAGAAGATTCAGAAAACATTTGAATCTGAAAATTAAGGCTCAGAACAACAACAGCAACAAAAAGGCAGAGAAAAGGAGATTATGGCTATTTTGTATCATATATAAAAGATATAAGTACTAAAGAGAGTACTGAATCTCATTTGGAGTTGTCATTTTAAAAAAAAAAAAACCTTGATTATTTTATTTAATCTTATGGTTTCCTTGCCTGTGAAATAGAAAGGATGGCTGTTCTACCAGCTCACGGCATAGTTGTGAGGGTAGCATACTAGTGTGGAAATACTCTTATAATTGTTAAACATATACATATATGAATTTATATAAAAATAACTTTCAATATTTCCACTTAAAATAAATATAATATGAAAATTCTTGAGTGTTATAGATCTTTTGAGATTTTGGTCTTAAGGTGTTTGGTCTTTGACACCTCTAAGATGTATTGGAAGCTATGGGAATATGGAGGGAAGACAGAATATTTTGAAATGCTCTATTTATCCATATTCTGTATTGATAAAAGCTTGATTTTTCTATAAAACTTTAAGTGAAAATGGTCAAATTTCACTCACGTGCTTATTTATTTTTTTGAGAGGTTTTTGCTATAGGGCGCACGTGCTCGCCAGAAAAACAGAGAGATGGAAAGTGAGAAATCACCCCCGGGGGAGGGGGGCAGTGGCCATGCCGCAATCCCTTCTCCTCCATTCTCCTCTCGGGATCTTGGGCACACATGCACACACGCCCAGCATGAGTTTAAGCCACCGGGTCTGGGATTCGAACCACGGTCGACTACGTGGGAGTCCAGCAACATAGCCATTACTCCAACTGTTGAGTACTTGGATAATTCTATACCAAAGAGAAATTGAGTGCTCTTTTTCCCTATGAAATGCAGTTCTGAATTATTTCAGGGGCAATGTGGAACAAAGTCTAGATTCTGAAAGTGATCCGGGTTGTTGAGTGAATAGTAAAGTGCTTTTCCTTATCTGAATAGCTTGAAGTATCTTAGTGCCTTGGTACCGGTGGCAGTCTTCTTTATGCAAACCCGATGGTCAGTTTCTCTTTATAGAAGTTTCTATTCTCTAAGGACTCAAAAAATGCTCTTACTGCTTTCATTGAAGATTTTAACTCAGTTCTTGTACATTCTATCTTAGAAACTGCTATTTTTTGGACCAGCAGATGGTATAATGGATATGTCACTGGACTCCAGTTGTAATGGTTACATCACTGGACCAACGTTTGAGTCCTAGACCTGGTGGCTTAAAACTCACACCAGGCGTGTGTGTGTGTGCCCAAAATTCCAAGAGGAGACTGGAAGAGAAGGGATTGAGGCATGGCCATCTCCCCTGGGAGGTGATTTCTCACTTTCTGTCTCTGTCTCTCTGGCAAGTGCATATGCCCTATAGCAAAAACCTCTCTAAAAAAAGTAATGAGACTATTTCCCCCAAATTTTCTATTTTTATTCACTTGAGGGGGTATCCATGTGTTTCAATGCACATCTCTATAACTTTTGGATTATGAGGTAATGACAACTTTAGGTACATTCTTTTTGATTAGAAGAGTGCCGTGATCTGTTACTCTGCCTTCAGAACTTAATTTTATGGTAGAATTAGTAAGTAGGAACTGAATGTTCTTTTTCTTTAGATATCTACCACACAAGTATGATGCAGATTCTGGCATAAGGCTGAATATAATTATTATTGAATCCAATCAGAATAGGGTTTAGCTATTACAGATTGTCCACATCTATGAATATATTTGCATATAAATGATTTTCAACAGGACTTTGATTGTTCTATGTAATTTTCCCAATTAACTTGCTTTAAATTTCAATTGTTTCTTGTTTCAGCATTCCTGAGGGCTTTGTGTATGTGTATGTATTTGTAGGTGCCCTTTGAAAGAAATATCATTCAGCTCTATCTTCAAATACAAAAACAGGAATGTAATATTTTTGATTAAAAATAATTTGAGTTAGAGCCATACCTTTTTTGCAGATGGATAATGATGTCACTTTTAAGAGACTATGCTATTGTACCTCTAAGGAAGAAGCAATGTCTTCAGGGAGAAGTTTTGGGTAGTGTCATCAGCCATTTATGTTATTAGGTGTTTTTGTAATGTCTATCATTGCATCTGCTTGTCTACATGTAGATTTCCTAATGTATGATCGTGTTTCTGTGGTGGTCCTTTTTGTTTTGAGATTGCAAGCTTTCTTTGTGAGTATACTCTCCCTACCTGCTTCCTTTTATCTCTGTGACTGATAAGGTGTGCTACTTTTTTACCCCTAAGACCATTAGAAATAAATGATGTAATTCACATTAATGAATTTCTTATGGGAATACACTAGATTAGCAACTCTCCAAAGGAAGTGAGTTGTGTATTTAATTGAATCTGATAAAGAATCTGCAAAATACACTTGCTAAATGAGTTCCTTATTTTTTATTTATTTCCTGCTTCTTTACAAACACGTCTGTTGCAACTTAAAATAAAGGACACACGGGCTGGTTCCAAAGCACAGTGGTTAAAGTGCTATGCATGGAAAGCTGGTCTGGATCAAACCCTAGGCCTACAGCTGGAAAAACATGTCATGCATGCCCCAAATCCTGACAAGATGAGGAAATGAAGTAAAACAGGATTATGTATGATCAATCTCTGCCTTTGTCTTTGACTCTGCCTCTCTCTCTCTCTCTCACAAATGCATGCATCCTTTGGCAATTAAACAACAACAACAACAAAAAAAAGACACAAAATTAAAGAAGATAAAACAATGTTTAAATAATAAGCCAAGATTGGGACCAGCTAATGGTGTAATTGGTATGTCACTGGACTCTCACATTAATCGATCATAGTTCAAATCCTGAATCCAGCAGCTTAAAACTCACACTGGGCATTTGTGCGTGCATGCCCAAAAATCCTGAGAGGAGAATGGAGGAGAAGGATTGCAGTGTGGCCAGTCCCCTTAGGGGGTGATTTCCTCACTTTCTGTCTCTCTGGTGAGCGTACACACTCTATAGTAAAAATGTCTCTAAAAAAATAAAATAAAGTAATAAACCAAGATTATTTCTTCTTCCTAAATAACATAGGTATGTTCTAGAAAAATAGTTTGAATACAATGCATCTAAACTAAAATATGAACATACTAATCTCTGAATCATAAGAATGTTGACTATTTTTCTTCTCCATAATTTATGCATTGAATCTTTGATTCCACTTAAATGTACTATATTCATGCTGGGAAAAAACATTTCGTATGCTGTAAAGAAGTACAGTATTAAATGCACTAAAAAAATTAATAACAACAAAATAATCAATAGCTTGTACTCTAAACTTTTATGGTAAAGATAATATTGTAAAAATAATTTTTTATTTAAAATTTCAATAAAGAAGTTATTTGTAAGCCTGCTGTGGTTATGTAACAGTGGTGCCATGCTCTGCAAAGCTGGAGGACATAGGGAAGATGCCACAATCCCGGCCAGCGTGAGTTTAAGCCACCGGGTCTGGGACTCGAACCATGGTTGACTACATGAGAGTCCAACGACATAGCCATTATGCCAACTGCTGGTCACAAGCCTTGTGACACTTCTAGCCTTCAAAGAAGTAAAGTGCGTAGGCTAACCAGGTGGTTTGGTGTTAACGTTGCTGGGTCCCACATGGACAACTACTCCATTTGAATCCCAGACCCAGAGACTTGAAAAACACTCCAAGAACATGTGTGCTCAAAGTCCCAAAAGAAGGGATTTTGGTGTGGCCATATCCCCTGTGGGGTGGTTTCTTACTTTCCTCTCTCTCTCTTTTTCTGTCTTTCTCTATCTCATGAACACCTGCACCCTACTGGGAAAAACAAACAAACAAAAAAAAACAAAAAAACAACAAAAAAACAAACTGAAATCATAAAGAAGTAAAGTCCAGAATCCAGAATTAATATTTCAACATCCAGACATAAGACAATTTCCTTTTACTAATGGATATTTAAGAATGACTCATTCTGTTATGTCAAAGATTCTCTTTGGTTTTTATTTTGCCTTTTCTGTTTCTTATTGCTATCTTGGTTCTTCTCAGTCCTGTATCTCCTGTCACTGAGATTTGGTTCTCCTGGCATGATCAGTTGCTGGTAGATGTGTTGCCTTCATAAGTTTTGGGCCCCATTTGGTGAGTCTCGGCACTTGACCTCCTGGAACAGTTACTCTACTCTGGGGCCCAGCAACTGCCTTTGTATCACGTGAACATGGACTTTCCAAGAAATCAGTCCTCTGTGATACAGAATATTGTTTCAAACTCTAATTCCCTCTACCATGCAACCACTTCCTGGTAAGCAGGGCTAGTTTGACCACCTTTTATATTTCTACGGTGTCTTTGTACCAAATTTCAAAATATTCTCTCTCTGCACTTTGGTCAAAGATAGCTTTGCACTTCCTTTGTGCACCATCACTCATTCCTGCTCTCCAAGCAGCTGAGCCTACTACCATTTATGGGCAGAATTAGCAATTTCACTGCCTGCTAAACTGACAATTTCTCAAGCACCTGCCTGGGAAAACTGTAGTTGCTCAATTGTCATTCACATCTTGGTTATAGGAACCAACACATATTTTCTTGGTGAGACAAACAATACATTCCTTCCTTACTTTAAATTTATCATCTTGCTAAAGCTCATACACACTAACCCTATGTACACATAGTCAATTAATCCCTTGAATAACAGTAATAGCATAGACAGTTTGCCAAGTATATGTCAGAGATTCTGCAAAACACTTTACAGATACTACATTTTTAGTCTATAGAAAGTCCTCATGAAGGATGTGCTAATCCTAATGTTTTGAATGGGGAAATAACTAACATTAATGGAAGGTTTACTCTAAATGAGGCATAAATCTATATATTTACTATATATTAACTAATTTAAACCTTACAAAAAATTAATGAGGTAAGCATTTTTTTATGTCAGTTAGGGTCTCTCCATGAAGAGGATGGCCATAGAGAGGATGGCAGAGACTGCAAGAAAGAACCAGTACTGAGACAACTGCACCAGCAATTTGGAAGGTTTTTCATCCTGAGAGCCAAAGAAACTGGGGAAGGATGATAGGCGAGGGAGCCAGGAGAGAGTTGGGCCTCAGTGGGAGCTGACATCATTATGTTGTGGTTGCTTGGCACATACTGTGGACCAGAAGGGATGAAGATAATATTTTTTAAGAAGTTTATTTATTTATTTTAATTTTTGACCAGAGTGGGACAGAATGAGCAAGAGAGAGAGAGAGAGAGAGAAAGGCACCAGGTCCACGACTTGAACCGTGGTCAGCCATGTGGGAGTCCAGCAGCCTTAACCACCACACCACCTGCCAGCCCCCAGCATGAAAATAATATTTAACACAGAAGGGGAAAAGAATGAAAAAACAGTGTCAATTAATGACAGAATGGATAGAGCTTGAATTCTTGTTTGTTTGTTTTTTTACAAGAGTCTCCTAACCAGGAGTGGTAGACAAGCTTTGACAATCCCCAAGGGGCAATGTTATATATTTCTTGACTGTTTCTCAGAAGTTAGAATTAAGTTTGTAAAATTGCTCCTGTGTTTCCTTATTAACATTCAGAGTTGAAAACTTTATCTTGTAATTATTATAGTAAATAGTTTTTTTTTTTTGTTTTTTTTTTTGTTTTTTGTTTTTTTTTTTCCTGAGAGGTTTTGCTATAGGGCACGTGCGCACGCCAGACAGACAGAGAGAGACAGAGAGACAGAAAGCAAGAAATCATCCCCCAGGGGGGATGGCCACGCCGCAATCCCTTCTCCTCCATTCTCCTCTCGGGATCTTGGACACGCACACGCACCCGGCGTGAGTTTTAAGCCACCAGGTCTGGGATGCGAACGTTGGTTGACTACGTGGGAGTTCAGCGACATAGTCATTACATTAACTGCTGGTCCCTATAGTTTTTTGAAGTTGACTTAAAGAATAAAATAATTAAATACGTAGTTTTGTTTTTCAATTTTATGTTTACTTTAATGTAAATATTTGATATTTGAATTACAAAATGCTAATAAAACCTCATGCCTTTTCATTACATCTAATTTGAGCTCTCAACTTTGTTATAGAATGCTTCTTAAAAATAATATAATGAAAAAAATATTTTTAAAAATATAGATCTTTATGTCAAATTATACTGCAGAAATCCATATATTTGTCACTTTTTTAAATCTGTAATTGCATGACTAAATGAACCCCCCAAAAAATATCTGGTACCTTTGTCCAAACTTTGATCTATTAAAGCTGCCATTCATTCATGTTATAAAGCATTCTTAAGAAAATAGTTGAAATTCTATGCATTTCATATTTCTATGGTGTCTTTGTACCATATTTTTAAATATTCAACATTAAATTGGTACTTTTTAAAACCTTAAAAAAACAAAAAAGACAGATTCTTGAGGTTGGGGCCATTTTTTCCACTTACATCCTACAAACTAGAACTTAGCCTTGATCCTGTGACTAGATGCAAACCAGTCTGGGGAATTTAAATTGCATTGTTAATTCTGGATAGTCATGTACCCAAATAAAATCTGAAATAAAGGATATTGGAAGAAAAAGAGGAGTTCTAACAACCGGTTTATACAAGGAAACTGAACATAAGGTATGGAAGAATTTGGCCCTGGTCACCTTTATTACTTAGGAGTCTATTAAATCGTTCCCTTTTTAAAAATTAATTCTTCTTTAAAGAAAAGCAGTTTTCATATATTTTACAATGATTCCAGGTTAAAAAAACCAACTCTGCTGTCTTCATGTACTTTGAGAAAAATAAGTGGAAATTGATGTTGAAATTTAATTTCTGTCTACCAAACTATGCTGGTCAAGTGGATCTTTCTTTAAGGATTAGAAGTAAATGTCTTCTGTGAAAAGGAATTTAGGGTTCCTGTTAGTCATGGCACACGAGTAATTTAGGAAGATGAGGTTTGGATACAGTGTCAATATCTTCTTAACAAACATCACAAGGCTTATATAAGCTCATGTGTTGGTTATGTTAAGATCTTAGAATTCAGATTATATAGGTTCAGTTTCTAACTCTCTTTCCAAGGTCACTCTTATCCATGTTAAAAATTGAGAGCCACTGGCCTCCATCAAGTTACTTGACCTTCCAGAACTTCAGTTCCATCCTCTGTCAGAAACAGTAACTGTAACTATCTTTTAAAATTGTTCAGAGAATTACACCACAGAACATGCATAAAGCCTTTAACATAGGCTTAGAAAAAAGTAAAGGCACAATAATTTGTAGTAGCTTGTATGTTCATGACAATTAGCTGTCTTTTGTCTGTTCTTTTTAAGAAAGGGAAGTATGTGTTTGAGAGACAGTAAGATGTAATTGTTACAGACTCAGCACTGCATTGCTCCGACTCAAACACAGTTCTGCTCAGACCACGGACAGGACAGTTAATATCCCTCTTTGTTCCTGTTTCCTCATCTATAGACTGGGGAGAATAACAAAAGTCCCTATATCATAAAGTTGCTAGGGGAAAGATAGTTGGAAGAGTTTCTATTGCTAAGTTTTGAATTTTGAATTAGCTACAATTGTTAGTAAGCAATTGTGTTTGAAGAAGTATGTGTTGTGTTCTAGTCTAGTCCATTATTATTCTTATGGTGAATTAGTTTTTTTTTTTCTTCTAGTACTTATTTCAATAACGCTGTTTTGTTCAATGCCTTTAGAAAAACTCATCCCTGCCCTTCCTCATATGCAAATATACTTCCTGTACTTGTTTATTTTTGATTAGTTCCTAAGCACCACTCCCAGGTGAGTTATAACTCAAGAAGGATAAACTAAAGAAGAGACTTTACATAATTACAAATAAAAATGCATGTCTGTGCTCATATTAAGGGCTCAGAATAATCCTTTAAACCATCCCCTCCTTTTTTTTTAAAAAAAAATCTACTTAATTTCTTTTCACAGGTAATGGTACTTGTGTATGGATATGAGCTCCTAGTGCTGAAAAATATAAGGGTTTATACCTATATAAAATACTTTCTGGAACTCTGAAAACCAATTTAGCATTTCATGTCACTTTCAAAGTTTCTCTCACTTCAACAAGAGCCACTCATGTTGTCTGGGACATTTGGTAATTGTGTTTCTCAAGGAATATGTGACACATTGTGATGTAGTGTAAAAGGATTTCAGAGTTATCCATTCCCAGACCCTTCATAATCTGCTAAAAATATATTTCAGTGTCCCCTGACTGTGCCTCAGGAGGCCCTCCAACCTCATATTTCTTAATCCGATCTTATTTTCTGGTCATCAATTTGATTTCTCAGCAACTGGCAGCACTTGGTCTTCTTTGAATAGCCTCATGTCTATAAATCTTTATCTCTATTTTTTCAATTTTTCTCCCGGTCTCTGTTGATCTTAACCCCTAAATTTTTATCACTTGTAGCCTGAATTACAGGTGACCTTTCCATTGCTATCGGTCAAGTTTCCACTTAATAAGGCTAGAATGGCCCTTGTCATTTAAAAAAAAGAGTAATGAGCAGTCCTGAATGAAAAGTGAGGAATAAAAATGCTCAGGGAGACAGATGAAGCAAGGGGGGGGGGGGAGGGAAAGAGAGAGAGAAAAAAAGGCAAACAAACAAAACAAAACAGCTCTGAAAATGCTGGGGATTCACTGCCTCTACAGTTTTCCCTTTTGTTTCATTCCATTCCTACTTCATTCCCCATCTTAAAGGGATGATTGCTCTTCATTTCTGGAAAATAGACAATTAGAATCTCAGAAGGAGCAATTGTGAATAAATTGAATACTTCATATTTTAAATTAACTATTGTTTGAGAGGTGAGAAACCCCACACTTTACCACTGATCTACATGTACCTTTCTATAGTAATGAAAAGTAAATCTTAAAATTGTGTGGGCTAGTTCAGTGGTGCAGCTTTAGAGCACTGCTCAGGCAAGGGTAGATCCATGTGGAAAGTCAAGGAATTTTTCTCTGGTCAACCTTTCTAGGCCACCACATGCACTCAAAATCTTAGCTGGCTGTGAAATCTAGGGATAGGGCCTATGTCCTGGCTGGGAAGACTAGGGAAGAGGGGAAGGAGGCATGTGTCATGGCATGAGACCCTACTGAGAATGCTTCTCTCTCTCTCTCTCTCTCTCTCTCTCTCTCTCTCTCTCTCTCTGTCTCCCACTTCCATGAAAGGAATAAAAACTTTTAAAACATTTTTACATTTTTTATGTAATTTTTTAGATAGTTATAGAAAGAATTTATATTTAAAAGTGTTTCGAAAAGGATGACTATTCCTTATTCTAAACATTTCCTGTCTAGTCCCTTTCAACCTTCTTTGAACACAACAAATTTCATTATGATGCTAGCTAGGCAGCACCTGATAAACATCCATTGTATCAAACGAAGATTTTCTTTTTAAGTGTTCATGTTCTCTCCTCCTGATTCTCTGAAAAGTACGTCAGATTTGCATTTTTTTGTTCTACGTGCGTGTTACAGGCATTTCAGTGAGTCTATGGTAACTAATACAAGAATAAATCAGAGTCCACCGTCAGAGAATTTGAGCCCAAAGGAAGTAGACATGCTGCTAAAAGAAGTTTCACCTGGAGATGACGATACTTCAGCTGGCTTCTTTAGCTGTGCTTGTAATTGCCTAATATAAGAAGCAATAACCTGCTAGAAGTGTCAGGAGAAAAATCATGATTCAGAATATTTTAGCAATGTGAAACAAAATAATAAATTAAAATAATGACAATCAATAAAATTGGAAAGAAAATGGATTTTTGCCTGTGTGTGAAGTCAAATAGAATAGGCAATGGAATCACATGCGTTCAAAGAGCCTTTATTTGAATTCTTATTTTACTGGTTATTTTAGATGGGAAGGCTGATGATTGACTTTGCAAAGATTTGATGAAGTGATAAATAAACAAGAGTAGTACATAGTATAATGTATGTGTAATAGCCCCAGCAATAATCCTGTTTTTCCCCTCTCCTCATCATTGCTAAATTGCCTCTCTTGAGTAGTTTGGAAATGAACCTATTCCATGATTCTATTCAGTGACCATTAATTGAGCAATTTCTATGCTTCTATGTGTAGTTAGGCCTTTTAGATTAATACAAATACATTTCAAAACTTTTTTATAAAGAGGTATTTGCCTTAGGGTACGTGTGCTTGTGCAAGAGAGAGAGCGAGACAGAGACAGTGAGAGGGAAAGTGAAAAATCACCCGTGGGGGTGGGGGAGTGGCTGCCATGTTGCTATCCCTTCTCCTCCATTCTCCTCCCAGGATCTTTGGCATGTACACACATATGCCCAGTGTGAGTTTCAAACCACCAAGTCTAGCACTTAAACTGCTGTCAGCTATATGGGAGTCCAGGAATGCAATTGCTATGCTAGCTGCTGGCCTCTAAAAAACCTTTTTAACGTGAGTATCAGTTTATAGTAGCTATTGAGGAAAAATTACTTACATTCATAAAACTATTACATAATCTGATATCTCTCACTATGTTAGAACAGCAGAAACACTGCAAATAAATTCTGGTTGCACTCCCAAAAATTCCAGCAAAGACCAAATAACCTTGGACGTCCACCCTCGTGAAGTTGTAACAGATACTCCAATAACCCCTGGATTAATGTCAAAGGAAGTGGAAGTAGGGAGCCAGAACTTTAATTTATGCCAGTTGATGATATAGCCCCCAAACCCTGGATGACAGTAATCATGTTGTAACCATAAACTTACATCTCCATTCAGCACTAGTAAGATTTCTACTACCTTACTGGGGGAAGTGGGGGATGGTGTTAAGAGGTCTAGTAGATGTTCTTAAGTTCAACTATTTGTCCTTCTTTGAAATTCTATGGGATGCCTCTTTTCTGAAGTTGCCTTTCTTACCTCCACATCTTGTCCTGCAAACTTCTAGGTCTATACCTTTTGGTTTCTTTGTAGGCTGGACTATGGTTTGCCAAGTAGCATACAACATTGATACTGAATTTACATAAGTATAGCAGTATATACATTCTGTCTTTTCTGCCTGTGATGGCTAATTTAGTACCAACTTGACTGAGGTAAGGGATGCCCAGATAGCTGGTAAAACATTATTTCTATGTATGTCTATGAGGGCATTTTTGTAAGAGACAAAGGTTTTGAATTGCTAGACTGAGTAAAGATTTGTCCTCATCAAAGTGGGCAGGCATCATCTAAATTGTTGAAGGCACAAATAGTACAAAAAGAAAGAAGAAGGGTGAATTCTCTTTCTTTCCTTTTGAACTGGGATATACATATTCTTAACTTCTTTCCCTAGGACATTGGGGTGCCTTCAGACTCTTGGACTCACATCCTTTATCTTTTCATTACCCCAACTCCACTTCCACCTCCTTCTAAGGCCTCAGGCTGGGAGTTGGAATTATTGGGTTGTCTGAAAAGTTATGATGTATTTTTTCATAGAAGAATATGGAAAAAATACATCATGACTTTCCAATTACCCAATACATCATTGGCTTTCCTGACTCTCCAGCTTGCAAATGTGATATTGTAGGAATTCTCAGCCTCCAAATTGTGTGGGTCAATTCTCATAATAAAATGTGTGTGTGTGTGTGTGTGTGTGTGTGTGTGTGTGTGGTGTTTGGGTGTATACTTCAAAATGTTTGTGTAAAAGTTCAATTAAATAATAAAAATATATAAACTTTCTCAGTATTGACACTCTCAAGGTCAAGGTACTTTTGTAAGTGATGATAGAATGATAGTAGCCACTTAATCTATCCTTAAGGAACTGAGAGTGCTGGGGATTTAACCATGTCAATGCAATATTTTTTACATTATTAATTGAAGAAAAGTGGGTGCTCTTTAAAGATTTTTCTGAGAGCAGGAAACCAAAAAATGTCAGAGCTCAATCAAGGCTGTGAAGTGGATGCATAATGATAATGATCTCCCATGAAACTCTCCCTCAGTTGCCCTTGTCTGATGAGAGAGATGAGCCAGAGCTTTGTCACTGTGAAGAAGGATTCTCTGAACAAGATTTTCTGGGAGTTTTCCTGCTAAAGCTTTGGTTAACATTTTAGAACATTTTTTTTAAAGAGATAAATCACTCTCACCCCCCCCACCCCCACCCCAGGGAAGATGGCCACGTAGAAATCCCTTCTCTTCCATTTACCTTTTCAGATCTTGGGCATGCCCAGCATGAGTTTTAAGCCACCAGGTCTGGCACCCAAACTGTGGTTGGTTATGTGGGAGTCGAGTGCCATTACACCATCTGCTGGTCCCAAACACTTTCATAATAAACAGATATTATTCTTCAGTCCTCTAGGAAGTCAATAAGCAAAATGTTCTGAGCATCCCAAAGCATTATTGCCATGATTTTTGTTCTTGGCTCATCTGCTTTTGCTTTGAGTAGACCACTTGCACCTTTTGATAGCCATTGGTGTGTCTTCAGGATTGTAATGGTAAAGCCATATGTCATCTCCTATTATAATTATTACTTTTTAAGGGTTATTTATTTAATTTTATTTATTAATTATTATTATTATTATTTGATCAGAGGAAGACAGAAAGAGAGAATGTAAGCAACCAGGTCTGGGATTTGAACTGTGGTCAGCCATGTGTGACTCCAGCGCCTTAACCATCATGCCACCTGCTGGCCCCACCTGTTACATTTATTTTAAGAAATGCTTCAAGATCCTTATCTAAATTTGAACTGACAGTGCTGATCTTGTCTGTCTCTTATCTGGGCATAAAAGTTTTGGCATCCATTTAATAGCAGGTTTTCTCAACTTTAATTTTTAGTCAGAATTGTATAAGCTAAACTGAGATCTCTATGATGTTGGTTATTATTTCTGCTGTTAATTATTAATCTTCTTCAATTAAGGTATGAATAAGATACATTTTTTTCTGTAAATTTATAGTGATGGTCTGTTTTTGTGGGTATTGTCATCATCATTATCTTGTTCCTTCCTAAAATGCCTTATCTATTGTAAATTGCTGCCTTTGGGGGAGGCTTTATACCCATAAACTTTTTGTAAAGTATCGATGGTTTCAGCATGCTTCCATCCACATTTTGCCATAAATTCAATGTTGGTTCTTTTTTTTTTTTTTTGAGAGGTTTTTGCTATAGGGCGCATGCGCTCGCCAGACAGACAGAGAGAGACATAGAGACAGAAAGCAGGAAATTACCCCCCAGGGGGGATGGCCACGCCGCAATCCCTTCTCCTCCATTCTCCTCCCGGGATCTTGGGGACGTACGCACACGCGCCCGGCGTGAGTTTAAGCCACTGGGTCCGGGACGCGAACCGCGGTCGACTACGTGGGAGTCCAGCGACATAGCCATTACGCTAACTGCTGGTCCCAAGGTTCTTATATCTGTTTTAGCAGAATTTATGTTTCTCTGCTATACAATACAATATCTTATCCTTCTTAATGCCTTAAACTAAATCTTGTTCAGACATTTATTGCAAATTACTATGAGATTATCTTGGTGTAAAACATTTTGAAATCCATGCATTTTTTTTTCATAATATGTGTCTCCTATACACTTTTTTTTTTTTTTTTTTTTTTTTTTTTTGAGAGGTTTTCGCTATAGGGCGCGTGCGCTCGCCAGACAGACAGAGAGAGACATAGAGACAGAAAGCGAGAAATCACCCCCCAGGGAGGATGGTCACGCCGCAATCCCTTCTCCTCCATTCTCCTCTCGGGATCTTGGGCACGCACGCACACGCGCCCGGCGTGAGTTGTAAGCTACCGGGTCCGAGACGCGAACCGCGGTCGACTACGTGGGAGTCCAGCGACATAGCCATTACGCTAACTGCTGGTTCCCTCCTATACACTTTTTAAAGACCCCTGCTGACTCATACACAAATGTAAACACATGGCTCTTATAACACTTCAATTTATGATTTTTTAAATTTACTTTATAATGGGTTTATTGGAAAGCAGCTCCATCATAAGTAGAGGAATGTCTTATGATTTATGATGGAGTTGTGGCTTTTAGTGAATACTAATTGCTTTTGTGCCATCCTCAAGTCAAAAAATTGTAAGTTAATGGCCCAGTCTAAGTGGCACCATCCATGGTATACAGTGCTGGAGGCTCCATGGCTGATAGCAGGTTCAGACCTTCCGGTTGGCCTGGAAGCATATCTAGTAGGTAAGTTGTAAATGTTCAATGTCCTGATGAGCTGAAGGGCTGGAGAGAGGGGATCACTGCATGACAAGACCCTGTCGAGGATGCTTCCCTGTCTCTTCCTTCATCTCTGTCTCTCATAAATGCACATATAAACTCTATAATAAAATTTAAAAAAAACTGTAAATTAAACCATGATTAAGTCAGAGAGTCTCTGCTGTGTCATAAGCATTACACACATTTTGTCTCATAATATTTTTGACTGACAATGATGGGTTTATCAGATGTAACCCTACACTAAGCCAAAGGATGAATATATAAATAAGGAGCATTGTGACTAATAGACTGCGCAGTGTCAAGTAGATTTCAGAAAGTTTGAGACTTTGTAAAAGTACTTTACAGGTTAATCTATATGGCTGACAATATTATTTCACTGTTATGAAAATGGATCTTCTCAAATATTGGCTATATCTTACTCAATGTGAGTATGAAATGTTGCAATTTTGAAGTAATTGGGGAAAAACTTGAAAAAACCCACATACTAAAGAAGGTCAAGCAAAAAGCTTAAAGGAAGCTGGATATGGATGGCTCTATGAGACAAACCATGGTTCGCCAACTTCTTACTTACTGGAAGACAATAAACAAATTTGTAATTTAAGCCACTGCATGTCGGGTTATCTGTTATTTGTAAAAATGCAATTTTAGTTAATACGCTTGCCATTCTATGTCTCATGCTTTTGCAGAAGTATGACTGTTCAGAGTTCTTCCCTCTTTCAGCTGTTAAATTTAGGCAGTAAATTAGATTTGAAACCGTAATGTAGGTGTTCAGATATTCAAATGAACAGAAAGAGCAAGCATTCTAGTGTGACCGTCATTTTCCACACATGGACTAACATGGAGTTCAGTCAGGTTAGAAGTTAGAAGTTAGTCTTGAGTCTATTTCAGAAGGGTGACGTGACTGCATGTAAGACTGCCATTGTAAAAGAAGCAATTCCATGGTAGCCTAGGCTATTATCTCATGATGTCAGGGTGACAGAAGAAGAACTTACCGTCAGTCAATCTGAACAAAACCTAGGTGGTCAGGGAGGAAGATATTGTATGACATGTCTTGCTTTGATTCTCAACCTCCCACTCAGCACAAGAATGAGGGACCTTAGGGTTTCTTGAGGTTGAAATATAGATAAAGAGTTCTTGTGAGAGTGTCCATAGAATTAGAGAACTAAGAAACCTTGGAAACTAAAATAAAATGAAATAAATAATAATAGTAAAATAACCTGTCATTTATTTTATTATGAGCTTTAAATCTTGATTTTGTTTTCATAGATTTCATAGACCTAACTCCTAAGGAAATTTCTAATCCTTAATAAAAATCCCAAGAAAATGAACTGAGTAACGACATATTGCTTCATATTTTGTACGTTTTCTTCGCAGAAGTCTCTGGGCACCTCATTTGTTAGATAGCACTAGGTCCAATAATCTTCACACTCTTTAATGCCATGTGTTCATTTTTTTCCCATGGCACTTATTATGCTATCAAATTATTAAATATATTTTCATACTTGTCGAATGCTTGTTTCTGACAACTGGAACACTAATTTTATGAGAACAGATATTACATATAATTTGTTCATCCCTGATGCATAGTAGATTCAAGCTGCATTTGTTGAATAAAGGAATGATTTAGTAAGCACGCACAAATGAAAGTCAGGATTCATAACTTACTATTAATTTCAAGAATAAATGTATAGTTTCAGATTTACTGTGAAATGACTTGAAAAATTGCTTGAGATCCTGACCTACCTGGTATTATATAAAAGCTCCTAGAATCATACTGCCATAAGAAATGGAATTTTCCTGCTGAGTGACCACTAAAATCTTTGAATATGCTCTTTCTAGATGCTCTAAATGTTTTAATAGTACTTTCAGTTCTTCTATGTAGTTAAAAAAATTATTGAGTTACCTGGATTTAGTGAAGAAAAGAATGTTGTTACAATGGCTAAAAATATCTCAGCTGAAAAGCTACATACATAAAGAGACTAAAAGAAACAAGTGACAGTGTGCAGAAAACACTGGTTCCCTGTATTTTTTTTTCTCTAAGAACCACTTGAAACCATGAATTCGTTCTTTGAATAGTTGTCTTCAAATCCACCATTCAACTCCTTAGTAAAATAGTTTCAGTTTTATTTAAAAACCCATGGTATTTCTGACAAGTTTTGAAGACAAAGAAACCTATTCAAGTTAGAATTGAAAAAATAAATGCAATTTTACAGTCTACATATAGACACAGATACAAAAACATTAGCCAGTGAAGAATTGCTCTTTTGTTAGGGAGAAAATTGCAATTATTCCTCTAAGTGAGTGAACAGGAAGTCATTTTTATGTTCCTCTACCCTGTTGAGATGTAGAGCTTATATTTGGAGTCTCACGTGGATATTTTAGGGTAAATAATTTCTCCACTCAGACACCTTGGGCACTTCATGTCCATATTAGAAAATTGTTTCGGCAGAAGCACTGACATTTCTTTTAAATTGGACTCTAAATAATCTACGTAACTTTCATATATGATCTTTACATATTTTGTGTCACTTTTGTTTTTCATCTATTATAATCATCAACTGACAACATTTAGAAAAATTCTTTTAAGTCAGTCTTGCTCTTTTTTCGAATTGCCTTAATTGCTGGGGGTATTGGACTTTCATATTGTACTCATCATATATACATACATACATATATATATATATATATATGTGTGTGTGTATATATATATGTTTATGAGATGCTCTTTATCTGCATATATATCTATTTACACATATAATTTTCTAAGTGCTAGATGGCATAAAAGTATATTACTTAGAGTTCTAGCAATAGACTTGAAATTGTCACTGCAAGATCACCTTGAAAGTATGAGTTGTCATGTTTCCTTGTGTTCCATGTTAAAATTCCCATACGTTGTTTTGGGAAGAATAACATTTTAAACTAGTGTTTAAAAACTTATGGCTAATAGGCCCAAAATGGCCCATTGCCTATTTGTATATATAAAGTTTTCATGGAACACAGCCACGTATATTTATTTACATATGTCACAAAGCAGAATGGAGTATGTGCAATAGAGACTGTATGTTCTGAAAATATTTATTATCTAGCCCCCTATAGAAATAGTTGCTTGTCCTATAATAAATCATTATGGATGACTATCTGAGAATTTAATTCTGGTTATTAGGTTCAATAAATTCCATTACAATAGATTCTCTACTTTTTTTTTTTTTTTTTTTTTAGAAGTTTTTGCCTTAGGGCATCTGTGCTCTCTAGAAAGAGAAAGAGAGACGGTGAGCAGGAAAGTGAGAAATCCCCACCTCCTCTCCACCTCAGGGGGGAAGGCCATGCCACAATTCCTTCTTCTCCATTCTCCTCCCAGGATCTTGGGGACGCACCCACACATGCCCAAAGTGAGTTTCAAGCCATGGGGTCCGAAACTCAAACCGGTTGGCCATGTGGGATTTCAGAAACATAACATGAGACATCGGCAACCTCAAAGGCAAAAGTACGGAGAAGGGTGGAAGTCAATGGGAGGGGGCCAAAAATTAGATGCTGACTACTTAATCATTTTGCTAGTCAAGGAAAATAAAGGAGTACAAGCTCTTTGTAGGTTTCCAGCTGAGTCACTTCATAACCACGCTGTTGTATCAGTTTCTGATTTCACACGCTGCCTTTAATATCAAGGACGGCAGTTACAAAATAAAAAAAGAATTACACAGTTTGATTCTCTGCTTAATATAAGATGCAATAAGACCCCCAGAAACTGGTTTTAAAGAGAAATGAACCTGGAGCCAGTAGGTGGTGCAGTGGTTAAGGTGCTTCACTCTCACATAGTCGACCACAGACCTTGTGGCTTGAAACTCACACCAGGCACATGAGTGTGCATTCCCAAAATCCCACAGGAGAATAGAGAGGAAGAGAGTGTGGCCTTCCCCCACTTTGGGGTGATTTCTCACTTTCTCTCTCACTGTCTCTGTCTCTCTGGCAAGTGCACATACCCTATGGCAAAAAAAACTTAAAAAAATTTAAGCTATCATTATTTTGTACTTTGGCCAGCACATATTTTATTATCTGTTTCATAAAATATTTAAATTAAATTGCAGCTTTAGTTTTATCGTTTTTTAAAAGAAATATTTATTAAATTTTTATTTATTATTATTATTTAATATGACTAGAGAGAGACATGGAAAGAGAAAGAGAAAGTGAGAAAGCAAGCTTCCAGGTCCAGGACTCAAGCCATGGCTGGCCATGTGGAAGTTCAGTACCTCAACTACTATACCACCTGCTGACCCCAGTTTTATAGTTCTTAATAAGAAACCCAACACATTTTAAAGAGTTTTATCATAAACGTAATCATCCACAAGAATAGCATTTTCTGATATCACCAGCATATAAAAACACAAGGAAAACAAGGTCATATTTGTCATCTCATTGCAAACTCCCAAACTGAAATTTAAATATCAGTTAAGATTTTACATTTCAGGACCAGCAGTTGGCACAGCGGCTATGTCGCTGGACTCCTATGTAGTCGACCACAGTTTGAGTCCTGGATTGGCAGCTTAAACTCATGCCGGGCGCGTGTGCATGTGTGCTGAGAGGAGAATGGAGGAGAAGGGATTGTGGTGTGGCCTTCCCCCCTCCCCCCCCGCAGGGGGTGATTTCTCACTTTCTGTCTCTCTGTCTCTGTCTTTCTGGCAAACGCTCGTGCCCTATAGCCACAAAAAAAAAAAAAAAAAAAAAAAAAAAAAAAAAAAAAATTACATTTCTATTTGGAGGAAATATAAACTTGTAAACTTGTAAACATAATGGTATTTTTAAACAATATGCAGAGGCAAAAACTTCAATTTCCTGGGGAAAAAAAGGAAAATTCAAAAATCAGAAACAACAAACCAACTATATGTGAATAAACATTTTTCAGATTATAGGCAAAATTCCTGGAATTAGAAAAGGCATGATACTACAGGTGTGCCACTATGGGCAAGTGTAACTACATGTGCTGTGACCAGCAGGGGGATGAATAGCCCCAGTGGCCATTCTCTCTATTTTATGATCCTCCTAGCCCAGCCTTCTACTAGCTAGGGCTGTAGGTGCACATTACTGGGCCTGCCTGGTTCAAGTCAGCCAGAGACTGGACCTGGGTCTCCCATGCAGCCTCAACCTCAACTGAACAACAGCATCCCCTCACTTGTGCCACCATGTCTGGGTGCCTAAGCACACTTTAAGGGCATCATCTTTGACTGACAGAAGCTTGTAATTTGAATGGTAGCCAGTTTCTTACATGTTTATGTTTAATATTTTTCAGTTTTTATTCAGAAAATATTTACCTGTTCATATAGTGATAGATTTAAAAATAACCAGACAAAAATTGATAAGGCTATAGACAATTTCAACAGCACGATTAATAAGTTGATCTGATAGAGTAGTATAAAACACTGTAACAAACGATGAGACAAAACATGTATTTGAAAATAAAATCTTATATATTTTGGTCTTTTTAATAATATCTGACAAAGCACAGCCAATACCAATTAGTACATACCAATTGGAGTTTTGAATCATTTTTCATATTGCTACAAGTTTATTAGGTTCATGATTAGACATCTACAGCGGTGGATAGTTTTATTAAGTGTTCTGTTAATGTATAATATGAATTAGCACAACTCTCATTGCCAAGACTCTAATTACATCACCGCATATCGATAATATCAGGACTGGTTTATAATGTACAGTAACAAAAATACATAAAATATCAGTGGATTAGACCAAAAAAAATATGTGTCATGCTGGTGCTACATATTAATGCATTTAAGCTTTGAGTCATGGTCATTACAGACACAAAGGGACATAGGACAATATAATCTTCATGTCACCTGCAAAGTATTAGGAATATTTGTTCAATATTGCTACCGATTACTGCATATGTGAAACATCTATAAAAATTTAGCAAGTATTAAGTTATACAACATATAACAATGCCCAGGAAATTGGATCACAAAGAATTGATCAAGGGTCAGTTAAATTTAAAAGTTAGAAACTTGGGACCTGCAGTTGGTGTAATGGCTGTCTCCGGACTTCCATGTAGTTTTCCGTGGTTTCAGTCCTGGACCCAGTGGCTTAAACACACCAGGCGCGTGTGTGTGCATGCCCAAGATCCTGAGAAGGGAATGGAGGAGAAGGGATTGCAGTGTGGCCATTCCCTCCAGGGGGGTGGGGGGGGTGATTTATTGCTTTCTGTCTCTCTTTTTCTCTCTGTCTTTCTGGCAAATGCATGTGCCCTATATCAAAAACCTCTAAAAACAAAAAGGAAGAAAAATAAAGACAGAGAGAAAGAAAGAAAGAAAGAAAGAAAGAAAGAAAGAAAGAAAGAAAGAAAGAAAGAAAAGAGAAGAGAAGAGAAGAGAAGAGAAGAGAAGAGAAGAGAAGAGAAGAGAAGAGAAGAGAAACCAACGAGAAAGTTAGGCTATTGTAATCAAAACAATATGGTATGGGCATAAAAACAGACACATAGACCAGTGGATAATGGACCCAGAAATAAATCCATATGTATACAGCCAACCAATTTTCACTAAATTCACCAAGAACATTCAATGGGAAAAGTACAGTCTCTTTAACATAGTGCTGGAGAACTGGATATCCATATGCAGAAGGAAAAAATTGTAGTCTTATCTTGTACCACATACAAAAATCAACTCAAAAAGATTTAAAAACCTTAGACTATAAAATCGCTTGGAGAAAACATAGATGAAATACTTCAGGACATTTGTCTGGGCACATATTTTTGAATAACACCTCAAAACCATAGGCAAAAAAGAAAAAAAATAGATAACTCGAATTATGTCAAAATATAAAGGTTCTGCACAGCAAAGAAAACAATCAACAGAACAAAGAGGCAACCTACAGAATGGGGGGAAGTATCTGTAAATATTCATCTCATACAGAATTAATATTCAGACTATACCAGGAACTCAAACAACTTGGTAGCAAAAACAGAAATGAAAGCAAAATTATTTCAACTTAAAAATGAGCAAATTAGTCACATAGACATTCCTCAAAAGATGTCATATAGAAGGCCAATAATGAAAAAATGATCAACATCTCTAACTGATAGGGAAATGCATATCAAAATCACAACAAGATGTCACTCTACTCAAGTCAGGATGACTGTTATCAAAAAGACAAAAAAATAAATGCTGGCAAGGATCTGAAGAAAGAGAAACATTTATGCTAGTGTCTACTACCATAGCCACTACGGAAAACAGCATGAAAATTCCTCAAAAAACTAAGAACTACCATATGACCCATCAAATCTACTACTAGATAAATATCTAAAAGAAAATCAAATCTACTACTAGATAAATATCTAAAAGGAAACCAATTCTACTACTAGGTAAATATCTAAAAGGAAATCTGCACTCCCATGTTTATTGCATCACTATTCATAACAGCCAGGATATGGAATCATCTTAAGTGTTCAACAACAGATGAATGCAAAAAAAAATGGAATATATATAACCACAATTGATAATATTCAGCCATTTAAAAAGTGAAATTCTGTCATTCAAGGTAACATGGACAAGCCTGAAGGACATTACATTACATGAAATAAGCCAGGCACAGAAAGGTAAATATTGTATGTTCCCATGTTTACTTACTGATTTTGAATATCTGTGTAAATTATCAAACTACTTTTTTAGTATTGTGCTTTTTTACTTGTCTTTTCACTTTTTTATTCTATATTTCATCATAAAGAAGTGTATTACTTTAATGCAATCATCTCATATTTTTTATTTGGTTTATCTTTCTTGTTTAAAAATTATCTTTCTCCCTTAACATCACATAAATATTATTCACCTATTTTTTTTCCTGTGATTACAGTTTTGTCTCAAGTTTATGACTTCATTCAATCAACAGTCACCCTTAATACTTGCTCAATTTTACCAAAACAAAATTAACTCAACCGGGATCTGGGCAAAATTATAAACATTCAGTGTATAAACATTCATTTACAAAAGTAAACCGAAGTGCCCAGTATAAAAAAGATACTTAACCTAAGCAGTAATCATAGTAATATAAATGAAAACTAAACTGGAGAACAATTTAGTATCACTTCAATTGAAAAAATGTAATAGATTCAATAACACCAAGGAGGATTATGAATAAAAATGAATCCCGCAAATCTCTCACTATCTAGTGTGGATCATGTTCATTACAGCATTTTTGTAATAGAATAAAGACCAGAATGGCATCTTTGTGAACATGGATAACATGCAACAGACTACTGTATAAAAGTAGACAGACATGCAATAAATTGCTACATAATAGTTAGCATAGATGGAATATATCTACAGCTATCAACATAGAAATGTCTCAAAAATAATTGTTTGTAAAAAGAGAAAAGAAGCAAATTGCTAAAGAACACCAACAATGTGATACCATGTATGCAGATTTTAACTCTTTCAACAGTAATTTGTGTTTTTTATAGACACACACAACACATGCTTGAGACAGACACATACACAAAAGCATGCTTGAGAATGACATAAACCAACTTCAGGGTAGAGCTTAAGATGAATGCAAGAAAATGAAACATTGGAAGGCGTGACCTTATTATTTCTAATATTTTATTTTTAAAGTAAAAAGAGGGACTAGCAGATGACTTAATAGTTATGTTGCTGGATTCCCACATAGTCAACCAGAGTTTGAGTTCTGGACCCAGTGGCTTAAAACTCACTCTGGGCACATGTGCAAGCATGCCCCAGAATCCCTAGAGGAGACTGGAGATTGCGGTGTGGCCATATCCCTGGGAAGTGATTTCTCTCTTTCCATCTCTCTGTCTCTCTGTCTCTCTGGAAAGCACACATGCCCTATAGCAAAAAAAAAAAAAAAAAAAAAAAAAAACCTCTCTCTAAAATAAAATAAAGAGCTCTGAGTTAAAGTTGGCAAAATATTACAATTAAATCATACTTCAGCAGCATTCACTAGATGTTGATTTTATTATTTTTATATTTATATTTTAAATGTTTTATAATTGGAACATAGGTTTTAATAATGATAAAATATAAATCATAAATAGTTAAAATATTCAACCTTTAAACCAAATAATTTTATTATCAGAAATACACTCTAAAAAGAAGTCATCAGGAAAAAGGAGCAAAATAAAGAATATATATACATATTTCCTGAACATCTAATTATAACAGCATAAAGTATAAATCACTTATATGTTCACTAGTAGAGGCACAGTTAAAGAAGTTGTGATGTTAATATGTAAACACAGTTGACTATTCTGCACTCTGTCTTGTAAAAATAACATAAAAACAAGAGCCAGTTCCAAGCTCTGGTGGTTAAGGCAGTTGCACGCCACATGGCCAGCCACATGGTACAAGACCCAGGACCTGGCAGCTTAAGAAACACAGCAGCTATCCCCCAAACCCTGAAATGAGGGAGAGACAGAGGAGGAAGTATTGCCCCATGACCATGCCTCATACCAAGTTCTTTCTCCTCTCCCTCTCTCTGTCTTTCCCTCTCTGGCAGGGTCATTCACCCTCTAGCAAAAAATAATAATGTAATAACATTAGAAAATATTTAATGCATAAGCTTATTAAACTAATTGTACAAACTTGTATTATTACACTTATAAACAACTATAAATCTATGTAGACAAAAAGATAATTGCATTTAAGAAAAATAAAATTATTTGAACACTAACACTCAAGAAGGTGAGGAAATTATAAGGTAGATATAGATGAAAGAAAAGAAAAATGTCAATGCAAGAAAGTAACATGGGTCTTCGTGCTGAACAGCAGTGATCCAGTTTTGAAAATGGGCCTAATGCTTTGCTTCTCTGAATTTGGATGTTCAGGAAATATCTTGGTGCTATAAGTGAAGGAAAATAAGTGGGATATTAGTTGCAGGGCCATGATAGTCTAATGTAAACAGAGAGAAATGAGAGAGCATTTGCTGGAGCTGGTGACAGATTCAGCCTTTCAATTGGCTGACACTCTCCTAAGCAATTTGTGACCCAGACAATATAGAAGCCTCCTTTCCTTTTTGGGCCCCTTCCTAAACATAAGTGTCAAATAATCTAATCATTTTCACCTTCACACAGGAAGAACAAGTTCTTTGTTTTTTCCCCACATTCTAGCAAAATACTAGAAAGTTGTCAGAATACTTATTGGTACAATGGTTTCTATCATTGTATTCAGAGCATCTGAAATGGAAACAAATCTTTTCCTTAAAAAAAGAAACTAAGAAGATAAAAATGATGTTTAAAGTGGAGGTAAAATTGATATATCTTGAAGGCTTTTTTTAAAAAAAATTTCAAATCTATGAAATGCAAAAGCTAAAAAAAAATCAATAAAATTTAAAGGAATATGAGATTGATTTGATTTTGTACAGTCCCAAGTGGTAGCTTAAAATAAGTCTTCCTATTTCTGGTAAACTACATTGAACAGTGCTCTTTACAAAATAATGTGTTATTTACTAAAAAAGATTATTGTGGTGTTTGGCTCAATAAGTGAATACCTTACATTAAGATTGGACCGTTACTGCAATTACTGCCACTGAAAATTGTTTTCTTCTTCTTATAGACAGAAAGGTTAAGTATCTCAGAAACTTTGGTTTAGGAAGACTGAGTTTTCTTTTTGTTCCAAATAATATTCTATACCTATAATTTGGGGGATGCTCCTAATTTCTAAAGAAGGATTTGAAGCTGATGGACATATGTTGTTATATCCCTATTCAGATTAAAACTGAGTAAAGGATGAATTAGCTGCAAGGGGTTTTGCTTGATATTAGTTATTCTAACTAGTGGCATGTTGGTAGTAACAAAGTGTTTTTCTAACACAAATTGTTGGTTTTGCTTCAATTTGCAAAATTTAGAAGAGCAGTAGTTAGTTAATGTCCAACTCTGCTTATTACAAAGCTCACACATTCATTGTTTTCATAGATTTTTTTCAATGTAATTTCATACTAATTGCATAAGATGCTGTTGTTTTTGACATCTCTTTGGATATGATCTTTCTGACCAGAATCATTTTATAGCATTCTGGTTATATCTTGATGTAGTGATTTTATTCATTCCAATGAGTACTAGATTTTTATTGCTTATTTGGGTATTAGCTTTGATATCTTAAAATGATAATTTTTTTTCAAGTTTTATTTACTTCTTCCATGAGGAACAAAGAGAATGAAAAAGACAGACATCTTTCAACAGTCTCACACTGTAATCCACTCCCAGTTTCAGCAGGCCTGGATCATGGGTACTCATACACATGCCTGCCATACTCGGGAACATCCAGGCATGTTCTCAATCCAGGACTCTTCTCATATGGGTCCAGTCTCACCCCCACTGCACCAATACCTGGTCAGAAAATGATCAACTTTTTGGGGCCGGCAGGTTGTGTGGTGATTAAAGGTGCTGGAATCCCCCATGGCTGACCATGGTGCAAGTCCCGGACCTGGTGGCTTGTTTCTTCATTTTCCCTCTCTTTCTCTGGTCAATTTTAAATAAATAAAAAATAAAATTAAATAAAAGAGAAAATTATCAACTTTTTATAAATGTTTTTTGAGAAAAGACAAAAGGGGATAAATTCAATACAATTCATACATTTTTAAAGAATTATTTATTTAATTTTATTATTTTTCATTTATTTAAATTTGATCAGAGAGAGATGGAGAGGAAAAGAAGAAAAGTGAGAAAGCAAGCCACCAGGTCTGGGACTCAAACCACAATCAGCCATGTGGAAGTCCAGCACCTCAACCACTATGGCACCTGCTGGCCTCATACTTAATAGTCTTGATTAGGACTAATATTCCTTGTGATGTGTTCCCTAAGAGGTTAATATTTACATTTCCATAAATATAAACTGGAACAAAAAGGTAGAAACACATTCAGTGTATTGTGTTACAGCTGGCTGTTTTCCATCATTGGTCTATTTTCTTACTTATTTGCATATACACAAACTCAATGTTCTTGTCAGCAATGGATAGTTAGATACTTAATTATTCAATACAGTTTCACATTTGAGTGTAAGTTAACATGACTGCCAATTTCTGCAGATAACTTTGCAAAGGCCCTTGAGAAACATGATTTAAAATACTGCCTATGGGTAAAATGTGACTATAGTCAACCCTCTCTTCCAGTTGCTAATGAGGTAGAGTGATGGCTGTGATAATCTGGAACACTAAGGATAATCCTAGATTGCATAGATCTGACATAAAGAACATTGTATTTTCTAAAGCAGATTAACTTTTTCTGGTTTGGCTTGGTGGAGGTTAATATTCAAATGTACTCATTTTCCCTTGGAGAGTGAAACTCAGACTCTATTGGGTGCCAGGGCAAATAAGTCTGCCACTACTATGTACTCACTGTCAACAGCATTGATGTCCCATACTTGGAATGAAGTTAAGGGACACAGGAAAAAGTATCTTGCATGAGTAGTACCTCTTTTTTTCTATCTTATTTTATAATTTATTTATATTTAATTGTATATAATTGTGGGGTTCCATTCTATTTCTATTGACTGATGTCAATACCTACAACTCCTTATAAATTTCAGTATTCCATTCTACTTCATGTTACTTTAGAAAATGGTTGTGTTCACTTTGGGGAAAAATAAAGGAATATTTCTATAAGAATACTTCTGGTGGCAACATAGGGTCCTCCCAGAAGGGTTCTAGGCTTCCTTCCAATCAGTGGGCCCTGGTCTTTAAACTGAATTAAGTATTCAAAACAATGAAAGCCTATAGTTTTTCACTGCAGGACTGTCAAGTGTCTGCTCGCCAGACTTTCACTATTTTATTACACAAATTCAGGAATATCCTTGCCAGATGTCCATCTGTCAAACTCCTAGGAACATTATGATTAATTAGCTATCACCTTAGCCTCCTATAGGAAAACACATTATTGCCTGATATAATTATGCCTCTCTTGCTTCTCACAGCTAAGTTGCCCTTGGGCTATGCTGTCTTGGAATCCTATCTTCCCATTGATATTAGATACCTTAATTCCATAGCAGCATTTCCCACTGCCCTCCGCCTGCAGAGATCAGGCATCATTTAAAGTTTCAAACTTGAGATGCCTCCTTCATCAATCCATCCCTTACCACCTATTTCTTTTCTAAAGTATCTTTTGGACCTACTTTGTAAAAATAGAAAGATTGGTTATTCTTAGGTATTACAGACTTCCCAAACACATGAAGTTCTCTGAATCCTTCTTCAATACTATGTCAAAGAATTTATCATTTCTTGGGGTAGCCCACAGCATGGTGGCCAAGGCAGCTGGATCCCATGTGACTGTGCAGTTAGAGTCCTGAACCCAGTGGCTTGAGAAACACGGCGAGTGCAAGCATCTGTGAGCAGAATCCTGAAGGGTGGGGAAGAAGGAGAAGAGATTTTAAATTTTATTTTAGAACAATCACAATAGTAATATTGAGGATGAAAATGGTTGAGGAAGAAGGGAAAAACGAGGGGTAAGAAATTGCATTGTACTTTACGATAACCCAGCCAAGTGACAGCAGAAGCTTGAATTAAGACATCATAATGGGGAGCTGAAGGAAGGAACTGCTAAGAGGGATTTTGGGTAGAAATGGGGAAAATCAGCACCACTGGTACAAAGGAGAATTTTATTATGATGATGATTATTATAGTGAGATTACTTTGTTAGTTAAGTTGTTACACTATTTTTCATGAATTAATATACTTAGGTTTCATCTTGGTATGATGAACAAAGGAATAACAGTTCATTCATAATATTCTGTTATTCTGTTTTTTTTTTAAATTATTTATTTATTTATTTATTTATTTATTTATTTATTTATTTATTAAATTTGACCAGAGTTAGACACACACACACACACACACACACAGAGAGAGAGGGAAAGTGAGGAAGCAAGCCACCAGGTCCAGGACTTGAACCGTGGTCGGCCATGTGGGAATGTCCAGTGCCTTAACCACCACGCCACCTGCTGTTATTTTGTTTTTATTTACTGGGGATGTTAACTCCTGCCTTGCAAAATCACTGTAGCATTTAAAGGAGATAAGACACAGAAGATACCATCACACATAGTGAGCACTCAAGGAAATATCAATACTTTTCTCTCTTCTATTATTTAATTTGAAAAGTACATGTATAAAATAAAGCACTATTTTTAAAATTTTTAAGGGATTTTTTTCTGTAAGGCATGTGCACTCTCCAGAGAGACAGAGGGAGACAGAGAGACAGAAAGCTAGAAATCATCCCCCAAGGGGATGGCCATACTGCAATCCTTTCTCTTCCATTCTTATTTCAGGATTTTGGGCATGCACACATGCCTAGTGTATAAAACACTCTTTTTAAAAAATATTTTATTTATTTATTTATTTTTTGGAGAGTTGTTTTTTGTTTGTTTTTGTTTTTGTTTTTGTTTTTGCTGTAGGGTGCACTCGCCAGACAGAGAGAGACAGAGAGACAGAAACGAGAAATCACCCCCCAGGGCGAATGGCCATGCCACAATCCCTTCTACTTCATTCTCCTCTTGGGATCTTGGGCACGCACGCACACGCGCTGGGTGTGAGTTTTAAGCCACTGGGTTGGGGTCGCAAACCGCAGTCGACTACGTGGGAGTCCAGCGACATAGCCATTATGCTAACTGCTGGTCCCTATGAAACACTCTTGAAGAAACTGAGAGACTTTAATCATTGTAGGGGGTCTTCAAAAAGTTCATGGAAATACATACTATGAAAACACTATGCATGAATTTCAAAATTTTGAATCAAAGTAAACTCATTCTTTAGATCGATTTTTATGTGCCCTTCACTTTTGATGTACCCTCAGAGTATAATAATGCTAGGCTATACTTACATAATAACAGGATTTTCAAATCTGGGTTAAAGATAGCAATTCCAAATGCTGCTACTAGATATTTTCAATTTACTTTTTTGATTCATAGAATTTTAGTAAAATTCTATTGGAACAACATTTAAAATTTTAGTACTATGGGGACCAGTACATAGTATAATGGTTACGTCACTGGACTGCCATGTAGTAAACCGTTGTTAAAGTCCCAGATTTGGTGGCTTAAAACTCATGCTGGGCATGTGTGTGTGTGCATGCCCAAAATCCCAAGAGGAGAATAGAGAAGAAGGGATTATGGTCTGGCCATTCCCCCCTGGGGGTCATTTCTCACTTTCTGTCTTTCAGTTTCTCTGGTGAGTACATGTGCCCTATAGCATGAATCTCTCTTAAAAAAATAAAAAACAAAACCCAAAACAAAACCATAAAACTTTAGTATTATGCATTTTGAGCTTGAAGGTATAGCAAAGCTACTGCAACATTAAATCCTAATAGCTAGAGGATACATTTGTTGTGAGTAGTGTATAGTTTCTTTTTCCTTTTTAGTAAGTCAAAGTATAGTTTTGAATTAGTTTAAACTACTATGTAACTGCTGCATCTTATTGCAATTGTGATTTGTGTTTAATAAACTATCCTTTTTTTCTTTCTTTCTTTTTTTCTTTCACTTAACATCTCATTAACCAGGTCACTCACAGTTGTACCTACTAAACCTTTCATTTAAATTTACCAAATGGTCAGGTTGTTATGAAAATATGAGATCCTATAAAGCCTCCTTGCTGGGTGGGTAGCATTGCTTAATTGTGCAGAGCATGGATTCAATCTCCTTGAAAGTACTTCTGCCCTGTCTGTGATAGCTAGCTATTATTGCCAAGTAAATTATGTCTGTGTCTCTAGCACATGAAAATGTAAAAATGCAGTGCATCCATTTTGTGCATGTATTTCTGAAATGCTCACAACCTTGACTAAGGACAAACTGATAGTTTTTATAAATAATACTCTGCCTTCCCCTAGAAGTCTCTGTAAGGAAGAGAAAATGTCCCATGGAGTGTCTGGGGATTACACAACTCACCACAGAGATTTTTGGCCATCACTTTGCATTTCGGCCATCAACTTGCTGGCTTTTAGCTCTTCATGAGAAGCAGATTCTTACTAATATGGCAATTATTACTGAGGGAGCCTGTGCTAGTATTCTGACCAATTAGCATACTGTTATCATTACTGGCTAAGTCATACAGGTATTGTATCTTTTTCTTTTCTTTTCTTTTCCTTTAAGAGGTTTTTGCCTTAGGGCATGGGCACTTGCCAGAGAGAGAGAGAGCAAGAGAAAGAGACAGAGAGAAGGGAAATGAGAAGTCACCCTACAGAGGGGATGGTCATGCTGCAGTCCCTTCTCCATACTCTTCCTGGGGTCTTGAGCACACATTCACATGTGCCCAATGTGAGTCTCAAGCCACTGGGGGTATCTGGGACTTGAACTGCAGTCAGTTGTGTGAGAGGCCAAAGACGTAACCATTATGCTATATACTGGCCCTCAACATTTTTCTAAAAACAACTAACTCACAGAATTTTACTGACAACTAGCTAAAAGTGAGCCCCTCCATGTTCTTTGGGGCAGACAATTCAAAGGTAATGAGTAAGTTTCTAGGGGAAAGCTCAGATATTAAATTGTCAGACATTAGAAAGGAAAATAAATGTTTGAACTCAATTATTCTCAGAAACATCAGACTAGCAACATTTTTCTTGATACTGACTAGGATATGTACATATAATCTGTCCTAACTGTGTTTAAAAAATTACAAGCAACCTATTAGATTATTAGACACATGCTGCTAAGATATTTATAGATTTAGAAATAATGTTGGATCAGCCAGTGGTGGGGTCGGTAAGACAGCTGAATGCATTATGGTCCACTCCGTGGTTTGAATCCTGGACCTGGCAGCTTGAAAACCACGCTGAGCACATGTGTGTGTGTCCAAAGTCCCGAATGGAGGGGAAATGAGGGAAAAGCGATTGTGATGAGACCATCTTCTTCCATGGGAGTGCTTTCTCACTTTCTCTCTCTCTCTTTCTCTCTTTCTCTCAGTGAGCACATGTGTTCTCTGACAAAATTTCTTAAAAGAGATTATAATGCTGATAATCAACTATTATCTCTCCTGAGCAATCTAACTTCATGATTTAACCTATTTTGAGGATATAATCAGCTTCCTCTTACTTTATTCCCAAATTGAAGACAGTTAATTAAGATTTTTATGTCAAATGATAGTCATAATTTTTGGGGAAAAGAACATCACAACTGAAAATACACTTTAGATTTTATTATTATTGAATATACAAAATATTGCATCATTTTTTAACTAAGAGGGTCAGATTTATTAAGAATACTTTTGCTAAAGAGACTCTTAGTCCTTTTCAGATTTACAATGATAGTGTGAAAAGAAAAATAAAGCTATCTTCTTTTTGTTTGTACTACTGTTTAAAAATAATTGCTTTGTGTAGATACAGCTTATGTCACTAACTGCGGTTGGCGTCAGATGCAAGTAAGTTATTTGAATCAATGAGAATTTAGCCACAATAAGAATAAATATTTTGGTCTCCTACTAAGGGGAAACTTATGATTGTAGAAGTAACGAGTCATGGAGAACCATCTTCTGAGTACGAGGTACTTTCCAGGTACAGATTGAGTGAGAACAAAATATTAAAATAAAGAAATCAGCCTGCTTTACCTTAAGTGAATTATTGGCAGAAACAATTTGGGGAGGGGAGTAACAGAATTGCTATCCATTTATTAATAATGCTATCTTATAAAATATTTACTGGGCTCAGATGGTGGTGCCTCAGTAAAATGCTACACTATGAGGCAATCCCACATGGGAAAGTTCCAGGTTCAGCTCCAAAGATGTCCCTGAGTATGCTGACTACACCTTTGCCTTGAGCCAGTGCTCGGTAAAGGCTGGGTGGGTTATAAGATCAGGACTCCAGTGGGAGCACTGTCTCTCTCTTGGATTCTCTTTATCTCTTGCTTTCTCTCTATCTCATGGAATAAAGAAATAAAAACTTTAAAAATCGTTTACTTGCAGGACCAGCAGATGGCGTAGTGGCTACATCGCTGGACTCCCATGTAGTTGACTGTGGTTCGAGTCCCAGACCTGGTGGCTTAAACTCATGCCAGGTGCATGTGCATATGTGCCCAAGATCCCAAGAGGAGAATGGAGAAGAGGGGATTGTGGTGTATCCATCCCCCTGGAGGGTGATTTCTCACTTTCTGTCTCTCTGTCTTTCTGGTGAGCACACACTCCCTATAGCAAAAACCTCTCAAAAAAAAATTTACATGCTTCAGCTTTTTAGCCTTGCATAAGAATAACTTCTAATAAATCTAGTCACCTTATAAATTAATTTTCTTGTTTTGGGGAAAAATTCCTAGTTTGGTTAAGAAGTCAATTATATATCCTGTAATGTGTCCCTAAATATAATAGACCTTTTATATTTAGCTCTATAATAAGTGCATTTTAATTATGTTTCACTCACATTTATAAAAGTTCAATGAAATATATACTATAGGGTATCAAGTCTCAGTTCTCAGCAGAGAACTACTAGGTTAAGATGTAAAGGAAACTTAATCACTGGCAAAATTTTATGTGTGCATATTCTGTGGTATGTTTCATAAAATGGTCATCTCGAAAAATAAGATATAAGGACATTATAAGGGCAGGGATAGAGTTATGGGGGCCAGCCAAAATTGGTAAAATTCAGCTTGAGGATTTATACATTACATATGCTAAAAATTATCCAATCAATGGCATTGTATTCTTTTCTATTAAAGGTGGATTATTTATTTTTTTATTTATTTATTTTGAAGGTATGTTGTTTTCCTTTTAAGATATATCATTGTGTCATTAATACTCTACTGTAATAAGTATATTGAAATCCCATAAATCTTTGAAGATCTCCAAACATGCTTTTATCAGTAGCTCCAGGAAAAGATTTTATTTTTTATTTAAAAGAGGTTATGATGTAAAATCCATTTCAAAACTGAGTTGTTAAAATTTACAGTATAATATGAGCAGTCTAAATTGAGCATATGTACATAAAGGGGGAAGGAAAATCATATTAAACCTTTGTAGGTAGTAGAGGGCGTAATATATGACCAGGTTTTATAAAAATCCTTATGAAGACCTACCTTTTTGTAATTGCACCCAATTATTTCTACATTTTTAATGTTTTAAGGTCTTTATGAGCACCTATTTTTTTAGTGTTCATAAACAAATGAATGGGAGGTTTTCAGACAAAAATTTGCAACTTGCTGGCATTTCACATATATGAGATCAGGTTATGAGGCTAAGAGGCAAAAGAAAACCCTGAGAATTAATTATCTTTACAGATTTAGAGAAGGAGTTGACTGGATCCGGAATGAAGAATTTGTGATTGAGGTGTTAGGATGTGGAATATGACGAATGTGACAGATCTGTAAATAGATTCAGTGACAATCGTATAGGCTACCATGCAATGCACTGAGTCTGAGACAGAGCACTGGACTTCGTGCCGACATGGTTAAATAGCCAGAGTCAACGTCCACTTTTTAAAAATGTAGGAAATTTTCAGATCAAATTTTGTTTTTGAAAGCGATGCGTACATTAAATTGTACAGCCATTTATACATTTTAGTTGTTCTTAAGCCACAGATCATGAATAAGGATGTAATATCCCCAACCTGGCTATTTACTAGGGAGTTATATCAACGTATTGATATTTGAGATCCATCCCCAGAGATTGTGATGATATTTGTTTTGGATACAGCTGGACATTAGAGATCTGGTAATTCTAATGTGTACTTGAATATAAGAACTATATTTTTGAGTGTCCTTAGTTGTTTACCTATATTATTTTGAATCCTGTCAATGACTAGGAAAAATGATGAATTCTGTTTTCAGAACAAGGAGCCTGAAAATCAGAAAAGTTAAGCAAAATCCCAAACCCATATCAGTTGTCAGTACACAACCAAGATTTGAGCTCAATATTTTTACTCACATACATAGCACTTTACCATACAGCATTTTCAATTATAAAACAAAATACATAGAGGAATTTACATTTTCTAGATTAAAATTAAATATCAAGGATTTAAAAAGTTAAAACTTGGAGCCAGCAGGTGGCATGGTGGTTAAGGCACTGGACTTCCACATGACCGACCTAGGTTAGAGTCTTAGACCTTGAGGCTTGAAAATCACGCAGGGAACATGTGCGTGCAAGCCTGAAATCCTGGGAGAAGAAAGAAGCAGAATGGACTGTGGTGTGGCCATCCTCCCCAGCAGGTGATTTCTTACTTTCCCTGCCATCCCTTCCATTCTCTCTCTCTCTCTCTCTCTCTCTCTCTCTCTCTCTCTCTCTCTCGTGCTCAAGCCCTTTAGCAACAACAACAACAAAAAAAGATGGAACTTTACTTTTAGGCATTCTTAGGGGAGTGTGAATGGCTGTAATAATATTAGTCACTTGGCAAAATCCATAAAGATTTGTAGTTGTCTCTCAATATCTAATAATAAGTGCATGCTCATTCTATAATGATCCACAACTAAACCCTTAATGTGTATTCCCTTATTTACATTCACAACAAATTTATTTATTTATTTATATTTATTTATTTACTTTTATTTAAGAGAGATTTTTGTTATAGAACAAAAATTATACTCACCAGAATGACAAACAGAGACAGAGAGACAGAGTGAGAAATCACCCCCCAAGGGGTGGCCGTTCCATAGTCCCTTCTCCATTCTCCTCTCAGGATTTTGGGCATGCACGCACATGTGCCTGGAGTGAGTTTCAAGTTGCTGGGTCCAGGACTCGAATCATGGTCAACTACATGGGATTCCAGCAATGTAGCCATTATACCAATCTTCTGGTCCCCATAGCAACTTTATAAGATAAATGCCATTATTATTCCTACTTTGCAAATAATGACAACATTTTATAAAAGATGCTTGGAGGCTAACTCAACTACCTAAAAGTAACGCAAGCAATGAATGGCAGAACTTGATTCAAACCCACTAGCTTGCAGCCTGACCTTACTCTTTTTTAACCAAGTAGCTTTGTATTTGTGGACATGTCCTAAGGAAATGGTTCTGAATAAAAAGTAAGCTATGCACATTTGTATGTTTATTGCGATAGTTTTTCTTAATGGGAAAAAAAAAGCTGTAACAAACAAAATATCTAAGAACATCTCAATAGTAAGTAAATTATGGTAGTTATTTACACAGGAATATTACCCTCCTGTTGAAAACAACCTTTATATCAATGCAGATTTGCTTTTGAAATCACTTTCAGTTCTATATAGAATATAGAAAACTGTAAAAATGGTCTCTTCTTTAATTGCAACAAGAACAATCCAAATAATCTATAGAATCGGAACTTTTCTTGAGCCCATCAGAAAGCTGAGGTTAGTAATCCTGAATCAGACTTCAAGATGCTGAAGATAGACGAGCCCTTCCAAGGAGAGACAAGACATGTAACATGTCTCACCTCTAACACATCAGGGGGAAAAGGTGGTGTCAGGTAAATGGGTAAGGAGAAATCAACCAACATTTTAATGGACAGTTAAAGGCCAAGCCTGTGCCAACCTGTCAGGGTGGATGCTCTGGGACTCCCACACACTAATAGTTCACACACTCACTTGAAAGCACTTCTTTACATTTATCTCCCATGTACTCATTTAGCATAATGCACGATATGTGAAAGCCCGCAAATTTTTGTTTTGCTATTACTGACTGGGTTGGGAACAAGCAAAGGAACCAAATGACTTGTAGGCACATGTTTTAACTATCATTCACATTATTGTCCATCATAACATGATGTGAATCATACCATTTCATGATTTTGCTATTTTTCTCCAACTATGCCTACTTCAGGTTGCAGGGTTAGGGGTCCCTGTCTTACTAAAGAAGACATATTGGCTTCTGTTTAACCTATTTTTATTCAAGTTCACCTTGAATGGAATTAGAGGTACCACAAAAATATGTAAACACACACACACACACACACGCACACACACACACACACACACGCACACACACACACACACGCACACACACACACACACACACACGTGTCCTCTGATTCCAGATTCTATCATGAATCTTTGTCAGTTCACAAGAAAATGCTAGACAGTGAGTGAAGTGATTATTTACTACTTTAATTGCAAACATGCATGTTGCTATTTGGCTTCAGAACCAGTTAATTATCCATCAAATTAGTTCTCAAACTCCTTAGTATAGTTTCAAAGGACTGCTATATAATTTTCCCTATATTTCACTTCTCTAGATGAGCAATGCAATTTCACATAGCATTTAGCATTGACACCTTCCTTTTAGGAAGGCTAAAATAAGTCTCCCTCCATTTTATTGTATTTGTATGATAAAGAGGAGAGGTATATTTACAGAAATAGGATTCCCAGAAAAGAAAACCTTTCTTTCTCTCTCTCTCTCTCTCTCTCTCTCTCTCTCTCTCTCACACACACACACACACACACACACAATGTTAAACTACTGTGTTTCTTAAGCTGAAAGCCTCCTTAACACAGCTTTTTGATAATTGTTTTTGCCATCCATATCCAATATTTTGAGATGGAGAGACATTGTAAAATGAGATGACAGTAAGTTCTAGTTCTTCACACTCGTTGCATCTGGGAGACAAGTTTGAATTAATCTTGACTGGTATGAAATAAATCTTCAAATAAAACTGAATTGACTATGTCTGTGTGTTCACAAAATATTTTTTTTAGAATGAAATTTGACATTTTTATCCTCTCCTGGGGTGACAGTTTATTGCTGGTTATCATTGCTGTTTAATGAAACTTAGAGCTTTCAAAGAGAGAAACTAATTACAGTATTTATTTCAAGAGGTTTTCATTTTCCCCTCCATTTCCCTTCCCCTCTCCATATCTAGCCTCTTATATACAAAGTGGAAGAATAGAGTTACAGACATGTTTATTGAATGGTAGGTTCTAACCATAAGGTAGTTCATAAAGTGCAAAGAAAAGGAATTGAGAATAGTTACCAGTTTCTCAGAAACCTAAGCCCTGTTTCCAACCTAGAAAACTGGGGTCAAGTTCAGGGGAATAAGGGACAGCCCTGGGAATCTGCCCCTCTGTGTTCCCATATGACTCTTGAACTAGCAGAAACAAAATACACTCTGTTTCTTTGAGCCGACAATTTAAATTCTAATTCTAGCTACTCATCTTCGAAGAAACAGGAGGCACCCAGCGAGAGCCCAGCATGTAATTGGACCTACGTCAGTTTCTGCCTGTAATTATGCCCCTGAAGTCAGATGGTTTAAGTTGGGAGCAGAGCCATGTTTTTAGGTTCTTTGATGCACGATTATACTTTTGGAATGAAAACTAATGTTTAATTTCTAGGATACGTGCTTTTTAATATTTAAAACTAAACTGTTAAGTTGTGATAATTGGTAAATTAGAATCAGCAGTGAGGAAAGTGAAGCATAACATGGGAAAACTAAACCAACAGAAACAGTACCTGATTTTAGATATTGGCTAATATTGGAGCAAAGAGGCCAAAGGATTTATACTATAGATTCACACTGAAAAATTATGTTTGGAATAGTAGGCTGGAAGCTTTTGATATGAGCTGGAGAATACTCATTCTTAGGGATTATTTTTGCTAATATTGAATTACGCTGTGAAACATGAATAGCCAATCCCCATCGGCAGGGCTTCCACACTCTGAATTCAACCCATTCTCAGAGAACAGTTCTGATAAAGCCTCAGAAAGAGGTTTTCTACTAAGTCACTTATAAAATTTCACAGATGGATCTAAACCATATAATAAAGTAAAGTGTATGAAGCTTGGTAAACAAAGGCAGGAGGAAAGATGGTTTATGAACATACAGGTAAAGGGAGAGAGAGAAAAGGAGAGAGACAGAGGGAGACAGAATATAAAAGTGGCTTATTGTCTTGGAATTCCAGCAAGGGATTGGTATGTTTTCTTTCTAGTGTTTGTTATAGTTCTTGCTCTTATGTTAATACTCAGTGAATACTCATTAACAAATTAATAGTATTGTTTTTCTCTCTATCAAATTCAAGATTTTAGTTTTGGGGAGGGAAAATCCATGTGAACAGCTATCCTTCAAAAAAAATCTCCAAGGCAGGAATTAAGCTTGAGTCTTTGCTCTACAATTATTTGTTAATAACGACTGTTCTCTTCCAAAGGGCTTTGTCAGGGTCGCATTATATGTAAGGACAATAAAAATAAAAACCCCGTATTAAAATGGTGCTTTTATGTGTAAATGTATTTACATATAAATTCTCTCATTTGAGTCTTATTAAAACCCTGAGAAGTAGATATTAATACCCCTAAATGTTGATGCAACTGTTGCTTAATAAAGTGATGCTAGAAACAGGAATGTATATACCTTAGTGCTAAAACCAAATAATATGGACAGACAATGATATGATTGCTTAATTTCAGTGAAACAGAATCTAAGATTCTAATCTCTTCCAAATAACAGGGAGAGTATTTCAACTCTGATTCACATTATATCACAACATATTCTAATATACAATCTATCAATGTACCAAACCAGAAGGAAATGTCATGACTTAAATTTATGTTTATTTTGAAGATCTAGATCAAGAGTATTGCTATTTATTTTGATCTTTAAAAAAATATTACCCAAGAGTGAGTATTCCCCTAAAAATACTGAATCTCCTCTATATTATATTTCTATTAAGAAAAAACAAAAGCAAAATCATTGTTGTGTTTTAAACTGAGCTATGAATATTGCTAACAACTTAGCCTGATGTAGCTTATTGATTATGCTTTTTTTTTTTTTTTTTTTTTTTTTTTTTTTGAGAAGTTTTTGCTATAGGGAGTGTGCATTTGCCAGGAAGACAGAGAGAAACAGAGAGACAGAAAGTGAGAAATCACCCCCCAGGGGGGATGGACATGTGGCAATCCCTTCTCCTCCATTCTCCTCTTGGGATCTTGGGCACGCACGCACATGTGCCTGGCGTAAGTTTAAGCCACAGGGTTCGGGACTCAGACCGCTGTCGACTACATGAGAGTCCAGCGACATAGCCATTACGCCAACTCTGCTGGTCCTAGATTATGCTTTCATTAAGGTAACCATAGAAAATCTGTACATTTGAAAGATAAGATTTATAGGATATTAATCTCTATGTTTAATATTTTTACATGAATAATTTTATATGAATGAAAGATTGTCCTGTTTAGCAATTTGAACTTTAAGAGATTTTGCTTTCAATACGTTTATACTGAAATTTGAGAGGTAAACAAGGAGGAAAAATTTAGAAGTCACAAAAAAAAAAAAACAACTTCTGTACTGACAAAAGTATAAATGTTATGCAGAGGAAATGAAATAAGATTTATGAGCCAAAGTTTTTCTTGGAATTGGACCACCTGTTAAGGATACAACCATTTGCCAACCAGTAAGTTAAAAGTATACATAACAGCAGTATAGCAAGTGTTTGTATTTGGGTTTTCAATCTAGGCTGCATTATGCATTAAAACTATTACTCAAGGTAATTCATTTTCTTCTTTATCCTTCTGAGTTACTCATCAATAAATGGTTTTGATGAAAATATGCCATGTCTACAGAGTTAAAATAGGTGAAGCAGTATTTAGAAAGTTCTTTCAATGTAATGAATGAAAGAAAGTGTGAAATTGTGACATAAACTTAAATAATACGGTTTGGGGAGGCTGTAAAATAAATTCAATACAGGTGAAAGGAGTTAGTATGAAATGTAACAAATGAGAAGAGACAAGGCTTTGGTCTGTGGATTGTACACCTATTACCAAACCATAAATCAGTTTCATTTTGATCACTACTTCCTCATAAAAACAAGCATATTATTTTCTCATAGACACTTTGGATGTAGGGCTGACATAAATCAAATTTCTCCTGATTCTACTTCCTTTTCTCAAATTGAATTCTTAAGTTGAAAAGCATAAAATGACCTCTTCCTTCACTAATCTTTTGGTCTGGGCCAAAAGGAAAGTAAAGATTATGAGAGAAATGAGGAACTAAACTTTATATTCTCCTGTCTGCACAGATTCTGAGGTATACTTCACAGTGACACGGCCTTGGAGGAAACAACTAAAACTTCAGATACCAGAACGTGTTTACTCTTCTTTTATAAAATTTGTAGTTGAATAATTCTGGCTCAACATAACTACTAATTTTCTACCTCTCTTTGGATGGAAGGTTAGTTATGCCAAATAAGGCTTCATACTTCAGAGAAAAGAGAAACTCTAAATACTGAATATGCCTGCTATTCATTCTGTAAGTATTTTAGTTAATTTAGAGGTGTGTTCCAATAAGCCATGCATAATAATTTTATACCTACCTTCAGACACAAAGGTACTTCAGATTTTTCTGGAGTATCTAGCCACCCTATAGAGGTCACTCCAAATCAGCATTGCCCTTGTCTAAACAGGTCATTCAAGTCTGAAGAAGTTTTCTTCTTATCTCTTCACACTTATGTGAGGCAGATATTGTACATGCAACCCAACTACCCGTTTAAGGAGGGACTTGATGTCTTAGCTGCTATGAGTGCTGACAATAGACAGCTTTCAGCTGTGAGACTTTCAGGGTTTCTGTTAGCTACAGAGAGCCTCCTTACTCAAAGTCTGTGGTGACCCATAAGCAATGACTAAATAGCATGGGAGTGTACCAGCTTGAGTATGATTAGGCCGACTCAGGATGACTCTGAAGGGTGATTCTAGCTCCAGAATGCCACAGACCAACCTTGTTACTGAAACATTAGCTTCTCTTCTGTCCAATTCTGCTTTCTTTTCTTCCCTTCTACAGCTTCTAATCAATGCTCAACCATCTCCAAAACCGCTTCTTTAGGGAACTAACCTATGGTAATATCTCACCACCCTTTTATTTACTTCACAGTTCTTGGACTAGGATGTTTCTTTCTTTCTTTCTTTTTCCTTTGGAGAGCTTTTGTCTATAGGGCATGTGCACTCACTGGAAAGCAAGAAATAACCACCCAGGGGTGATGGCCACGCCACAATCTCTTCTCTTCCATTCTCCTCTTGGGATCTTGGGCACGCACACACATGTGCCTGATGTGAGTTTAAGCCACTGGGTTTGGGACTTGAACTGGGGTCAACTACATGGGAGTCTAGCAACATACCCATTACTGCAACTGCTGGTCCTAAGACTAGGATATTTCTTCAAAAACGAATTACCACATGTGCATGGGATATCAAACTAAACTTATTCTAGTGCCTCTGCACAATGCCTTAAGATGAAACAAATAATGTCTACTAGACTAATAATAAGAACAATTATATTCTGTGGCTTGACTTCAGATTAGTGACAAGTACATAATATTAATATAAAATAATGAAAAACACAAAACCCATTCCAGAAATTCAAGAGAAATTCTGTATTGGAGAATTGAACAATACCACTATCCAAAGTATCATTTTATATTTTTCTATTTATTAATTTTTTGAGAGCTATTTTTGCTGTAGTGTGAATGCACGCACCAGAGAAACAAAGAGAGAGAGACAGTGAGAAATCATGGTCCAGGGAGATGACCATGCTGCACTCCCTTCTCCCCCATTCTCCTCTGAGGAGTTTGAGCACATATGCACATGTGCCTAGTGTGAGTTTCAAGCTACTGGATCCAGGACTTGAACCATGGTCTACTATGTGGGAGTCCAGCATCTTAATCACTATACCACATGCTAGCCCCCAAAGTAACATTTTAAAAGTTAACCAACATATAACTAGATTATAAATGCAAAAGAAACACTAAACATAATTTGATGTTGTTTTTTTTTTTGAGAGGTTTTTTTTTCACTATAGGGCGCATGCGCTCGCCAGACAGACAGAGACATAGAGACAGAAAGCGAGAAATCACCCCCCAGGGGGGATTGCCACGCCACAATCCCTTCTCCTCCATTCTCCTCTCTGGATCTTGGGCATGCACACACATGCGCCCGGCGTGAGTTTTAAGCCACCGGGTCCGGGACGCGAACCACGGTCGACTACGTGGGAGTCCAGCGACATAGCCATTATGCTAACTTCTGGTTCCCTCGATGTTGATTTTTAATTTAAACAATAATAAATGAGGAACAACAAAAAAAAGCGGTGTGGTGGATAAAGTGCTGCACTTTCACATGGCTGCCTGTGGTTCAAATCCTAGATCTGTTTTTTGCTATAGGGCGCATGTGCTCGCCAGACAAACAGAGACAGAGAGACAGAAAGTGAGAAATCACCCCCCAGGGGGGGATGGCCATGCCACAATTCCTTCTCCACCATTCTCCTCTCAGGATCTTGGGCACACACGCACACGTGCCCGGCATGAGTTTTAAGCCACCAGGTAAGGGACTCAAACAGCGGTTGACTACATTGGAGTCCAGCGACATAGCCATTACGCTAACTGATAGTCCCGTCTCTCTCTGTCTTTCTCTGGTGAGCGCACATGCCCTGTAGAAAGTTTTAAAAATAATTAGAAATAAAATTAGATATATAATTCTCTCAAAAACATTGCTAAGGTCTTATAGAAAACATCTCAGGTATTGTTGACTTTAGCTGTATTTTTTTTTTGCTACAGGGCATGTGTACTTGCCAGCAAGACAGAGAGAGATAGAGAGACAGAAAGCAAGAACTCTTGCCTCAAGGAGATTGGCCACACTGCAATCCCTTCTTCTCCATTTTCCTCTCAGATTTTGGGCCTGCACACACACACGCTCCATGTGAGTTTCAAGCTTCCAGGTTCAGGACTTGAACCGCAGTCTACCACTTGGAAGTCCAGAGACATAACCACTATGCTATTTGCTGTTTTAACTTTATTTCTAAAATTAAAACAAATTATATGTATTAGTTTGCTGTTGCTGCATTGCAGATTACACCAATTTAGTGGCTTAAAACAATATTCACTTATTACCTTGTAGTTCTGTAACTCACCAACTTTATTCTATTTAAGAAATACTTTCTAAAAACAAAAATCATGCTCTGTGTGTGTGCATGCATGGCCAATATCCCAAGAGGAAAGTAGAGGAGAAGGGGTTGCAGTGTGACTGGTCCCCCAGGGAGGTGATTTTTCCCTTCCCCTCTCACTGTCTTTCTGTGAACCCACATCCCCTATTGGCAATAGAAAAAAAAATTTTAAAAATACTAACACCATTCTTATTCAGCAGAAATAACCAATTTAAAATATGGTTGGTAGAAAAGGTGTGATTTTATATTTATATATCTATATACATATATATGTTTATATATGTATACATACAATGGGAAAGGAACAAGGAAAAATGTTCAAAATGCTATTTGTGAACATAAACACTTATAATTTGGGACATATGTATATATTTATTGAGGATGGCATTCAATATTAAAAGGATAAAGATGAGCTACAGATTATTTATGTACTTAAGAAACAAGGATTGAATTTCCAATTGTTCATGGAACATGAGAACACTATCTTAAAATTTGTATGGAGGGGCCAGCAGATGGCATGCTGATTAAAGAGTTGGACTCCAACAAAGCCAACTTTGGTTGAAGTCCAAGAACTGGCAGCTTGAAAAATCACACCGGGAACATATAAGGGAATGCACAGAATCCTAGGAGGAGAAGGGGAGAGAAGGGATTGCAGCATGGCCATCTCCCCTGGGGGGTGATTTACACTTTGTCTCCCACTGTCTCACTCTGTCTCTAGTGAGTACATGTGCCTTATGGAAAAACAAACAAAATAATTTGTATGGAGATTTTAAATTCAAACTTCATGAAAGTTGGACCCAGCCAACAGATCCTTATTTTCTCATTGGAAGAATGTAGTGTAGACATGCCTTTTAAAAATTAAATATGTGGGGCCAAGAGGTGGCATAGTGGTTTATTTGCTGGACTCCCACATGGCCAACTGTGGTTTAAGACCCAGACTGGCACCTTAAAAGGCATGCCAGATGCATGTGTACCCAAAATCTTGAGAGGAGAATGGTGGAGAAGGGATTGCAGCATGGCCATCCTCTTAGTGGGGGGTGGGGTGGGGGTGATTTTTTGCTTTCTGTATCTCTGTCTCTCCATCTCTCCAGTGCATGAACATGCCCTATAGGAAAAGTCTCTCAAAAAATAAATAAATAAAATAAATAAATACGTTACTGAACAAGGAAAATAATAAAAAAAGAAATGAAGATCCTCAGGTGCCAAAATTAAATCGCAAGTATAGCCATATGTTGCCACAATCCAGCAAGGTGTCACTCCTGGTTACAAGTCTTAATGTCTGTATACAGGTAATATTTCTCTATGTATGAACAGCAGACAATTAAAAATGTAATTTCAATACAGCACTACTTTTTTTTTTGGGAGAGGTTTTTTTTCTATAGGGCACGTGCGCTCGCCAGACAGACAGAGAGAGACATAGAGACAGAAAGCGAGAAATCACCCCCCAGGGGGGATGGTCACGCCGCAATCCCTTTTCCTCCATTCTCTTCTCGGGATCTTGGGCACCCACGCACACGCGCCCGACGTGAGTTTTAAGCCACCGGGTCCAGGACGCGAACCGCGGTCGACTACGTGGGAGTCCAGCAACATAGCCATTACGCTAACTGCTGGTTCCCAATACAGCACTATTTTTATAACACACACACACACACACACACACACACACAAATCCCTAAGATTATTTTTAACTATTTATCTACAAAATATTTCTCGGAGAAAAATATAACTGATTGAAGTCTATAAAAAATTTTAAAAAATTAGAAAATGAAATAAAGGGAGAAAATTTTTTAAAAAATGAACTAAAAAGGAATAAGTTCCATAATAGAAAAAAATACTATATTTTTACAAATTAAAATAATTATAAAACTAAACTGATGTTGGGACCAGCAGTTAGCGTAATGGCTATGTCGCTGGACTCCCACGTAGTCGACCGCGGTTCGAGTCCCGGACCCGGTGGCTTAAACTCACGCCGGGCGCGTGTGCGTGCGTGCCCAAGATCCCAAGAGGAGAATGGAGGAGAAGGGATTGCGGCGTGGCCATCCCCCCTGGGGGGTGATTTCCTGCTTTCTATCTCTCTGTCTCTCTCTGTCTGTCTGGCGAGCGCACGCGCCCTATAGCAAAAAACTCTCCAAAAAAAAAAAAAAAAAAAAACTAAACTGATGTTAAAATAGTATGGGGAATTATAAGGATAAAATAGTCAAAAGAATTTTGAAGACAAAAGTAACATCAGTGAAAAATTTGCTGACCTGAAACTAAGGACTTGCTAGAAAGTTTATACTAACTAAAATAATGTGGTAGTGACACAAAAATGGATAAACTAATAGAATAGAAAAACATATCTAGAACCATCCCTACAAACTTCAATATGGAAAGCTGTGCTTTGCCATTTGTATGTGCCTGTGGAAGACGGTAGAATAGAGAGTCATAAAATATATAGTGACAAGAAAAATCACTGAAGTTATAGAGTAACAACAGCTAACATAGAACATGATATTGTTCTTAATCTTTTACTTTGTTAACTCATGTGTCCCTCAGACCAGCTCTGTAAAATATTTATTATTACTATTATCATTATCATTCCCCCGCCCCCTCATTACAGACAAAGGAACTGGATACAGAGAATCTGATTTTTCAAAACCAAAGTTGTGATTTAAAAAGAAGCAGACTTGAAATATATATGTATGTATATATATAAAGAATTTTTTTTCTTATTTTTGGTTAACATTTTAAACACCTGTAAGGCATGACAATAACTACATAAAAGGAAGATAAGATTTCTTTCTACTTCTAAATGTGATACTAGGCTACTTTAGGCACTAAAGCAGAGCGAGTAATGTTTTTCTAGTTTCGCATCAGCCTGTTTTAACAGATCAAGGTAATGTTTGTTGTAAGATGTATATAACCTAATGTTAACTTTGTGGTCTAAAGTGTTTAGCTATCCAAGCTAGATTTCTTAGTAGACCAAATTTTTTGTTGTTGAAGTGTTCTGAGATATACCTTGATGTTTAAAAGAATTACTTGTTAAAATGCTTCCAATTTCATCTCCTAAGATCTACTTTTTAAACTCCCCATACCTGGTAGTTACCAATTCTACATGTATTAGTCCCAGCCCTTTAGAAATGGATTAAGTTGATGGAATGGCAAGTGGCATGGTGGTTAAAGGCTCTGGACTCCCACATGGTCGACCACCGTTCAAGTCTCGGACCTGGTGGCTTGCTTTCTCACTTCCTCTCTCTCTCTCTCTGTCTCTCTTTGATCAAATTGGAAAATAATAATGATAATAATAATAAATAAAGTTAAATAAAAAAATAATTCTTTTAAAAAAAGAAGAAATAGGTTAAGTTGAACCAGCTTGAGGGAGGAACTTTCTGTGGGGCTTGTTTTCCAAAGAAAAATGTTGTTTAGAGGAACATAATTATAAGCCAACTTGAGTATTTTGAAAGCCATGGGAAAAGTAACTCAGTGAGGCGTATGAATGGGAGTATGCCCAAATTATACTCTGCTTAAAGAGGTGATAACAAATACAGATAACGAAAAAAAAAGCAGACTGGTTCCAGAACCTGTGTGCTTAATCACTATATAAGTAGACATATTTTCATTGTATATCTTCCCAGGAAACGTAGGAGCTTATGACATCACGATAAGAAATGATGTCTTAAGCAAGACACTAATATTTAAATGATGAAGAATAATCTAGACCTGTTTTTTTCTTTTTTTGGAGAGGTTTTTTTTTTTTTTTTTTTTTTTTTTTGCTATAGGGCACGTGCGCTCGCCAGACAGACAGAGAGATACATAGAGACAGAAAGCGAGAAATCACCCCCCAGGGGGGATGGTCACGCCGCAATCCCTTCTCCTCCATTCTCCTTTCGGGATCTTGGGCACGCACGCACATGCGCCCGGCGTAAGTTTTAAGCCACCGGGTCCGGGACGTGAACCGCGGTCGACTACGTGGGAGTCCAGCGACATAGCCATTACGCTAACTGCTGGTTCCCATCTAGACCTGTTTTAAAAACTAAAAAAAAAATAATAATAAAATAAAATAAACCTGTATAACCATGTACTATAGAATTGAAGAAAATAAGAAGCTCAGACTTAAGTATGACCTTTGTTTTTTTTTCTCTTTTTTTTGAGAAATTTTTGCTATAGAGTGTGTACACTTGTCAGAGAGAGGGAGAGAGAAAATGAGACAATCCTCCCAGGGGGGTGGGCACACCACAATCTTTTCTCTTCCATTTTCTTCTCTAGATTTTGGAGCCACTAGTCACATGTGTCTATTTACAGTATTTATGTCTGTTTAAAATTACTAAAATTAGAAATTCAGTGCCTGGTTTTCGCAGCTGTATTTCGTGCTCAGAAACTACAGTGGCTAGCAGATGCCATATCTGACAACACAGATCATAGAATACCCCCATTATCACATTATCACAAATCCCTATAGGACAGCCCTTGTATAGAACAAACCCAATACATGGGTACTGAGAGATACATATGATGCTTTATATTGTGGATCTGTTTGTGATTCCAGAACAAACAAATAAAAAGCAAAACAAAACAAAAAAAATTTTTAAATGATCTAAGTATCTATCAATGCAATAATAAAGATATAATATAGAGGGACCAGCGTAATGGCTATGTAACTGAACTCCCATGTAGTCGACCGCGGTTTGAGTCCCGGACCTGGTGACTTAAATTCACTCTGGGCGCATGTGCATGCGTGCCCAAGATCCTGAGAGGAGAATGGAGGAGAAGTGATTGTGGCGTGGCCATCCCCACTGGGGGGTGATTTCTCGCTTTCTGTCTCTCTGTCTTTCTGGCGAGCACACACACCCTATAGCAAAAAAAAAAAAAAAAAAAAAACTATTAAAAAAAAGATATAGAGTAATTCTAAAATGAGTTAATTAGATCTACACATTATAGATAACGCTCAAAAATATTATCTAAAAATACGCAGACTATTTGGACATTGTGATAGAGTTCAGCAGGATTTTAGAAATAATATTAGTTTTATTGTTTTATGCCTGTGGTTAAAGAACAAAAGCATGAATGAAATACACAATTTGTTATTGGCGGTGAAATCTCTGAGAATAAGACAAGGAGAGGGTGCACAAAAGACTGGTTTGTGGTTCTTCAATTTTATTTAAAATGCTTTTATCTTTAAAAAATTAACTAATGGCATTATGAGAAAATAGTTTACTTTTGAGGATGAGACCACGGGCATATATTAATTATTCTTTGTATTTGTCCCAACTTTTAAAATAATAAACAGAAAATTGATTTTATACTTATAGAGGAGTGTAATAAAATAATTTTGCTTCCTCTTTGGTTGGGAGAATTTTCAAATGATTTCTCTTATCCTGGTAATGAGAACAAGCTGAATGAACCACAAAATTATTGTTCTCTAAAACTCATCAGAGAGACTTTTCAAAGAAGACTAATGAACTCAAATCCAGAAAGTGACAATTTCTACCCCTCAGAAAGAATAAACACAGAATGGTTCTCATGCTTGGCTGTGCAGAAGTATGTTGCTATATATAAAAAGGAAAACAGTAAAAATGTTTAATAAGCTTTTTAGGGTTTTTAAAATCAAAACTAAAATGTATAGAGACTTAGAAACAAAAATTAAAGTAGCATTCATAGGCAGATGGCATGATATGACTGCCTATATAGAAAGTCCTAAAGAACTTACTAAAAAAATAATATTAGGATTATAAAATGAATTTAACAATGTCACAGGACACAATATATAAAAAATAGCTGTTTCCCTATATACTAATGGTGAATAACTGGAATGTGCTTACAATACAATATTTAAAGTAATGTCTAAAATCATAATATACTTAGAGATATATTTGCCTAAAGAGCTGCAAGACTTGTATACTAAAAATGGGAAAACATGACTCAGATAAATTGCAGAAGACCTAAATCAAAACAGAGATATACCATGTTCATATACCAAAATACACAGTTTTATTAAAACCTCAACTCACTTTGAATTGGGGTACAGACATAGCACAGTTCAAAACAAAGTCCTGGCTCATTTGTTCTTTTTTATAAAAATTGGCAAATTGTTTCTACAAAGTACATGGAAATGTAAAGGGCCCGAAATAGCCAAAACAGTTGTGAACCTAAGTAACTGAACTGAAAGACTTATTGTATCTGAATTGAAATGTTTCTGTGAAGACATAGGAATAAAGACTAGGTGGCATAAACTCAGGATAGTTTAATGAATGACAACGCACAGTCCTAAAATAGACTCAGGCATATAATGTAAAATGACTGTAAGACAATTAACTGAGGTTTAAAACTATTTTCAATAACATATTATAATAAATCATTGTTGATATGGTTAAAAAAGAACATTATTCCAACCTCTTGCAAAAAAAATCAACTTGAAGATATATCACATGCCCTTAGATAAAGCCTAGCATTTTAAAGCTTCTACAAGAAAGTATAAGAAAATACACTGTGACTCAATATACTGTCTAGGCAAATTTTTCTTAAAATGAAAAATCAAGCCATTCATTTTTCTCTAAAAATTTGAAATTAGACTTCATCAAAATGAAAATTTTGGCTCATTAATACACACTATTTGGAAAATAAATCAGTAAGTCACAGACTGAGAAAAAATATTTGTTATACATACACTTGGCAAACAACTTTTATTCAGAATACTAAAAACATTAATATATAAAGAAGTCACTTAATGAATGGGAAAAAAAACTTACAGAGATATTTTAGAAAAGAAGCTATCCAAATGACTAATAAGTACATTAAAAAGAGCTCAAAATTGGGACCGGCAGTTAGTGTAATGGTTATGTCACTGGACTCCCATGTAGTTGACTGTGGTTCGAGTCCCAGACCCAGTGGCTTAAAAGTCACGCCGGGCACATGTGCGTGCATGCCCAAGATCCCGAGAGGAGAATGGAGGCGAAGGGATTGTGGCGTGGCCATCCCCCCTGGGGAGTGATTTCTCTCTTTCTGTCTCTCTGTCTGTCTCTGTCTGTCTGGGGAGTGCACACATCCTATAGCAAAAAAAAAAACAAAACAAAACAGAAAACCTCTTCAAAAAAAATGCTCAAAAATGCTCAAAATTATTAGTTACAGAGAAAGGTGAAATAAAATCATAATGAGATACCATAGCACACCTACTATTAATAGGATAATTAAAATTAAAAAGCCTAACCATAGGATTAGTCTTTTGTGACCTTGGTGGTTAAGGCAGCTGGAGCCCACATGGCTAATTGTGTGGTTTGAATCTCAGATCCGGTAGCTTAAAAAGCACACTGGGCACATGTGCTTATGTGCCCAAAATCCTGAAAGCAAAAAGAAATGGAGAGGGGATTGGGACATGACCATGCCTAGTGGGGGTGCTTTCTCACTTTCTCTCGCCCTGTCTCAGTCTCTCTGTCTCTCTGTCCATCTCTCTCCAGTGAATATATGTACCTTCTGGCAAGTTAAAAAAAATTGATAAGGCTGAAGAAATTAAATATTAGTGAGAATGTTAAATAGCCAGAATTCATACTTTTTTGATGGAAGTGTAAAACTATACATTTTAGAAAGCTTTTAGGCAATTTCTTAAAAAGTTATACATATGTCTCCCCTTTGACTCAGCAATACGACCCCTAGGGATTCATACAAAAGAAAGAAAAATGTAAGTCCACGAAGGAAACTTTATTCAAGAATACTAACGAGGCTCTTGTAGCCTTGTGCATAAGAAAGCTAAACTGAAAATAACATAATAGTCTATCAACAAACAGATATTGCCACAAAATGGCATACTACATACCAATAAAAAGACATGAGCTACTGATCTGAACAAGCACAGAAAAGTGTCAAAAACATCCTGCTGAGTAAAAAAAACCTAGATACAAAAGAGTACAAATTGTATAAATCCATGCATGTGGAGCTCTGGAAGAAGTGATTTTAGTCTATAATATCAGAAATAAAATCAGCAGTTGTTTCCATGAAGGTGGAGTTTGGGAAGAAGTGCATCACATTCTCATGATGATAGGGATATAGAAGTTCAGTATAGCTGAGGCCAATCTTAACTTTGCCATAGTCATGCCTCAACAAAGAACGCATTCCCTAAAAAATAAAATTTTTAAAGCATAAAACTCAGAATATTTTAGAGAGATGAATGCTACAAGTATCTGACTGGAAAAACAACCTACAGTATAATCCTATGGGTGTCTACCCTCAAAATTCCTAACAGTCATGGACAGAGTGACAATGCTTATCGAGTACTATGACCTTTGATTTTTGTCAATGAGCACATGACCAAGATAATGTCAGAAATTAGTTAACTCATTTGTAAAATAAATCCTGATGCTCCACTAAATGTTAGATTCAGACGTTAGATATACAAAGCAAATGGGTTTCCAGCTCCCGTAGAACTAACATTCAAGTGGAGAGAAAGGTGAGCTATAAATAAATCAGATGAATATAAAATTGTTGCATCAGCAGTAAGTTCAATTGCTGCATAGAAATTGAGATAATGCTGGACAGTGACCAAGCTGGGAGCAGGTGGCTGAAAGAAAACCTTCCTAGAGACAATAAAGCTTGAAGCCCAGCTGTTGTGGTGCAGCAACGGCACACATGAGGGCCTTAGGGAAGATTTGGGTCCAGTTTCCGGATTAACCTGTGTACACTGAGCTCACGTGTAGATAACTGGCTGGCTGACAAAGGATGGCAGGGGCTGGGTGCGGGAATGCAGACTCTGTCGTGGTGCTTGTCTTTTTCAAGAAAGGAAAGAGAGGGAGAAATGGCAGGGGGAGGGAGATGAAGAGGTTTTAGAAAAAGATGCGAGCTGACACCTGAATAAAAAATGTAAATTTAAGGCATGTATGCAGAGGCAAATATACAAATGCCTTCAGTAAAGAGGAAGTTTAGCTCTTTTTGTAAAATATAAAGAATACTAGTTTCTTTGAAACCCAGTGAGCAAGGCATAATGTGGTACAAATGAAAAAGGGAAAGTGACAACAGAAAAAAATTTTATATAGATATCTAATTTTAAAAAATTAACATAGGATTAATATACAATTGACATTATATATACAATGTTATTAAATTTTTTCTTTTTTTTTTTTCTTTTTGGAGAGGTTTTTGCTATATGGTGCACACACTCGCCAGAAAGACAGAAGGACAGAGAGATAGAAAGCGAGAAATCACCCCTCAGGGGGGAAGGCCACCCTGCAATCCCTTCTCCTCCATTCTCCTCTCGGGATCTTGGGCACTCACGCACATGCACCCGGCGTGAGTTTAAGCCACTGGGTCCGGGACTCGAACCGCGGTGGGCTACATGGGAGTTCAGCTACATAGCCATTATGCTAACTGCTGGTCCCCAATTTTTTTCTTATTTGTATAGTGAAATTACAAATATATCACTCGGGCTGACCCTCAAAAAATAGAGTTTACAATGTCAAGATTGAAAATGGAACCAGTTTAGAAGACAAATGTAATAATTCTAGCAAACAATGTGAGGAAAGATAGAATGATCAGATAAACAGAATAGGAAAGGGAGTGCTGGCAGCATGAGAGTGGGGGAAAAAAAGACAAGAATTAAAGATATTTGCTCATTCTTTGGTCTGAGAAAGTGCTGGATAAAGGTATCATGAACTGAAAAGTACATGGAGAATAAAAGTAGATTGGAGAGGAAGAAGGTACATATCAAGAATTCTGTTTGTTGGCATGTTAAAGTTTGATGTGCTCATTACACGCCCCAGTAGGCATGCTGAATAGGAATTACATAAAGTTGGAACTCAGGACAAATGTGGTTAAAAGACACAATACAATCCCATTCATCTGATTAACACCTAACAAGAAAGAAATTTCATGAATGATTTTTTTTTTATCTCCGATTTTTCCCCCAATAAAGTGAAAAAAAAAAAGAATAGGTATTTTGACTTTTTATTACATCACTAACACTGTCAAGAGTTAAAACATGGGTGCTGTGTGTGTGTATGTGTGTGTGTATTCGAGGGAATAAAGGCTTTTTTATTTTTTATTTATTTTTTGTTTTTTATCATATGGTGCATGCACTTGCTGGAGAAAGACAGACAGAAAAAGGGGGAAAGTGAGAAATCACAACCCAGGGCAGATGGCCACACAGCAGTCCCTTCTCCATTCTTCTCTTGGGATTTTGGGCACATATGCACACATGGCCAGTGTGTTTTTCAAGCCACTGTCTCCAAGAAGTTAACTGTGGAGTTGGCTATGTGGGAGCCAGCACTTTAACCACCATGCCCCCTGTTGGCCCGGGAGGCTATTTTTTTTTTTTTTTTTTTTTTTTTGAGAGGTTTTCCCTGTAGGGCGCATGCGCTCGCCAGGCAGACAGAGAGAGACATAGAGACAGAAAGCGAGAAATCACCCCCCCCCTCAGGGGGGATGGCCATGCTGCAATCCGTTCTCCATTCTCCTCCTGGGATCTTGGGCACGCACTCACACGTGCCCGGTGTGAGTTTTAAGCCACCGGGTCCGGGACGCGAACCACGGTCGACTACGTGGGAGTCCAGCGACATAGCCATTACGCTAACTGCTGGTCCCCTGGAGGCTATTTTTTGTGGTTGTTGGGTGTATATTTTTTAGGTTTTTGCCATAGGGTCCCTGCACTTGCCAGAGAGATACAGAGAGAGCAAAATTGCTAAACACCCTTGAGGAGATGGCCCTGCTGCAATTCCTTCTCTCCTTCAGGGATTTTGGGCATGCACACAAAGATACCTAGCACTGATTTCAAACCATCGGGTTTGCTAGGTCTGAGACTGCAACTGCAGAGTTGGTCCTGTGGAATCCAGCTTCTTAACTACCCTGCCACTCACTGGCCCTAGAGGTTATGTTTTAATAAGGGTTTAAAGACTTTTGAAATTGGTATATTGCAATGAAATGCTCTGAATCTTATTTTTAAAATGTCTTTATATGTAGCAAATTTATTCGAATGTCATATTCACAGAATTACTCAAATGTCATATCCACGAAATGAAAGGACTCATTGTACAGTGATTCCAAACATCAAGTAATTAGAAATGAATGTGAGGTGGATGAAAATGACGGAATTATTCTCATGTTCAGTTATTTTCAAACATATAGGCAAGATTCAAGTGTCCGTTCTGTGAGGTGTATATTATTGGAATAAAACCTAAATTACTTTTAACCCTGCTTCAAAGACAACCTAGAATTTTACATCTGCTTTGTAAGGCAGTCTTAAACAGGCGTGCTGGCAGTGTGTCAAAAGATATTATGAGGGATTCTGATAAAAGGCTTAAGAATGACTCTTCTTTTGACTGTGAACAATGTTATATATTAAACAATAGTTGAATAAAATGTGAAGCTCTAATATTTCATAGTGTAACTAGAATTTGCTATTTCTTTTGCTGGTGTGTTCTTTGTAAACTGCTTCCAGAAATGTGTTCCTTGAGGTTAAATGCCACTGTTTTCTAACGAAAAAGAAGAATAAAAATTGCAAAGGCTACAGAATTCTGTGTCTCTTTTCTTCTTTAGCTTCATGTTGTCTAGCTACAGTCTACAGGAATTTGGAAAATTTTTATTAGAGTGAAGATTACTTTTTTTGTCACCATAGTCATATATTAGCATTTCTATTCGAAAGTGCCCATGTTTTATAAATTTAGGTCCTACATATGTGCCTAGTAAGAGATTCTCATGAGTTTCTTCAGACACTGCTATCTGGTTATAAAATTTTCAATGTTACATACATAAACAAATATAAATATGTTATACAATTTATTACACATCTTCATCTTCAAACATTGAACAACAAAATAGTGTGGTTTCACAAAGGAACTTACCATCTGCATTTTGCACTTCCGGTTGGGAAGAGTAAATGGGAAAGATAATGTGATAATAATGAACATGAGAGTTCTAACTGACCTAATAAATTACCCACATTATCCTCTGGCATCGTTGTATTGCTGCTTGTGTATACAATATTTAGACCTCTGGAGACCGGAAAGAAATGGGTGCATGCAAACAGGAAACAAGAGGCAGCCAGAAATATGGCCTCCAGTTCCTGTTTTATTGCTTCACACGTTTAACTTTTCCTTTTATCTACTCGTTGCTCTGAGTTCTTTCCATCCT